>CM069911.1:54747272-55385991 GCA_036172215.1 Camellia granthamiana
CTATTCTGGGTCTGTATTCCAGGACATACTGGCTCAAGGCTACTGCCCACCTGGCTATTCTGCCTGTCAGATCTCCCTGCTGTAACAGGGACTTCAAAGGATGTTTAGTCAGTACCACAATTTTGTGGGCTTGAAAATAATGGTTTAGCTTGTTTGAAGCCATTACTAAGGCCAGCGTTAACTTCTCCTGGGGTAAATACCTGGTTTCTGCATCAGCCAGTGTTTTTGCTTACATGGTGAACAACCTTTTGTTCCCCTTTTTTCTTCTCAGATTTACCACTGCGCTTACCGCATGTTCCGAAACTGCTAAGTATAGTAACAACTCCCCTCCAGGTTGTGGATTTGAGAGAACTGGAGCCGTGGTCAATACTTCTTCCAAGTCGGCCAGGGCGACTTCGCATCTTCTGTTCACAAGAAGTCTGTGGCCTTCTTCACTAAGCTGAAGAAGGGTTTGCATTTGTCAAAACTTCTGCTTATGAACCTATTCAGGGCTGCAGCCCTTCCAGTCAACATATGTACTTGCTTCGCCAACGTTGGGCTTTTTAGTTCTAGGATGGCCCTTGATCTGATCCGGGCTGGCCTTAGTGCCCCTTCTGGTCACCAAGTATCCCAGGAACTTACCAGATCCCACTCCAAATGCGCACTTCGATGCATTGAGTCGGAGCTGAATTGTTTTAAGGATATCAAGAACTGCTTTTAGGTCGGCCAGATGACCCTTAGGTTCTTTGGTCTTCACGACCATGTCATCGATTGTAAACTTCCACTGTTCTGCCAATCAGATGTTTGAACATCTTGATTACCAATCTCTGGTAAGTTGCTTCTGCGGTTTTTTTCAACCCAAAAGGCATCACTTTGTAGCAATACAGTCATTTTGCGGTGATAAATGCAGTCTTCCTCTTCGTCTGGAGGGTACATGGCTATCTGAGTGGTACCCCCTGTAGGCATCCAAGAAGCTCATCCTCCCATGTCCTGACGTGGCATTCACCAGTTGGTCAATCTTGGGTAAGGAAAAACTGTCTTTGGACAGGCCTTGTTTAGGCTGATAAAGTCTACGCAGACCCTCCATTTTTCATTTTTTTTCTTCACCACCACTGTATTCGATAGCCATGTTGGGTAATTTACCTCCCGAATGGCTCTGGCCTCCAAAAGTCTATTTACTTCCTCTTCCACTGCCTCAACGTGCATCAGTGTCGGTCTTCTTGCTCGTTAGATTACAGGTTTGGCCGACCTGTCTACGTTCAATTTATGGCAAGTGACCTCGGGGTCAATGCCTGGCATTTCGTAAAGCGTCCAGGCAAACACTTCAATGTTTGCTCTCAAGAAAGCCTCCAGTTCTTTTTCCTCTTCTTCGGCTAAGCCCGAACCGAGAAGAAAGAAGCGTTCTTCATCTTCCTGTTGGACGAGGATTTTCTTTAGGGCTTCTTCACTCTTCTCGGCTGGCTCTTTGCTGACGTCCTCTAGGACTTCCACGTCCTCGTCTTCGATCTCTACCCTTTCTGGTTCTCGTATGCTGCAAGTGGATTTCATTGCTGCCATAGAGTAGTTCTTTGCCTGCAGCTGATCCCCTCTGACCTCTTCTATCCCATGCTCTGTTGAGAACTACAGTAGCTGATGCAATGTTGAAGGAACAACCCCCATTGTATGCAACCATGGCCTTCCCAAGATAATATTGTAAGGGGAGGGTGTGTCGATTACGGTGAACTCTGCCTTTATCTTCTTGGTGCCAGCCTGCACTTCCAAGCTTGTTGCACCTAGTGGCCACGTCGGCGTTCCATTGAACCCGACTATTGGGGCATTGGATTGCTCCATATCGTCTGGGTGAAGGCCCAGCTCCTTGTAACATCTGACATACATGATGTCACAAGAGTTGCCTTGGTCAATTAGGATGCGCTTCACTTGGCACTCCCCAACCTGGAGGGATACTACCAAGGCATCGTTGTATGAATGTTGTACCATCTCCAAGTCGGCTTCAGTAAAGGACACTACTGGTCCCTGGCACTCCTCGGCTCGTGGTCTTTTCTACCGGACCTGGTATACATGCTGCAAGTGCTTTACCTTCTAGGTCTCCCCCCGTATTTCATTTTCGTTGACCTTCGAGTGAATTACATTAACTACCCGAGGTCCGCCTGCCTGCGGCTACTGTGCTGGGGGAGGTGGAGCTGCTGGTGCCTGAGGAAGTCTTACTTGCTCTTCCCTTGTCCTGGCCTCATCTACAAGGTCCCTCAAATGGCCTTGCCTTACCAGGTCTTCTAGGTGTGATTTTAGGGCTTTACAACCCTGAGTCAGATGCCCATCTTCATTATGGTAAGCACAATGCTTTCCAAGGCTTCTTCCCATAAACTTTCCTTGTACCCTGGCTGGTGCTCTGAAGTAAGGCTGGGTTCGGATTTTATCCAGGACTTTGTGAATTGGGATTCGGAATACAGTTGTGACTGCCTGTGTAGTTCTCAGCCCTATCTCTTGTTTAGTCGATCCGTTGTTACCTCGGCCTCGCTTCGGCGAGCCGTTTACTTTTTCTTGCTTCGTCGCCTTAATCCCTGGCGTGTCTTCCTCGGCTCTGGCATATTTCTCAATTCTGGCCATGAGCTCCTCTATGTTTTTTGGCAATGTCTTTGCCAATGACTTTCGTAGTGCGCAATCATCTTTCAAGTGGTTCTTGAAAGACACGACCGCCACCTTTTGGTTGCATTTGGGTATTTGGTTGAACACCTCATAATACCTTTTTGCGTAGGCCCTAAGGTCTTCATCCTCACTGATTCTCAGAGCCATCAGGGCGTCCACCCTTAATGGCTGTAGTTTGTTTGTCACGAACCTGGCCACGAACATCTCGGCCAGGCCTTCCCAGGTCTTCACACTTCTCTTCGGCAATTTGTGAAACCAATCCGATGCAATCTCCCCGAAGGATGAGGGGAACACCTTGCAGAGCAATGGCTCGTTCCCAGTGTACAGTGACATCGAGTTCAGGTATAATCTGACGTGAAAGTTGGGGTCCGACGTCCCATCGTATATCTGGAACCTCGGCATACTGAATCTTTTTGGTGCCTTAAATTTGTCCAACTCCACCGAGAATGGTGTTCTCGGCTTAACAGGGGAAGTTACCTCGGCATTTTGTTGCTTCCTCTTGAGGTAATCTCTCAAGTCCTCCTTGGTCCGCCCAGGAGCTCAGCTATCTCCTGATTTCAATCTTTTAGGTGCACTGCTCTCAGCTTCGTTGTGAGCCCTTTTTGACCTTTCTCCATTGGTCGCATCGAAGCACAACTCCTGCTTTTGAACATGCCGATGTTCTCTGGGGTCTGCCTCCTTGGTGCGATGTGTCCTTCGAGATTTTTCTCTTCTCAACTCTCTTCGCCCAACCTCCTTTGACGGCCGGTGAGAGTGTTTTTCGCTTCTGGCGTGCTGGGGGGCTACAGGGATTGTTTTCTGCCCTCCCTTCAGGGAATTGGCCACTGGAATCGGCGTGTCCTAAAGTGGGAACGGTGGCTGCATGACGTTATTTTGCATCATGAAATTGACCATTGTTTGCAAGTCCGCCAATTTGTTCGCCATGGTCTTTACCTCATCGTCCCCCCGCAGGCATCTTTCTTTCCATACCTGGAGGTCGTCATCGTTATAGTACCCGCTTTGGTCTGTTCTCTTTGGTACGTCGCCTTCCTGGCCGACGTCCTTCCCTTCGTGATTCTGGTCACGAGTTTCTTCGTTACAATTGTCTTCTTCGACGTCAAGGTCGATAGGTCTCCCACTCCCAGTAGGAGTGTTATCCCCAATCTTCTCTTTCTGTCCAACGTTGGCCATCTATTCTCCTTTCTTTCCCACAGACGGCGCCAAATTGTGTGAGTGATTTTCTGACCACACTGCCAACTCAGTATTCAGCTGGAGAGTACTGGCAGAATAGATTGTGCCTGATTAACCTACAACAAAAAGAAGAGATTTCGGCGGTGGTTCATCCACCCGGGGGCACTCCGATAATCAAGTCAGTTATCTCTCAAAGATAGATAAAATGCTAAAATCACTGTTCAAAATATAAATTCCGTACCTTAGACCCATGGGGGTGCCTATTTTTTATAGTCAACACAATCCTAGTCCGAATAGAAGCCTAGCTTCAATGGACTTCAACTCAGTACTTATCTTGGACTTTCCAATAGATAAACATAAACTCCCTAAGAGCTTTATCCTTATCCAGGCTGAGGTCCTTCCTCATTCTAGGACTCTTGTCCCTTATCTGCTTATCTTGGATTCCGTTATCTTCGGAGATAACCTTGGCTTAGCCGAGATCATCTCGGCGTCATGACCAAGACACGTGGCACCTCGGCTGTCACTTCGGTGACACCTCAGCCACGTGTTGTCATTAAAAAAATATGTCCCCACAAATGATAAAATAATTTTTTATACAAAAGATCCGTAAAAATTCAATATAACAGTTATACCACGTCATCATTAACATATGATATCACCAACTAATAGTAAATAAACACATGGAGAATGAACGCTACATGTCAAATGTAACTAACAATTCAATAAATTCTATATTTTCATTGAGATTAATTATGTTTGCATGTCAATAGTGATAGACATAACCATTATATTAGAATTTTTATAGATAATGATAACGTAATCACTTTATTTTCAATTAAAATAACCATTATTATTTTTATTATTTTAAAAATGTCATTGACATTTAAAATAATATTTTATAACTTTTTTTATTTAAAATATTTTCTTTATGTTTGTTTTTTTTTTTTAAAAAAAAATTTCCAAAACCCAGGGGGGCATGTGAAACCCCTGGGCCCTTGTTAGCTCCGCCCCAGTGGCCAACAGCTTCAAAATTTTTCCATAAAGGATTTTGAATACCATGACACCTTGCACTTGCTTCTCAATAGAACTCTATATTTTTTTTTCTATCTTATTTAAACTATTTTTTCTAACTTATTTAAACTATTTTTATCTCATAAATTATAATTAGAAACTATACCAAACACTCTAATAAAAACTTTCAACATAAAAAAGGGAGAGCTATAAACAGCACCATAAGCCGCACCAAACAGCGGCATTCATAAATTAAAAATCCATGATTTCTTGTCACAATGTTCCACCAATTTTAACAAGTTCAGATGGTGAGTGCTGCCTATTATCTGGACTTGCTCAGCTAAGAAAAAGACTTCTTGACGTGGCCTAAGCCATCAAGATGCTTCACTGCAACTTTGTTGCCATTGCTTAGAAGAGAGTTCCTTCGAAGACCAATATCCATATCATCCTTGCCAAAGTTTCCTTTTGAAGTTATATCAGTCAGTGACCTTGAGCTCAATCCTAAGAGAATCTCATGGGCATTCCCAGCAATTTTTTATCTAAATAATCCTCCTCGCTTTCATCAGTCCCTCTCTTCTTCCTTGAAAAAGAAAATCACATAGAGAAGCTATCTATGATACACAGACTGGGGAAAAAATGCTCCAAGGCTGGATACCAGTTTGATTATAAATCTGATTGTTGACTCAAACTGCACTTTATATTGCCTTCATTGAGCTCATCTATGTTAGTATATATAGAGCGTTTTCCACTTGAATTTTAATTGGACACTTCACTTAAACAAAACAGAGCAGCCTTGCAAGAGCAGTTACTTAAACAGGTTGCTTGCAACTACTCTTCATGTATGTGTATACATAGTATTTGACCTGTCAGCCTTGACAGTGAAGTAGGTAACATTGTTTAGCTCTATGAGTTTGTGATATTTTGAAGCTTTCCAGGACAAGGGAGTAATTTGAGAACGTCCAAGATTATGATGCTTATCATTTATCTGCTTAAAATAGGGCAAGTGCAGTCCACACTTGCGTACCATATCTACTGCAAATTAGTAGTGGTTCAAAGGGTATGCAAAAAAAAAAAAAAACTGAATCGGAAAGTAAAAAATTTTAATATGATTTAAAAAAATGTCACTAAAGACCCCCCCCAAAAAAAAAAAATTGTTTATTTGGAAGTTCCCAAACAAAAAACTGTGGAGGATTAGTTTTTCTTTAGTGATAGACACATGGCAACTCGTGGATAATGGGACAAAGGATTGGGATCTGGACAGAGGATTGGGACAAGTAAAGAAGACAAAGGACCTTGACTCAACAATTAGTAATGTTTGGGTCATTGAGCACAAGGTTTCCCTCTTTTGTTTTAGTTTAATTCATGTTTGTGGTAGATTAAACCAAAAAAAAAAAAATGAACTAAGCTGAATCAAATCATAAAATTAACTGTCCAACAAGTATAAAAAGAACTTCACACCTCATACTTGCCATCGATACCTTAATGCATATTTATGAAGTATAGTTGAAGGGAGGTCTACCGTGGTCTATCCTACCACAAGGAAGAACAAATTAATGTTACAACTAGTATGTTGATTGGAGTAAAGACCCTAATCAAGTTGTCGAAGGGAGGTGCATTAATTGGAGTGGCTCCAAAGAAAATTTATTTGGTGATCCTGAGGTATGTTCAGATGATGCCTTGGAAATATTGTTAGGAATGTTGTGATTAGTGAAAAAAGTGTAGCTCATGAATTTATATTAAGACATGAGAAAACAATCAGAGATTTGATATTTGGTGATTGGTACACGTGGTACCCGATACCACTAAATAATTTTTCCTCCAAAGAGGATCAATTTACAGTCATATCTGTCCCAAGGTGTCCCACCCAGGCTAACCACATGCCCAATTGATTGCTATATATCATGGACCAAGAGGGTAACATTTCAAATTATTGGAATATAACCAACTACTCACAAATTATTGAACAAGGATAAAATGATGTTAGTTTTACAGTTAATTTAAATGTAAATTATATTTAAATGTCAGCGTGTCTTGACCAATTTTGTGTCATCATGATATGGCATCTAGCTTCTTTGTTACTTATTCCTGCTTTCACCATCATCACTCTCTTTGCTATTCAATTCATCCAAATCCAATCATTTGGAATAAAGATGTTCTGAATGAATGAATGTAATCATTATGTTCTTTCATCCAATCAGATCAAAGCAAAGTTGCTTGATCACCATGCACCTCAATTGTTGGAAAAAATATTTCGTCATTCAGCGCAGCACGTAGTCGTACTTTTGGCAAATCGCAAACCATCATGACCTCTGTTGCTGTTTCCTAAACAACCACCACAAATCACAAACCACCACAAATCACCAACAAGCCCACAGTTGTTTCCTAAACACCTAACACAAAATCATGAATCCTACACATTCTGTTGGAGAAAAGAGTTAAAAAACAGTGATTGATTAACAAGAATGACTAAATAAAAGTAGTGAAAAGAAAAATTATTGAAAAAAATAGAGTATGAAACGTCGAGGCACGGAACTTTATCTGTTGTCCTTTAGTAAATATAAACAGTGCAGAGGCAGGTTAGAACAGGACAGGAGAAGCAAAATTCTTCCACACCCCACATTCTCATTGGAGCAAAGAAAATCTATGCGAGATGGGACAGGAAATACGGGGTGGGAGTAGGGCGAGAGAAAATGACCATTCCCTCCATCAACACCTCAGTGCATATTTATGGAATTTAGTTGAAAAGTGGTTTACCGTTGTCTGTGCCATGCTGCCAAAAGAGGACCAAATTAATGTGACAACTTGTATATTGATTTGAGCAAAGATCCTAATCAATCAAGTTCTGAAGAGAGGTGTACTGCCTCCAAAGAGGTGTTAGGATCAAACACACCCAGAAAAATTATGTCACACACACAGAGCCCACAATATTTACGTGGTTCGGCCCAATGCCTACATCCACGGACAAAAATGAGAATTTTCACTAAAATTGAGCAAAAATACAAAATACAGAGGAGGAGATAAAACTCACTCAACTCACAGCTCTTTACTCTCAAATTTCTTATTTTCTCTCTTTTATCCGATATCCTCTCCCTCTCATCTCTATTTATAGATACAAAGGAAGAACCAGGCTCTTCAATGAGCTGCTTTTGTTGACAAACAAAGCAACCATTGTTGACAACAACCTTTGTTGAAGGCAGCCTTTGTTGAAGAGATCTAAGCAAATGGTTTTGCATGCATGGTTTCGTATGCATGATTTTGCATGCATGTGGGTTGGAACAACAAATCTCCCCCTCCATACCCACATGCATAACTGACTTCTCACTTGAAGTCCATCCCGGCAATATCTCTGCAAATTTTGAGTTTGTCTCTCGAGACCACCTTTGTAAGCATGTCAGCTGGATTCTTATCTGTGTGGATCTTGATCAGTTCCAATAACTGTTTTTCCATCACTTCACGTATCCAATGATACCGAACATCAATATGCTTTGTGCGAGAATGATACATTGAATTCTTGCTCAGGTCTATAGCACTCTGGCTATCACAATGTACCGTGAACTTTTCTTGTTTCAATCCCAACTCTTGGAGAAACCGCTTCAACCACAACATCTCTTTCCCAGCTTCCGCTGCAGCAATATACTCTGCCTCGGTTGTGGATAAAGCAACACACTTCTGCAGCTTGGACTGCCAAGACACAACTCCCCCTGCGAAAATGAACAGAAATCCTGATGTAGATTTCCTACCATCAAGATCGCCTGCCATATCTGAATCAGTATAGCCTTCCAAGATTGGTTTAGCATTTCCAAAGCATAAACACATTTTTGATGTACCCTTGAGGTACCTCAGAATCCACTTGACTGCTTCCCAATGCTCTTTTCCTAGATTGGAAAGAAATCTGCTTACTACTCCAACAGCATGAGCAATATCTGGACGGGTGGACACCATTGCATACATCAAACTCCCTACAGCGGATGAGTAGGGAATAGCCTCCATCTGTTCTCTTTCTTTTGTAGAGGAGGGACAAGAACTCTTGCTCAGCTTGAAATGATTAGCCAGCGAGGTACTGACTGGCTTGGCATTTTTCATGTTGAACTTCTCAATTACCCGTTCAACGTACTTCTCCTGTGATAGCCACAACTTCTGGGCTTTTCTGTCACGCATAATTTCCATGCCCAAAATTTGCTGTGCAGGGCCTAGGTCCTTCATGTCAAAGGACTGTGATAACTCCTTCTTCAGTGATCTGATTGCTGTGGCATCCTGTCCAACGATCAGCATGTCATCAACATAGAGCAGAAGTATGATAAAGTTTCCACCGAGAAATTTCCTGACATAAACACACTGGTCTGCAGTAGTTCTCTTATACTCATGGCCCACCATGAACGAGTCAAACTTCTTGTACCACTGTCTCGGTGCTTGTTTGAGGCCATAGAGACTCTTCTTCAATCTGCAGACTAAGTTTTCTTTCCCTTTGACTTCAAAACCTTCTGGCTGCTCCATGTAAATTTCTTCCTTTAGATCACCATGGAGAAATGCTGTCTTCACATCCATCTGTTCAAGTTCCAAATTTAAACTAGCTGCTAGTCCCAAAACTACTCGAATGGATGTCATTTTCACAACTGGCGAGAAGATTTCATCAAAATCAATACCCTTCTTCTGCCCAAAACCTTTGACAACCAATCGAGCCTTATACTTGACTAGCTTTCCACTGCCATCTTTCTTCAACTTGAACACCCATTTATTCTGCAATGCTTTTCGACCCTGGGGAAGTTTCACCAAATCATAAGTCTGATTCTTCTGCAAGGATTGCATCTCTTCTTGCATAGCTTGCTGCCAGCTACTCTTCTCCTTATGATTTTGAGCTTCTTGAAAACTTTCTGGCTCCCCCTCATTGGTAAGCAAAATATACTCAGAAGCAGGGTATTTTGATGACGGCTTAGACTCTCTTGTTGATCTTCGCAATTGTGGACCAACAGTCTCTGGCGGAGGGGGTTGTGGCTCCCCCTGCTCAATACCCTCTGCTTCTGAATCTTCTTCTTCAAGAAATCCATCCTGCAACTCTACATCATTGGCTGCATGCTGCGGCAACTCTTCTTCATCAGTGGCATCCTGTGATGGGGCAGGATTGGGAATAATTTCTGAAACATCATCAACTTTGGGTTTGGCTGGTTGCCCAAAGTCTTCTAAGGTCTGGCCTTCTTGAAACACCACATCTCGGCTTCGAATGACCTTCTTGTTTTTCGGATCCCATAATCTGTATCCAAATTCTTCATCTCCATAGCCAATAAAGATGCATGGAGTGGCTTTGTCATCCATCTTCTGCCTGTGTTCCTTGGATACATGTGCAAATGCTTTGCACCCAAACACTCTCAAGTGAGAGTAAGAAATCTTCCTTCTAGACCATACTTCTTCTGGAATTTGAAAATTTAGTGGAACGGATGGCGATCTGTTGATCAAATAGCAAGCAACACGAACAGCTTCTCCCCAAAATGGCTTTGGCAGCTTTGCCATTTTGAGCATACATCTGACCTTCTCCACAATGGTTCGGTTCATTCTCTCGGCTACACCATTGTGTTGTGGGGTTCCAGGAACAGTCTTCTCATGCCGAATACCGCGAGTAGCACAGTAGGCTTCAAACTCCTTTGACGTGTACTCGCCTCCATTGTCTGTTCGGAGACACTTCAGTGTCTTTCCGGTCTCTCTTTCCACCATAGCATGGAATATCTGAAAATGCTGGAACACCTCAGCTTTGGTCTTTAGGACATAAACCCATACCTTTCGTGATGCATCATCAATAAATGTCAGAAAATATTTTCTGCCACCCAAAGGATCCACTTCTATGGGACCGCAAACATCAGTGTATACTTTGCTCAACAACTCTGATTGTCTTCTGGATGATGATGAGTGAAAAACGACTCTATGATGCTTCCTAAATAAGCAGTTGTCACAAGTATTCAATTTCGCATCTTTGGCAAAGGGAATAAGTGACTTCTTTGCCAAAATCTGCAACCCTTTCTCACTTATATGACCCAGCCGTTTGTGCCACAAGTTTTGTGACGCCTCATCTTCTGTTGCGTTGAGGCTATCTAAATTTACCTTCACATGAGTCTTGTACAGTGTGCCAATCGCTTGTCCTTTGGCTACCACCAGAGATCCCTTTTTCAACTTCCATATGCCTTTGCCGAAATAGTTCTCATAGCCTTGTCGATCTAAGGCTATCCCTGAGATAAGATTCAGGCGTAACTTGGGAACATGTCTGACATCTTTTAACACCATCATGCACCCAACTTTGGTTTGGATGCGTACATCACCAATTCCCACAATCTTCGAAAAACTGGAGTTACCCATCTTCACTGTACCGAAATCTCCAGCTTGGTACGTACTGAAGAACTCCTTCTGGGATGTAGCGTGGTAGGAAGCTGCTGTATCTACCACCCATTCGATGTTGTTGTCTGACATATGGAGACAATCTTCTTCGTCAACAGAGAATAATGCAATATCCTCTGAGACAGTAACTGCAGTGTTCCCATCTTCGGTCTTTGGTTGTCTATCGCCTTGTTTTTGTTCTCTCTTCAAGGCATAGCAATATTTCTTTATGTGACCCTCCTGGCCACAATGGTAACACTTGAACCTTGGCCGGCTTGTACCTTCTCTGGATTTGCCTCTGTCTTGAGATCTTCCTCTACTGCGTCCTCTGCTTTTGCTTCTTCCTCTGCCTCTGCCTCTATTTTCTGTGACGATTGCATGGGATTGATCTCCACCCATTTCTTTCTTTCTTGCCTCTTCACTAAGTAAAGCATCTGTAACCATGCTCATGGTCAGTTTTCCTTCTGGAGCAGAGTTGCTGAGGGACACCACCAACGTCTCCCAACTGTCTGGTAAAGAATTGAGCAGCAATAGGGCCTGCATCTCATCATCTAACTCCATTTTGACAGTTGCTAGTTGATTCACCAAATTTTGAAACTCACTGGTGTGTTCAGCAACAGAGATGCCGCCTTTTAGCTTCAAATTTACCAGTCTTCTCATCAGGAGGGCTTTGTTTCGAGCAGTCTTTGACTGGTACATGCCTTCTAACTTCGTCCAGAGAGCATATGCATCAGTCTCCTGGGCGACATGGTGGAAGACACTATGATCGATCCATTGTCTGATCTGGCCAATGGTCTTTCGGTTCTTTCGCTTCCAATCTTCGTCTTTTTCTGTTGCTAGTTTAACTCCATTAAGCTCAATGGGGTCAAACAAATCTCAGCAATATAGAACATCCTCCATTCTAGGCTTCCAAATGGCATAATTGGAAGCATTCAGCTTTATCATGGAGCCTGAAGTCGACGTTGATTCTTCCATTAGACTTCACCGTTGAGTCCGGACGGATCAAATTACGCTGAAAAGCACTTCGGATTGCCAAAAGAAAGACTGCAATTTTTTGAAAGCTAATTTACAAAATCTGACCGTACGGATGTGTCCGAAATATTCCAAACAGTTGGAAAGCACTATTGAATCACCCAAATCGGACTTCCAATGGCTTAGATCAAGCCAAAATAATTTTAACGGTTCAGATCGGCAGAATCTGGTGCGCCTGAGAAGCACCAGATTATTCCTCCCGTTCGGCTGGCATCAGGCTGACGTCATCGGCGCAATCAACAGCTTGGCCAGCTTGGTCAACGGCTCAGTTCCGGCTCGGCTGGCGGCTAGGCTGGCGCGCACGCGTGTGACGCGTGTCTGCGCGTGGGTTCACGCGTCGTCTACCTCTGGAAGCGCGTGGGCGCGTGGCGGCGCGTGGGAACGGCGTCAGGTGGCGCGTGGGGCGCGTGCTGGAGCTGTAGTGCTCGGTTTTCGACGTGGTTTTTACCTCTGTGATCGTCTCGTCGAGTACTTTAATGTGGTGTGATCAAAAGTGGATTTCGACCACTTTGATTTCTGGGCATTTCTGAATAAATGCACTCTGTTTTTCCGAAAATGCCTCAACCTGCTTTGATACCACTTTGTTAGGATCAAACACACCCAGAAAAATTATGTCACACACACAGAGCCCACAATATTTACGTGGTTCGGCCCAATGCCTACATCCACGGACATAAATGAGAATTTTCACTAAAATTGAGCAAAAATACAAAATACAGAGGAGGAGATAAAACTCACTCAACTCACAGCTCTTTACTCTCAAATTTCTTATTTTCTCTCTTTTATCCGATATCCTCTCCCTCTCATCTCTATTTATAGATACAAAGGAAGAACCAGGCTCTTCAATGAGCTGCTTTTGTTGACAAACAAAGCAACCATTGTTGACAACAGCCTTTGTTGAAGGCAGCCTTTGTTGAAGAGATCTAAGCAAATGGTTTTGCATGCATGGTTTCGTATGCATGGTTTTGCATGCATGTGGGTTGGAACAACAAGAGGACCAATTCAGTCTTATATGTCCCAAGGTGACCCACCCAGGCTAGCCATATGCCCAATTGACACCAAGAGGATTACATTCCAAATTATTGGAATATAACTGACTAAACAAAATTAATCATCGAACAAGTATAAAATATTGTTAGTTCTATGAATAATTTTATATGCAAATTTTGTTTAGAGTTTCTTAACTAATTGTGTGTCATCATGATATAGGCATCTATGTCTTCTTTGAGACTGCTTTCACCATCATCATACTCTTTGCCATTCAATTCATGAAAAACCAATCATTTGGAATGAAGATGTTCTTTGGAATGAATATAATCATTAGATTAAAGCAAGGTTGCTTGATTATACCTCACTTGATGAGTAATTCCAAGGTCATCAAATTTTCATAGATAAACTTGAGGAATTTCTCATGCTCAAACCTCTCAACCTTAAAGAATTATTTTTTCAATTTTTGGATGAATCACTAAAATTTTGAAAAAATAAAAAATAAAAAATAATAACAATAAAGAGATTAATGTCAAGGCAACAAGATGAAACTGGTTCCCCTAGGCTGAAAGTATGCATGAAGCTGATTGAAACCTCTCTTGAGAAAATTGATTCAGAAAAGCTACAGCAATATAATGACAGCATTGCAGCACCCAGGAAAATGAGGCGTTACAAAGAGTTTCTTGGAATGTTTGAGCATAAATGTGAAGCTAAAATAAGACTTGGTGAAGTGATAAAAAATGAAGAAGAAGAAAGAAAAGCGCACGTACACAATCCAATGAAAGCACCGAGACTGGATCTCTTTATAAACACAAAGACATTGGCATGGCATCCCTCATTAGTTGTAAAAGAAAAGACTTCCGACAATAATAAGCAGCCTTCCCTTGAAAAGATTATTAGCCATTTGATATGCAAATAATAGAGCTCCTTTACATGAACAGTTCTTCAAACAAGTCTTCTTGCAATCCTCCACACTACGGGAAAAGGTGGCTATGGCAACGCTTCTTTTATGGTGTTTATGAAAAACGCCATTATAGATTATTTAAATACAACGTTTCTAAAAACGTTGTATCAGATCTCAACTAAACGGCACCGTTTGGGTCAACTTGTGAACACCGTTTGCTCCGTCCCTTTCAAAACGTCTTCCCTCAGTCTCACTCTCAGTCTCCCTCTCAGTCTCACCTAAACTCAGACTCTCTCGCTCATAAACCCTTTCGATTTGAAGCTCGAAAACCCCCACTCTCACTGATTTGAAACGCTCGATTTCAAACAATCTTTCTCGCTCGATTTCAAACACTTTCTCTCGCTCGATTTCAAACACTCTCGATCGATTTCAGATCTATCGATTTCAGAACCTGTCGTAGATTTGAAGCTACTGTCGCAGATTTCAGATCTATCGATTTCAGAACCTGTCGCAGATTTCAGATCTATCGATTTCAGAACCTGTATCAGATCGATTTCAGAACCTGCATGGGAAGATACTTCTGTGAAACTTGCAAGCTGTTTGATGATGATGTGAGTGGATTTTTCTTATCTTATGCATATCCTTATTTGCTTTCTGTGAGAGGGAACTTGTATAGGAAAGCCTGATAACTATGGCGCCACTATTGACATCTTGAATAGAGTTGAACAGTGAAGAAAAGGGAGGCTAAAATGGAATGTCATTGGGATAAACTCTTTAACACACACACACATACAGGGACTGCCTCATTGCTGAAGCACATGATGCTTTTACTTTTGGGTGGACGATGTGTGCTGATCTGACCATCTTATTTTGTCATTTTGCAGGCGTCAAAGAAACAATATCATTGCAATAGCTGTGGTATATGCAAGTATGAATCATTCCTCGTCTCAATTTAACATATGTTTTTAGCATCTGTGTTTGATATCTTGTTTAAAGTAACGAGAATAGTCCCAAACTCATGGATGTGAAACGAGGGTGAAGTTAAGTGCTTGGTGTCTATGCACAAAATTTCAGGTTAGTGGGTCTTTTTTAGAAGGAAAGCAATCGACATTGTGCAAATGATCAAATTTAACAAGAGTGTCTCCTTAAGATTAGGATTAATGTTGGGGGTCAATTTCCCATTAGAGCAAGAATGTAAATAGTTAAAAGATTGTCCTTAACACTCAATGCCTAAAGTCACATACATATTTTATTCTCTTGCTTTTGTTGCAGAATTGGCAGGCGGGAGAATTTCTTCCATTGCAATAAATGCCGTAAGTCTCTGTTCTTTCCTGTATTGGCTATATGTCATATAGGTGTTTTGATTACGTTTATGTTAGTATATTTTAATTGTTTGTGCTAATTATATTGTGGACATACCTTTTAGGATGCTGCTACTCGGTTCTTTTGAAGAATAGCCATCCCTGTGTTGAAGGAGCAATGCATAATGACTGCCCTGTTTGCTTTGAGGTATTTGACATTATCCATATTTGCTTTGGTTCTTCCTATACTCTAATGATTTCAGTGTTTTATGTTTTAGTACATGTCCACAAGCACATGCTAATCAAAAGCGGTTTCTGCAGTATCTATTTGAGTCGAGAAATGATGTAACCGTCATGCCCTGTGGGCATACTATTCACGAGAGCTGCTTAAAGGATATGCATGAACATTATCGGTGAGGGTCTAAAGAATTAATTCTCGGGTAAATGGTTTTGAGGAATATTTTTTTTTTTTTTTTGTATATATTAATTTACTTGGTTATTGAATAGGTATGCATGTCCTATCTGCTCCAAGTCAGTCTGTGATATGTCGAAGGTATGGGAGAAATTTGACATGGAGATTGCGGCTACACCCATGCCCAAACCTTACCAAAACAAGATGGTCAATCTCTCTCTCTCTCTCTCAAAATTCATTGGATATTTTGCAGGAGGAGATTTACTAATGTGAATTTGGTGTTACAGGTCCGGATCCTCTGTAATGACTGTGGAACCAAATCAGAAGTGCAGTTTCACATAGTAGCTCAGAAATGCCCCAACTGCAAGTCTTATAACACACGCCAAATAAGAGAAATTTGAATTGGAATGGTTACACAATTGATTGCTCGCCGATGCTGATCACTTTGGGGTTCACCTCATTCATGAAAGACTGAGTGACTCGTCCTAGTACCCCCGCTTGTTTAGTAGATATTCGTGCATCCATCTATTTCCATTTTGTATTTTTCATATTTTTTTCAAGCATATTAGACTCTCTTTTTACCTAATCAATTTTAGTGGAATATATTTCTTTTCTCCATCAATTCCAGACCTCCCTCTCTTTATCATTTGCATGTTAGTTCTGTGGAAAACTTGTTAGGAGAAATTTTTATTTTTTCCGTGCAATTTAGATATTATTTGCTGGTAATTTACCTCCTCAATTTTCTTCAATAAACTAACTGCGTTTGGATCTCCACGTGTGCTAATGCTATGCATGTGTTAGCTCGCAGAGCCCCAAAAACAAAAAAATGGAAGACAAATTACACCGTCTCTTTATGTTTTAGCTAGTTTTTTATTTTTATCCTTTAAATTTATTTTTTTTGTTTTAAATTTTTTTCATTTTACTCTTAAAATTAATTTCTAGTTATACTTCAGTCCTCTGTTAACATATTTTTCTCATGTATCACAGGAATTTTTATTTCATGTAATGTGAGTTGTACTGTATTTTTATGTTCATTTTTCTGATTGTTATTTGTTTATGTTATACAATGCAGGGTTCAGTACCACCTAGTCATATGCCAATTGCAACGGGTTTGAATCCTTTTCCAACATATCATTCATTTAAGGTAGTCAATTTTTAGTAACTATTGTTATGGTTCAAGACTCATGGATCTAGTTAAAATCGATGTCTTAATTTCATGACATTGCTAATTAAGAAATTTTCTAATATAGGATGTTCAAAATTCTCAATCACTAGCATGGATGAAACATGAAGAAGTTGAATTTACTAGTAATCCTAGCTACAACCAGTTTATGTGATACCTTGCTGCTAATGCAAATTTGTTTTTATTTTTTTTTTTATCAACTGTTGTTGATTCAGATTGATGTTCAATCTTTAGAGAGACCCTTTGCACGACCTCTTTCTTTATTAATTTTTTAAAGATTGTTTAAAGAGTAGTTACATTTTTCAAGGAAAACAGGTTGCTGACCTGCAAGCTAACAATTTCATTTTGCAACAATAGTTTTTATTTTATATATGTAGTGCCCCATTTGGTTTAAACAGAATATAGTGTGTAAACTGTGTTACTTTTAAATTACTTTATGTTTCATCTGTTAAATTATGGTTGCTTGTATTATTGTCGTCTTGTGAATGGGACTAATATTATACTTTATAATTAGTAACTGCTATTGTTGTTAATTTGTTAAATCACTTTGGAAGGGAAGTAAGTCTATGTTCCAAACTGAGTAGAGACATTCTAGTTTTTTATTTAACCTTTTTTTGTGCTTGGTCCAGTTGGAAGCTCCAGCTGCTGCTTATTTAACATGGTTAGATTTTTACATTTGTTTTATGTATTAGCAGTGTTGATGAAAAGGTTGTTTGCCAAAGGATTTTGGACAAGATGCAACTTATGGGGTCTCAGGTAATATAAAGTCTCATTTGCATGTTGAGAAACTGGTTGTTCCTTAACCAAGTGCTAGCAGTTTGTATAAGTTGGGCCTTTACAAGGCTAACCCCACTTTAAAACTGTATATATTTAGGTCTCGATCTCCTTTATCTCTAAGCAATATTCTCCTGCCTAGAGGTTCTGGTTCTTCTCCACACCTTCATTGGTTCTTCACTACTCTTTCTCTCTCTTCTCTCTCTCAGGCTGCCTTAGCTTTCACCTGGTTTGTCTTTATTGATTTAGTGGAATCTTACATGTTCTACCATACTTCGTTGACACTCACCAGCCAACCACTATCATCCACATTTGGACATATATATAGGCACTATAGAAGCGCCAAGTTTTCTGCACATACACATACATATATCTTTATTGTATGTGTGATGACTATTTATGTGTATATATAACTTGTTATACAAATGCAATACGAACTCATATTTGTAAACTTTTGATTTTGTAATTTGTGCTTTCTATGTAAATTGAATGAAATAATCTAAATCTTTCATTTTTCATAGCAATATTGGTTACTTCTTATCTAATTATTGATTTTGTAAACCATACCTTATTCTGTAAGGTTTACAGTTATTATTTCTTCTGTTTTTCATGCTTTTATGACCTTCTCTTGCAGAAAGAAATTGCTCTATATACTGCTTCAAAGATCAATAGTGAATTCTGTTGGTTTGATATTGATGGAGATATTAATCCCCTATTTAAGGTAATATGTGATGAAGATTATACTTCTCTGTCTGTTACTAATTTGATCTTTTATTTCTCTGTCTATGTCTTCTTACTACTAATGCTTCAGTGGTAGAGCAGAAGTTACATTTCCATTTTTTGTTTTGTTTTGTTTTGTTTTTTACTCCTTTGAGCTGTGCTGCAAATAATAAATTTAAATATTGTTCGGCAGAGTGAGTCTACTTAGCGAATTGACAGGAAACATAGATCGATTGATCAGTGGGCCCTCCCCTTCTGACTGGACTGACATGGGGAAGGGTCAATCCTCTTTCTTGTTGTCAGTGAGCCAAGCTTTGAACTGTTTATGAATAGTTCGGTTTGTTTGCGGCCCTAATTTTGTAGTCTTTTAACCTTTCTATGAGTAGAGAAGCAGGGTTGAATATTCTTCTTCTCCATGGATTTGAAGTGTACGTGTCTGAGATTTCATTATCTAAGACATTCCACAAGATCTTGTACGAAAGAGTTCACAAGATGTAAAAGTTGATGGTGTGTGCCCTTATTGCATCTATTTTATGATTTTTTTTTCTTTTCCCAGGAGTATTGGTGCAAAAGGCTGCACCCCAAAAAGCATCCATGTGATAAATGTGGAATTCAGATGGAAAACATGATATTTTTTGTTGATGACATTTTCACGTAATAATAGATACCTACATGTGAATGTGCACATATACACACCCCTGATTATAGAGCATAGAAGTCAGTTCATGGTATTTTTTGCTACACCAATTTAGAAGCTTGTATTTTCCCTAGCACTACTCTTATATTTGTACATCCCTTGTGTGCATATGCAATATTTTTTAGGCTGCAAGAGAAACAGGTTGTCACGACCCAAACCCGGCCCTATGGGTTTAGCACCGTAACTGGCCAGTAATCCGTGATTACCAAAGGCCTGCTTAACAATCATACAATATAACAGAGTTCAGGGCCTGGCGGAAGCCAAAACAATAAATGAATAGTGTCCAATGAGCTGTGACAATCTGTATGCCAAAAAGTTTTTCATGCATTCAAACAGTCCTGAACCAGTACGGTCTATACGACCATTTACAGTCAGTCGGTACAGGGATCCAATCCCTTGACAACAGCACAATACAGTATGGCATACACAATATACATATACATAACAGTCGATGAAACCTGGGGCCTAACCCCTTGGACAGTACAGTAAACAGTCTATACAGTGATCCCACAATAGTACAAAACAGTGAGACAGTCAGGGGGAATACAAAAGACCCCAAAGCCATAACATGGCAACACGGAACCTCGCAGTGAGGCACACAGGCTGGCTGGACAAAACTGGGGACTGACCCACGCTCCTAGCTCCGATCTGGCTGCTGAGAACCTACATATATATATAAACAGTGAGCTAAAGCCCAGTGAATAACATAATGTGTAAAGAGGTTATGAATGAATGTCCTTACAGTAATGAAATCAATTCATTTAACAGTATTTCAATCTTTCAATATTTCAATCAATCAGTATTTCGATCAATCAGTATTTCAATCAATCGGTATTTCAATCAATCAGTCATATGTGGTACATCCATTAGCCTATAAACAATAGGTCCAAAAGGACCGGGCCTTAACAGACCCAACAATAGTGATGGCCATCAATCAATAACAATGTGGTTCCACGAGGAAACCGACAGAGCTCTGTATCAGTCAATAACAATGGGTGCTAAGGATGCCACAATACAGTTCGAAATACAGGACATACATTCATTCAATAAACAATATCAGTTCAATAAACATTTCAGTTCAGTATTCAAAAGATAACCATTTTGAACATATCTTTACACAGTCTGTTACTCACAGAGATTGGGCTATTAGCAGCTAGAGCGTGTCCCCGAGAGCCAACCCTAAACAATTAAACAATTGAACACACACTAAGTTTACAGTTGGAGAAGTACAATAATTAATTTCCTAATATGTCTCGGTGTGTTCTATGTCTAAATCCTCATTACTAAGCCATTCTTTTTCCAAATAGATTGATCTTTTACTTGGCTTCTTAAACAATTACCACTAGATCAATGATTCATTCTTTAACTAACTAATCTATGTTGATTAGTAGCTTATTAATCTTTATTAAGTCATAAATTCAAAAATCATTTATTCAAAATCAAGCCAAATTCCAACTCAAAATGATTAACTTCTAACTTAATCTCCATAAATTGAACATGGCTCCAAACTTTCATTTTCTTGCTAATTTTCCTAGCAAACATTGCATACATGTAATTCAAATAAAACTAACTAATTTAATATATTCAATAACATGTTTAAATCAAATAAGCTCTTAAATTACCTTACATGCATGGATTAGAGATTAGAATTAAACCAAATTCCTTCCATACTTTTGAATCCAAATCAATTTCTTCTTCATTTTACTAATTCCTCTTAAATCATGAATTTGAAATTATAAACTCTTTTAAAGAAATAATTACATATACAAAACATTTATCAAAGCCCCACTAATTCTACCTTATTAAGCTCTAACCATAATTAAACTCTTAATTTACACCAAAACTCAATCACAAACTTATATTCTTTAAATTATGGATTAATTTCTTAACTTACTTTACATGCATGGGTTAAAAATCTAATTATGAACCCAAAACTTTATCTAACATTGTAAATTTTCATAACTTGATTCTTATCAAACATTTCCTTTTTCTCTTCAAATATGAACTTGAATAAATTCTAATTTTTTTCATAATTCATGAAATATATTATAATTAGAGTATTAATTTGCTCATGCATGTAACATTTTCATGCAAAATCTCCATATCAAATCCATAGAAAATAAGTTCCTAAATTTATTCCATAATCAACCACATGCATGCAACCCATTTCATGTTTAGATCCCAAATCCAAATTAGTTTCCATAATACTCTTTATTTTCTAATTTCATCCCAATTATATAAAATGGAACTCAAATTTAACAAATTAAAAGGATCATAACTCATGTTTTTCAACCCAACTTGATTTAACATGCAAGATTACATACAAGTGGGTTCTATTTCATTTTGATTTTCAAAACCAAGTTCACAATGATGAAATATGAGACATGCAACCATGGATGTGGAATTAGTTTACTATTCATCATCTACTTGCTAAGTTCTAACAAATTTCATGTAATTAATCCCAATTATTTCATGAACTCAACCTTTAAATGAGTTTCCTGCAAGATTTTAACTTAAACTCCATACCTAGAGCTTTAATTTGTTGGAATCTTTGAGCTTTCCTTCTCTTGTACTCTTCCTTCCTAGGCTCTTGAATATAGTTCCAGCACCAAGCCTCTTTCTCCTTCTCCATTTACCCTCACTCTCTCTCTCTCTCTCTCTCTCTCTCTCTCTCTCTCTCTCTCTCTCGGCTCTGTTTTCTTTTCTTCAGCGCACACACAGAACTTGATAATACCAAACCCATTCTTTATTGATTTCATAATATTTGTTGCCTTAGAATATCACCACACACACACACTCACACATGTCCACTCCACATCTTGCACAAGCACACGTGCACAGCCCCTAAAACTTCCAGCACAACACCCATACACACACATGCACAGATTTCTCACTACACCCACACCCAATTACACCCCAAATGTTAATTTAGCCCATAATTCAATTCTTGTCTAGGATTAATTTAATTAAGTACCACTTAATTTTAATAAATCTTAACCAACACATGATCAAATTGATTATAACAAATCATAAATCTCTCCTAATGAAATTAATCTATTTGACTTCCATTAGGGTCCAATTAATTATATTCCAATTTAATCTAATTTAATCATACCTACCCAGTTTTCAAATAAATATACCATAGAATCACAAATATTCTCCTGATTACAAAACACTAAACGGTTCTCCGTTCGGCCGCCGATAAGGCCTTCAATTAGCAATTTAAACATATAAATTCAGACAGACAATCAATCAATCAACGGATGCGATATGCAATTCAATAAATAAACTTATTCAATTTCAGTTTCGATTTCAATCGGCCTATTCATTACTTCAATCAATTCGATTATCAGTCATTATCGATTTAGTTTAGCGATAATCAGTATATAATTCAGGGGTTATTCAGTAATCAGTAACGAGGGTCGTTACACAGGTGCACTGAAAGAAGCAAAGGATAAGCTTGAGAAACAGGTGGAAGAAATCACATGGCGTATGCAGTTGGAAAAACATTTGAGGGTAATTTCTATACATATCTATATATGTTGTGCAAAGTACTTTGCATTTTCTGCAGGATATGTAAAATTTGGTCTGTGGATTTTCTATGATGAGGATTTAACCTGACTTCCAAAGTCTCCTATCAAAAAAATGAGTTGAAATCCAAATCTATCTAATCTATGGCAGTAAGCACTAAAGTTTTCTTCCACTGCTTATTGCTTATTGCTTATTGCTTAATCACTTTGGGGGCTAAATGGTAGTCCATGTACAGACCTAACCTCCAACTTTATTTGCTCACAATGGCTACCCTGAAATTCCAAATTGCTTTCTCATGCGGGTTAGTGCAAGTTTCTCATGCTTTTTATCATTCTTTCTAGTATCTTCTAACTTGATATTGATATTTGGATGAGTAGGTCATAGTTCAAGAAGCCTTTGATCTCATCCTCTCAAGTGCTCAGAATCTTGTGGTACCAATAAAGTCCAATTCACGAAGAAAACTGCAAGAATCTCCCACAGCTCACAACGGCTGTGAATTCTGTTGACCCAAGAAGACGTGATCAGATTTAGTCAAAATTGAAATGAAAACTTGTGATTTTAGAGTTGATATTTCAATACAATTACCAAGACTTTCTGACATTTAATGATCTACCTTCTGCTTCTCTATGTACTGTTTGATGTATTGGTTGTTTAGATTCAGTTCTATTAACTATTGGTATGCATATATAATTACCAAGTTATAAGTGTGTATATATCATAGATGAGTAATATGGCTTTGAAATTGGATGATTTGTGTAGATTTTTGCCTAATTTCATGTGATATTTGAGGTATCTGGAGTGTGAATTTGAATTTTGTTTTTTGGATTTCATTATAATGTATTTGGCTTAGTCTAGTGGAAGATTTGTTTTTTTAGATTCATTATAATGCATATTTTCTGAAATGGTATGCTTTGGACAAAATATTGATATTTATTAATAATAATATGGACCCAAAAAAAAAAAAAAAAGAAAAAAAGAAAAAAGGTGGCGTTTTTGAAAAAACGCCACTAAATGACGTCATGCTCACGTCACACGTTAGTTTGTGACGGTAAAAGAAGCGGACGTTAACATTTTGTGGCGTTTTAAAAAACGCCGTCTTATATTTTTAGCGACGTTTTTCAAATGCTACAAACCTATTGCGGCGGCCGTATCAACGACGAAAAGTTTACACGTCACTATAAGATATTACGGCGTTTTTCAGGCTTTTCGCGGCGTTTTAAAAACGCTGCTAAAAATCGAATTTCCTGTAGTGCCAACTGAGTTTTTCCAAGCCAACCTTGTTTCCCCACCATAGGGAACTGAGTATTGTTAGGTTTTTATTCTTGGCAACCCCGTTTGACAAAACTCCTTTCAGATGTATTTATTTTCGCACTTTTATTTCAGTGAGGCTATGAGTTTATTAGATGCAAATCCAAACCCGAATCGAGCCATGCAAAGAAGTTTGTGATGTTAATGCTTTCAAGATTGCCACTTCGCTGATTATTACGGCCGAAGCAAAATGCAAAATTGCATTCAAAATTGCATGTCCGCCATTGGTCGCTCGAGCCAAGAAGATCTCGCTCGAGCGAAGGTTTGCTCGCTCGATCCAAGGAGTTCTCGCTCGAGCCAAGGATTGCGTCTATACAAAAACCTGAAAGAGTGTATTCCTCGCTCGAGCCAATGATTCGTCGCTCGAGCCAAGGCACTAGTAGAAATCACGAAAAATACACTCCTCGCTCGAGCCAGCAAATCTTCGCTCGAGCGAGCCTCAGAATCCGGATTTCTCAAGGAGTTTGTTTTCTTCCCAATCTAGGATTACTTTTGGTTCTCTATAAATACTTGGTTTTCTCCCAAAACTAAGGTATTCAAAAAAGTCCTCCAGATCTTCTTTTTGGTTCTTAAGGTTTATATCTAGGGATATTATTTTTGTTTTCTTTGATGTTTTTATTGAGTCTTCAACTCATGGTTTAAAGAGAGTACATCAAAGGTTTGTTTGGTATACACAAAAGAGAGAGTTGTTCTTCAGTTGTGGATTCTGAAGAATTCGAGCCTGAAGCTTTGGTGGAATCCGGAGTGGCTCATCAGAAAGACAATTCCGTGGTGAAGATGGGGTTGGAAGAGGCACATAGAGGTTGGTTCAATTAGGCATTGTGGATTTGCTAGATAATTGAGAGTATACCTGTGTAATTCCTTTAATTCTTCTTAGTGGATTGTCTTGTGGCAGTTGCCCGTGGTTTTTTGATCACAGTTGGAGGTGTCCAATTGTGGTTTTTCCACGTAAAAATCATTGTGTCTCTTTCTCTTGATTGTTTGATTGGGATTGTTATATTCTGTTTAAAATTGTTATATAATCACAAATCAACATCTAGAGGGTTTCTAGATTTTTCAAGTATAATATAAAGTATTTGGTATCTTTGAGCTTAAGAAGACTATGATATTGATGGTCATAAGAAGTGCTTGTTTAAAGAGGAATTGTGCAGCCATTGAAGCTTCCATTCTCGAATTTGACAAATGGATTTCCTTCTAAAGCAGATTCAAAATATGATTAGGGCAGATTTAATGCTCAACATGCTGGGCATTGTTCAAAAGTGCTGAATCGATGAAAAACGCGAAGGAAAGAAAATTAGTGCAATACAGATTCAGTTTTTTTCTTTTTCTGTTACTGATCAGTATGCTACGAAAAAGCAAAGGGGAAAAAACATGGCAAGTGCATGCCACTCTCTTCTTGTTTTCCCAGTCAAGTTCAAGGTGAGGGGGAAAAAATGCACATTCTGCAGACTTTTAACAGATTTACAAAATGTTTTCTTTCCAAGCAATTCAAGAACATATCCCATGAACCAAATAAATTAGTCATAAAAATGGCTTTGAATTTGTCCAAAATATAAGCTGGCTTTGTTCCTTCTTCAAAATTAATTTACACTTCTTTTGGAAAGAAAGTTTGAAAAACCAACTAATTGACACTCTTGTTTTACCTGAATCATGAGAAACTCACATCTTCTCACAAAATATCTATCTTTTATCTTCCCCCTTTACTTTGGAACTTGAGAATGTTTGAATTTTAAGTATGGGAAGTCAAATTTCACTCACTACATTCATGTGGTTCTGTATGTTTCACTATGGCAATGATAATGGAAGAAACTTCAAGAAAGATAAGAAGGAAGAACATTATTGAGAGTTGAAATTTTATTGGTGGAAGGAGACAATACCTAATACACCATTAATCTTTTTATCTTAGGGCGTGATTTGCAGAGATAAAAATCTTAGAATAAAGTTAACTACATAAAGAAAGAAATACAAAAAAACTTTTAATAATCAGCTGTAATCTACATGTTGGAGTCTACTTTCATTACCTTGGTCCTGATAAAGCTGATGAAAATAATGGAGTAGCATAACCAATGGCATCTTCTTGGTGACGAGTGGCTGTGATTGCTCTTGGTACCATAGGAGTTGTGATGTTATAATCCAAATTGTTTTCAACGTCTACAAAACCCTCCAAGACCTTAACCACCACCGACATTGAAGGTGTCATGACCCGAACCCGCCCCTATGGGTTAAGGACATAACCGGCTAGTAATCCTCAGATTACCTACGGCCTCAAACCAAAACAGACGTAACTCAACAGAGTAAAAGGGCCAAACAGAAGCAATAATTAAAAACTTTGTCCATAGAGCCGTGCTTATATGCACTTTAAGACAAACCATACACATATACGTTAATAACCCACAACAAAATACAGTACCATAAAATCCTTTACAGACAGGATCATCCAAACTGAGTCAACCCATATCAAAACTATATACAGATATACATAAAGTCCTTTCCAACAAGACAAAATATAAATACATAACAAAATGGCAAGGATGGGCCTCGTGCGTAAGACACAAGGCTGACTCTCCAAAACTCATGTTGTTGCAAGAAATCAGCTTTTTAGGGACAAATTTATTCCGTCCCTAAAAGTGTAATATATGTTGGAAAAAACTTTAGCCAACTAATTTTTCCTGTCGCGAAGTTGTCCCAAATGGGCTGTCCGGAAAAGTCAAAAAATGACTTTTAGAGACAAAATTTGAGACAATCAAAATTTCTCTCTAAAAGTCTAATTATAGTCCAGAGCAAATGAAGTAGTTATGGAGACAAAAAATTGATTTTTGAGACAACAAAAATTGGTCTTTAAAAGTTTTAGTTTTTGGGACAAATGAAAGTGGTTTCTAAAAGTTTTACTTTTTGGGACAAATGAAAGTGGTGTATAAAGGTTATAATTTTTTTGAGACAACTAAAATTGGTCTCTAAAAGTTTGATAATTATTTATTTATTTATTTGGCTTTTTGATTTTGTAACAATTACTCTAAAAATACTAGTTTGAACATCAACTTATATTCCTTTCTTGATTTCTCAATAACCAAACAAAAAATATCAAACACATCACCAGACCATGTGTTCATCTCCAAATTAAAATTCAACTACACCAAAAAAAAAAAATGCTCATCACATTCAAAGAGGCTTAATCAAAAGATATTTCAATAACAAACAAATACCATACTATGATTCATTAGTATGTAATATCTTGATTGTATATCATAAACTGACAGAGATTTCAAAAGTATCATTTCCAATTTATAAGGTTAGTGCCATAAGCATTGTTTGTAGCATTCAACTATTCAATGAATAGATTGTAATTGAAGTTATATCTACCTACTCGTTTATCCTTGTGCCACTTCATATCAGTGGCCGTCTTCCTTGATATGAATAGCCTTTATAGCCTTGGTTTTAAAGGAAAGTATCGCAGAACCTTTGGCGCTTTGCAAGTAGGACACTCATCTTTATTTTCATACCCCTTCCAAAAAAGTACGCAATCGTTCTTGCATACATGTGTTTTTTGATATAGTCGAGGCACAAATCTTGCATTATTTGTTTAGCCTCATTGTAAGAGCATGGAAGTGTTTCACCAATAGGAAGTGCCTCCTTCAACAATTCCAGCAACATCATAAGTGATTTGTTGCTCCATCTATTAAATATCTTTAGATGTAGCAACTTAACCATGCATGATAGTTTGGAGAATCGTTGGCAATCCGGATACAAATCTTGCTCTACATCCCTCATTAATCTTGCAAATTTATTTGTTTCTCCACCACAACTACTAAGTAAATACAACTACTAGATGCTTCTCCCACATAACCAAATATGGGTTGTTCCACTTCGTATGTCATGAATAACTTCTCGCACCTCAGTATTGGGGTTATTTGACTTCTCTGTCACATTGTCGAGATATTCGTCATTCTTATTTTGTGAGTCATCATTGTCATTCAACTCAAAACCTTCCCTATGATACGCCCACCTAGTATAACTTGTGACCACCCCATATGCATACAAATGAATTTCAACTTCCTCTATGGTTTTTTGAATATGGTTGTTGCATCTATAACATGGACACCAAATCTTATCTGCCCTTGGTTTCATATGATCATGAGCAAACAAGATAAATTCTCTCGCCCCATCAATGTACTGAGGTGACCTTCTATTATGAAGTTGCATGCAACTCCTATCCATGGTGCAAAAGAACTAAAGAAGAAAGAGGAAAAAAAAAAAAAAAGAAGGTAAAAGCTTAAAAAATAGGATATACTAAAAATAAGAAATATGATGCTGAATTTTCGACTCTAATAAAACAAGCGAATCAAAAATAAATTTAACAATGCAATCAATTTAATTGGCATCTACATTTCCAAATAACACAAATATAATCAATCAAACAAATTAGGATTAGATCAAACCATATCATCAAAGCAAAAGAAACATCAGATTAAGCATCAATATAGAGATTCTACGAATTCTTCATACACAGCTTTTCCGAATACAAATGTCAACTTAAAAAGCTACTTCCTACTTCCTACTTCCTACTTCCTTACACAAATACCCAAACCATGTAGTACTATCCTCTACTTATTTTCTATGGAAAATCTAACTAGAATTACAAATTCTGACATGATTCATATCCACAAATGCATCTATATCAAATTTTCTACAATAAAAATATTAAATAAAGCAGAAATTATAAATAAGTGATACCCTAAAAAAATAATTAGTGGAGTATCACCGACTATATATGCCTTGTTTGGATCTTATATTCAAAAGATGTTCTTCTGTATTATTCTGTGGTCCATGGTTAAAAAAAAAAAAAATTATACTCCACATCTCAAACCCACTCTTTTCATTGGTTGGTTTTATATAAATTTATCTCATTTTTGCAACATATGATTCTAAAACAGACCTACAACATACAAAAGAAATCAAATGCACCTTCAAGGATCTATGAAATATCATCACCCTGTTAAAAAATTGTGAAAACTAATCAACTAATACAAATTACGATTGCTTCTAATAACAACAACATTCACTGTAAAAAGATCACTGAACAATGTATGATAACAAAATGCTGATAATGATGTGATAAGATCAAAAAATGCACGATTCAGAGATTTTCTTATGCTATGAACCCTAAAAACGAAAAATGCTTAATTGTTGACGATTACTATAAACACCTCACTGAAATAGATTGATTGAACAAACACATGAATCTATACATGTATACAAAACCATGTACGAAACCGAGGGCAAAAATATCAAATCGATTATATAGATACTGATAGGAACTGATCTGTTAGACAGTTGTGGGTAGTTCTGTTAGACAGTTGTGGGTAGTTCTGTTAGACAGTTGTTGTGGGTAGTTCTATTAGACAGTTGTGAGTATGGGGTAGTTATTTTGTTACAGGATCTGTTACAGGAAAGGGATTATAAGGGGGGAGGGAGTTACAGATAAGGGGGGTTGTGTCTTCTTTTGTTCTTCTTTTTCTTTTTCTCTCTTATTGTAAAACTCCATGGAAGAGTTCTTCCTTTCGTTTGATGAGAATTGAATAAACAGAGCTGAGTTTCCTTTCTAATTTTGAGATTAATTGCTAGAAGCTTATCAGTGGTATCAGAGCCACCGTTCTTCGGACTTGGGCAAATCACTTCGGTAATGGCGGACGGTACACGATCTCAGGATATCAAACGAATCGAGGATGCTATTCGGCATCTAAAAGAAAGTTCGGATAAACAGGCCGAAGCCATGGCAGGAATCAAGGATCTGGTTTTAGCCTTGAACCTAAAGTACGAGCAAATTGCAGAAAATGTGAGTTCTTCTTCTTCGATTCCTCCGATCATTCCTACACAAGAACCCATCAATAATCCAAATAAGTGGCACACTAGATTTGCCAAATTGGATTTCCCGAAATTTTTCGGTGAAGACCCTGAGGCTTGGGTATACAAATGTGAGAAGTTTTTCGAATTTAATCCGATCGATGAAACACAAAAAGTGCGATTGGCTTCAATACACATGGAGGATAGGGCTATTCATTGGTTTCGATGGTATGAAAAGACTCATGTTCTCAGATCTTGGAGGGAATTTGTTGGGGCCCTGGTTGATAGATTTGGAGATAGCCTATTTGATGATGCCATGGGACAACTATCGAAATTAAGACAGATATCAACCGTCCAAATTTATCAAGGAAATTTCGAAGAATTGGCAAATAAAACAAATGGGTTATCAGAGGAATTTTTTGTTAGTTGTTTTATAAGTGGCTTGAAGGATGAAATCAAGGCAGGAGTACAGATGTTTAGGCCAAGAAATGTGTCACAAGCCATGGGTTTAGCAAGGTTACAAGAAGACAAAATTGAGGCCTTAGCTAAAAAGAATAGAGTTTATTCCAAAAGCTACAGTACCAGTTTTCCTACAAGTAGCAAATCAATGGAGCCAGCCTCAAAACCTGTGGAGTTAGTAACTGCTGTAAAGAAACTGACACAGAAGGAATTGGAGGAGAGAAGAATGAAAGGATTATGTTATGGATGTGACGAGAGATATTTTAAAGGCCATGTTTGCAAGAAGAAGCAACTCTTTATGCTCGAAGCTGAAGATGAGGAAGATGTCTTTGAGGAGGTGGTGCAGGACATGGACAAAGAAAATGTGCCAGAAAATGTGCAAGAAGAATTACAAATCTCAGTTCATGCCCTATCAGGTTCTTTCTCTTATAAGACTATGAGAATTAAAGGAAAGGTTAAAAAGAATATGGTCACTATATTAATTGATTCAGGTAGTACCCACAATTTTTTGGACCCAGTAATGGCAAAACGAACTGGAGCATCAATCCAATTCACCAATCCTTTAACAGTGGTGGTAGCTGATGGTACCAAGTTACATAGTAATGCTGTGGTGAAGGATTTCCAGTGGGTTATGCAGGGTACAATTTTTACAGCTGACATGAGATTATTACCTTTGGGGGGTTGTGACATGGTATTGGGAGTCCAGTGGTTATCTACTTTGGGACCAGTGTTGTGGGATTTTCAGAATTTGAAGATGGAATTCACTGCATTTGGCAAAAAACATGCATTGCGAGGTGGTGCAACCGTGGAGATACAACAAATTGAAGTTAAGGCAATGGAGAAGTTGATGCAGAAAAAACCACAAGGACTCATAGCTCATCTTTGCAGCCTACATTCCAATTCTGTGGAAGTTGCCCATGAGGTTCATTCGGATCTTGATAGAATCTTACATGATTATACTGATGTGTTTCAGGAACCCAGTGACTTACCTCCAAGAAGATCACATGATCACAAAATACCTCTCAAGGATGGTAGTCATCCCCCAAATATCAGGCCTTATCGATATCCTTATATTCAGAAAAATGAGATTGAGAAAATAGTAAAAGAGATGTTGAACTCAGGGTTATAAGGCAGAGTGTGTCTCCTTTTTCTTCACCAGTCCATTTGGTCAAAAAGAAGGACAATACTTGGCGAATGTGTATTGACTACAGAGCTTTAAATAAGGACACTATCAAGAACAAATACCCTATTCCCATGATTGATGAATTACTTGATGAGTTGCATGGAGCTCAATTCTACTCTAAGTTGGATTTAAGATCTGGGTACCATCAAATCCGGATGCATGCTCCTGACATTGAAAAAACAGCTTTTCGAACGCATGAAGGCCACTATGAATTTTTGGTCATGCCATTTGGCTTGACCAATGCTCCATCCACCTTTCAAAGCCTAATGAATGATGTGTTTAGGCCATTTTTGAGGAAGTTTGTGTTGGTATTTTTTGATGATATCCTCGTATACAGTAAGAGCTGGGCTGAACATATGTTTCATGTGACTTTGACCTTGGAAAAATTGAGAGTTCATCAACTATATGCTAAGATGTCCAAGTGTGCTTTTGGGAAGAAGCAAGTGGAGTATTTGGGACATATTATTTCTGGTTCTGGTGTGGCTACGGACCCCGTTAAAATAGACGCTATGTCTACTTGGCCTAGACCTCAATCTTTGAAAGCTCTTCGAGGATTTTTGGGTTTGACTGGCTATTACCGCAGGTTCATAAAAGACTATGGCAAGATCAGCCAACCCCTTACTATATTGCTTAAAAAGGATGCCTTTAAATGGTCAGAGGATGCTGAACAAGCTTTCATTCTATTGAAAAGAACTATGACTACTGCTCCTGTATTGGCTTTACCCAATTATGATAAAACCTTTGTGCTGGAATGTGATGCTTCTGATAAGGGGTTGGGAACTGTATTGATGCAAGAGGGACAGCCCATAGCCTATTTTAGTAAGTCATTGTCTGGCCGTAGCTTTGGGTTGTCTACATATGAGAAGGAATTCTTGGCTATCGTTCTAGCTGTTACCAAATGGAGGCATTATCTCTTGGGTAGACATTTCCACATTAGGACAGATCACCAAAGCCTCAAATTCTTGCTGGAGCAGAGAATTACCACTCTCGTGCAACAAAAATGGCTTCCCAAACTCATGGGTTTTGATTACGAAATTGTATACCGGAGTGGTAAAACTAACTACGCTGCAGATGCCTTGTCCAGAAAAGGAGAGGAAGATATGAGTAGTATGTCCGCTCTCTCCGTTGTCCTCTGCCATTGGGTTAAGGATCTTCAAACTAGTTGGGCACAAGACCCTTCTATCCAACAACTTATCGCATATTTGACTCAGAATCCAACCAGTCATCCTCATTTTCTTTGGCAGCATGAAATGCTCTATTACAAAACCAGGTTGGTAGTGGGTAATTCACCTCAACTAAAGACTACACTCATCAAGGAACATCATGCTACTCCCACCGGTGGGCATTCAGGAGGAGAGAGAACTTATAGAAGAATCAAACAAGGTTTTTATTGGCAAGGCCTAAAATCTGATGTACTTCAGTTTGTGGCTGAATGTGATGTGTGTCAGCGGAATAAGTCTAAAACAGTGGCAGCACCTGGGTTGTTACAGCCCCTTCCCATTTCTACTAAGCTTTGGAGTGATATTTCGATGGATTTCATTGAAGGGTTACCCAGCTCTTCCCATAAAACTGTGATCTATGTGGTTGTGGATAGGCTTAGTAAATATGCTCATTTCATTTCCTTAACCCATCCATACACCGCTACTGCAGTGGCTCAAGCATTCTTAGATAATGTGTTTAAACTTCATGGGATGCCTCTTTCTATTGTTTCCGACCGGGACCCAGTGTTTACTAGTAAATTCTGGAAGGAATTATTTCGATTGCCGGGTACTAGTTTGTGTATGGGTTCTTCTTATCACCCCCAAACGGATGGCCAAACTGAAGTAGTTAATAGATGCCTTGAGGGGTACTTGCGGTGCTTAGCAGGAGACAGACCTACTGTGTGGACCAAATGGCTATCTCTCGCTGAATGGTGGTAAAACACTACCTACCATATCATTACAGGAGTCACACCATATGAGGCCTTATATGGTCAAACCCCTCCCAGCTTGAACCATTATATTTCAGGGACTACTGCTGTGGCAGTTGCTGATACTTTGTTGCAGGATAGAGCTGCTATTTTGAAGTTGTTAAAAGAACATCTGGTTCAGTCCCAGCATCGAATGAAACAACAAGCAGATAAGCACAGGTCTGAGCGAGTTTTTTTAGTTGGCGATTGGGTTTTCCTTAAACTTTAGCCTTTCAAGCAAGTTTCTCAGGCATTACGGAGGAATGCTAAACTAGCTCCCAAGTATTTTGGTCCTTTCCAAATTCTGCAGAAGCTGGGACCTGTTGCCTACAAACTTGATTTTCCATCTTCCTCCAAACTGCATCCAGTTTTCCATGTCTCCTTATTGAAGCCTAAACTGGGTCAAGGTATTGTTGTGCAGCCTTCCCTTCCACCTACCAGTCTTGATGGCCAGCTACAATTGGAACCCATTACGATTTTGGATAGAAAACTGATCAAGAACCATGGCCGGCCTCTTACCATGGTTTTGGTTCACTGGTCTAAATCTATTCCTGAGGATGCCACCTGGGAGACTTGGTACTCCTTGCAGCAGCGTTTTCCTCATTTCCAGCCTTGAGGACAAGCTTCCTTTTAAGGGGTGGGGAATGATAGGAACTGATCTGTTAGACAGTTGTGGGTAGTTCTGTTAGACAGTTGTGGGTAGTTCTATTAGACAGTTGTTGTGGCTAGTTCTGTTAGACAGTTGTGAGTATGGGGTACTTATTTTGTTACAGGATCTATTACAGGAAAGGGATTATAAGGGGGAAGGGAGTTACAGATAAGGGGGGTTGTGTCTTCTTTTGTTCTTCTTTTTCTTTTTCTCTCTTATTGTAAAACTCCATGGAAGAGTTCTTCCTTTCGTTTTGATGAGAATTGAATAAACAGAAGCTGAGTTTCCTTTCTAATTTTGAGATTAATTGCTAGAAGCTTATTAGATACATACATGTATGTATATACATATATATATGGTACCTGATCGGAATCACTACCGGAGAGTCACCAGGAAATCGAAAAATCGAGAAGAGATGAGGCGGCAACGGAGTGATCCAGCCCTGGAGAGAGATGCTATGAGACTCCTCGGGGATGAAATTGTTGCCGAGATCAGAAGCAATCAACGAGATCCGTAGAGAAGAACCATTGCATTTGCGAGAGAAAAAAAATTAGGGATTTTGAGAGAGAGAGAGAGAGTGAGTGATGAAGATGCTTTTTTTTTTTTTTTTGATAGTCCCAACTATTGAGTTTAAAAATTAATATATAAAATAAAATAATATATGATTTGGGTTTATTAAGGACCAACTAAAATTGTAGGTAAAAGTGACTGATCCTTTTACAACCAAATAAATTTGTCTAGAAAATCTAATGACATGATTAAATATATATATATATATTTTTAAATTCTTTCATTTTGTCCTTAAAAGTATAATTTTTGCTGATAAATTATTTTTGTCCCTAAAAATTTGTCTTTAAAACCTTAGTCTGCGTTTGGTTGTGTTTTGTAAATGTGATTTGAGAGTATGAATTGTATTTTGAGTTTGTGTGTTGTGGAATTATGATTTGAGTGTAAAAAATTTGTTTGGTAAAGAGTTTTGAAAATAATTTTGAAAAGAGTTTTGATTTGAGTGGGGAATTGTTGATGTGACACTTGATATGTGATACAGAAATTTACAACTCATAACTAAATATACAACTCAAAATTATTTTAAAGCACATAAAAAATTTTAAAAATTTCAGAAAATATTTTTTTCGATTATATAAATCAATTGCAAAAAAAAAAAAAAAAATTTACTGTTTCGGACAGCCGGCCGGTCAACCGGCCGGACATCCCCTTAGCAAAAATTTTGAAAAAAAAAAACAGAGCAAAAGAGCGGCTGAGACAGATTTGATACAGAACTCTCAGAAGAGCTTTTGAAACGTGATTACAAAATCCTAAACAAACATCATATTGAAACACAGGTGTAGAATCACGTTTCAAAAGTACAACCAAACACGGCCTTAATTTCTTATAGTGAGTAAAATTGTTCTATAAATGTCTTCCTTTACAAAACATATATTATTTAAATATATCTTCTAATGTATAAAGAATTAAAATCTAAAAATATTTAAATATAATATAATATTTTAGACAATTCAATATATAATAATGTAAAAAATTTTAAAATCAAAATAGATCACACATTTTGAAAAATAGGACTGCAAATCAAAATTTTAATCAATCTTAAATTGTTGATTAGTTACTTTTAATAAGTCTGAACTACGCTTAAAATAAAATGACATGTTACATCCAAATTGACCCCCCACATTATAAAGAGCTGAACTTGTTCACCCTATGAGTCATTTTACTGTACGTTTATTTGGTATAAACTAGTAAAGATTTGTCATTTTACTGTCCGTTTATTTGGATAAAAAAATATTTTTTGATATTTGGTACAATGAAAAATAAAAGTCCATGGAAAATATTTTTTGTGGTCAACACACAATAAGTTTGTATAGGCAAAAAATGTTTTTCACTTTTAAAAATATTTTTCGAACAAAAGTCTCACTAATGTCATCACATTCCACTGCCACTCTCACCTCTACTACCACACCACACCACCATCATCATGGCCACTTCACCGCCGCCACCGTTCAGCCACCATGCCACAACCTCCACCTCCACCTCCACCTCCACCTCCATTTTCCTTTCACCACCATTACTAAATATAAAAAAAATATATATTTTTAAAAAATATTTTCTTCATTTCACCTCTATTTAAAAATATTTTTCACTCAAATAAACGGAGAGTAAGATAAAATCATTACATTGCTTTAAATATGAAGTTTAAATTTTTATACTAATTATATTTTGTGTATTATTCCACCAATAAAACGAGTGTGTGAACAAAGTTATAAAAGTCATGTGGCATTAATTTTTTTTTTTTTTTTTTTTTTTTTTCCAACTCTAGAATTTCTATGGTCCACTGCACTTGCACAGACATAGCATTTAAACTTTCTTATCATTATTTTCTTTTGACTTTGACCCACCACATGATAAAAATCATTCCACACTTGTAAAAATTATCCTATTTTTGTAAATACTAATTTGAGAAATTTTATGATATTATCACTAGCGACTCAAGATTATTAGATTTCTTAAACTGAATATCAAAATAAAATTTTATCGAAATAAGTCTTCAAAAAATTAGAGTCTTCAACACTAAATTTTTTTTGAAAATTTTCTTATGGACCTTAGTCGACAGTTTAATTGATCTAATGGTCAAGTCACCTCTGAATTTTGCACCTTTCAAGCATTGCATGATATAAGATTTCACTCATTGTTGACATTTTACTAAGTTGAAAATTGAATTTTAAGTTAAATATGAAAAGTTACCATCCAATTAAAAATTGTATCTTTTTTTTTAAATGATAATTTTTTTTTTTTAAACCAAACCCCACAAAAAATCAGAGTAAGTCATAAGTCGAACATGCATGATGCACAGATGCACGCCACAAATTAGTCTTTTTTAATTTTTATTAATTCTTCTTTATATGTTGACCCACTGATTAACAAGTCATGGTAGCAAAACTTTTTCCGACTATGCACTTTCCATGATAATGCCTGTACGGGGGGAAAATATTCTTAACCCTCCGTACGCCTTGAACGTCAAGCTTCCGTCAACGGCGTCGGTCTCTGCAACACAAAAACGGTGAGCTGCCCGGCGGTGGTGTGCCGGAAAAACCCTCCGACGCTCAAGTCAGTTCAGTGAGGAAGAAGAGAATGAAGAGAGAAGGTTTGTGAGAATGAATTCGCATACCAGTAACGTTCGCCTTCCCTCTCTATATTTAGGCTGGCCACGCAGCTCCGAGATTGTGCGCGCACTGCCTCTGCTGTCCTTCCCTGGACAGGTGGCAGTGCTCGCCTCTCACCACCTTACACGTGTAAAGGTTTTGTCCTCCTTCCAGTACATGCAGAACTGCCCAACGGTATTGAGGCGTTCGTGGAGCAGATGTCCCCTCCTTCACACCATTGGCCCAGGTGGCACCCATAACCGACCTAGCCCTTGGGGGATTTGCCATCACTCAACCGTGCTACGTATTGCCGGCCTGTAACTTGGGACCAGGCGAGAACTTATCCCTAGGCCGAGCTGTCGCTGATCGGTTCTCCACGATCGGCCGATTGCGAGGCATGTCGACCCCCAACCATCTTATCCCCGGTCTCGGCCACACGTAACCGCCTCACCTTGGCTGGATGGCCGGAGGGAAGCCGGACAGGTCGCATCCTCCGTGCAACTCGGTCAACCCTTCAGCTCGGTTGCAATTTCCATTGTGAACTTAGCCCCGCGCGAGCGACATCCAGCCCCCCCCCCGAGGGATCACCGGTCGACCTCGCCGCCCGACCAATTCCGACTCCTCGGCCATTTCAACCGTCCATCCTGCTCGGTGCCATGTAGTCCGTAACGCTGGACGTTATTTCTTGCTCGGCCGTACTGCCTGGTGGAAATCTTCCCTCACAATGCCTATTGTCTACTTGCCCGTACTAATTTTCTACCCCTGTTATACACGATTTTTGTTTCAAATTTGATTGTTTTTGGTAAGAATTTATTTGGGAACTGATTTTTTTAATAATTTTTTTGATTTATTATGAAAAGATATATAAAAAAAAGAATAAGTTAAATTTTTGTATTAATTTTTTTTGATATTTTGCTATTTTAGCCAATTGTCAATACATGGATCTCTCGTGATATTTGAAAATAATATAATAAATCATATAAAGTTGACATAATTATATTAGAAAAATGCTTTGGAGCTCTGAATCTTGAGCTCTAAAGCCAGCTCTAATGAGCTGGCAGTGAGCTCTACTGTGATGTGATATTTTGGTCTTGGTTTGTTTGTTTGTTTTTTTTTTTTAGTGCTCTGAATTATTGTTGATTATATTGGACACTTCTAAAATTTTAATTCATATTGTCAATAATACGTTAATCATATGAATAGAAAAAAAATAGGGCAAATTACCAACACCTTCCTTGAGGTTTGACTAAAATGCGAATTTCTCCCTGAGGTTTGAGAAATTATATCCCGCTCCCTGAGATTTATATTTGCATAACAAATTGCCCCCTAAGGTTTATATTTGCATAACAAATTGTCCCCTCATTTGTTATACAAATATAAGTCTCAGGGGCAATTTGTAATTTCCCAAACCTCATGGGAGAGTCTATATTTTAGTCAAATCTTGAGGAGGGTGTTGGTAATTTGCCCAAAAAAATAGTATTGTCATATCTTTTACGCTAAATACAAATTTTATTTCATTTATCTTTTTGTCTTTATATTGTCTGCATTATTTCGATCACTTTACCCAAATTCAAATGGAAGTCGGTGTAATTATACCAAAAATATTAAACTTGCCATATATTTTTTTTCTTCTAAATCTCTCAGGGAGATCAGTGTAATTTATTGGAACTTAATTATTTTTTTTTTGATTGCTATTAGCATCTATCTATTTTCTTAGGACCCCCCTCTCTTCCTTTTTTTTTTTTTTTTTTTTTAATTCCAGTTTTGTTCAAACATAAAATTTCATTTCTACCCTCATTCCTAACTCTTTAACCCAAATTTTCCAAATTCTAACCCTAATTCCATCGGCGGCATTGTCACCAACCATCATTGTCGACGCCACTGTAAGCTTCATATTGAGTTTTGGTCACCACTCCACCTCCAGCGTCATTGTCATTGCTGCCATCATCTATCGTAGAGTGTGTGTGTGTGTGTGTGTGTGTGTGTGTGTGTGAGAGAGAGAGAGAGAGAGAGAGATCGTTGACCATCACCATCGCAACCCTTACATCTACAAGCCATTGCGATCTACCTCATTATCACCGTCACCACCGTCACAGCACACCACCATCGCGGCTTGATTTCCATTTTCAAATCTAGGGTTTTGAGGAAAGAAGAAGAAGAAGAAGAAGAAGAAGAAGAAGAAGAAGAAGAAGAAGAGAGGAGGTCAAAGGAAGAGTTGATGGGAAAGGAAATGAGCGGCTGGAGGTGTAGAAATGGAAGGACTGGTAGCGGCTGGGTCACGATCTGAAGAAGAAGAAGAAGAAGAAGAAGAGAGGAGGTAGATGAGTGGGTGGTTATGGAAGTGACTAGTGGATTCAACTTGCGGTGGTGCAATGGTGGTTTGTCGAAGCTAAGATAGAAGGGGTGAAAAAGAAGGAAGAAGAAAAATAAGAAGAAGAAGGGTCGAAGGTGAGTTGTGGATTGGTTGTCGGAGGCAACTGTAGTGGTGCCGAAGGTGGTAGTTAAGAGTAGGGGCTAGGGTTTGGGTTTGGGTTTGGGTTTGGAGTTAAGGGTATAGTTGATATTAAGGTGGGGGTTCAAAGAGAAAACGGTGAGGACTCATTTGCTGGGTGGTGATTCAAAGAATTAGCAGACCAAAGTAAAAAGATAGGTGCTAATAGCAGTCTTTTCTTTAATTTTTTTTTTAAGGTTAATTAAGTAAGGGGCCGTCATTCAAAATTAATCATCATCAATTTATTTCAATGGTAAAGTTCAAGTAATTGTTTCTAAAATTTTAAGTTTCTTTTGTAGAAAATATTTAAAGAGTTTCAAATTTAAACGAATAATTGTGTTCTTTTAAAACTAAGGGATGTGTCCTTAATAAAAACACACTACGATGTCTATATAAGACATAAAAGCTCTTTAATTTTCAAATTGTTAATTTGGATTTGTTTATTTATTATTATATATATATTTTTTAATTATAAACGGTTTATTAAACCTTTTTCAACGTGCGCAAATGTCATAAAGACTAACAGGAATATGAGTTGCATTTTTGAGTAATCCATTATTCGTTAATATGATCACGTGGGTAGGTAATAACATTTTTTAAAATGCGATTACGTCTCTCGTAATTAGAAGCTAAGAATTATTTACTTTACATTTGATTTACATATTTACAATATATTTATTGATTTTTTATAGTAATATTGATGGTTTATTGTATAAAATTTCTTCCAACATCTTGTAACAAAGTAGATGACTGCAATGGAGTGAGTAGCAAGAGAGAGCAAGTGGCCAACAGCTTGGTACTGGTAGAATTGACAAGAAGTACACCATCTAAATTTTTCCATACACAAAGGACTGCCAATACCATGACACCTTCCCCTTGCTTTTCAATAGTAAATTTTTTTTTTTTGAAAAACTATTTTTGTCTTATAAGCGGTAAATAGAAGCTGCACTAAATAATTTTACACATATATAAAAAATAGAAAACTATAAACAGCTCCATAGGTTGCACTAAACAGTCCCATATTCATAAACTAAAAGTCTTTGATTTCTCAACACAGTGTTCCATCAATCTCGCCAAGTTCAGATGGTGAGTGCTGTATATTATTTTGACTTGTTCAGCTAAGAAAAAGACTTATTGACATGGCCTAAGTCATCAAGATGCTTCGCTGCAACTTTGATTTTGCCGTTGCTTAGAAGAGTTCCTTCAAAGACCAATATCCATATCATCCTTGCCAAAGTTTCCTTTTGAAATTATATCAGTCAGTGACTTTGAGCTCAATTCTATAAGAGAATCTCATGGCAATGTTTTAAAAAGTAGTCGCAACCATTACGTAATGGTTGTGGTGGTTACTGCTACTCGTTACGGCTGCCATAGCAGTTTGATGGAAATTCATATGTGTAACGGCCGTTTCGGTGTTACGTAACAGCCGTAGCGGTACCATAATAGCCGTAACAGTCAATTACACACCATTACATCCTTTCATAATATTCTGAATAGCTTCCTTTCCAAAAAAAAAAAAAAAAAAAAAAAAACTTACAAAAAAAGAACAAATACTAAAGTGATTCAAGTCTAAAGAAAAAATCTTATATGAATTTATTTTCTTTATAATTTTTTTTAATTTTTATTTTTTTACATTAGCATGTAAAATAAAAAATATATAAACAGTGGTTATATTTATTTTTATAATCATTTTATTTAATATTTAATTGTAAATATTTTTTATTTTATTTTGTTGCTGTAATGTGTTGTCTAAAAAATGTCTTCAAAAAACTCAAAAATAATTTTTGTTTATGGCACAATTTTTATTTTTATAATCATTTTATTTAATACTTAATTATAAATAATTTTATTTAGTTAGTTGTAAAGTGTTGTCTAAAAAAATGCCTCAAAAATAATTTTTGTTTATGGCACAATTTTTATTTTTATAATCATTTCATTTAATAATTGTGAATATATTTTATTCAGTTAGCTCAGGTATTGGTCAAAAATAATTTGTAAATATTTAAAATCAATTATTTTTAATGTCATTAACTATTGAAATAGAATGTAAAATGCGTATCGGTAAGTTTTCTTCAAATTGGGCGAAAAATAAAAAAAAATCACCATTCTGGTTACCACAACCGTTACGCTACGGCCTTTATATCCTGCAACCACAACCATGCCACCGCAACTGTTACGGCAACCGTAACCGCAACCGTTTTTCGAAACCTTACTCACGGGCATTCCCGACACTTCTTGATCTAAATAATCCTCCACGGTTTCATTAGTTCCTCTTTTCTACCTTGAAAAGGAAAACAAAGATGAAAATTATAATAAAGAGACCGGAAAAACGCTCCAAAGTCTGGATACCAGTTTGAGTACAAATTGATTATTGACTGCACTTTATATTGACCATCATTGAGATGATCTCTGTTAGTATATATAGAGCATTTTCCACTTGAATTTTTATTGGAAACATCACTTGAACAAAACAGAACAGCTCTATGGTAGCAACTACTTAAATAGGCTTGCTTGCAACTACTCTTCATGTCTATGTATTCATAGCATTTGACATGTTAGCCTCAACAATGAGGTAGGTAACATTCTTTAGCTCTATGAGCTTGTAATGTTTTGACGCTTCGCAGAGCAAAGGAATAATTTCAGAACATTCAAGATTATGATGCTTATCGTTTATTTATCTGTTTAAACTAGTGTACTTGTATTGCTATTAGCCACTTCTGAGTAACTGCGGTCCAAACTTGCCATGCTATCGTACCATATCTACTGCAAACTAGTGGTGGCTTAAGGAGTAAGCACTCTATTTATATTCACTACACAATATATTTATATATATACATAAAAAAAAACTTCTACACAAAATAATTCTCAAAAAAAAAAAAAAAAAAAAAAAAAAAGTGGCAAAAAATCTCTCAGTAATTAAATAAAAATGATTAAATCTTAAATTATCAAACATGAATAACACTTCATGAGTTATCTTAGACTATCAGTCAAATCATAAAGAGAGAAAACAACCTCTCTTACTGGAGGACATTTACATTACACCTCTTCAATTATCTGGTCAAGTCAAAAAAATAAATAAATAAAAGGCCTTTTTATCAAAATTATTTTGATTGTAAAGGTTAGGAAATTGTTAAGAATTTTAAATAAAAATCATAAAAAAAAATATTACAAAGGGCCCCAATTATATTTTTTGCCTTCATTCAAATAGGTTTGATCCATGTAGTGCACAGTTTAGCCATTGAACACACAACAACTTGGGCATTGATCTAATGCGCATAATCGATGTAAAGAAATGATACAAGAAAAATATTGCAAATCATATTTCAGTTTATCCATTTCCTGTTACAGAACAGCAGGTTTCGGGAAAGTAGAGGGGGAAAAACTAAAAGGATTTCAGAATATCAAGTTTTTATTATTCAATGAATTACAACACATACAATTGTAGCTTTCTTATATACAGAAAATATAACTACCTAACTCAATATCCTAACTAACTAACTATAGTTGAGTTTACATAACAGCCTAACAGAATTATGCTAACCACCACAAGTGGATGATAACTGCCTCAGCTTCATACACGTGCTCAATTCTTGAGTGTGCTTAACAGATGGCTTGGATGACCTGTTGATCTGTAGCTGAGGCTTGCACTGCTGTAACTGTGACTGAGGAGTGAACTGCTGCAACTGCTCTGTCTTTGTTGACTGATCTGTTTGATCTGGCTTGGACTGATGTAGTGGCTTGGACTGATGTTGTAGTGGCTTGGACTGATGTAGCTTATCATGCCCCCTCAAGCTTAGGGGAGCTGGGAGAACCATAAGCTTGGACTGAAGGTACTGAAACCGCTGAGGAGAAAGGGGTTTAGTGAAGATATCAGCGAGTTGATCAGAAGTGGAAATGTGAAGAATATTGAGCTGCTTAGAAGTGACTCTCTCTCGAACATAATGATAATCCACTTCTATATGCTTGGTACGAGCATGGAAAATAGGATTAGATGAGAGGGAAATAGCAGATATATTATCACACCAAAGGGTAGGAGAAGGGACAGTGATGTGAAGATCAGATAAGAGCATAGTAAGCCAACTAAGCTCGGCTGCTGTTTGGGCCAAAGCACGATATTCTGCCTCAGTAGAAGAGCGGGCAACAGTGGGCTGCTTTTTAGCAGACCAAGAGATCAAATTTGATCCAAGAAAAACGCAGTATCCAGTTGTAGATCTGCGATCATAAGAGCTGCCAGCCCAATCAGAATCTGAGTAAGCTTGAAGAATGAGAGGACCAGGACTGAAATGGAGGCCAAGGTTGAGAGTACCTTTAAGATATCTGAGAAGACGTTTAACATGAGCAAAATGGCTAACAAGAGGAAGATGCATAAATTGACAAGCATAGTTCACAGCGAATGAAAGATCAGGACGAGTGATAGTTAAGTATTGAAGAGCACCCACAATGCTACGGTAAAGAGTAGGATTAGAGAAGGGAATATCAGTAGAAGAATCAACCTGTTTAAGAACCATAGGGGAGGAATAGGATTTACATTCAAGCATGCCAGCTTTGGCAAGAATCTCAGTGGCATATTTGTGTTGAGAGAGAAAATAGCCATGAGATAAAGAAGTGACTGAAATGCCAAGAAAATAATTGATGGAGCCAAGCTCTTTCATGGAAAAATTAGAATGCATTTGATGAACAAGATGAGTAATTTCAGAAGCATTACTACCAGTTAAAAGAATATCATCAACATAGATAAGTAAAATGAGAAGAGAAGAAGCTGTTTTCTTAACAAAAAGAGAGGAATCACAGTGACTAGAGAGAAAGCCTTGAGAAGTAAGAAAGGTGGAAAAAGTGGAATACCAAGCCCTTGGGGCTTGTTTCAGACCATAAAGAGATTTGTGCAATTTGCAAACCAAATGAGGAGAAGAAACATCAATAAAGCCTCGAGGCTGGTGCATATAGACTTCTTCCTCAAGTACACCATGAAGGAAAGCATTGGATATGTCAAGCTGCTTGATAGGCCATTGAAAATGAAGTGCCAAGGTTAAAAGAATCCAAACAGTTGGTTGTTTGGCCACAGGGCTAAATGTCTCATGAAAATCAATTCCCTCTGTTTGAAGAAAACCCTTAGCAACCAAACGAGCCTTATATCTTGCAACGGTACCATCTGAATTTTTCTTAATCTTATACACCCATTTTGAACCAATAGCAGATTTACCAGGAGGTAATAGTACAAGGGACCAGGTGGCCTGCTTTTGTAAAGCTTGGAATTCATCCAACATGGCAGCTTGCCATATAGAAGAGTGAGCTGCCTCTTGATAAGTAGATGGTTCAATATCTGTAGTAGAAGCAGCAGAAGAGGCTAAGAAACAAGTTGATACAGCTTTGGTCTTAGATCTGGTAAGCATTGAATGGTGATTCTGAGAAGGTGAAGGAAAGGGCAAGTCGATAGAGATAGAGGAAATAGGAATAGATGTGGCAGATGGAGCTAGTTGTGTAGTAGCAGGAAAGGGTTTTGGTGCAGCAGCAGAAGAGACCAGTGGTGCAGCTGACTGAGAGATTGGGAAGGCTTCAGCAGAAGGTGCTTGGGCTGGAAAAACAGAACTGGGATCTGAAGTAACAGGATCTGCAGATGCAGAACTAAGAGGTGCAGAAACAGGACCTGCAGATGCAGATGGAACAAAACAAGGGACAGAACCAGCTGCAGAAACAGGCACAGATGAAGAAACTAAGGACATAGAGTTGGAATGAGGATTATCCGGAGGCCAAAAGAATGTATGTAACTGAGATAAAGTAGGAGCTGGAAGAGAAACACTAAAAGAAGGATCTTGAAATGGAAAAGATGTTTCATCAAAAAGAACATGTCTGGAAATATATATCTTCCCACTGGACAAATCAAGACATCTATAACCCTTTGTAGAAGGTTGGTAACCAAGAAACACACAAGGGATGGATCTTGGCTGGAGTTTATGTGTAGTATAGGGTCGAAGCCAAGGATAGCATTTACAACCAAATACTTTTAAAAAATTATAATCAGGAGCATGGTGAAACAGTGCTTCAAAAGGAGTTAAATTGTTTAGCTTTGAAGTAGGATGTCTGTTAATTAGAAACACAGAAGCAGCAAGAGCATCAAACCAAAATTTGACAGGAAGAGAAGATTGATGCATGAGAGTGATAGTGGTTTCAATCAAGTGCCTATGCTTCCTCTCAGCCACTCCATTCTGAGCAGGAGTATGTGGACAAGTGAGCTGATGTTCAATACCATTGGTGGTAAGAAAATGTTGAAATTTAGAAGCCAAATATTCTCCCCCATTATCACTTCGCAGAATTTGAAGTTTGGTGTGAAACTGTGTTTCTACAAAAGTTTTAAAATCAACAAACTTGGAAAAAAACTTCACTCTTGTAAGACAAAGGAAATAACCATGTAAATTTGCTAAAGTCATCAATGAAAAGAACATAGTATTTATAGTTTGAAACAGAGGCAGCAAAAGGGCCCCATACATCAGAATGGATAAGAGCTAAAGGTTGATTTACAGTGGAATTGGAAAGACTAAATGACAACCTATGACTCTTAGACACACAACAATGTGTGCACAATTTATTTGAAACAACACCCATAGTAGGTAAATGATGCTTGGAAACAAGAAAATTTAACTTCTTGGATGAATGATGTCCTAGTCTAGAATGCCAAAGTAAATCATGAGGAGCAGAAGCTTCAGTGGAACAATGAAGACAAGTAGGTTGAGAAGCTGGTAGAGAAGTTGAAGCTGGTAGCTGGTAAAGACCATGAGAGAAACCTCCTTTATACAGAACCTTCTTGGTAAGTTTGTCCTGTATAACAAAGGAGTCAACATCAAAGGTAATGGTGCACTTGTTATCAGCAATGAATTGGTGAACTGACAGAAGATTTGAAGAAATAGATGGAACATGGAACAAATTGTTAAGTGTGAAAGGGACAGTGGGAGTAGGAAGAATACCATTACCAGTATGAAGAATAGGTGAGGTTGAACCATCTCCCACAGTGACTTGATCGGAACCAAGATAAGGTTGGTAAGTATTCAGATTGTTGAGATCATTTGTGAAATGATTGGAAGCAGCCGAATCTAAGAACCAAGTAGAACTTTCTGCTGTGTGCATAGGAGAGTCAGGAACAGCATTGGTAGATGAGGAGGCAACATAAGCCCTGGGATGAGTCTTAGATGCTTGAAGTGTTGTATCATGCCTATGCCAACATTCCAAAGCTGAATGATTTGGTTTGCCACAAATTTGGCAGATCAAAGAACCAGCAGAGGACTAATGTTGTTGATTGTGAAACTGAGAAGTTCTGCCTCCTTGAACAAAAGACTGATGTGGAGACTGAAATTGTTGGAACTGGTGAGGAGTTGATCTGCCTTCACCTTTGTGCAGTGAAAATCTGTTACCATTACCACTAGTGCGACCTCTATAGGAGCCACCTCGATAACCTCCTCTCTGAGAGCCTCGAAAACCTCTATAATTTCCTCGAGTAGTTGCATAAGCAAAAGGCAGATCAGAAGCATGAGTGTGCTTGAGAGAAGTATCAATATGAATAGATTCAGAACACAGTAGAGCAGATAAAGAAGAAATAGTAATAGGCTCAGATCTGGCTCGAATAGTTGTCTTGAAAGCATTATATTCATCAGGTAAACCGTTTAAGGTGATTAAAACTAAATCTTCATCTTCAATTGGTGAACCAGCCAAACTCAATTGATCAGACACAGCCTTGATTTGATTCAAGTAATCCTCCATGGTGAGATTCTTCTTTGTTAGATGATTGAGCTTGTTCTTTAGCTGATAAATATGAGATCGAGATAGAGATGTGAATCGAGTAGCCAGTGTGTTCCATACCTCTGTACTTGTTCTGCAGTGCAAAACAGATGTGAAGATGGATGGTGAAAGTGTAGCAGTAAGACAACTTAACAGATGTGTATCAATGGTGATCCAATGAGTGAATGCTGGATTTGGAACAGAATTTCCATGTGCATCATGAATTGTAGATGAAGGACAGAGTACAGAACCATCAATAAAGCCTAGTAGCTTTGTAGCTCTCAAGATATTCTGAAATTGACTCTTCCAAATGATATAATTTGTAGAGTCAAGTTTGATTGGAACAAAGGAGTTCAGATTGGAAATAAGAAGATTGAGGTTTGAAGGTAACATAGAGATATCTGCAGAACCTGGAACAGAGATAGAATCTGCCATTGATGCTTGCAGATTTGGTACAGGAGCTGCTTGCAGGTTTGCTGCCATTACTGGATCTTGTTGACGATAGAATGCTCGATGGAGCTCAGCATGCTCTGATACCATAAAAGGATTTCAGAATATCAAGTTTTTATTATTCAATGAATTACAACACATACAATTGTAGCTTTCTTATATACAGAAAATATAACTACCTAACTCAATATCCTAATTAACTAACTATAGTTGAGTTTACATAACAGCCTAACAGAATTATGCTAACCACCACAAGTGGATGATAACTGCCTCAGCTTCATACACGTGCTCAATTCTTGAGTGTGCTTAACAGATGGCTTGGATGACCTGTTGATCTGTAGCTGAGGCTTGCACTGCTGTAACTGTGACTGAGGAGTGAACTGCTGCAACTGCTCTGTCTTTGTTGACTGATCTGTTTGATCTGGCTTGGACTGATGTAGTGGCTTGGACTGATGTTGTAGTGGCTTGGACTGATGTAGCTTATCAAAAACATGGCAGTAGAATTTTTTGTTCATCATGTCACACTTTTTGTTTTCCCAGTCAAGCTTAAAGTGAGAAACAAATTGCACATTCTGCGGACTAATTGATGTACAAAATGTTTTCTTTCCCAGCAATTCAAGAATATAACCCTTTAACCAAATTAATTAATCATAAAATGGCTCTAAATTTGTCCAAAATATAAGCCGGCTTTATTCCTTCTTGAAACTTAATTTACTATTCATTGTCACATCTTTTGGAGAATAAAGTTTGAATTGTAACCCACTAATTTGATGTTCTCTTCTTTTACTTGAATCATGAGAAACTCTCATACTCTCACAAAATATCTATGTACTTTGCCTTCACTATAGAACTTGAAAATGTTTGAATTAAAACTATGGGAAATGTAGCTCACTATATTCATGTAGTTTTGTATGTACTATGGAAATGATGATGGAAGAACTTGAAGAAATAAAAGGCGCAAATATTATTGAGAGAGTTGAAATTTTGTCAACTCTACCTAAAACACCATTAATCCTAGTATCATGGATTGTGATTTGCACAAATAAAAATCTTTGATTATAGTTCACTACATATGAAATAGAATACAAAAACTTTAAACAACCAGTTGTAATTTGCTTGTTAGAGTCTACTTTATTTACCTTGGTCTTGATAAAGCTGATGCAAATAATGGAGTAGTAGTGCCAATCGCATCCCCTTGGTGACTAGCAACTGTAATTGGTCTTGGTGCCACAGGAGTTGTGAAGTTACAATCCAAATTGCTTTGAACATCTGTAGAACCCTCCAAGACCTTAACCAACACCGACATGGAAGTCCTCCTGGAAAAATCACTTTGTAGACACCACACAGCAACCCTCATCATCTCCACAACTTCTGCTCTATGTGTTTGCATGTCATCATTGTATTTATCAACGATATCCAGAAGTCGTTCCTCTTCTGCCTTCCTCTTAAACAGATCTAGCAGATGCATATCTTCTTCAGGTAAGACCTATCCAAATTTTTGCGCCTATATAACATTTCCAAGACTACGACACCAAAGCTATAAACATCTATAGTTTCTCGGTGATAATTGAGCTCAACCATTCGGGAGCCAAATAGCTTAGTGTTCTCCTCATCATTGTTACAACTTGGCTTTGGTCCTTATCAATTAGTTTTGACAATCCAAAAGCAGAAATTTTTGCATTGAAGTCTTCATCTAAAAGGATGTTTTGGGGTGTGATATCCAGTGAAGTATCTTTTGCCTATATTCCTTATGAAGATAGGTTAGTCCCTTGGCTATATCCATAATGATCTTCTTTTTGGATTGCCACACAAGAGTTTACTCCTGGTGCCTTTGGAAGATCCATGTATCCAATGATCCATTGGACATGTACTCGTAAACTAGAAGCCTATATGGTTTTTCAGCACAAAATCCAATTAATCTCACCAAATTGACTTGGTGAATGCTTCCTATTGTTTCAACTTCAGCTAAAAATGACTTCTTAACCTAATCAAAACCATTGAGATGCTTCACCGCTACTTTGGTGCCATCGCTTAATGTCCCTTGAAACACTGACCCAAATCCTCCTTCCCTGATCTTATTATTGAAATTGCTTGTCGTGGCTCTCAATTCTTCGTAAGAAAATCTGGTAGGCATCCCTGGTACTTGATCAACAAAGAACTCATCAAAATCCTCGGACTTTTGTTTCTTTTTGAAAAAGAAAATGCAAGAGGCAACCAAAAAAAATACAACAAAAAATCTCCGAGACTGGAACCCAGTATGATCTTGACTTGCCCTGATTTCTTTTGAGGAGAATTTGTTGCTGAAGGAATAGGATTCTGTCTAGTTGGAGATTTCTGCATTTTAAGAAATACAACAACGTTCTCATACATTGTTCCCTCATTACTTATAAGAGAAAAGACTTCAAACAATAATAAGCAACCTTACTTTGAAAAATAGCCCAAATTTTGTGCAAAAGAGCTCCTTTGCATGAATAGTTTTTCAAGCAACTCTTCTTGCAATCTTCTAATGCTAATTTTTCATCCAAGTAAAAGTTTGAGGGAAGCATTCGTGGAAGTTAGAGTAAAAGAAACTAGTATTCTTAATCTTCAAAAAGGTGTGATATTGAGAATGGTCACAAGAAATAGGTGTAACAAGGGAACATCCAAGGCTGGGTTGCCTAGAATTTTTTTTCCAGAAGGTGTTGTTGTAGATGGCTTCCTTAAGACAACTGCACTGTCTATTTGGAGAACAGATGCCATAATTGCCGCACACCATGGGATAACCGCAGTCACCAATATCTGATGTCATCAGATCAGCCATCACATTCCAATTCAATCCATCCCACTTATAAGCCTTCAAATGCCCATCAGGATCTAACCTTATGAACTGATGATGAGGTGACGATGATGATGCAACAAGGATTGTCTGCCCCAAAAAACTTTCTTTCTCGAATTTAACGTATCTCACTCCTACATAGGATTTAAAATAGGGCAATGGTATTGGATTCTACATAAGCCACCACCATATTGTAATAGTCGTGAACTTTAAGAGAAAACAAACCTGGAGTCAAGTTCAATATGGATTTGCTGGAGGTGAGCTTCTGGCTACGAGACGAAGTCTGGCCAACAAGCAACGAGTCAGTTGGGTGATCAAACGACTGCCAAACCGAGGCATTGTTTTGATCAAAGAGGACAAGGTTTCCCAATTCAGTGAAATTCATGCCGAAGACGGACTTTCCTGATGTGTTGGTAGACCATACGAAAGTGCGATCTACGTCATGCAATATCAAATCTCCATCTCTAGTGAGTTGTAAGGTGGCGTCAATTTGAACAGGACGGTCCCGATTAGCAGACCAAACTAGTTCCGGTGCAATTATAGAAGGTGAGTTGTCGCTAAAATAATATCTACTACCGAAGAGTACAACACCAAAGAGGCATGCCTGAGTTTGTTGAGTAGGGCAATAGAAACCACAGATCAAATGTGAGCCCTTGGATGATCCTTCGAGGACGGGTGTGAGACTTAAATCGACAAAATCTGTAAATTCAATGTAAATTGAGGGCTTGTTGACCCAAGAAGTACTTAACATTGCCATTGGACGTGGAAATTGGGCATCGTCAAAGAAGGATACTGAGGCTATGAAAAAGATAATAACAGCATAACAAATATTGCAAGATAGACCCATTGGTGGTGGTTTGTCATTACAGCTCTGTTTCTTCTTCTTGGTCACTAGTTTTTGTTTTTCTTTGGGGAAAGCAATGGAGAAGAAGGTGTTGAAGAAGAAAGGTGAGTTGCAAACTTCGAGGAAAGTGCTGCATTTCAAATCGACTCTTAAATCACTATTACATTACAAGAACGGGGAATAACAGCATGGTCATAGAAAAAAGAAAAAAGAAAAAAGAAAAAAAAAAGTACAAATCAGTAATAATGTTTATTCACTTTAATAATTAAAAGGAGGACTTTAGATTGGAGCATCTTGTATGGACTTGTAGGACTCATTACATATTTTGTTTTGAAGATTTGAACTGTTTATTTTGTTGGACGTTTTATGTATTTTATTTACATAAAAAATTAAATCATAAATTTTTAAGATTAAAAATGCAATAAATTGAAAAAGTTACAATTATTGAATCGACTTAATTTTTTATGTGAATAAAATACATAAAGTACTCGATATAATGAATAATTTAAATTATCAAAACGAAATCTATAGTGAATCTCACGAATCCAAACAACACTCTTTTCCACAAAATGTAGACACAAAAACATCTTCCTCCCAATTAAAATGGTAAATTACTTTATAATTTTTTATATTTTTTTTTACCGTGCCACCGTGCAGTTATTTCTCCTCATAAGAATCGTTGCCAGAGTCCTTGAAACGCGCATACTTATTTTGTGTTTAGTTGAGAGATTTAAGGATAGATTTAAAAAAGAAAATAGAAAAAGTAGGTGTAATATGAATAAAATATACCTACATTTTATCTAATTTCATATATTTTTTCCGTTTTTTTTTTTTTTTTTTTTTTTTTTTTTTTTTTTTAAATTCCTCCTAAAATTCTCCAACCAAACACAGGCTTGGAGAAATGGTGCACGTGGGTAGCTCTTGGCCCAAGGTTTTGGTTAAACTAGCAAAGGTTTTGTATTAATATAATGATATAAAATATTATATTGTGTTGCATGTGGTGCAAAGGTATGGCCGAATTTTTGCGGTTGTTATGGGCCATTAACATGTGGCTCAAATGAGTTACGGTTGGCTTTCTTATTGGGCTGATTGTTAATCACGTGGGTTTTGCCCAGGCTTTTTGGTTGAACCATTGTCCGATGGTGTACTGTTGCAGTCGATTTCTTTTTTCTTTTTTTTTTTTTATTTTTTTTTATGATAATTGATTGTGTGATCCTCATGTAACTCTAGATGAGGTTATTCTTGAACCACCTCCGCGAAAAGTGATTTAGGGGTCGTTGCTATGGGAAATCGTGGTTCGATGACTAGCCAAGTTAGAGACTAGGAGATGGAAATTTATCGGATTTCTAGTTGTCTCTTGTCTTCATGTGACCCATACTGATTTGGTTTTTAAGCCACTCCCAACATGGAGTGAGGGAGACACTGCTGTGGGGATTGAGGCTTTGTGATCAACCAAGGAAGGGACTGGGGAATGTGGTGTTTGATTATATGATGGGATTGATTTTAACTATGACTGTCGGTATAGTGGTTATTGATTTTCGCTATACTTCCTTAAGACCATTAATGTGACACCTGACCGTATGAGTTTCATGTGATTTTATCGGGATCTTTCATGGGGTAACCTTTTCCATTGTCATGGCTTTTGTGAGTGGCTATGATGTCGTGGCTATGAGGTGCGAGGTGCTTATTAGACTTTATATTCTATCTATGGTAAAAACGGGAAGCTTGTGTAGGTGGTTAGCATTGTTGATTGGTTTTGGTGGACGTTTAGCCTATGTTTTTCTATTTGATGTACGTGTTTCGGCTGTATTTATGTAGTCTATGTGGTTTTCTTTTGTATACTTGCCCATAAATTTTTCCCAGGTTTCCATCTATTATCTTTGGTGGTAGGGTTACTTGGGGATAAAAAAAGATATATGGGTGTAGCTCGACTATTTTGCGCCCCCTTTTCGGAAGTTCGAAATAAGCCTTACAGTTCGGACTCCCACGGTTCTGAATCTAATCTCACAAGTATAATGTGAAATTGATAAAAACCAAAGAGTCCAAATCTGACAAATATTTTGGAAAGTAGATTTTGAATCAAATTGCTAAAAATGGACTGCTTTGCCAGATACATAGTCGCTACCTAAATATTTTATTTTGGGGAAATTTGGGAAACCTATGACTCGTGCCAAAGGCCACGTGCCCGTCATCACTAAGATTGTCTCGGCTCAGGAACTTGGGTATGTGAGAGGAAGGTCATGAATACATTGAGCACCCCCGCTCGCCCTGATCAAAGATCGGCATCTACTAATCATGATATGATTTTTATCAACATTATATGCTCTTGTACTGGTTTATTAGGCTAGCATTACTGTGTGATGCGCACAAACAAGTATAGACTAAATTGCAAGAATTGGAACATCTCGAGTCATATTTGTTTTGCAAAATCGTTTCGAAATATGTACCATTTGAAAAAGTGATCGCATATAAACATTACTCAAATTATTCCAATTCAATCAACTAGCCTTCATCCAAAGGCATTTAAGAGTTATAGCATGGCAACAATCACATTCATGCAATATGCTAAAGCGAGTAAAGGCTCACCTAGTACTCCAAGCCAAAATAAACAAAAAAGTTAGAAAAATGCATGATCCTAACTTTATGCAATATGACTAATGCAACACATGCGACATGCAACTAATACGCTCGGCTACTAGTATCGCATATGAAACAATTTGATAACATGCTGTCTAAGCATGTATTCAAAGAATGTTTAAACTAACAATGCAGTTAGAATGATGAACCGAGCCTCGGTGCATGTAAGACAAATGGATGCAAACATGAAGCATGCTAAACAAAACATGATGTCCCTAAACTAACCAACATAAGCTAGTAAATAAAAGGGAGAAAGACGTGTGGTTGGAAGACATGCACGTTATTACATTACGCTCTCATGAAGGAGAGTCCGAATGAATAAACTAGCTAATTAACTAACTAAATAAAGCTAAGCTAATTAAGCTAACTATTGCAAACCGAAATAAATAACTAGCTAAACTACTTAACTAATTATTACAACAACAAATGAATTAACTAACTAGCTAGTTAACTAATGACAAAATTGAATAACTAGCTAACTAACTAATTAAATAATTACAATACAAGTACAATAAAAAAAGGTAATTAAACTAAACAACTAACTACTCCGTCTCGGGAAACAAGGGATGTTCATGCGCATGCTCGGTTTCCACCCGAAAAGACCACCGTTTTGCTTCCGGAGAGCCTCTGTTGCACAGAGAACACTTACACTTCTGCCCACTTCTAGAATAACTCTACTTTGCCAAAGGAATACACTGCTGAATTTTGCATCAGTTGCCGGCCGGCTAGTGATGAGGGTTGTCGGCCACCAGTGATGGCCGTCCGGCCATCAGAGGTGGTCTGCCGGTCACCTGCCAGCCATGGAAAGTGGCTGCCGGCCACTGTTGCCTTGTTCTCCTTGCTGCAATAGAGGACAAACAGAGCATATATAGGGTACTTTCAAGGGTTTGTTTGCACTACTCACCCCTCTTCTTCATGAACAAATCAAAGGATTAGCAAGTTTGGTTCACAAACCATCAATGGATGCAATTTCATTGCATGATGGCTCATGAAACCAAGTGTGCAAATTCAATAAATGCAACAAAACAAGACTCATATCACCTCCCTATCATGGAAGATCACGGGAAGTAGTGACCTTGGAACCTCGAATCATTTCATCACTAATGAGTGTGAAATGGTTCAAGCTTCCATGTGTTCAATTAACGTCCGATTGAACACAACCAAATTCTTATCTTTCACCATTTTAGTCCCAAGTTTTAATTACTTCATTTTAGATTACCATCCATTCTTTAATCAATTGAGTCCAAAGAATGAGTTTAAGTCCTCTAATGGAAAGATGGCTCAAACCAAGAGTTGTTTTATGCATGAAAGAGACATCATACCGTTGGTAATGAGCCTCCTAAGGGATTAAACCATTAAGCATGACATCTCAATCTCATGCTTTAAACAAACAAATTGTTTGAAACACTTTCTATAGCGATCCTGGTTTTTCCTCCATTGTTTATTGTATTATAGACTCGGTTCCGTGGATGTTTGTTGTGTCTATATCGCATTTCCATCCTTTAAATTCTTTGTATTTGAGTTTTGGGATGTGTTGGGAAGATTTGGAACAGGTTAGGTGTGTTTTGAAACAAATGGTTGCGGTCCAGATTTTGGTTTCTTCGCTCGAGCGAGGCTTTTGTCGCTCGAGCGAGCTTTGTGCTTTAGTTCCTTTGCTCGAGCCAGAGTTCCTTCGCTCGAGCGAGCTTTGAGTGGTGTGTCTGTTGGCTCGAGCGAGCACTCTTGCGCTCAAGCGTGTGTCTGCGTCTAGTTTGGACCTGAGGGTTGTGTTTCTTCGCTCGAGCGAGATTTCCTTCGCTCGAGCGAGCGAGGTCTATGTTTTGTGTTTCTTCGCTCGAGCGAGCCATCTTGCGCTCGAGCATGCTTCTGGGTTGTAGACCTGAAGCTTCGCATTGTTCGCTCGAGCGACGCTCCTTGCGCTCGAGCGAGGCTCTTTTGTGTCTAGTCGCTCGAGCGACCACTCCTTCGCTTGAGCGAGCCTCGAGTATATCAGTTGGCAGTAGCGGGTTATACATCACTTTTTCATCATCTTTTTCATCCAAACCCTAGATCCGGTTGCTCCTCTCTCTAAACATACCTTCTCTCTACAAATACTCCATTTCTAGGGCTTGTCTATCCATTTCTCTTTAGTAAAAAGCTAGAGCTTTGAGTGGGCTTTCTTTTGATCCAAGAAAATACGAGTTTGGAGCATCTTGGGGTTTCTCTTATCTTTCCTTTTGAGCTTCTCCTTTGAGGTAGGGAATCCTTGAGTTATATATATATGTTATGTATTGTGTTGTTGATTTAAAAGTTCATTGAAGGATTAATGTTGATTTTGATTTTTGTGATCTAAAATGTAGAGTTTCCAAAATGGGTTTAATCTCAAATCATTTCATCAAATTCCTAGTGGGTTTGCTTAGTTATTTTGAAACTCAAAATGGATGGTTTAATGGGGCTTCTTTAAGAGGGTGGGAAATGTTTGGCTTTTGGTGAAAACCCTAGAAATTTAGGGATTTTTGGGGAACATGGAAATGTTCATAAAGCTCTATTCTTTCTTTGAATAGAAGATGAATGGGTGTAAATTCCATAATGTGTTTTACAAGAATGATAATCTTTTAAATATATTGAGATAGAGAAATTGTTTTGAAAACTTCATGTGTAGTCCTTGATGAGATCATGTTGCTAAGACTTGTGAAATGAGGAAATTAATGGTGTATGGTTGACTTGAGAAGGAATGTTATGAACCATGGAAATTTTTGCATTGCATATCATTAAAGTTATTATTGTGCATTGTGGTTCTAAATTGAAGAGATTTGCATTTGTGAAAGAATGGCATTGTAATGAGAATTATGGAAATGTGAATGGGGTAAATACGTGGTAAGTCCGGAAAGAGGGTGTAGTTGAATTTGATAAGTTAGCCTGAGTGTCCATGGTGAAAGACTAGAAAATCGCGCGGATAGGTGTCGAGCCTTCCGGTTAATACCGGTAAAAATGACAGTTTGGTAGTACTCGTACAGTCTACTTGCAGACACCAGCCTAGGGATTACCAGTGTCGTATTTACCGCCCCTATTGATCAATGATTGGAAATTTTGGGAAAAATGTTGAGATTGCAAATGATTGTTGGAAAGATAGAAACTTTTAAATGTGCATGAAATGGACTTTCTTATAAGGATGCATGGCATGGCATTAACAATTGCATTTGTTTTAAAGAGTATGCATAACTGTATATACTTTGTAAGAATTCTCTACTGGGCTTTGTGCTCACCCCTATGGGATTTGGTGCAGGTAAAGATGTGGTGATCTCGCCGAACTGAGGGTGTGGATATTTTGAGAAGAGCATATAACTCTTTTATTTTGTGATATTCTTTTGAGCCAAGGGCTAATGTGTATGGGTTGTAGAAACCATTTTGTGTAACCAGGCATATGCCTTGGAAGATGTAAGCCCTTAAGGGCACTTTGTTTATTTTTGAGATTAGATGCTTCACATGCTATGGATTCATGTGATTTTTTTTATCATTTGAATGTGTAATCGCATGTGAACTTTTGTATAAACTCTCTCATTGACTATGTAAAGATGGAAGGTTTATTGCTATGTTTTGGTAAAGATTATTTGACAAGGGTTGTTCATGGTAGAATTTTTTTGGGGTGTTACACTTTCAAAGCAAAACAAAAAGCCAAGAAAGGAGGGAGGTTGCAGAGATTATTAGTGCTGAAAATGAGTGAGAAAAGCATAAATAAATACTATCAACTCAAATAAGATGGTGTATAAGGCTTAGAACACCAAACTTATAAGTACTATTACACTACAAGCATGCAAAATAAAGCTCAAATGCAACTAACAGCCCAAAATAGTCCTAAAATAGGTCTAATACAGTCCTAAAACATGCTGGAATTGAGCTAAAAATAGCTAGATTAATATGCTAAAACATGGCACAAACTAGGCTAGTAAGCAAGACACAAGGAGGGATGCTAACCCCTCCAAATTTGGACTTCAAAACATGATTTTGGCCACTGAAATAACTCTAAAAATAAGTGTTTAAAAGCTTAGAAAGAGATAGTAAAATGGTGGGAAACACAAGGGTAAAGGCCTTCAAAACAAGGTATAAAGAATGGTGGATTACCCCTCAACCTTTAATGGCCTTAGAATCCAAGTTTTAGCCCAAAAATACAAAAGTTTTACAGCCCAAAAACAATTTGAAAACAACAAGTACAATAGTAGAAAAAGCAAGTAAAGGGAGAAAGCCTTATACCTCTTGAAGAGAAGAAGCAATTCAAGCAACAAAACCAAGCAAACAACACCCTCAAGAGCTCAAACCAAGCTTAAAAAGACCTCAGCTCAAAGATGAGAAGATTTGGTTAAGCGTGTATAGGCAAAGGTTAAGGATTTGTAGGCAAAAGTGTAGAGATTTGCCAGAGAGAAAGAGAATTGTAGAGAGAGAGGAAAATTTTTGATCTCAAAATTTTTTAACCTTAAAACATGAGAGAGGGGACTCCTATATATAGAAAACATGAATTCCCTACAAAGATATCCAGCCCTACACGTGTGGACAGATGCATACATTTGTGCAAATAGTTGGCACAACTGGCATAAAATATATGCAAAAGAAACTAGTGGCCGGCAAGCCATCAGTGGTGGCCGACAAGCCACATCAGTGGCCAGCAACCCATAAGGGTAGCCGGTAGGCCACCAGAACCTGCTAGCTTGAAAGACCAAGGCTTGGTCCAAAAACTGAGATAACAGGGGTGTAGGGTTTGAAAGGCTCAAAGCTGTGGCATTCTAGTGAGGACTTCGAGCACTTGGCGAGCACATAAACTCATCATCGGGTGTGCATGCGATAGCATCCAAGTCGTAAGGGCCGTAAAAAATGGGGTGTCTACAGTTGTCCATTTTTGATAGAACTCAGAGTCATGAAATGATGTGAGTGAATGTCAAAGCCCAAAGACGACCCATTTTGACAAGGCTGTAAGACTTGGACAAACAATCAAGACAGAAAACAAATGGTTGCGCTCGTAGGCTGCCTACGTATTCCCTTGCAAGGAATCAAACCAGCGTAGTTCTGGGGCAAAATGCAAATGATATGCACTATGTAACTTTGAAAGCTGGACTCATACCCTTTACGAAGCCGGTTATTTTGAAAACTCATGATCATGTGAGATGATGCAATAAGCAATAACAAGATGCGAGATAATAACAAATGAATGAGCAGTTTCAAGCTTAAAACCAACACTAGTTCAATGCAAAAAGGTAAAACCACACTTTAACCACGACAAAACAAGAGACAAGGAAAGAAAACATTGCTCAGGATTGCGTTTCACGCATCCTGAGAAACTGAGAACAAAAAACCGCTCAGGGTTGTGTTTCACACGTCCTGAGATGAAAGACAACCGCTCGGGATCGCGTTTCGTGCGTCCTGAGATAAGAGAAAAACCCGCTCAGGCTCGCGTTTCACGCGTCCCGAGATAAAACACGCCCAGGGCCGCGAGTCAGGCGTCCTGAGATAAAACTGCTCGGGCGCGTGCTTCACACTCCCTAAGATGAAACCTGTCCAGGGCCGCATTTCACGCGTCCTGAGAAACAAGAAAACCACTCTAGACTGTTTCACACGTCCCGAGATAAAACCTGCCAAGGGCCGCTTTTTATGTTGAGAAACAACAAAACCACTTGGGGTCATGCTTCGCACGTCCCAAGATGAAACCTGCCCAGGGCCGCATTTCACACGTCCTGAGAAACAACAAAGAGAGGTGTGCGATAGATGCATGAAGTGAACAAGTGCGATAGATGCACAAAGTGAAAAAGTGTGATAGATGCACAAAGTGAACAAATGCGATAGATGCACAAAGTGAACAAGTGGGTTCCCCTACCAAGACATAAATGACCTTATCTGGAACTCCTCCGAATGAACCATACATACAATATCGTTTGCTTGTGTTGGCAAAGGAAGAAAGAAAGAAAAGTTAACATGAACAACATGCGATGCAGTGACAATGCATATTCTATGCAAGATACACATCTGAGATATGAAGTTAAGTGAATGCATGTTCTATGCGAGAAACAAAAGCATATTCTATGCAAAATTGGAATGATGCGAGATACGCATGCAATATGTATATGTGCAATGCATATTTTATGCAACAATACATGTGAGATGCATATTCTATGCAACAAATATGTGAAATGCATATTCTATGCAACAATAGAGAACAAAAGTAGAACGAAGGCAAATCGAACAAAAGCGACATTCGATGGCACCTTCCAATTTACCTCTCGGAGGAATTGCATTATGTTTAAAAGGATACACCTTGTTCATGTTGACAAGTGATGAGCATCATGCGCCCAAAACATAGTTTTTCAGCTTCCGTAGAGACAATCTGGACCCAACAGTGAACTTTCCTTGCAACTCTTGGGAAACAAAGACACAAAACAGCATCAGGACTCAGAGGGAGGCCGCCGGCCACTTGCCGGCCACAGGGGGAGGCTTCCAGCCACATATTGGCCATGGAAATGCCTTGCCGGCCACCAATGAGCTTTGCTGGCCATCTTCCAGCCACCGATGGTAGTTCGGGGCAAAAAAGACTTTTCACACACGGGTCTTTAAGTATACATTGCAACATTTCATTTCTTCACTTCTCTAGGGCCGAAATCCTTTCCTCTCTCTCTCTCAAGACACTTTTTCTCTCTAGATCCGAGCCTTTTATGCATTTTTCAATGCCCCACGCAAACTTTATTTGCTAAGCCCTTTTACGCATTTTCCAATGAACCGATTGAAATTTGATTTCGACACTTTTTCCCTCATTTTCAAACTTCTAGGCTTGTTCCCCTCGAGTTTCTCTCGGGTTTGGTGAACTTTCCCTGGCTTTGGCTTTTTCTTCTATTTTCTCTCTCATAGGGTTGACTTTTTCTAATTTTACCCATTTTCTCAATTTTTCTTCATTTGTCACCCACTTTTCACCTATTTCCAGATGGCAAATGATTCACCACATGACGGGGCCCCTCTCGAGGTTACCCCAGTACTCCCACCCGTTGTCGAGGTGGGGGAGCCGGTCGCTGCAGAGGTTGGCGAGGCGGTTGGCGAGGCGGCTCAGGGTATTGAGGCTGAGCTCGAGGCAGAGTTTGAGCTGGAGCCATTACCATTGAGGGTATGCCCTTTTAATCCAGCAAGGTACCATCCCCGCACACACATCTTGCGAGTCGGTGGCATTAGGCGCTTTAGCGACTTCGTTCTCGGTGTACCAGAGGATCTCCTGCTGAGGGAGTTGGCTTCTCACCTTTCATCCATTGCCATTGAGGTATGAGCTCTGTTTTCATGCATTCCTGTCTGTCTTTACTTGCATTCCTGTCTGCCTATTATCTGACTGTACTTTCATCACTGCCTTAATTTGATTCATCTGTTCTTTGCCACAGGACGAGTCTCATGCCTTTAGAGGGTACGGAGCCACGACTGTGCGAGACTGTTACGATGAGCTCCCCGCTGGAGTTTGCGACATTATAGACAAGACTAGCTTCGGCCTCTTCTGCTCCGGCTTGACGCAGGTCATCGCTAGCTGTCATCTTTTAGGAGCACTTGTGGAGAGGTGGTGGGACATCACCAACTACTTCCACTTCTCCACTGCCGGGGAGATGATGATGACTCCTTACGACTTTGCCATGCTCACTGCCTTAGGAGTAGGGAGTGATCCGATCCCGTTCGATATAGACATGAGGGAGTGAGAGACCGCTTGGGTTAAGCTGCTGGGAGCACATCTGCTCCTATACCGAACAGGCATGGTCAAGTATAGCTGGTTTGCTGAGCGGTTTAGAGTGAGTGAGCCAGAGACACTTGAGGAGATAGAGCAATACACCAGAGGTTTCCTGATGTTCCTCCTTGGTACCACCTTGTTTTTGAACAGGCGGAACACCGTGGGCTTATATCTGCTGAGTGCCTTGGTGACCCTTCCCCAGGTGCACTTTTACGATTTGGACAGAGTTGGCCTCGTCACCCTATATGGCTACATGAGCTCTACCTCCCGCTTGAAGGGAGAGTTGATTGGAGGCTATTGGCGAGCCTGGGAGGTATGCATTTCAGTTCCCTTTTTGCACTTTAAATTTTCTGTTCTACATTTTCTGCTTCATATCTGTTCAACACTTGTGCTTTCTGCTTTGCACTTTCTGTATCTGTTCATGCTGTGTTCTTTCTGCTTTACACTTTCTATATATGTTCGTGCTATATTGATCACATATCACTGCACTTTCCTTGCAGTTGTGGCTTTATACATATTTTCCGACTCTCGCCCCAGAGCCCATGGAGGAGCTCTTTCTAACAGTTCCTTATTCGAGGCGGTATAACGGCAGGTGCCAACGTCGGAGCCGCGAGACCTTCGTATTCTTCTGGCATTAGTTTGACACAGTGGCTACCTACGAGGTAACCCAAAACACAGTCATTTTTGCTTTAACACTGTTCTGGTTCTGTGACGACCCTGACCTCCAAACTAGTACATTATATAATTTAAATGAGTTTAATTACATGATTATGTGTTTAATTGCGTGGTTGCATGTTTAATTCTATAATTATCTATTGATACATGGAATATTTTTCTAAATTGACAACTTAGAGTCAGAAATTGGGAGCCTAAACGACTTCAGAAACTGAAATTGACTAGCCCAATAGGCTAATTAGAATATTTAGAATTTTATGGCAACTTTAATTGAAATTTGATTTGGATCAAAATAACTAGAATAAACTGATTGAATTAGTTAGAATTAATTAATCTTAACCACATTTGATTAAGCTAACTTAATCACACCCTATATAAGGCTCTAATTAAGCTTATAGGCTCATTTTCATAACACTTAGCTGAGTATTGAGAGAGAGGAGATGAGAGTTCAACATTTAGAGAGAGAAAGAGGAGAATTGTAGAGAATTGGTGGAAGATTCAAAGACTGGAGCCATAATACACTTGAATTCAACACTAGGTATGGCATTCATCACTAAATCATGTAGATATGGCATATAGTAGTTGAATTCCTCTCATTTTTGAACTCATTGGCATGTTATTGAAGAAAAGAAGCTATGAGTATCACAAAAATGGAAGAATAGAGTTGAATTATACACATGCATGCATGGCACATTTACACCTTAATTTGGAGAATCCTTCATGTTTTCATGCTTCTCATGTCACTTGATCATATTTTGAACATGTTTTGGAGAAATGTACATTCAAATTGAGTTGAACTTATTTTATAAATTGAGGTTGGAGTCATTGGTTGGAAAATTACCATGATTTTGAATAAATGGGTTCAATTTGGAAGTGTTTTCATGTTATGTAGTGACTCTCCATGTTTTTATACCAAAAAACACAAGAATTGAAGCTTTGAGTACCATGTTTGAACTTCAAACACAGTTCTGGAAATTCCAGAATTCGTGCTGTTTGCTTGAGCGAGGGAGTCGACGCTCGAGCGTGGAATTCCGGCCCCCAGAAGTTTCAAAAATTTTACAGTCCGCTCGAGCGACCAAAGTGGTGCTTGAGCGAGGACCCTCGTTCTCAGTCTTCCGCTCGAGCGACCATCGAGCGGGAATTTCATGTAACCAGTGCTTTTACAGACCGCTCGAGTGACCACCTTTGTTTTTGAACCCTCGCTCGAGCATAGGAAGTTGCGCTCGAGCGGAGACCCTGTTTTTAGCAAAATTTTACCAACTCTTTTAAGTGCATATTTGCATCCTCATGCCATTCCAAGCATTCTTAGGCACCATTCGGACTCCGATAATCATACAATAAGTTAGAGATACATAAAGAGAATTGAATTAAAATGAAATGGAGATTCATTTGTACTTTGTTTTGTGCTTCGTTTAGGTGGATGTCTGAGGCTTGGTGTCACCGCGAACCACTGTGAGTAATAACCTTATAAAGATATGTTCAAATTATCTTTACTTTCAAAAATGTTATTGCCATCAAATGGATGTGTGATTGATTGAATGAATTCTTAAAATGATTTGATAATTGATAGCATGGCTTATTGAAATGTTATGCCCTCTAATGAATGAAATTCTGTTTTGAAACGATATTATGGCATCCACTGAATATAGGCCCTTGCCTGGGGGTAACAATACCATGGCTAGGCCCTTGCCTAGGGGTAACAATACCATGGCTAGGTCTTTGCCTGGGGGTAATAATACCATGGCTAGGCCCTTGCCTGGGGGTGACAATACCATGGCCAGTATGATTCATCATCATTTGAATATTATTTGTCACTTCATGGATGTACCACATATAACGTTATGAATGGCTTTTGTTACTGTAAAGAGATGCTACTATTGCTAATCGAAATGTGTTGTTGTGAATTTGATCTAATGTGGCAAATGCCTCCCTTTGAAAATGATTTAAGATTCATTTCGAAATTTGTAAGACATGTTTTTGTACTATTGTCGAACTTCATTCATTTAACCTCTTTATTCTGTTATTACTCATTGGGCTCTAGCTCACTATTTATTTATATATGTAATTATAGGCGGGCGAACTGAACATCAGAGTTAGATAGTCTCGACTTTACCCGGGTTAGCCTTTTGCGGAGCTTCCAAGTGAAGTAATCAGGCTTGGGTGGAGCCATGCTTGTCGAACCCCTTTTGTGTGGTTTAATGGTTTTGTATTTGTACATAGTTGGGGTTGTATTTTGTAAGACATGAATTTATACATATGTTGGATGTAACTTTGAAACAAAACCTTGCTTATCATATTTGCTCTCCCCATATATGCACGACTCAATGGATGAATTCTATAACATTTTAAACTTCCGCTAAGCCCTGTATTTTACATTAAAGGTTTATTTGTATGGAGGCCGTAGGTAATCTATGATTACTAGCTGGTCATGACACAAAACCTACAGGGGCGGGTTTGTGTTGTGATAGGTTCACATTTTAGCAACTAGCAGCAACTAACAATCTGTACACTCTCTGTTTGCAGATTACATGGCAGCCCTATGCCATGATGCCAGCTAGGATACGAGACTAGTACGTTAGGGCCTTGGCCACTTCTCACTTTCGCATTCTACTTAAGGGCCCAGTCTGTCGGGCCTGGTTCCTAAGTGAGCGGTTTGTCTGTCAGACGGTAGGCTTATCTGACCCGATCATTTCGATGGCACCGCCTGAGTCCATGAGATTAGCAGACAACCTATTCATCGATGCAGTCACCCAGTTTATGGTGGGCTTGGATGCTGATTATTTCAGGGTAGAGGGCGACTATGCGACCTTCATTCAGACACATGTCATGCCACCTCTTACTGGTGCTCGAGGAGGTGAGGAAGCGAGGGTTCCCGCAGCGAGAGAGGTGCGTAGGGTGACCAGGGCCCGTCGTAGAGGGGCTCCTTATGAGGAGCAGAGGACCCATTGGCTAGAGTTTCCTACCATGCTTACATGTTGGCGGCATACCGGGGCGGCTTACCAGGTCCCGATTGAGCCTGCAGCAGTTAATCATGAGCTTGTCAGGGTTCAAGGCCTGACTAAGGTATGGGCCATACTTTACAATTTGCATTCCATATTTCACCTCAGATATGTTTACTACGAACACTAATCATCCAAATGCATTTGCAAGCATCGATAGAGTACACACAGAGCGCTCTCGAGCTGATAGCCTCATTGATGGGCATTGTCACGCCCTGAAAAAAAACCCATAAATCATACAATCTTGACATGCTTAGACATAAGAGAATAAAGCATGATTTCATTCATCAGAATATTCATTACAAAAGTATTACATGTTGACATCAAAAGTAAATGCCTTACGGGCTTATAACTTTCCAAGCCAACACTTGGTTACAAAAAAAGAGTACTAACTCAAAATACAAAATAAGCCATTGGCTTGATTTACATGTAATACACAAAATAATCACAAAAATAAACAAGAGAGTCTTCAACTCCCACAACCATCCAAGCTAAGACCACGAAGGCGGCATAATACCTGAACCTGAAAATGATGTCCCTTATAGGGTGAGCCAACGCCCAGTAGAGATATGCTAAACACAATATGAGCAATAACTAAAACATTAGCATTAGATAAATGTTTAACTCATATACGCCAACTTATAACACATTTCAATTCCATGACCAATATGTCCATGTTTCATTTCATTTTCCATTACTTATCCAATTCTCAATTCATAACCGTGGCTCAGAACCTGGCCAAACAATTTGGATGAGATTTCATCTCATATCAACAATATTTCCATTTCAAATGAGATAACAACTCATATTAAATACTTCCATACTTCATATATGATACACAGATTGGCTGTATCAATCTTAAATAAAACACTTCCATACTTCATAAATGATACACAGATTTGCTGTATCAATGGAGTCCATCCCCTATCTCCTCCCAAACATCGAGTTTAGGAGTCCATCCCCTATCTCCTCTCAAACCGTGGAGTACATCCCCTATCTTCTCCCACACAACACAATGTATATAAGCATCTATCATATACATGTTCAATCAATACACAAATTTGATGTATTATTCCATTCATCATATTCAATGACATTCAACCGACTAGTTTTAATTCGCCTAATCATCATGCAATGTCTACAACAATCAAGACTATCCTCCACCGATAGCCCAAGGCATTTATTTCTAAACAGATAATAATTATATCAACAGATAATTTATCAACATTTTCAAAGGTGAGTGATTAATGAATCCAACTCCACCATTCTACCTCATAATGAGCCAATTTCATTATTTCCACTCAATTTCATATTTCCATAATAAATGTCATTAACTACACTAATGACCCAAATATACCCAAACATGGCATTTCCCCAATTTTTCTCAACATTGACCCAAAGGTCCAAATATTATCAATAACATCAATAACCTCATTTTCAGACCCAAAACACATATGTTTGAATCAAAAGAACAAAACCCCTCTTTCCAATATAACATATCTCAAACCCTAACTTCCCAAATCAAACCATTTATACAAAAAGCTCAACATCTATGTTAAAGCTCATAATAATGAGTAGTTATCCCTACCTCAAAGTCGGAGCTCAAAGGAGAAGGTGAAGAAAATCGAAAGTGCTCCAAATCCCAAGATTTTCGGATTGATAGGTAGCCCAAGCCAAGCTCTACACTTCTTACAAAGACACTAAGGGGGTGGATCACTCAAACTAGATCAAACCCTAGAGAGAAGGTGAAATGTAGTGAGAGAAGCTCTCAAAATAGGTTTTGAAAGTAAGAGAGAGAGAGAGTGACAGTTGAAAAAGTGATCTAAAATGACGCAGTTGTCAACTGATATATGACTAGTCCGCTCGAGCGGAGAATAGGACGCTCGAGCATCAAGCACAAAAACTGGACGCGCTCGAGCGCAATAATACCTGCTCGAGCGCCAAGACACAACTACAAAACACACCCGCTCGAGCGTAAAGAAGAAACCCGCTCAAGCGTAGATTATCCTCTTCTAGTATTTTTACAGACATCGAACACCCGCTCGAGCGCAAAGATACCCGCTCGAGCGCGACCCGCTCGAGCGTAATGAAATCCGCTCGAGCATGAAAAACACATTTGCAGTACTTTTACAGATGGACAAACTACTGAAAGTATGCAAACTCCGCTCGAGCGCAAGAAGACCCGCTTGAGCGGATCACTAAAAATCTGGACAACAAGAGTTGGGACAAAAGCTCAACCAACCTGTTCGAAACACGCCCAAGACAACTCTAAACTCAAATACAAAGAGTTAGAGGACGGAAATGAAATACAGACAACAACAACTATCAACGGAACCAAGTCCAGAATACAGTAATCATGAGAGGGAAATCGGGATCGCTATATCCTCTCCCCCTTAAGGAATTTCATCCCCGAAATTAAGTACAAGTTTTCAAAAACAAGTTTTCCACAATTCTCAATAACATTACCAACCAACATTCCATAACCTGACCTATTACCGGTCATCCCATCTCTATTCAAGAGGCAATTTACAAGATACAACTCAATATGCATCATTAGCATGATTTCCTTTGAAATTTAACAATTTCAACACATTTTCCACAATTCAATTATATATTCAATGCCAACGATATATTTGCATTTCTAAAACATCATTAACATATACAATGTTAAAATAAACTTCCATTTCAACGCAAGTTCCACAATACTTCCATAAACCAAAACATTTACAATGTTTTACAACTTAAGACATATTTAATGCTCTTAAAGTTTATCAATATTACAAAATTCCCAATACATGATTACGAATTAACAAACAAGTCCAGATATTTCTCGTGGACATCCAACTCACATTCCCAAGTGGCTTCCTCCACTTCGTGATGTTTCCACAAAACCTTTACCAAGGGAATGGTCTTGCCTCGCAAGACTTGATCCCGTCTATCCAAGACCCGCACCGGTCTCTCCTCATACGAGGCATCCTCGTCAACCTCTAAGTCGGTCCAATCTAATACATGCGATGGATCCGGCTCGTACTTCTGAAGCATACTAACATGAAACACGTCATGCACCCTGGACAACTGTGGCGGTAAAGCTAAACGGTACGCAACTTCCCCAATCCTCTCAAGGATCTCAAAGGGATAAATAAACCGAGGGGACAACTTCCCACTCTTCCCAAACCTCATCAAACCCCGCCTAGGTGATATTTTCAGAAAAACATGATCACCCGTGTCAAATGCTAAAGGCCTTCTCCTACGGTCGGCATAACTCTTTTGGCGACTTTGGGCTGTCACAAGCCTCCTACGGATAAGCTCAACCTTCTCCGTCGTTTCCCTCACCAACTCTGGGCCCAACAAACTGGAGACCTACACGGTCGGCCATGCAAGGCCTCAAACGGTGCCATACCGATACTCGACTGAAAACTGTTGTTGTAGGCAAACTCCACCAAGGGCAAGTGCCTCTCCCACGACCCACTAAAGTCAAGGACACAACCTTGAAGCATATCCTCAAGGATCTGGATAGTATGCTCGGACTGCTCGTTAGTCTGAGGATGATAAGCTGTGCTAAAGGTTAATCTAGTGCCCAAGGCACTCTGCAAACTCTGCCACAACCTAGCAGTAAAACGTGGATCTCTATCTGAGATGATCGACACTGGGATCCGGTGCAACCTCACTATGTCCCAAATATACAAGTCGGCAAGATGATCTACCGAATCTCTCACGCGCATAGGGATAAAGTGCGCCGACTTAGTCAACCGGTCTACAACCACCTAAATAGCATCACTACCCCGTTGAGTCCTCGGAAGACCTACAACGAAGTCCATGGTGACATGCTCCCACTTTCACTCGGCAATAGGCAAGGGTTGTAACAAACTCGCTGGCCTCTGATGCTCGGCCTTCACTTGCTGACAAGTAAGGCACTTCGATACGAAGACTGCCACATCCTTCTTCATACCCCGCCACCAAAACTGGCGACCCAAATCATGATACATCTTGGTGCCTCCCAAATGCACCGCAAGGCGTGAATGGTGAAACTCTCGGAGTACCTCCTCTCGGCAAGACTCTGGCACAAACAAACAGTCTCGGTATCTCACACTTAGGTCGGGATACACCGTCAAGCCTTTCTCAACCTTCCCACTGGAGATCTTCTCTCGGAGGAATTCTACCTCAAGGTCACCTCTCTGTGCCTCTAACACTCGAGTCACAAGTGTAGGCTGCGCAACAACAGAAAACAAGGCCGCAACCTCAATGGATTCGCCCAGAAGCAAATCAAACTCACCAAGTGCACCCAACATCTCCCACTCCTGGATGGCTATACAAGCTACATCACTAATGGATTTTCTGCTAAGGGCATCGGCCACAACATTGGCCTTTCCCAGGTGATAGTGTAACTCGAAATCGTAGTCCTCAATGAACTCCATCCACCTCCTCTGCCTCAAATTCAAGTCTCTCTGTGTAAACAGGTACTTCAAACTCTTATGATCCGAGAATACCTCGAATCTCTCACCATAAAGGTAGTGCCTCCAAATTTTCAAGGCAAAAATTGCTACTGCTAACTCTAGGTCATGAGTAGGGTAATTCCTCTCGTGTAATTTCAATTGACGTGAACCATAGGCTACCACTTTCCCCTCTTGCATCAACACACAACCCAAACCCTCTCTTGAGGCATCATAATAAACCGCATAACCCAAACCTCTCTCCAGAATAATCAAAACCAGAGCGGTGGTCAATCGAACTTTCAACTCTTGGAATGACTTTTCACAAGTCTCACTCCATACAAATTTGACCCCTTTCCGAGTCAATCTAGTCAACGGTGAAGCTAGCCTGGAGAAATCTTTCACAAACCGGTGGTAATACCCGGCTAATCCCAGAAAACTACGGATCTCAAACACACTCTTAGGCTGTGCCTAATCTTGCACTGTCTCTATCTTGGATGTATCAATAGACACTCCTTCCCCGGAAACCACATGGCCTAAGAACTTGACCTCTCTTAGCCAGAACTCACATTTTCCAAACTTGGCATACAACATATGGGCTCTAAGCAACTCAAGCACCACTCTCAAGTGTTCCTCGTGCTCCTCCTCAGAAGGTGAATAAATTGGAATGTCGTCTACGAAAACGACTACAAAACGATCTAAGAATTCCCGGAATATCCGGTTCATCAAATCCATAAACACTGCCGGTGCATTGGTGAGCCCAAAAGGCATCACCAGAAACTCATAGTGGCCATACCGCGTACGGAATGCCGTCTTCGGAATATTCTCCTCCCTGACCCTCAACTAGTGGTAACCCGATCTCAAGTCTATCTTAGAGAAACAACGGGGCCCCTTCAACTGGTCAAACAGATCATCTATACGAGGCATAGGGTATTTATTCTTAACTGTAGCCCGATTCAACTTTTGGTAATCGACACAAAGTCTCAAGGCACCATCTTTCTTTTTAGCAAAGAGGGCCGGTGCTCCCCACGACGAAACACTAGGGCGAATAAAGCCCTTATCTAGCAACTCTTGGAGTTGAATCTTCAACTCACTCAACTCGGCTGGGGCAAAATGGTAAGGTGCCATAGAAATTGGCGCCGTGCCGGGCACTAAGTCAATAGAGAACTTGATCTCTCGATGTGGTGGCAAACTCACAAGATCCTCGGGAAGTCCCCGAACGTCCCGGGAGGATGAATCCCGTTCTGTTCATTTGTGGGTCTACTACAGTTCAGAACTCAAATTCTCACGGTTCTAAATTTGAACCAAAGAGTCCAAATCCGGCAAATCGTTTTGAGAAAACAGATTTTTGAAAGATGTGCCAAACATGGACTACTTTGCCAGATACAGAGTCGCCACCTAAATATTTTATTTTGGGAAATTTAGGAAACCCTGACTCGGTGCCAAAGGCCACGTGTCCGTCATCACCAAAGTTGCCTCGGCTCGAGAACTTGGGTACGATTGGGGAAGGTCAGCTATGAGCACCCCCTCTCGCCCGGTCCGAAGACCGGCCTCTACTAACCATGATATCCATTTTTGAAAACGTTATGTGTTCTTAACTGGTTATTAGCCTAGAATTACTATGTTATGCGCACAGCAAACAAGTATAGACCGAATCGCCCAAATTGGAACAAAACATTTCAAGTTTGTTTTGAAAATGGTTTGCTACTCGTAGGTAGGCTAGAATGCAGATTTTGCCACCCTCAAGTGGGCTTTAGAAAAGATGGTTTTGCCACTATCTAGTGGGCTTAAAACTCACAGTTTTGATGTATTATTCCAATTTAAGCAATTCGACCTTCATCCACAGGCATTCAAGCAGTTATATCACATAAGCAGCTAGCCTCATGGTAGTCATGCTATTATGGCAACACTCACACGCATGCGGTATGCTAAAGCATAACAGCTCACCTAGTACTCCAAGCCAAAACAGAAACCAGTTAGTAATCAAATGCATGATCCTAGTTCATGTTAAGTGGCTAATGTAACACAGGCAAAGATGCAATCTAGACAGGCTCGGCTATCCTAAACATGACATGTGAAATACACAGGTAGCATGTATTCAATTTGGAATTTGAAAATACGATGCAGTTAGTATGATGCGCCGAGCCCGGTGCATGTAAACGAATGTATGGATGCACGCATGTTATCATACTATTATGCTAATTTAAATATGCCATAATCTACCATCATAAGCAGGTAAATAAAAGGGAGAAAGAAGTGGAGGTTGGAAGACATACACACCACTCACACACACTTATTACAAATGTGCCCTCACACGAAGGGACCAAAAGAATATACAGTCCCAAATAGTACAGTCCAAATACAGAATAAATTATTACAAAAATTCTAATTATCAAATTAAATCGAATGTAAAAAGAAGGGGGGCCTCAGCCCTGCCTCGGGGTGCGCAAATGATGCATGCTCGATCCGTCTTGCCTGAAAAACCCGCACCATACCACTGCTGCCTCTGTTTTCACTGTCCTGCCTTTCCAAAGACTGCCAAAGTCCCAGAATACCTTCTATGCACGCTGCTTCACACCATCGGCTGGATGAAATGGCCACTGGCCATGTAAAATGTCTGTCGGCTGCTTATGAGGTTGTCGGCCACCAATACATTGCCGGTCGGCACTCTTTACTACCGGTCGGCAAACAATTCCTGCAGAATCTGGTTTTTGATAGCAACAAGGACAGACAGTGTATGGCATGGAATTTCAAGCAAATGTGTGCATGGACACACTCCCTATCATGCAATGGACTCAAGGGAGCATGGCCCTCGACCCCCGGGCCATCAATCACGCATTTCAATGCATGATGGCCCAAAAGCCAAGTTAGCAACTTTGATATCAAATGAAATGCAAGCACAAAACACATCAAAGAGCCCCAACCTCTATCATGATTAATCAAGAGGCAAGGGATGCATGCTTAATGAAATGCAACCTAGGCATAGAGGCTAAGTATGCAACATGAACATGCAAATGAACAATGTATGGTAGGCGCGCAACCTAAACATGCAACAACACACAAGGTGAGCATGCATCGACATGCAAAGGATGGTCTTACACTAACTTGGACAGCTCTCTACTAGGTCCAAAACAGTGGCCATAATGAGGCAAGTAAGGCAACACAATACATGGAATGCATGCACAATGCATTAACCAAACCTAAGGCACAAAAATGCAACTCTACCAAAGCATGGCAAGGGATGCAAGATGGCATACAAGCATGTGAATTTCAGTGCTGGAACACAATGCCAAATGGTCCCAAAACAGGGAAATATGTCACCCAATGCATGCTATAGGCCCCGAAACCCAAGATTAGGCACATGAAATGACTTACATCCATACAAAGCATGCATAATTTGAACATGAAGTATGAATACAGAAGCAAGACAGCCCTAAAACAAGCATTTTTACAGTTCAAATCATGGCCAAACAGTGAGCATAGATAGGGCAAAATCAGCATGCAAAAATGGCTCCGCAAGAGGGGTAATGAGGCAAGTCACAGCTGCTGGTCTCAAACACAGGAGGCCCCTTCTACAATGTTGGATAGGGACCAAAAATATGATGTTTTACATTTTATGAAAAGCCCCAAAAACAGATACAAGTATGGCCAAAGCATCATGCAAAATGAGGCCACCAGGAGGGCTATAACATGAAGTATACCAAGGATGTCTCAAACAGCCCTAGACCCTTAATGAAACATGAAGAGGGGGTCATTTTAGGGCCATTTTCAGTTTGGACCAGAGTCCAAAAACAGAAGCTTCATAAGCTAATAAATCATGCAAAAATGGGGACCAAAGAGGGGTACAATGGCAAGTGATACATGGAGGTCCCAAACAATGGTGAGCCCTTCTTCAATGTTGAAGAAGGGCTCAAAATAACCCTACTCTCAGTTTACATCATGCTCCAAAACAGATTACTCATAGGCCAAAAATACTACTCAAGAAAATGGCATACAAAGGGATAATGAAGGAAGTGCAAGATGGGTGGCCCAAACAAGGTAAGACCCTTAATGAAAGATGAAATAGAGCTCAAAAAAAGGATACTTTCAGTTTTGGTCGAAGCTCAAATGTGCAAGAAAATATGGCTTAGATATGAACCAAGAAAATGCTAGTTTAGGGGAAAAGTGTGCTTACCCTTGTAGACCAATAAACCAGCAGGTTTTGATCCAAGGAAATGAGCTCCTAGCCTCTGCAAATGGCCTCCAATGTACTGAAATGAAGTGTAGAGGTGTGGTGCTATGGATTGGTGAGGAAATGGCCCAAGAACAAGGGTATTTGATGGTTGAATGAGAGAGATATGGAGAGGGAGGTGAGATATATCAGATATATATCTATATATCTCTGGTTTTTTTGGCTCAAAAATCCAACCACTTACAATGGAGGAGAAGAGGCCCTTAAATAGACAATGGAAATGGTTCTAAGCTTATAAGACAAGCTTAAGGGAAAGGGTCAAGGGGAGCAAGAGGGCCAAGGCTTCTCAAGGAAGCTAAGACAGCTGGTAGGCTTCTTGAGGAAGCCAAGACAAGGGGTCAAGGCTTCCTCAAGAAGCCATGAGCAAAGGGTCCAAAAAATGGGGCAAAGGCTCCAAATAGGCACACATATGCACGGGGAGCTGGGTCTGTGCATCCCAGCTGGCACAGCTGGCATGCACCATGCCTGCAAGAGTCAAAAGGGTCAAATCGGCCACGAAAAGAGGTCATCGGCCAAATAAATTGCCGGTCGGCACAATAAATTGCCGACCTGCAATTTGTACTGGTCGGTCGGCTAAATAGAGTGCCGATGGTGGCTGATGAGGTCAAAAAGTGCTGGTGGATGTCTAGATTGAAGCCCCGGAAGTTAGCTTTCCAATGACGCAAACCTTGCATTAAAATTCCTTCTGTGGAAAAAGTTATGCCCTTTTTGGTGAAGCCGTGCAGACTTGATCCAACCGGGATGATGCCCAACTTCAACCAATCATACCTCCCCCACCCGGACTTGGTTTTGAGAGATTCTTGAGTGTAAAATGAAGCCCCGGAAGTCTTCTTTCCAATGGTTATAGCCTCATAGCTTAAATCCAAGTGTATAGATAGATGAGCTTGATTTAGCGAGGACTGCTCGACTCTCTTCTACCCGGATTCATGCCGAACCTCTTCTCCAACTTGTTTTCTCCCCTCTTCTCCTCTTCTCTTCAACTTCGAACCCCGAAGTAAGGTGTTTTGAAAGATTTTAAAAAGATTTCATCTCTCTTTCATTCATCTCCACTTTCTCCTTGCTCGGTTTACCGAAAAGCGCACCATTTACCGAAATGCGAGCGTCGGAACATCGTGGGAATTTTCTTTCAAAAATGTTTTGAAAGAGAGGGTTTTAAGGTCTCAAAACCATCCAAAATAATTTTGGTTCAAAATGGGGTGTGAAGTTGAGATTTGCCTCTCTCCTTGCCGAAGAAACTGAACCTGCGCCCTGCACACCTTTCTCCACCAAGTAAACCATCAGTAGTGCCCAAGTCTTGTGGGTGGTCAAAAATGGGGTGTCTACACCGGTGCTCCCCACGACGAAACACTAGGGCGAATAAAGCCCTTATCTAGCAACTCCTGGAGTTGAATCTTCAACTCACTCAACTCGGCTCGGGCAAAACGGTAAGGTGCCATAGAAATTGGCGCCGTGCCGGGCACTAAGTCAATAGAGAACTTGATCTCTCGATGTGGTGGCAAACTCACAAGATCCTCGGGAAAAACGCCCAAGTACTCACAAACCACTCTCGGCAATACAGTCTGAGTCTCATCACACTCACTACTCATAAAGCTAGCGAGAAGACTACTAAGCTCACTCCGCCCTCGCGGATCATACACCGGTGGTAACACACTACCAACCCGATCCCCCAAGAAATGGAAACAATCCCGGCTCAAGGTACATACTGTGACCCTCTGGTGGTAACAATCAATAACAGCTCGGTATGATGATAACCAGTCCATACCCAAAATCACATCAAAACCCGACATAGCCATAATTACAAAAGAAAATGGAAGTCGGCGGTCGGCGACCTCTATATCACAGCCCCGGTGATACAATACAAATAGGAGATGCTAACTGCGCCAACTCCAACCCCAAAACAGATGCAAATGCAGTAGATATAAAGGAATGGGATGCACCCGGATCAATCAACACATTAGCAACCGAGTTGCAAAACAAGAAGGTACCTCTCACAACAGATGGAGCCGGTACTAGTTCCTGCGCGGTAACAGCATACACACGCCCTGTAGGCCCCTGATCTACCTGCTCACCTCTCGGAGCAAAAGACTGCTGCACAGACTGGGACGATGAAGCCCCCTGATTAGCCCTCGAGGCCTGAACTGACTCAGCTGGCTGAAAACTCTGCCTCAACCCAGATGCACCAGATGTGCCACTCAACTGTGGGCAAAATCTCTTCAGGTGCCCCGCCTGACCACACTGGTAACAAGAGAGCGGCTGGCCTCTGCCTTGACTCTGGCTCTGAAGTCGAGCTGAAGATGAAGCTGCTCTCTGACCTCCTCCCCTCTGCGGGCAAGCTGGAGACTTGTGGCTCAACTGACCACATTTGTGACAGGTGATGTCTCCCTGACTGCCTCTCCCAGAGCCTGCACTCGGCACTAGAAAGGTCGATCTAGGAAAAGCACCCTGGAACTGCTGAGGGTTAGGACCCCTCTGCCTCTTACCGTCCCCCTGACCATCCTGACTCTTCTTGGAGCCCCTCTGTCTCTCCTCCTCCTCCTGCATCATAATCTCCATATGGGGCGCAGCATCCACAAGGCGCCCATAATCCCGGGTCATAGACCCCCCAACTCTCATCTTGCGCCCATGTCTCAACTTCTTCTCAAATTCCAGACAACGTCGTTCTTCAGATGCCAGAAGCTCAGGTGCAAACCTGGATAAACTAGTAAATGCAGTCTCAAACTCGGCCACTGATAAACTCAGCTGCTTAAGCTGGCAGAACTGATCCCTCAACTTCTCCCTAACGGCTGGAGACAGGAACTTCTCTTGGAAAGCATCTACAAAGGCCTCCAAAGTCCCTCCTACACGACCTCTCATGAATTTCCACCACTGACCCGCATCTCCCTTCAACTGGAAAGATGCCCAGGTCACCTTCAAAGCCCTGTCTTCGATGCCAAGCATCTCAAACGTCTTCGTCATCTGCTTTAGCCACTCATCAGCCTTAAGCGGCTCTTTCGGATCACCCACAAACTCGTCCGGGTTAGATCGGAAGAACTCCCTCTTCAGAAAAGAAGGCCCTGCCTCGGCAACATAGGCCTGAACCTGATTCTCAGCTCTGAGAATGCCCAAGGATTCTCTCAAAGCTCCTGCCATGTCGCGGGCTAAGGCGCCCATGGCCTGCTGACCTACTGGCTTGGCCACATTGGCCTGACCAATACCCTCCTGCTGTGCCGGAACCTCATTCGGTATAGGTATCTCCTGCCTACCATGCCTACCACGTCTACCATCTCGTCCTCGTCCTGACATCCTAATAAGGGTAACGAAGAACATTAGCACATTCACAAATGTGCCGAAGCTATAACACTCGCGTCCTAATGCATGGACAATAGTAATTTACTCCACGTAAGCACATAATCACATAAGCACTTACGAATTTCCTGTCAGGATAATGATAGACCCATGGCATTACTAGAGTTCTAGTTAGAAATAGCATTGATCAAGTGCTTTTCCAACAAGACTCCCAGAAACCCAAGGATCCGATCAACATCCTAGAAACTAAATCCCATACCCATATAGTCACATAAACATGTTATCACATAAGCATATAACATTACGTCTAAGTCTCTAACAAGCGAGACAAACCCATTGTGATACTAATCACTTCCCACATACCCAAAGTATTCAAACCCGGTACGCTCTGATACCAAGTTGTCACGCCCTCAAAATAAACCCATAAATCATACAGTTTTGACATGCTTAGACATAAGAGAATAAAGCATGATTTCATTCATCAGAATATTCATTACAAAAGTATTACATGTTGACATCAAAAGTAAATGCCCCATGGACTTACAACTTTCCAAGCCAACACTTGGTTACAAAAAGAGAGTACTAACTCAAAATACAAAATAAGCCCTTGGCTTGATTTACATGTAATACACAAAATAATCACAAAAATAAACAAGAAAGTCTTCAACTCCCACAACCATCCAAGCTAAGACCTCGGAGGCAGCATAATACCTGAACCTGAAAATGATGTCCCTTATAGGGTGAGCCAACGCCCAGTAGAGATATGCTAAACACAATATGAGCAATAGCTAAAACATTAGCATTAGATAAATGTTTAACTCATATACGCCAACTTATAACACATTTCAATTCCATGACCAATATGTCTATGTTTTATTTCATTTTCCATTACTTATCCAATTCTCAATTCATAACCGTGGCTCAGAACCTGGCCAAACAATTTGGATGAGATTTCATCTCATATCAACAATACTTCCATTTCAAATGAGATAACAACTCATATTAAACACTTCCATACTTCATATATGATACACAGATTTGCTGTATCAATCTCAAATAAAACACTTCCATACTTCATATATGATACACAGATTTGCTGTATCAATGGAGTCCATCCCCTATCTCCTCCCAAACATCGAGTTTAGGAGTCCATCCCCTATCTCCTCTCAAACTGTGGAGTACATCCCCTATCTTCTCCCACACAACACAGTGTATATAAGCATCTATCATATACAAGTTCAATCAGTACACAAATTTGATGTATTATTCCATTCATCATATTCAATGACATTCAACCGATTAGTTTTAATTCGCCTAATCATCATGCAATGTCTACAACAATCAAGACTATCCTCCACCAATAGCGCAAGGCAATTATTTCTAAACAGATAATAATTATATCAACAGATAATTTATCAACATTTTCAAAGGTGAGTGATTAATGAATCCAACTCCACCATTCTACCTCATAATGAGCCAATTTCATTATTTCCACTCAATTTCATATTTCCATAATAAATGTCATTAACTACACTAATGACCCAAATATACCCAAACATGGCATTTCCCCCCTTTTTCTCAACATTGACCCAAAGGTCCCAAATATTATCAACAACATTCAATAACCTCCTTTTCAGACCTAAAACACATATGTTTGAATCAAAAGAACAAAACCCCTCTTTCCAAAATAACACATCTCAAAACCCTAACTTCCCAAATCAAACCATTTATACAAAAAGCTCAACATCTATGTTAAAGCTCATAAAAATGAGTAGTTATCCCCTACCTCAAAGTCGGAGCTCAAAGGAGAAGGTGAAGAAAATCGAAAGTGCTCCAAATCCCAAGATTTTCGGATTGATAGGTAGCCCAAGCCAAGCTTTACACTTCTTACAAAGACACTAAGGGGGTGGAATCACTTAAACTAGATCAAACCCTAGAGAGAAGGTGAAATGTAGTGAGAGAAGCTCTCAAAATAGGTTTTGAAAAGTAAGAGAGAGAGAGTGAGAGTTGAAAAAGTGATCTAAAATGACCCAGTTGCCAACTGATATACGACTAGTCCGCTCGAGCGGAGAATAGGACGCTCGAGCATCAATCACAAAAACTGGACCCGCTCGAGCACAAAGGAGAAACCTGCTCGAGCGTAGATTATCCCCTTCCAGTATTTTTACAGACATCGAACACCCGCTCGAGCGTGAAAAACACATCTGCAGTACTTTTGCAGACGGACAAACTACTGAAAGTATGCAAACTCCGCTTGAGCGCAAGAAGACTCGCTCGAGCGGATCACTAAAAATCTGGGCAACAAGAGTTGGGAAAAAAACTCAACCAACCTATTCGAAACACGCCCAAGACAATTCTAAACTCAAATACAAAGAGTTAGAGGACGGAAATGAAATACAGACAACAACAACTATCAACGAAACCAAGTTCGGAATACAGTAATGATGAGAGGAAAACCAGGATCGCTATAGGCATGGTACAGAGGAGGGAGAAGCTGTTCGGCCTCGACGGTATCCCGGTAATTTCTTTAGTTTGTACTTCATGCTATCATATTTCCATTGATACAATGGCATTTTAACTGTAGTCTTTCCCAAACTGTACTAATACATTGCATTGGCACACTGCATTCACACAATGTACTCACACATTGTATCTGACTTTTGCATACACTCATTCTGCATATTATGCTTGCATCTGATACATACACTGTGTACTATGCTTGCATCTGATACACACACTGAAACTGATATGTGACAACTGTCCTTTCAGATCCCAGCTATACCGATTGCACCGGCGACAACAGTAGCACCAGCACCGGTGGTACCTCCTCCAGCAGCAGGGAGGAGAGACAGAGATAGGGGCACTCGGGGCCAGAGCAGTCCTCCAGAGCCCGTATTGAGTGATGATGACGCTGAGACCAGTGACTCTGAGGAGATAACGAGTTAGAATTCTGAGTCGTTCGAGGGTGGAGACGATGCCGGCTCTGGTTCTGAAAGCTGAGGCGACGATGCTGAGGAGGATTCTGGGGCAGAAAGCGGAGACGATTCTGACTTGGGTTCAAGCTCAGAGACTGCTTCAGACAGCGGCGTTGATGGTGATAGTGTCCCAGACTCCTCTCCTCTGAGGAAGAGGACGAAGAGGACCTCTCGAGCATGAGGCGACTAGCGCTGATTTTTTTTTTTAATTTTTTGCTTAGTTTCTTTTCTGTTTGGTAGCATTAGCACATGTATAGCCTCAGATAGGTTTTATTTTTCTTTAAAACTCATACCCCTCTTTTGTAAAATCCATGATCGGAATAAAACCTCGTAGTTTTTTTATGAAAAATGTTGTTATTTTTGCATCATGAGCACCATATTGGCATGAGAAATGGACCTAGAATTGAATTGGCCAAGGTCACTTGATTGTTCGGGTAATGAGCCGACCAACAAACAAAATACAAAATGCAACACATAAAACTCGATAAGCAAAAAGAACTCGACAAACAAAGTAAAAACAACTCAAATACGAATAAACAAACTTGCCCAAAAACCAAAAGGACTCAAAACAAGACCTTAAAATAAACAAAGATCAAAACAAAACACATGTTTCCAGTATTGCTCAGCACACGGGTAGATGACAGGGCTGAGAAAAAGGCTGTCAGCCATAAAAGGAGCTTGTCGGCCATCTGCCAGCCAGAAGAGGTGGCCGGCAGGTAGCCTGCCGGCCATCTGTCTCATACCGCGGCTAGGTGCTGGGACCCGATTACGCATGTCTTTAGCTTCGGGAGACAAGAAATATGCCTGACAATTGAAGAATTTCAGGCATTAATGGAATCCTGGTGCGATGAGGAAATCATACCTCAGCCCCGTTTTGGCCATGCCCAAGCTTTGGGACGGATGTATGGGCTCACTCTGCACGAGGCTCGATCTTTGGCCCAAAACGAAGAGCTAGACATTCCCAGTTCGATTCATTATTTTTTCGATGTCGGTGATAGAAGCGACCTCGTCTGGCGAGGATTTCAGCAACATGCCCTCTGCTGATATATGCTTACTCATGTCCTTCTTGCCCCTAGTTTCGGCAGGTCCAAACTTCGTTTGATTGAAGTGGCCCAAGGTTTGAAAGATGGCAAGAGTTGCATTGGCTTGGTGTTGGCCGAGACTTTAATGGGCTTAGACGCCTTTCATCGGTAGGAGATTACTAGATTCGTGGGGAGTCCACTACTTCTTCAGGTAATGTTTCCTACCCTTTCTCATATGTGTTTCTCACATCACTCGGCACTCATGCTCTGTTTTTTTTTTTTTCTCAAAACCCTTTTCTTACTTTTCTCTCAACATACATCACTTTATTTTTTTAATCTCTCTTTTCTTTCATCCCTCCCCAAGTGTGGCTTATGGACAAGCTGAAGGTAGTAGACTCTTGCCCTGAGTACTCAGCTCGAGGCTATTTCTTTCACCACCGTTTAGTGGATTTCTCAAATAAGGGATGGTTGTGCCACTGGATGTGCAATAGGTCTGCTGCTGACATAGCTTGGCGTTGCCCCTGGCTTCACCTGACTGAGATGGGTTATAGTATGGCTCAGCAACCTGGTATACAACAGATCGGCCTTACGCACTATGTGTTCTACTTCCCCTTCCGGTTCAGACGTCAGTTTGGCCATGATCAGATTCGCCTAGAGGTGAGGGTAGAGTACCCGGTTTCATTCCCCATCCGTGGTTCACACTTGGCTAGGTATCTTACTGCTTGGAGGACAAGAGAGCTTCTGGCCCCTGCCCCTAGTTTCAGTTGCACCCTTTCTGGCGAATGCTTGGCTTGGCTCGAGGATGAGGCACAAACAAGGCCCATTTTGGCTTCAGAAGCTTCCACAAGCACGAGTGGGGGATCCAGGAGCACCTGACTCACCTATGCCCCTAGTTTATTGCTTTGACCTTTCTTTTCAAGTTTTTTTCAATGTAATAAAAGCAACTTTAATTTGTATCAGAGAGTTGGGAACTTTAAGTTGAAATCAATGAAATTAAAGTTGTGAGCACCAAAATTATTTCTTTTGGTCCAAAAATGGTCCAAGTTGTAAAAGGTAAAATTTGAACAAAATCAACTTTTATTAAAGCTTTCCAAAACCATTTTCGAAAAGGATTACCACTTGACACGAACGGAATCAATCCTCAAGATATACAACTCCGAATAAAAAGATCACAAATTGCCCCTTGATTGAACACGACTGCTCAGCATTGTAACCAGCTCTTCTCTCAGAGTAAAGATCACAACCGAACCCTCAGGCAAAGAACATACAAAGATGACCTGATTAGACACATGGACAGGACAGTTGATTTGGAGGTGTTTACAACCGAACTTCAGGATGAAGTTGCCTACATATCCCGAAGATAGGAATCAGGCCTTACGTAGTTCGGTTCAGGTTCACTCGAGTATTAACTTTTTCCTTTTGCGCGCCAAGGCCGCCCTTTAGGGTTTTCAATCTTGTGAGCTCAATTTTTCTTTATTTCTAATTTTTCATGCTCTAACTTTTGCCTAGGTCACCCTTCCGAGTTTTCGACCTAGTAGGCCTCTCAGGGATAGTATTTTTTCAACTTGTCCATGTTAATCGGTTGGGAAAATTCTAGGCCGTCCAGGTCCATAAGAATAACAGCTCCACCTGAATAGATAGTTTTGATGATGTAAGGACCAGTCCAATTGGATCTAAACTTGGCCCTAGGGTCATGGATGGGAGCTCGGTTGTCTTTCAGCACCATATCTTCCTCTTTGAGATTCTGGGACTTCACTTTTTTATTAAAAGCCCTAGCAATTCTGCGTTGATAGCCCTGAACATGATACAATGCTTTCAGCCTTCTCTAGTCGAACAACATCAACTCCTCGAACCTACTCTGTTGCCAGTCCGCCTGTACTATCTGATACTTAGCCATAACTCATAGTGACGAGACTTCTATTTTAATTGGCAGAACAGCTTCCATCCCATAGACGAGAGAATAAGGAGTTTCCCCTGTAGACGGGATTGAAGTTCTATATCCCCGGAGTGCAAATGGCAATTTATCTGGCCAGTCCCTGTAGGTCTCAACCATCTTCTGCAAAAAATATTCTTGATATTCTTGTTGGGGGCTTCAAAAGTTCCGTTGGTTTGCGGCCGGTATGTAGACGACTTATGAAAAGCCACACTGTATTTCTCCAACAAGTTTATCACCTCCTTCTTGAAGTGGGAGCCATTATTTGATATGATCTCGTTTGGGACTCCATATCGGCAAATGATATTGTTTTTGATGAACTTAGCCACATGCGATGCCTTCAACACTGCATAGGACTGAGCTTCCACCCACTTTGTAAAGCAATCAATTGCCACCAGAATGTATTCATGCCCATTCGACCCTTCGGGTGTGACTGCACTGATGACATCAATCCCCCAGACTGAGAAAGGCCACGGTGAAGTCATGTTGTACAATTTTGACGGCAGAATATTTATGCAATTAGCATGAATTTGGCATTTGTAACATCGCCGAACAAAACAGATACATTTCTCCTCCGTAGTGGACCAGTAGTAACCTTGCTTGAGAATCTTCCGGGCTAGCATCACTCTGTTCATGTGCGCTCCACACTCTTCTCCATGGATGGCCTCTATTAGGCGTTTTGATTCCTCTTCTTCAACACACAACTTGTACATTCCCATATAACCCCTCTTGTACAGCTTACTTCTGTAGATGATAAATTGAACGGCTATTCGCCGTATCCCCTTTTTGTCCTTGGCATTTGCCCCTGGTGGATACATCTCCTTTTCCAAGAAGTTCCAAATATCGTAGTACCAGGGATTTGCGTTTCATCTATTGCGGCGATAGTCTCGTAGGTCGGCGTGTACTTCTGCTCAATGATAATCGGACGCATTCGGACTCCCAGTGGGATGTCTATCATAGAAGATAGAGTTGATAAAGCATCAACGAATTTGTTGTCCTCTCTCAGTAGATGTGTGAAAGTCAGTTTTTCAAACCTAGGAATTAGAATGTCCAGGGTTTGGTGATAAATGTTCATATTTTCTTCTTTGACCTTCCAGTCTCCATTTGCTTGAGAAACAACCAGGTTTGAGTCCCTGATGACATCCAACCTTTTTGCCCCTAGTTCCAGGGCAGCTTCTAAACTAGAGATACATGCCTCGTACTCTGCTTCATTATTGGACACCTTGAATCGGAGTTTGAAGGCTAAAAATATATGGGAATCGTTAGGTGCTATCAGCAACACACCTATCCCATAGCCGTATTGATTGGATGCTCCGTCAAAGTACATTGTCCAAGTCTCCTCTTCAACTTGTAGAATGGCTTCATCTGGGAACATGTATTCCATCGCTTCATCCCCTTCTACTGGGCGCTCAACCAGGAACTCTGCTACAGCTCTCCTCTTGACCGACTTGCGGGTAACATACTTGAGATCAAATTCGGAGAGAAGAAGCAACCAATGGGATAGCCTACCCATAAGCATTGGTTTCTCAAAGAGATATTTAATGGGATCTAATCTCAAAACCAGAATTACGGAGTGAGCTAACAAGTAGTGCCTCAACTTCTTGGTAGCCCATACGAAGGCTAAGCAAGATTTCTCTACCGGAGTGTAACGGGTCTCATAATCCAGCATTTTCTTGATCAAATAGTAGATGGCTTTCTCCACCCTATCCTCAGATTCCTAAGCAAGCATGCATCCCATAATGGTGTCTGTGACTGACAGATACAAAATCAAGGGTTTCCCCGGCTCTGGCGGCGACAACACAGGCCGATTCTGGAGGTACTTCTTAATCTGCTCAAAAACGAATTGACATCGATCATCCCATCGGAATTTCTTTCCTTTCCTTAGGAGACCAAAAAGTGGTTCACAAGTCAAGGTTAATTTGGAAATAAACCGTCTTATGAATTGGACTTTACCCAGAAAGCCTCGTACTTCCTTTTCAGTCCTTGGTGGTGGCATTTCTAAGATGGCCTTGATTTTGGAAGGATCTACCTTGATGCCCCTCTGTGTGATCAAGAAGCCCAGCATTTTCCCAGCTGTTACACCGAAAGTACATTTTTGTGGATTCAACCTCAGTCTGTATTCTCTAATCCATTGAAAGAATTTCTTCAAGGCGGTATGGTGGCCCTCCCTTTCTTTGGACTTGACAATCATGTTGTCCACGTACACCTCGACCTCTTTGTGGATCATATCATGCAAAATGGTGGTTGCAGCCTGTTGATAGGTAGCCCCTGTGTTCTTTAGCCAAACGACATAACCCGATAGTAGTAGGAACCCCATGGCGTAGTAAATGCAGTTTTCTCTCTGTCCTCAGGTGCCATCAGAATCTGGTTATACCTGGAAAATCCATCCATGAAGGATAACAATGCATGATCTGCGGTGAAGTCTACTAATTCATCAATGTGCGGCAAGGGAAATGCCAGAAGTCCATACATACCCGGATTCTACCATCCTTTTTGGGCACTGGGATGATGTTGGCTAACTAAGTCGGATATTCAGATACTAACAAGAAACCTGCCTCAATCTGCTTGGTGACCTCTTCCTTGATTTTCAACACCCAATCCGGAGAGATTCTTCACAACTTCTGCTTAACGGGTCGGGTCTCGGGGTCAAGAGGGATCCGATGCTGTACAATCTCAGGATCGATTCCAGGCATGTCTTCGTAGGACTACGTGAAAACATCTTTGAAATCTTTTAATAAAGTGATTAAGTGCTGGCGCTTCTTCGAAGACAACGTGGACTCGATCTGGACCAGACGCAGATTCTTCTCAGTACCCAAATTAATAACAATGATTTCATCAGCGAGGGGTTTTACAAACCTCTCCTCCTCTTAATTAATCAAGTTTTTCAAAACCAGAGGAATTCGTTCCTCTTTGTTTTCATTCAAATTCTGAAAATCTTGGTCAATGCAATAAACAAGCGGCACAGAGAAATACTCAGAATCAGTAGCGTTCTCATTCGTAAGGTCTAGCTCATCCAGCTCTTCGGTTACAACCGACTCAAAAGCAAAAGAAAAAGAGGACCTAGACAAGACCTTGGCATTCGGGTTATCATCCCCAGAAATACCAGACTCGGACTCAGAAGAACCAGAATCTGATTCCGACTCCACAGATTCTGTGGAATCAGATTTTGGCTCAATACCAAACTCAGACTCAGAAGAACTGGAATCTTATTCCGACTCTACAGGCTGTGGAATTAGATTCTGGCTCATTACCCGACTCGGAACTAGACAGGTAGCCCTCCTCCAGCTGCCAAACAAGAGATGGTGCTTCGGATGCATCCAAAATGTTACAAGATGGGTTTACACCCGGTTGGTCCCCGATCATGGAGATGGTAAGGTTATCTCTCAAGCTCTCTGAGTTGGTTGGAGGATCTGTAAGGAAACATGCCAATGCTGCCCCTACTCTGAGCTCATAGTTGTCCGAGTCACTTTCCATGCTCTTTTTAGCTTCAGCAGTTGGTTCAGCCTTTTTCTCGGCATCATTATCTTGCAACTGGAGGTCGAAGAAGATTTTGAAGCTGGGGACATGTTGCTTCGCAGAATTCACCCAGGGCTCGGGAAAGCCGCAAAATGGGAAGTTTTCACCTTCTCGAACAAAGTGGCCATTCAGCGTTCCCTGGATTGTCTTGTGACTAAGCTCATAGTGTTTCCTAGCTTGTTTGGCTCTAGCTCTGCTTGCCATCTCTTTCCTTTTCCTGGCCCAATCCTCTTTGGTGGGTACATAACCCAGACCAAAGGCATGCAGATTATGCGACACATCGGCCAATGCTATGACGCCTTTCCGGCCACTTTTCCCAAGCCTCATTCCTGGCATATGCTGAAGTTTGTTCATGACATAGATTAATTGGGCACTGACATACATGCCCTCATCTGCTACCAAGATGGTCTGTACTACTCGGGCCTCAGCCAACATAAACCTTGAAAGGAAAACATCCTCCTTACCATGAACGATCTCCAACACCGGTGTAGTTACCTCTGGTGGGGGATAGATAAATGAATTCCTGAAAACAATCACCACTCCTTTCTTGTGAGGGTGTTTCAGCATTTGGTGGAGGGCAGAGGAGACTACTTTCACTAGATGCAACTAGGGTCTTCCTAGTAGTAAGTTGAAGGTGGTCGGGATACCTAGGACATAGAACTCGACATCCTGCTGAGCTGGGCCCACCTAGACTCTGATTTGTACCGTGCCCATAACCTCCTTGCTTGTATTATCATATGCCCGAATTACTTGGGCAGTGGGCACAAAATCCGCCGGTCTAAGGCCGATGGCATAAGCTGTGTGAGAAGGACAGACATTGATAGCTGAGTCGGTGTCGACCAACACCGCCGGTACCCATTTTTTCTCTACACTCAACTGATATGTACAAGGGTTTGTTGTGAGATGAGCCTTCCGGTGGCATTTCTTTATCAAAAAAAGTTAGGGTTGGCCCGGTACCACCTGGGAAGACCAATCCCACAAGCTGTTCAGGAGTAGTGTCAATAGATAGTTTGGCTTTGTCCATTGCTGATAGCACAGCCTGTCGATGCACCCGGGAGGCCATAAGAAAACCCCAAATTGAAATATCGACTTGGATTTTCTTTAGTTGCTTCAATAATGCCACTTTTTCCAACTGCTTCTCTTTCTATTTTTGAACCTCTCTATCTTTTCCAAAGGCCTCAGCTTGGTCTAAGTGCGGTGGTTTGAAATACCGCCCACTTCTTGTCATGTGGTCAATCTTTTCAGTGTACCACGTATTATCTGGGATGGACTCACCCTAGTCCTCGTCGGTGTGAGCCATAAGTAGATCGCCATCCTTCCACCATATACCTCTGGCAGCCGACAAATAGTTGTCCAGCTCTGTTTGTATCACTTTCACCTCACAAGTTTCCTCCGCTGGGTGTTAGACCATTACAACTTTCTGGTTGTCTTGACCCTTCTCTTGTGCAAACTGCTTTAGCACAGCTTCCTGTTCTGTGTCCACAGTACTCACAGTGCCCAGTTCCTGAGCTGAATTTTTGACGCAGGTGTTCTCCGGTAGTTTTCCCTTTTCATCGGCTGTTCTGGCCATTGCAACAATTCTTGTTCCCTTTCTTTTCGGTTTTGTTTTAGTTCCTTCCTCTTTGTCGGGTTGATCACTCAACCACCTAGGGTTGTTCGTTAATCCACTCAAATCGAACCAACCAATCTGCACATCCCCTTGATCTTGTTCATCAAAGAACTGCAGGTTGTCTAAGTCCTCATCAAGCTCCGCTAGATCATCCAAACCTTAGCTCTGGCCATCCTCCCTAACCACATTGACCTCCACTGTAGTTGGCAATACCACTTCTGGTTTGGCTTGATCAATTGGCACAATGTAGCATTTTGGATCATACTCCCCCTCAGACAAGTCCTCAGAGCAGTCAGGCAACATACTCATACTCTTCTCTAAAGCCAGCCTCCATTCTTCTACCACTGTCACCCCCACAGGTTTAGTTTGAAGTGTGGACGTGTCCATTATGCATAAATCCGTGCTTTTAGGAATGAACACCGTCGGTTTGGGTAGGTGGAAAGGGGTAATATATACGTTGGGATCGTAGGGGATGGCCAATGTATGGATTAGGTTTAGATTGTGAGGTGGGGAAACTTGATTATGGGCCAGGAGATAGTTGGTGGTTACATTTGCTTTATGGGGTTGTCCAATCACCTTATTGTCTATGAGGTCTTGAATCTTATCATGCAGCCTGCAGCATTGGTCGGTGTTGTGACCGTGCTGCTGGTGAAACGCATAGTACTTGGCTGGGTTGTGTTTCGGTGGGAGAGGATCGGGTAGTGGGTGTGGCTCTAGTGGATTGAGGTGCCCCTTTTTAATCAACACCTTCATAGCTTGAGATAAAGACATGTAGAGTGGGGTAAAGAGCCGCTGGGATCGGGTAGGGTTGTTTGAAGTTTGCGGTGCTGTATTGGCAAATGGATTGGCAGTCTTAATGGTGGTGGTGACAACACTTACATCAGACGGCCGCACATCTGTGCTACCACTTGCATTGGAACTACGCACAAAAGGCCTCTTGGCCTGCTCTTTCTCATCAGTTATCAAGCCCTGTTTCATAGAGTCTTCAATCTGAACACTCGTCTCATGGAGCTCAGTGAATGTGAACAAAGGTAGGACGATCATCTTCTGCAACAATTTCCCGTACAGATTACAGACTACCATCCTTATCTGATCTTTCTCCGAAGGTTGTGTAGTCATCATTGAAGCTTTGGTTCTCCACCTGTCACAAATTCTGAAAAGCCCTCCTTTGGCTCCTGGCGCATTGCCTCGAGATCACGGGTCGTGACCTCGATTTGTGTGTTGTAGGAGCTTTGTGCGACAAAGGCCTCAGCCATTTCCTTCAAACTCTGCTTCACAGAATCCTCTAGCTTTGCATACCAGATAGCCGCTATTCCTGACATAGTTCGGCCAAAGAGTGAGAGCTTCTGCAGTCTGGTCAGGCCCATCGGCCGCAGGATGTCTGAAAATAGTTGAAGATGAACTATGGGGTCTCTAGAGCCATCCAACCGATCAATGTGTGGCATTTTGAACCGGTCTGGCAATGTCACTGCAGAGTCGGTATACCCATCTTCAATGTTGGGAATAGAGTTAACACCCTACGCTCTCCTGAAGAGCTTTTTCAGTTTGTTGACCTTAAGCACGATTGGGTTAACTTCAAACTGAAATGGAGCCTTGGTCTGATACACAGGCGCTTTGGAGGCTTGTGGTGGGATCGGCTCTGCCGGAGTGCCCTGATTCTCAACATGGGCAGTGGCTGTAGGTACTGGGATACTCGTAGGAGGTACATGAGACGCAGAAGCTACTGCCGGCTGTGACTGTTGTTGTTGCAGCCTGTTTATGACCTCAGCTTGACGTGCTGTGACCTCAGCTTGATGAACAATGCCTTACTACATGGTTTCGACTGTTTGCTGAAGATGATGGATTAAGTCCTCCATGTTGACTGGTGGATACAGTGCTATCGGAATCGGCGAATGATCTCGTATTGGACTGGATATAGAAGACTGAGCCTAACTAGATGCATGTGAAGTGCAGGGTGACTACTGTAGAGATTGAACTGGTGAACTCTGCCTTACTCTCCTCCGTTTAGTAACCGGGGGGAGTGAAATGAACACTGGCTGTCCCCTAACAAGATCTTCGGCTCTGTAAAGCCTTTTGACACGGGTCCAGAGTGCCTAGGGGATATCCGAATTGTCTGAAGCTATGGTGTTATACTACCTAGCAAAAAGAAATAAAGAAAAAAAGAAAGTAGAAATCAGAAAACGCACATCACCTCAGCTCAGATGTTAACAACACAGATGTAATCAAAGCTGATAGGACTGCACTCAACACTGAATTCTACCCCAAAATTGATACCCAACTTGCAACTGATACGCACGTTCCTATACAGTTTCATTGTAAAGCACATACCAGTTAAGTGAGAACCAAAACACTCCTATTAGGGTGTAGGGTTACCTTGTCCTAGTTTCGTCAGGAACTAGGGTTCACTATTCAAACAAAGTGGTTTCACACAATCCTGTATTCCGGGTGAGCATCCTGTCCTAGTTTGGAACAGTCTTTATGGCTTTCGATATGCAACTAGGCCAAATGGTCAAAAGGGTACCTTAGCAAGACTATCTAATATACCTCTCACACCTAACATCGAGAAGTGAAGAGAGGATCAAGCGGTACAGCGGTAGTCCAGATCCAAGGGCTGTGTTCCTATGATAGCAAAACTCGTGACCGGTCCGCCTTTTGGCAAGTTTTTTAAGTAAGCCTTCGGCAAACCGTCCAGGAATAGCAAATGGCGAACATAGTGACTTAAACGCACCAATGCAAATGCAATGCAAAGAAACATATAAGTGTAGATAAAATGTCACATCATGAAGTTCAAGTCAAGTTTTCTAATTTCCCCAACAGAGTCGCCAGAAACTGTAGCTCGACTTTTTCGCGCCCCCCTTTCGGAAGTTCGAAATAAGCCCTACAGTTTGGACTCCCGTAGTTTTGAATCTAATCTCACAAGTGCAATGTGAAATTGATAAACACCAAAGAGTCCAAATCTGACAAATCTTTTGAAAAGTCAATTTTGAATCGAATTGCCAAAAATGGACTGCTTTGCCAGATACAGAGTCACCACCTAAATATTTTATTTTGGAAAAAATTAGGAAACCCATGACTCATGCCAAAGGCCACTTGTCCGTCATCACCAAGATTGTCTCCGTTCGGGAACTTAGGTACAAGAGAGGAAGGTTATGAATACATTTGAGCACCCTTGCTCGCCCGAGCAGAGATCGGCCTCTACTAATCATGATATGATTTTTATCAACATTATATGCTCTTGTTCAAGTGTATTAGGCTAACATTACTATGTGATGCGAACAAACAAGTATAGACTAAATTGCAAGAATTGGAACATCTCTAGTCATGCTTGTTTTGCAAAATCGATTCGAAATATGTACCACTTGAAAAAGTGATCAAATATAAACATTATTCAAATTATTCTAATTCAATCAACTAGCCTTCATCTACAGGCATTCAAGAGTTATAGCATTTAAGCACTTAGCCTCATGGCAAGCATGCTAAACATGGCAACAATCACATTATACAATATGCTAAAGTGAGTAAAGGCTCACCTAGTACTCCAAGCCAAAATAAACAAAAGAGTTAGAAAAATGCATGGTCCTAACTTTATGCAATATGACTAATGCAACACATGCGACATGCAACTAATAGGCTCGGCTACTAGTATGGCATATGAAACAATTTGATAACATGCGGTCTAAGCACATATTCAAAGAATGTTTAAACTAACAATGCAGTTAGAATGATGAACTGAGACTCAGTGCATGTAAGACAAATGGATGCAAACATGAAGTATGCTAAACAAAATATGATGTCCCTAAACTAACCAACATAAGCTAGTAAATAAAAGGGAGAAAGACGTGGGGTTAGAAGACATGCACGTTATTACATTACGCTCTCACGAAGGAGAGTCCGAATGAATAAACTAGCTAATTAACTAACTAAATAAAGCTAAGCTAATAAAGCTAACTATTACAAACCGAAATAAATAACTAGCTAAACTACTTAACTAATTATTACAACAACAAATTAATTAACTAACTAACTAGTAACTAATGACAAAATTGAATAACTAGCTAACTAACTAATTAAATAATTAAAACACAAGTGCACTTAAAAAGAGTAATTAAACTAAACAACTAACTACTCCGTCTCGGGAAATGAGGGATGTTCATGCGCATGCTCGGTTTCCACCCAAAAAGACCACCGTTTTGCTTCCGAAGAGCCTCTGTTGCATAGAGAACACTTACACTTCTGCCCACTTCCAGAATAAATTTACTCTGCCAAAGGAACACACTGCTGAATTTGCATCAGTGGCCGGCCGGCCAGTGATGAGGGTTGCTGGCCACCAGTTGGGCATGGAAAGTGGCCTACCGGCCACTGCTTCCCAATTCTCCTTGTTGTAACAGAGGACAAACATAGTATAAACATGGTACTTTCAAGGGTTTGTTTGCACCAATTACCCCTCCTTTTCATGATCAAATAAAAGTAGTAGCAAGTTTGGTTCACAAACCATCAATGGATGTAATTTCATTACATGATGGCTCATGAAACCAAGTGTGCAAATTCAATAAATGCAACAAAACAAGACTCATACCACCTCCTTATCATGGAAGATCAAGGGAAGTAGTGACCTTGAAACCTTGAATCATTTCATCACTAATGAGTATGAAATGGTTTAAGCTTCCATGTGTTCAACTAACGTCCGATTGAACACGATCAAATTCTTATCTTTCACCATTTTTGTCACACCCCAAACCCGCCCCTAGAAGTTTGGGCATGACCACTTCAGAAACGGACACTTAACCTGTTTTATATATATATATATATATATGGGGCCTGAACGGAAGCACTAAATATCAAAATTTGACAATGGAAACAAACTCCATCGAGCTACTACTATCATGCCAGGATCACAAACTTTTAACAGACAAATAAAATCTAAAACAAACACCTGAACATCGGTTATATACATACATATATACAGACCCAGCCCTATCATTGGGCATATACAAAAACATGAAAGCTATATACATCAATCTTAGATAGATATTCAAAAAGCAAGCCAACATCTTATCAGTTTAACAAAATCAATGGCTGTGTATAGTGCCTGGACACACGAAGGTTGACAAAAGAAAGCGGCGTCATGGCTAGGACTGACCACCTGATTGGTGACCTACAGAAACAGACATAACAGAGAGTGAGCCGGGCTCAGTGAATAGTAATACATAAATAAAACGATGCTTAACTTGAAACATAACACATAACAATGCATATAAAGATGTAAAGTTCACATAGTTAGTCTGATTCTGTGCTAAGTATATAACGGCCTTAGGTTCAATCTTGCAACATAAACATGGTGGCTATATGCCCTTGAAACATGGTGGCATAAGGCCCTTGAAGCATGTGGCATTAAAGCCCTTGAAACATGTGGCATAAAAGCCCTTGAAGCATATGGCATGCAAGCCCTTGAAACATATGGCATAAAAGCCCTTGAAGTATATGGCATGAAAGCCCTTGAAACATATGGCAGAAAATCCCTTGAAACATATGGCATGAAAGCCCTTGAAACATGTGGCATGAAAGCCCTTGAAACATATGGCATAAAAGCCCTTGAATATAGTTTGGCATTAAGCCCTTGAAACATGCATGTATGAACCCAAGAGGTGTCTCACATGGATTCTAGAGGTGACACACATTGTAGCACTTAGTTCCGTGTAGCACTTTGTTTCATTTCATAACAACTTATATAGATGGCCATAAGCCTCATAACTTTCATGGAATGGCTTTCAGCCTCATAATTTTCACATATGTATGGACTCAAGAGGTGGCTCATACAGATTCTAGAGGTAACTCGCACTGCAGCACTTAGTTCCGTATAGCACTTTGCTCCATACCAGAAATTAATAGGTTTTCCAGACCAAACCGTACATATCATGTCATATCATAAACGGAATCAAATCATACATATTTTTTTATACTTAAATCATAAGCAGAAATCAAAAGTCATATTTGTAACATACTTGAATTTGTAACATACATGAACTTGTACCATGCGTAAACTTATAACATACTTGAACTTGTACCATACTTAAACTTAGAACATACGTAAACTTGTAACATACCTATACTTGTAACATGCTTAAATTTGTAACATACTTAAACTTGTAATGTACATAAACTTGTAACTTAATTACTTAAACCACGGTATTATTACTCCCGGGTAAGGGCCGTGTGTTACAGATGTCATGAATACTTTACATTTATGGTCAACTGTTCATTAAGTCAAAACGTAACATATCAGAACATAGAGCATGCTTAGCAAGGACAGAACAGTTTACATTCTAACGTGGGTTACATAATGATGTTAAACCTTTGTTTTCATATCATAGATTCTAAACGACCTCGAGTCCATACGTAACACAACAAAATAATCTTGGACTCATACAGGTATCATTATTCATGGATGAACATAAGCTCCATTTATTCTTAAGAAGTACATAATACACTGATAAATAACAGAGGTTTAATACTTGTTATTGACAGAACAAAAGAGTTCCAAAGTCAGACCGACGTATGCAAATCTTTCCATATTCATAGAAATTCATATTGATTTCCACTTGTCCTAAACGTTGATAACACTTACAAAGAACAGAGTGTTAGTGACAATAATTATCAACGATAAATAAGATGTACATTTCTGTACTACTACTCACAGTGTTCAGGTGCTTGATCCGCCCCTGTAGCTGACCCTACACAATTCACGTAATTCAAACATAATTCATCATAGTACAACACCATTCAATTCACTATGAGTCAACACAACATAATCCAACAAAGTCATATCACTTAGTTCATCAACACCATTTGTAATTTAACATAATTCAAAATAAATCCTTGAATTCCATTTCAACATTCCAAAACTGAGTTCATATCATCCATATCATTAATACATTATTTCCCCCAATTTTCCCTTCACATGACAGCATGAATTACAATGTTTATAACATAGTTCATTCGCAAATTTTAAACATAATTTTCAAACATTTCCAAATTCCAATTAAACTTGAACACATATAATTCCATACCTCAATTTCATTACTCTACCTTCAATTTGGGCCAATTCATTGGTTATCATCATTAATCAACCTAGGGTTTCAAGAAAATATTGAAATTTCAAGAAAAATTCAAACTTATTAACCCATTACTTTTTATTACAATTTTCCCAATGATTATACATCTAGGAGTCACAATCCATCATTTTAACCCACCAATTTAACTTCCAACATCTCCAACTCTAAACCCCCAATTCTCAAGTTGGGCATAATATGCTCAAAACTATAGATTTTGTTTGTATATACATAAAATTCCACAAATCCATCCATGAATGCAAATATTGAAAGGGAATAAGGACCCCTACCTCAAGAATCAAGCAAAGGAGCAAAGATTGAGAAGAATCCGCCAAAAATTTGAATTTCAATCGGTTGGAAATGTTGACCCTTTCTTGTTCTCCATCCTTGATGCAAGAACCATGGTGGATTGTTGATCAAAGTAGAGGAAATCAAGGTTTTGGGAGCTAGGGTTTCGGACATGGAAGAGGGGAGAAGAAGAGAGGAAAAGAAAATGTAAGAAATGGGCCAAAAATCTCGTTTTTGAGCTGCTGTCCCGCACATCCCGCACGTGCGGCGCTATTCCCCGCACGTGCGGTGCTATTCCCTGCACGTGCGGCTCTGCTTCCAGCACAGATGTGAAAACTTCAAACGGGTATAACTCTCTCATCGGGACTCCGTTCTAGGTCGTTCTTGTGTCCAAATTGAAGCCCCGGAAATAAGATTTCCAATGGTTCTAACCTCACATTCAAATTCAAAGTGTAGAAAAAGAAAAGGGCAAATGAGTGATGGCTGATCGTAGAATAACTATCCAGATTACATTCTTTGGTCCAATCTTACTTTACCATCATACCACCACCTCAATCAATACCCAAAAATAAGATAAAAACATTCTCAATTCCAATAGATATAGTTGAATTAAAACACATTAACCCCTAATTAAATAAGAATGACTTTTGGGGTCATTACAATTTTAGTCCCAAGTTTTAATTACTTCATTTTAGATTACCATCCATTCTTTGATCAATTGAGTCCAGGGGTGAGTTTAAGTCCCCTAATGGAAAGATGGCTCAAACCAAGAGTTGTTTTAGGCATGAAAGAGACATCATACCATTGGTAATGAACCCCCTAAGGGATTAAACCATTAAGCATGACATCTTAATCTCACGCTTTAAACAAACAAATTGTTTGAAACATTTTCAAAGCAAAACAAAAAGCCAAGAAAGGAAGGAGGTTGCAAAGATTATTAGTGCTGAAAATGAGTGAGAAAAGCATAAATAAATGATATCAACTCAAATAAGATGGTATCTAAGGCCCAGAACACTAAACTCATGAGGACTATTACACTGCAGGCACGCAAAATAAAGCTCAAATGCAACTAACAACCCAAAACAGTCCTAAAAATGGGTCTAATACAGTCCTAAAATATGCTGGAATTGAGCTAAAAACAGCTAGATTAATATGCTAAAACATGGCATAAACTAGGCTAGTAAGCAAGACACAAGAAGGGGAGGCTAACCCTTCCAAATTTGGACTTCAAAACATGATTTTGGCCACTGAAATAACTCTAAAAATTAGTATTTAAATGCTTAGAAAGAGATAGTAAAAGGGTGGGAAACATAAGGGCAAAGGCCTCCAAAACAATGTACAAAAAAGGGTGGATCACCCCTCAACCTTTAATGGCCTTAGAACCCAAGTTTCAGCCCAAAAAAACAGAAATTTTATAGCCCAAAAATAGTTTGAAAACAACAAGTACAATAGTAGAAAAAGCAAGTAAAGGGAGAAAGCCTTATACCTCTTGAAGAGAAGAAGCAATTCAAGCAACAAAACCAAGCAAACAACACCCTCAAGTGCTCAAACCAAGCTCAAAAAGACCTCGGCTCAAAGATGAGAAGATTTGGTTAAGGGTGTATAGGCAAAGGTTAAGGATTTGTAGGCAAAAGTGTAGAGATTTGCTAGAGAGAGAGAGAGAGAGAGAGAGAGAGAATTGTAGAAAGAGAGGAAAATTTTTCATCTCAAAATTTTCTAACCTTAAAACATGAGAGCGGGGTCTCATATATATAGAAAACGTGAATGCCCTACAAGGATATCCAGCCCTACATGTGTGGACAGATGCATGCATCTATGTGTGGCTCCCCTTTTTCGCGCCCCCTTTCGGAAGGTTTGAAATGAAGGGCCTTACAGTTCGGACTCCCGCGGTTCTGAATCTAGTCTCACAAGTGCAATGTGAAACTGATAATCACCAAAGAGTCCAATCCGACAAATCTTTTTGGAAAATCGATTTTAAATTAAATAATGCCAAAATTAGACTCTTTTGCCAGATACAGAGTCGCCACCTAAATATTTTATTTTTGGAAAAATTTAGGAAACTCTGACTCGTGCCGAGGACCACTTGTCCGTCATCACCAAAGTTGCCTTGGCTCGGGAACTTGGGCACTAGGGGGGAAGGTCAGGAATTGAGCACCCCCGCTCGCCCGATCAAAGATCGGCCTCTGCTAATCATGATATGATTTTTTTATAAACATTATGTGTTCTTATTCCGGTTGTTAAACTAGTTTTATTATGTGACGCACACAATCAAGTATAGACTAGTTTGCTCAATTTGGAATAATTCAACTCATGTTTGTTTGCGAAAATGTTTTGAATTTGCCACCTTAAATGGGCTTAAAGATGCGGGTTTGCCACCAAACATAGTGGGCTTAAAACATGATTTGCCACTCAACAAAGTGGGCTTAAAACGCACATTCGTTGAATCATTTCAATTCAAACAACAAGCCTTCATCCACAGGCATTCATACAGTTTAGCATTTAAGCACATAGCCTCATAGCAAGCATGCTAGACATGGCAACATTCACACTTCATGCAAATATGCTAAAGTGTTAAAACTCACCTAGTACTCCGAGCTAGGAAAACATGAGTTAGTGAAATATGCATGATTCCTAACTGTACAAGATGCCTAATGCTATGCATGCAAGGAATGTAATTAATAGGCTCGGCTACTAATATGGAATATGGATCGATTTGAACAACATGCGATTAAACACGTATTCAAATAAGATATTGAAATGGCAATGCAATTTGAATGATGCACCGAGCCTTGATGCATGCAATACGAATGAATGGATGCAAGCATATGGTATGCTAATTGAAATATGACCCTAATCTAACCATTAAAAGTGATTAAATAAAAGGGAGAAAGACGTGGGGTCGAAAAACATACACACACACGCACACTTATTACAACATTACGCCCTCACGAAGGAGGGTCCGAATGAATAAGCTAACCAACTAGCTACGCTAATTAAGCTAACCTAATTAAGCTAATTAAGCTAATTATTACATGCCAAATGAATAACTAGCTAAGCTAATTACTAATTATTACAACACTTTAATTAACTAGTAAACTAATTAATTAAATTACAAAACAAATGTGCACAAAGTAAGCATGTAAGACATTTAAACTATGCTGCCACTGCTCCATCTCAAGAAATGAGGGATGCACATGCTTGGTTTTTTCCTTGAAAAGACCACCATTTTGCTCTTGGAAGCCTCTGTTTGCAAGGTTGAACATTTTTTGAATCTTTCTGCTCCACCTTACAAAATATTCTTTGAGGCTTACATCAGTGGCCTGCCGGCCAAGGATGGCTGCTATCGGCCATCTACCGGCCAAAAATGTGTACTACCAGCCAGAGATGATGCATTGCCGGCCACTTGTGGTGCATTGCTTGCCATTGATGCATTGGATCACCAAGTTGCAACAGAGCACAAACAGAGCAAAATGGTGGTTTTTCCAAGGGTTTATTTGTACTGTATCCCTCCTTATCATCTCAAAATCTCAAATGAGTAACACCCTTGGATCCAAGACCACCAATCAAGCAATTTCATTGCATGATGGCTGAAGATCCAAGTTGTACAATTTCGATAAATGCACAAATATGATCAACAAGACCACCACCCTATCATGCATGATCAAGGGCAATGGTGACCAACGAAAATGTCACATTTCATCACTTTTGAGTATGAAATGTCCCATTTTCATTGTGTTCGAACTAACATCCAGTTTGAACACATGCAATGCAACACACAGACATGCTTATCTTGCCTCTTTTACTTGTCATTTTTGTTTATTTATTTTATTTACTAAATCATTCTTTAATCAATTGTCCATTGGGTGAGTGTCCTCTAAATGGAAAGATGGCTCAAACCACAAGTTTCTTTGAGCATGAAAGAGACATTACACTATTGGTAATGAACCCACTAAGGGATTAAAACATTAGGTGTAGCACCTCCATTTCACACTTAGGCAAACAAGTGGTTTGAAACCACTTTCAAAGAAAACAAAAGAGTGAAGAATTAAGGGAGATTGCAGAGATTATAGTGCTAAAATTAGATGTAAAACAACACTAAAGCATGCTATCAACTCAAAATAATGGTGTTTAGAGCCTTAAAACACCAAGCTAGTGCAGGGCATATACTACAACTATGCAATACAAGACTCAAATGAATTAACTAGCCCAAAACAAAGCCAAAACATGTTATTTCATAGGCTAAAACATGCTGGACTTAAGCTAAGTTAAGATAAAAAAAACATGCTAACAAGTGAAGCTAACTAGGCATGCAAACAAGACACAAGGAGGGGAGGCTAACCTCTCTAATTTTGGACTTCAAAATAAAGTTTTTGCCACTGAAAAATCTCTGAAATTCAGTGATTAAACGGCACAAAAAAGTTGATTTGAAAGTGATGAATAATAGCACAAAAAGCTTAACAAACAAAGAGACTAGAAGGGTGGACCACCCCCTAACTAAAAGTGGCCTCACACCAACACTTTTAAGCCAAAAGAATATAGATTTTGACAGTTGAAAACCAGGCCAAAAACAGTTGAAAAAGATGGCAAAACAAGTATTCAAAGCAAGCTTAAATAATAAGTGTTCTACCTCTTGAAGCAAAGAGCAACTCTAGGCACAAATCCAAGTTAAAACCACTTGCTAGAGCCCAAATCAAGTCTCAAGGAACCTTTGCTCAAAGAGAAGTAACTTTGATGAACGTAGCGTATGTAAAAGTGTAGAGAAAAAAAGCTTCAATTTTTCTACAGAGAGAAATTTTTTTGTCTTCAATTTTTTTAACCCCCACACAAGAAAGAGAGAGGTAATATATATAGAAAACACAAATTTTCCTCACAAAAATCCAGCCACACACGTTTTGGAAGATGCATAAACCTGTGCAAATAGCTGGCACAAAATATCACAAAATATCTGCAGGAAACACTGATGGCCAGCAAGGCACATCAATGGCCGGCAGCCTTCAAGGATGGCCGGCAGGCCCTCAACAACTTCAAGCTGAGAAGAACTAGACATGGTCCAAAGATGAGACAAAATGGATATAGGGTTTGGAAAGCTCAAACCTGTGGTGTCCCGCCGCGGACTTCGAGTGCTCGGTGAGCAATTAGACTCACCATCGGATGTACCTACAAGAACATCCAAGTCTTAAAGGGCCGTAAAAAATGAGGTGTCTACAGTTGCCCCTCTTTGATAGAACTCGGAGTCATGAAATGACGTGAGTGAATGTTAAAGCCTAGAGATGACCCATTTTGACAAGGCCGTAACACTTGGACAAACAAACAAGACAGAAAACAATTGGTTGCGCCCACAAGCTGCCTACGTATCCCCTTACAAGGAATCAAACCAGCGTAGTTCAGGGGCAAAACACAAATGATATGCAAGATGCAAGAACATAACTTATGATCATGCAATGAGGCTATACAATGAAACATTTTAAATGCAAATGCTATGAAAAGAACATGCTACATTTAAACAAACCGAAATAGGGCACATCAAACTCAATCATAATTACGGGCCAAACCAAATTTCATGCAGAAAGGATGTAAGAAAATTATGCAAACTTAACTACGCGACGCGTAGGAAAGGCGAAGAGCGACTGTTGGGTGCACCCGAGGTCTTTAACCAAGATCCTAACGCGTCGCACGTGGAAGAAAACGAGGATGGTGTGAACACCGGGATGCACTCGAATGTTTGTGACCAAAACAAACAATCCCAGCGTGTCTCACACGTGAGGGGAAAATGTGGTGTAAACGCCGGGATGCGCCCGAATGCTTTTAACCAAGAGAAGTGCTGTAAACACCAAGATGCACCCGAGTGCTTTTAACCAAAAGGAGTGGTGTAAACACTGGGGCACACCTGAATGCTTTTAACCAAAAGGAGTGGTGTAAACATCGAGGCACACTTGGATGCTTTTAACCAAAAGGAGTGGCGTAAACACCGGGATGCACCCGAGTGCTTTTAACCAAAAAGAGTGATGTAAACACCGGGACACACCCGAATGCTTTTAACCAAAAGGAGTGGTGTAAACACTGGGGCACACACGAATGCTTTTAACCAAAAGGAATGGTGTAAACACCGAGGCACACCCGAATGCTTTTAACCAAAAGGAGTGGTGTAAACACCGGGACGCACCTGAGTGCTTTGAACCAAAAGGAGTGGTGTAAACACCAGGATGCATGCAAATGCTTTTAACTAAAAGGAGTGATGTAAACACGGGGACGCACTCGAATGCTTTTAATCAAAAGGAGTGGTGTAAACACTGGGACGCACCCGAGTGCTTTTAACCAAAAGGAGTGATGTAAACACCGGGACGCACTCGAATGCTTTTAACCAAAAGGAGTGGTGTAAACATCAGGACGCACCCAAGTGCTTTTAACCAAAAGGAGTGATGTAAACACCGGGGCACACCCGAATGCTTTTAACCAAAAGGAGTGATGTAAACACCGGGGCACACCCGAATGCTTTTAACCAAAATGAGTGATCGCAACGCGTCCAAACGCGAGAGGGGAAAGTGAAAAAAAATGGATAGGGCATGAGTGATTAAGTTCGATAGATGCACGAGTTAGGGGGAGTGAGATAGATGCAGAAAGTGAACAAGTACAATAGATGCACAAAGTTAGGGAAAACGTTCTCTTACTGTGAGATGAATGATCTTATCCAGAACTTCTTTGAATGAACCGTACATACAATATTGTACCTACATAAGAAAGAAACTCAACAAGTACAACATATTAAGGGTGCACGTTCTATGCACGATTACAATAATGGTAAGGCATGTTCCATGTAAATGTGAGAAGCGCATATTCTATGCATGATTGGAAAATGCATATTCTATGCATGATAACAATTGAGATATAACAGCATGTTTTACGCAAACCAAATACTTTGAGGGCATATTCTATGCATAGTACATGAGCGTAGGCAGTAAGCTTGTTCTATGCATAATGCAAGAGCGGAAGCACACACTATGCAGCTAGAGTAAGAGCATGTTCTATGCGACAGTATAAGTGGAATGCATGTTCCATGCAATGACAAAGAAACACATATTCTATGCAACAACAAAAGTGTATTCGTTAAAACCAATTCAAGAAAAACTCCCGATTTACCTCTCAGAAGAGTTGCAATATGTTAAAAGGATACACCTTGCTAATGTTGATGAGCGACGAACATTGTTCCTTGGAAACACGATTTTGAGCCTCCGCAAAGACATTATGAACCAAACACTGGACAGTACCTTCACTTCTTGGAATCCAAAAACACAAAACAGAACCAGGGATACAGGGGAGGCCATTGGCAACCCGCCGGCCACAAGAGGGGGCCGCCGGCCACCTGCCGGCCATCGATGGTGCCTTGCCGACCATCGATGGCAGTTTGGGGCAAAATTGCCTTTTCACACATGGGTCTTTAAATACAAGGCTTGGGGCTTCATTTCCACACAACAAGACATCCGAAAATGCTCTCTCTCCTTCCCTAGATGCTTTCCCTCTCTAGATCTGAGCCTTTTACGCGTTTTCCAACACCCTACACAAACTTTATTCGCTAAATCTTCCTAGTTCTCTTCACTTTGAACCGATTGGAATTTGATTTCGACACTTCTTTCCTCATTTCCACGATTCTAGGTTCATTCCCCTTGAGTTTCTCTTGAATTCTGTGCATTTTTCCTGACTTTGACTTTTTCCTCCATTTTCTCTCTCTTAGGGTTGACTTTTTCAAAGTCCCCCCCCCCATTTTTTTTTTTTTTCACTTTTCTTCACTTTTGACCTATCTCGCACCTTTTCAGATGGAGGATGATCTCCTTCATGATAGGGTTCATCTCGAGCTTCCTCCAGTAGACTTTGAGGTGGACTTTGAGGCCGAGCCAGAGCCCAAGCCAGAGCCATTACCATTGAGTATACGACCTTTTGATCTAGCAAGGTATCACCTTCAGACACACATATTGCCCACTGCAGGTGGCATCAGATGTTTTACTGACTTCGCTGATGACGCGCCAGAGGACCTCTTGTTGAGGGAGCCAAGATCTCATTTATTAGCCATTGCCATTGAGGTATGAAATCTGTTTCTATGCATTTCTGCCCTTAACTATTTTCATTTCTTGTACTGCCTTCATTTAACTGTATCTCACACAATGTCTTGATTTGATTGCATTTCATACACTGTCTTGGTTTGATTGCACTTCATGCATTGCCACAGGGCGAGTCTCGCGCCTTTAGGGCTATGGTACGATGACTGCTCGAGATTGGTATGGCGAGCTCCCAGCTGGAGTTCGTGACATTGTTGACGAGACAGGCTTCGGCCTCTTCTACTCCAGCTTGACTCAGGTTATAGCAAGCCGTCCTCTCTTAGGAGCATTGGTGGAGAGGTGGTGGGACACTACCAACTCCTTCCACTTTTCCATCACGGGGGAGATGACGATGACTCCTTATGACTTTACCATGATCACCGGCTTAGGGGTAAATGGTGATTTGATCCCTCTCGATCTTGATATGGGGGAAGTGGGAGGTAGCCTGGCTCGAGCTGCTTAGGACACGTCCAACGATATACTGGGCAGGCATGGTGCGATATAGCTGGTTTGAGGAGCGGTTTAGGGGGACTGAGCCCGAGACGATTGAGGAGATAGAGTAGTATGCCAGGGGCTTCCTCATGTTCATCTTCGGTACCACCTTGTTTTTAAACAGGTGGAACACCGTGGGGTTGTATTTGTTGAGTGCCTTGGTAGTCCTTCCTCGAGTTCAGTTTTATTATTGGGGCGGAGCCGGCCTCACCACATTATATGGATATATGGGCTCTTCCTTCCGTCTACGAGGGATTTTGGTTGGAGGCTACTGGCGAGCTTGGGAGGTACACATCTCAATTCCCTCTTTACACTTTATATTTTCTGCTCAGCATTTCTTGCTTTATATCTGTTCCATATATGTGCTTTCTGCTTTGCACTTTCTGCATCTGTTCATACTGTGTTGATTATATACCTCTGCATTCTTTCTGCAGTTATGGGTATACGCATACTTCCCAGCTCTTGCCCCAGAGCCTGTAGATGAGGTTCCATTGACAGTCCTCTTTTCTCGGGTATACGACGGCCAGCTTTGCCGTAGGACTCGTGAGTCCTTCATGTTTTTCTGCCAGTATTTTGACATAGTAGCAACGTAAGAGGTAACTCGAAACAAAGTCATTTTTTTTCTTTACGGCTGTTTTGATCCATAAATTAGCAACTAACAGCGACTAATAATTTGTTCACTTTCTATTTCATATCACATGGCAGACCTGGGCTATGATACCGACAGGGCTTCAAGCCGAGTACAATGCAGCTTGGGGCATTTCCCGTTATCACATTCTTCTTGAGGGCCCGATTTGTCGAGCCTGGTTGTTAGGCAAGCGCTTCATGCGTCAAACCTTCGGCCTGCCTGCTCCGTTTATATTGATGACACCACCAGTGTCCATGAGAGCAACACACAGCCTATCTTCTGATGAGGTGATCCAGTTCATGGTAGGCTTGGAGGCAGAGTATTTCCGTGTAGAGGGCGACTATGCGGCCTTTATCCAGACACACTTGATGCTGCCTCTGACAGGCGTTCGTGGGGGTGAGGGAGTGAGAGCTCCTGCCATGAGGGTGAGACGCAGAGCATCTCGGGCGAGCAGAGCTCGTGGTAGAGGGGCTTCCCAGGTGGGGTAGGAGACCGGGTGGCCAGAGCTGCGTACTGCACTTACCTGCTGGCGGAATACTGGGGAGGCATATCAGATCCCAATTGAGCCTACAGCAGCTAAGCATAGATACACCAGAGCCTAGGATGCACCTCAGGTATGTACCACATTTTTAGTTTTCCCATCTCTTTCTGATATTTGTTTGTTCTAGACATTAATCATTCCCAATGCATTTATAGGCACCCCCAGGATACGTCGAGGATCTGCTGGAGCTATTAGCCTCATTCGAGGGCATGATATTGAGGAGGGAGGCATTGCTCGACTTCCATGGTATGTAGGTAATTTCTTCAGTTTTCTTACATTCCAGTCATCACATTTCCACTGATACACTGAAACTGACATGAGAACTCCCCCATACTGCACTAATACACTGCACCCGAAGTATTGCACTTTCATACGACATTCATACTCTAAAACACTACACTTCCACACTTTGCCCCATACTTGCATCTGATATACATGCTGTGGCTGACATAAGACAACTGCCTTTTCAGGTCCCATCCATATTGGGTACGCCAGCAGGAGCAGCATCAGGACCAACAGTGCCTCTTCCGGCGGTAGGGAGAGAGAGACAGGCTCCAGCACGCAGCCGAGGTTGAGCTAGGGGCACCCGAGCTGAGAATGGCCCTTCAGAGCCTATTCTGAGCAATGATGACACAGACCAGAGAGACCGTGGAGGCGGCGAGTCAACATTTACAGTCGTTAGAGAACGGAGACGATGACGCTAGCTCAGGTGAGAGTGAGGATGCTGAGGCTGAGGAGGTGTAACAGGTCCGCGAGGGAACTCACGGGTTACAGTTCGGACTCCCTTTTTTGTTTGTTGCGGTTCTTAATCTTGAACCAAAGAGTCCAACTCTGGCAAATCGTTTTGAAGAAAAACAGATTTTGAAAAGAAGTGCCAAACATGGACTGCTTTGCCAGATTACAGAGTCGCCACCTAAATATTTTAAAATGGGAAATTTAGGAAACCCTGACTCGGTGCCGAAGGCCACATGTCCGTCATCACCAAAGTGGTCTTGGCTCGGGAGCTTGGGTACGATCGGGGAAGGTCAGCTATGAGCACCCCCTTTCGCCCGGTCCGAAGACCGGCCTCTACTAACCATGATATCCGTTTTTGAAAACTTTATGCGTTCTTATTCCGGTTATTAACCTAGAATTACTACGTGATGCGCACAACACAAAAGTATAGACTAGATTGCCTAACTTGGAAATAAACATTGCATATCCGTTTTGTCTCGAAAAACGTGTTAGATTTCGCTACTCGCAAGTAGGCTAAAATACGGATTTCAATGAGTTGTTCCAACTCAAGCAATCCAACCTTCACCCACAGGCATTCAAACAGTAATATCACATAAGCATTTAGCCGCATGGTAAGCATACCGTCATGTTAACATTCACACGCATGCGACATGCTAAAGCATAAAACTTACATCGTACTCCGTGCCAAAACAGGAAACCAGTTAGCAAAACATGCATGACCTAGTTCATGTTAAATGGCTAATGCATCACATACAGGAGTGTAATCTAAACAAGCTCGGCTAACCCTAATCATGGCATATGAAATGCGCGAGTAGCACGTATTCAATTTTGGAAATTGAAAGTACGATGCAGTTTGTATGATGTACCGAGCCCAATGCATGTATAACAAATGAATGGATGCACGCATGCTATCATACTGTAATGCTAATTTAAACGTGCCCTAATCTACCATTAAAGCAGGTAAATAAAAGGGAAGAAAGACGTGGGGTTGGAAGACATACACACACTCACGCACACTTATTACAGATATGCCCTCACACGGAGGGACCAAAAGAATAATACAGTCCAAAGAATAAATGAATGAATAATTATTACAGAGCCTCTAATCTTATTTAAATTAAATGCAAAAGGAAAAGGCCGCAGCCCCGCCTCGGAATGCGCGAACGATGCATGCTCGATCCGACTTGCCCGGAAAGCCCGCACCATGCCACTGTTGCCTCTGTTTTGCACTGTCCTGCCTTTCTGAAAACTGCCAAAGTTCCAGGACACCTTCTACATACCCTGAAGATCACCACCGGCTGAAGGGTTTGGCCACCGGCTGCAGGGTTTGACCACCGGCTGCGATGGAAATTATCGGCACAAAAAGTTTGCCGGTCGGCACTAAGTATTGCCGGTCGGCAATAAATTCCTGTAGGAGACAGTTTTGACAGCAACAGACAGCAGCAGCGCATGATATGGAATTTTGGGACAAATGTTTGCACCAACCATACTCCTTATCATATTTGTGACTCAAGGGAGTATAGTCCTTGGTTCTCGGACCACTAATCGCGCATTTCGATGCGTGATGGCCCAAGAGCCAAGTTGTGCACTTTCAATGGGATGAAATGCAATGCATACAATCAAATCAAGGGGCTTCTACCTCCATCATGACTTGGTCAAGAGGTAGAGCATGCATGCTAATGCAATGCAATCCTAGGCATGCAAGCTAAGGATGCAACATGGCATGGCACTTATGCAAGCATACAAGCAAACATGAGGCAATGCAAACTAATGAAAAGATGGACTTACACATGAATTGGGCAGCTCTAAATAGGCCTAAAACAGCGGCCAAGATGAAAATGAGATGCCTCGAAATGCGTGCACACGGGCACGCAAACCGAGGCAATGGCATACACAATGCAATATGGCTAAAATGGCATATACAATGCAATGTGGACTTATACTAACATGAGTGAGCCTCAGCCACACTCACATAAGAGGCCGGTAGATGAAAATGAGGTGCCTCGAAATGCGTGCATGCGTGCACGCAAACCGAGGCACGGCCCTAAGGCACGAAATGGCACTCTAATGAAACGTGAAATATGGCATACGAGCATGCAATATTTCAGAGGCGATAAATGATGCAAAACAGCCCCGAAATGTGATAAAACAACACCCGATGCACGGAATGGTCCCGAAACGTGAAATTTGGCACCCGAAATGGCCTATAGCTATGCCAAACATGCATTATATGAACATGGCATGTGAAGACAGAATATTGGCAGTATCAAAACATGCATATTCTCAGGTTATGTCAAGCCACAAAAACATAAGCATACAAGGCTAACAAACCATGCAAGTTTACGGTAAATAGGAGAGATTATGAAGCAAGTGCAAGATAGAGGACCCAAACAGGGTTGAGCCCTTCTTCAATGTTGAAGAGGGGCTCAAAATAGGCCCTCTTACAGTTTACATTATGCTCGGAAACAGATCACACATGGGTCAAACATTCAATGCAAGATTATGGCATAAAGAGGGCTAATGAAGGAAGTGCTAGCTACTGTCCTCAAACAGCAAGAGGTCCTCAATCAAACATGAAGAGGACCTCAAAATATGATGATTTGAAGTTTAGGTCGGAGCCCAAAGATGCGAGCAAATACAGATTAGATATGAAGCAAGAAAAGGCTAGAAAGGGGAAGAAAATGACTCACCCTTGTAGAGTAGCAAACCAGCAGGTTTTGATCCAAGGAAATGAGCTTCTAGCCTCTGCAAAACAGCCCCAAGTTGCTGGAAAGGAGCAAGGATGCCTTGTGCTATGAGTTGGTGAAGGAATGGCCCAAGAACAAGGGTGTTTGGAGGCTTGGATGGGATAGATATAGAGAGAGATGTGAGATATATATATGTATATATCAGATATGCATATATATCCTCTGGTTTTCTTGCTCAAAATCTCTAACCCTAAGCCAAAGAGAAGAAGAGCTTTTATATAGACAAAATAAAGGCTCTAAGCTTCCCAAGGAAGCTAAATGAAAAGGGGCAAAGGGTGCAAATGGTCCAAGGCTTCTAGGAGAAGCTAAAACAGCTGGCCAAGCTTCCCCAAGAAGCTTGGCCAAAGGGTTCAAGGTTCTAGAAGGAAAGGGGGGTTCAAAGGTTCAAATGGGTGCAAAATAGGCACATGTATGCACGTGGATCTGGTTCTGTGCATCCCAACTGGCACAGCTGGTATGCACCAGGCCTGGGGGGTGCAAAGGGGTCAGGTCGGCCAGAAAATTTGATCATCGGCCAAAATAAAGTGCCGGTCGGCACTATTTTCTGCCGGTCGGCTAAATAGAGTGCCGATAGGTGATTCCTAGGTCAAAAAAAGGCTGGTGGGTATGTAAATTGAAGCCTCGGAAGTTAGCTTTCCAATGGAACAAACCTTGCATCAAAATTCCTCCTATGCAAAATGTTATGCCCTTTTCCGTAAAGCCGCGCAGACTCGATCCAACCGGGATGATGCCCAGCTTCAATCAATCATATCTCCTCCACCCTGACTTGGCTCTAGGAGATTCTTGAACCAAAAATGAAGCCCCGGAAGTCTTCTTTCCAACGGTAGTGGCCTCATAGCTAAATTCCAAGTATGCAATTGAATAAGCCTGATTCAGCGAGAGCCGCTCGACTTTCTTCTACCCGGATTCATGGCGAACTTCTTCTCCAACCTATTTTCTCCCCTCCTCTCCTCTTTTCTTCAACTCCAAACCCCTAAACAAAGTGTTTTGAAGGGTTTGCCTCTCTCCTTGCCGAAGGAATTGAATCTTTGGCCTGCACATCTCTCAACACCGAGCAAACCATTAGTAATGCCCAAGTCTTGAGGGCGGTCAAAAATGGGGTGTCTACAGTTGCCCCTCTTTGACAGAACTCGGAAGTCATAACAATGACGGGAGTGAATGTCAAAGCCCAGAGACGACCCATTTTTGACAAGGCCGAAGACTTGGACAAACAAACAAAACATAAATAAATGGTTGTGCCCACAGGCTGCCTATGTATCCCTTTGCAAGGAATCAAACCAGCGTAGTTCAGGGGCAGGATGCAAACGATATGCAGGAAGACTTTGATAATTGGACTTACACGCTACGCGAAGCCGGTTTGTATGCAAAACAATGTAATGTACTGACAAGTACAGGTAAGGTGCGCAAGATAGCGCGAATGAAATGCTGAGGAAGGAACAAAGAGAGAAACATAGGGACTTATCCCAGTGTTTTGGAGCGGTTTAAGCATTAGAACGTATTCCGAACGCTTTTGACCGAAGAAGGAGAAACATAGGGACGTATCCCGGGGTTTCTGAATGATGTGAGCATTGGAACGTATTCCGAACGCTTGTAACCAAAGAGGGAGAAGCATAGGGACGCATCCCAGTGTTTCGGAATAAGGAGAAAAAGCATAGGGACGTATCCCGGTAAGAAGAGAGAAACATGAGGAAGTATCCCGGTGTCTCGGAAAGGAGAGAGAAACGTAGGGACGTATCCCTGTGTTTTGAAAATGAAGGGAGAAGCGTAGGGACGCATCCCGGTGTTTAGAAAGGAAGAAGAGACATAGGGACGTATCCCGGTGTCTAGGGACGTATCCCAATGGTTAGGGACGTATCCCAAGGTTTAGGGACGTGTCCCAAGGATTAGGGACGTATCCGAAAGGTTAGGGACGCATCCCAAGGATTAGGGACGTATCCCAAAGATTAGGGACGTATCCCAAAGGTTAGGGACGTATCCCAAAGGTTACGGAGAGAAGATAGAAGAAACATAGGGACGTATCCCGGTGTTTCAGAAAAAAAAGGTGAAGAACCCTAGGGACGTATCCCGGTGTTTCGAAAAAGAGAGAGAAACGTAGGGACGCATCCCGGTGTTTCGGAAAGAAGGTGAAGAAACCTAGGGACGTATCCCGGTGTTTCGAAAACAGAGTGTGCATAACAATGCGATTGAAACGTGCATCACAATGCAAGTGAAGGGGGTGCATAAGAATGCAATTTAGAGTAATCATAACAATGCTATGAAAGTACAAACACATGTAAGTAAAGAACACGCAACAACGTGTACAATGTGTGTGATAGGAAAATTGAACAAGTGAGTAAAACGATGCACGCATGCAAGCAATGTGTAATGAAATCTGAAAATACATATGTAAGTAAAGCATGCAGTCGCGCAGGCAATATGTAATGAGACTGGAAATTGAACACATGTAAGTAAAGCGATGCACGTATGCACGCAATGTGTATGAAAAGGAACTTGAACACATGTAAGTAAAGCGATGCACGTATGGACGCAATGTGTATGAAAAGGAACTTGAACACATGTAAGTAAAGCGATGCACGTATGCACGCAATGTGTATGAAAAGGAACTTGAACACATGTAAGTAAAGTGATGCACGTATGCACGCAATGTGTATGAAAAGGAACTTGAACACATGTAAGTAAAGCGATGCACGTATGCACGCAATGTGTATGAAAAAGGAACTTTAATGTGCATAACGATGCAGGTGTAACGGTGCATAACAATGCAAGTGGAACGTGCCTGACAACGCATATTTGAAACAAAAAGCCGAATAAGGGAATATAAGCCTTAACGAGACCAATTCAAACACAACCTTCGATTTATCTCTCGGAGGGGTTTGTAACACACTCTGCCTGAAAAGGGACACCTTGTTTATGTTGGCAAGAGATAACATTTGCTGCTGCTTTAATTGCCATTCTGACTTGAAGCAGGCTTACACTTGGAATGGAGGCATGCTCATTTTTCGGAACACTGACAAGGTCTAAAGAGGTACATCCGGACTACAATCTCAGAGTTGGCTGAAGGTGAAACACACTCAGATGCTTCGATTTTCCCTCTTTTCTTTTGCTTTGCAGTCTGGAACCTATATAGCTTCAGATAGATCCTGCATTTATTGTTCACACTTATCGGGGGTGGACCCTACAGTTTTCGAAAGAACAAATTCCCTTTTTGCACAAATGTGGAGAATGGCACAACACTCTGAGCACATAACAAATCATTTTTTGAAATTGAAAAGAATGAGTTCTCGACCGGGTATTGAGCCTACGACTGGCCATAGCCAAAAAGACTCAACAATAGAAAACAAAAGGTATACAACCTAAAGACATCGAGACACGCTCGGAAGGACTCAAAGCAAGAATCGAGAAAAACAAAACAAAAAGACACGACACACAGACGTGTTTACAAAAACAAAAGACCTCAGATTACGAGGAGCCAGTTTCTCCGGGTATGCTTCCCACCCTTTCTGATTTGTGATTCTCACATCACTCGGCTCTCAAGCTCTGTTTTTCACGAAAAAAAAGCCATTTTCTCACTTTTCCTCTCAACGCACATCTCTCTATTCTTCAATCTCTCATTTTTCATCCCTCCCCTGGGTGGTTGATGGATAAACAACAAGTTGTGGGCTCTTGCCCCTAGCATTCTGCTAGATTTTTGTTCACAACAGTGAGTTTCTCCCACAGAGGGGTTGTGCTACAACTGGGTGTGTAGCAAATCTGTGGCTGACATCGGTTGATGATGCTTTGCTGGGGAGTTTGGACGTGATAAGATCTGTCTAGATGAGAGAGTGGAATACCCTGATCCATTCCAGTTCGTGCTTCGCACTTGGCTTGATACCTTGTTGCTTGGAGGATGAGGGAGCTTTCAGCCCTTTATTGTGCCCTTTTCCGGCAAGTATGATGCCCTTCTTGGCAAGTATGTTGACAATGGGGAAAAGACAGGAAGCCTGACTCAACTGTGCCCCTAGTTCATCATTTTGACCATTTTTTATTTTGCTTTCTACTAAAACAATTTTGACCAACATGAGAGTTAGATTAACATGTTTGTTCGATTTTCTGATTTAAAATCATGCAAGTCAGGCTATGAGCACTGAAAATTTTCCTTTTTTGGATCCAAGAAAACGGTCCAGTTTTTGGAAAATGGGATAATTTTCGAGAGAATTAGTCAACCTCAGTAAAAATTCCCAAAAACTATTTTTGCAAATGGTTACTGCTCAACGAGTGTAGAAACCACTCTCGAGATGCGCAACGTCAGATTCGAAGGAAAATTGCCCCTTGTCTGAAGGACACTGCATGGCAACGGAAAGTTGCCCCTTGTTTGAAATGACATCGCGGCGTTTTGAATGGCAACGGAAAGTTGCCCCTTGTTTGGATGATGCCGCAGCACATTGTAGTCAGTCCTCGGAGCGATGAACATAACCAGACTCTCAGATACAGAGAAGACAAAGATGACCAGAACCATCGCATGGACACAATCGAATTTGAATTGTTTTACGGCTGGACTTCAGGATGAAGTTGCCTACGTATCCCAAACATGGGAATCAAGCCTTACGTAGTTCGGGGTTAAGGTACACTCGGGTATTAACCTCTCCTTTTTATGCTCCAACTTTTGCCAAGGCGCCTGTTGCAGGTTTTCGACCTTGCGAGCTTTGTTCTTTTTTTCTTTTCAATTTTTTTCATTTTTTCATTTCATTTTTTTTTCTTTTTTTTTTTTTTTTTGCATTTTTCTTATCTTTGTATTTTTTCTTTTTTCTTTTTTTCATTCTTCTTTTTTGTATTTTTCTTTGCTCTAACTTTTGCCTGGGTCGCCCTTCCGGGTTTTCGGCCCAGCGAGCCTCTCAAAGGGTAAAAGTGTAACAAGTCCATGCCAAATGGTTTTGAGATTGAAGCCCTCTGTATCCAGGAGAATGGCTGTTGTTTTGATTTGCAGAAAGATCCACCTTTGGCTCTTCGAGCACAATGGATATATATATATATTTTTTGCCCCTAGTTCGAGGGGTGCTTCTGATCTAGCTTTGCAAGCTTCTTTTGACAACATCCGATCCTCTTGATCTGACTTCGGTGCCTCTTGTTCGAGGGCTACTTCAGATCTGGCCACACATGCCTCACATCATGATTGTTCTTTGAACGTTCTGAATCCAAGTTCAAGGTTTGAAAGCAAAGGGGTTGAGTCTCGAGGCCGAGAGCGATGGCTGCACAATCTCAAGAGCGATTCCACACATGTCTTCGCAGGACCGCGCAAAACATTTTTTTGAAAGTTTTTAAGAAAGCGACAAATCGCTCGTGCTGAAGACAGTGTAGAACCAATCTGGATCAAAGCTAGGGTCCTTCTCAGTACTCACACTAACAAACATGATTTCATTCATTAAGGGCTTAGCACGCCTCTCTTTCTCTCAATTTGATCAAAGTTTTGCAAATCCCGAGGAATTCCTTCCTCTTTGTTTTCACCGCAGTGTTCAAAAAGGTTTTGAAAAACTTAGGTCGATGCAATGAATTCAAGGCACAGAAAAGACACAGCTTCTAGTCAAATACTGCCATCTCATTTGGAATTTCTGGTACAACTGGCACACGGCAGAAGCAAACACAAGAGTGTGAAAATCACTGCTGTTCTATTCAAATCTGTTGGCACAACTGGCTCCTCAGCAGAAACAGACTCGAAAGAAAGTGAAAAGACAAACACAAAACAAAATAGTGAGATTCGAGGTAATATCCCCGGAATCGCCCAACTCCAATACAATAGGACTGACTCGAAACCACCACAAGACAGACCCAAAACAAAAAGACTGACTCAAAACAAAGAGACAAACTCGAAATAACACAACAAGGCTGACCCAATACCCAAGTCAGAATGTACAAAAACCAGCATTCATGAATGCTCAAAACGGTGCGTGCCATACGCCACACCTGGAGTAAACTGAGCGCCGCTCGCAGGTGGTCCATCCCCTGATCACATCACATTATCCCCCCACAGGTTCACTGATCAAGTGCCGATAGACTTTGCAGAGCTTGGTGCGGGGATGACCCCATTGTCAATCAAATTTTGTATCTCATGGCGGAGACGGACGCAACTGTCAGTGTCATGACCGGTTTGTTGATGGAAAGCACAGTACTTAGCCGGGTCATGCTTTGCAGGGAGAGGATCGGGTAGGGGCCGTTGTTCTAACGGTTTCAGATGTCCTTTCCTGAGTAGGACCCCTAAAGCCTTAGACAAAGGCATAAAGAGTGGGGTGAAGACCCTCTTGCCTCGGGGTAGATAGTCTGAAGTTCGGGGGTTTGAAGTGGGCGCACCAACAAAGGGGGTGGCCGCTCTTGGTGTGGTGGTGGTGACCATGCCCACGTCTGAAGTCCTAGCAGCTGCATCACCACCGGTGGTTGCATTCGAACTGCGGTTGAATGCCCTCTTGGGCTGTTCTCGGTCTTGGTCAATCAGACCCTGCTTCATCGCATCCTCGATCTGTACTCCCATCTCATGTAGATCTAAGAAGGTGGGAAAGGGGAGCACAATCATCTTTTGCATAAGCTTGGGTTGGAGGTTGCGCACAACCATCCGTATTTGATCCTTATCCGTTGGCCTAATGGTCATCATTGAGGCCTTTGCTCTCCATCGGGTCCCAAATTCAGAGAAGCTTTCCTTAACATCTTGTCTCGTCGTCTCGAGATCACGGGTTGTAATCTCGATTTGTGTTATACGAGTATTGTAAAACGAAGGCCTCGGCCATCTCATCCCAATTCCTCTTAACATCGTCTTCCAACTTGGCATACCAGATGGCCGCCACACTCGACAGGGTCCGACCGAACAGAGACAGCTTCTGTAGTCTGGTGAGGCCCATCGGCCTTAAGATATCTGAAAACAATCTCAGGTGCACCATGGGGTCCCCGGACCCATCAAATCGGTCAATTTGAGGCATCTTGAACCGATCTGGCAGCGTCACGGCTGCGTCCGTATATCCATCCTCGATGTCGGGAATAGACCTGACTCCTTGGGATTTCTTAAACATTTTCTCCAACTTACTCAGCTTTAGCACTGTGGGGTCCACTTCGAACTCAAAGGGAGAGTCCGGTGCATTGATAGGCGTGAGCGCCTTGGATAGTTGCGGTAGAACCGGGGGTGGAGCTGGCCCGACTGGAATGTCCGTATCTGCCTGGACATTTGGTGTCTCTCCGAGTGTTGGAGCTCCTGGTGAGGGAGGAGCTTGATGTGAAGTAGATACTCCAGTTTGCTGTTCTAACCTGGCAATTGTCCCTGCCTGTTGGGCTATGACCACAGCCTGTTGCTTGGCGAATTCTGCTTGACGGACAGCGTCTTGCTGCATGGCTTTCATACTATCCTGGAGTTGGCGCACCATCTCTTCCAAACTCGACATATTGTCCTGATCTAACTGAGCAATCGGTATATCTGTGTCTGCAGTAGGCTTGGAAATCTCAACCCGACTGCTCAAAGGTCACTGATCTGGTAGCTGTTGTACTGGTGGTCTGTGCCTGACTAGCCTTCTCTGGCCCTGATTACCTTTGAACTGAGTCTTTGACCTGACAAAGTCTATCAGCACAAATCTGATGAACCTCGGGGGATATTGGAGCCTTCTGAAGCTATGATTCCAGGACTACCTAGCAAAAGAGAAAACAGACAGCATCTCAGCTCAACTTCAGTGGAACGGATACGAGCAAAGCTGAATGACTGTATTCTATTACTGATCACTGTTCCCCGAAATCACTGCCCCAAATCTGAATCTGATACCCGCAGATATAACTGATTCTCAAAAACACTGATACTGGTGCCCTCAGGCCGGATACCCAGACTCGCAAACTGGTATATGCATTCCCTGTAGAGATACACTCTAAAAGCACATAGCAAGTAAAAGAGAGCCAAAACACCCCTACGTTGGGGTAGGGTTTCCCTGTCCTATTTTGTCAGGAGCTAGGGTTTCACTACGCACGCAGCGGTTTCAAACAACCTATATCGGGTAAGCAACCTGTCCTAGTTTGGGATGGTCACTATGGATCCGAATATGCACTAGGTCGAATGGTCAAAAAGGGTACCCCGGTAAAACCGGGGTTTGTGTTCCCATACTGGCAGAGCCCGCAACCGGTCAGCCTTATGGTCATGCCTTGACAAGACAAGCCTCCAGCAAACCGCTCAAGAATAGCAGATGGCCAACACGGTGTCCTAGGCGCACCAATGCACATGCAATGCAAAGAAACACATAAGTGTAGTCAAAACAGGATATCACGAGTTCGAGTCAAGCTCTCTAAAATCCCCAGCAGAGTCGCCAGAAACTGTAACAGGTCCGCGAGGGAACTCACGGGTTACAGTTCGGACTCCCTTTTTTGTTTGTTGCGGTTCTTAATCTTGAACCAAAGAGTCCAACTCTGGCAAATCGTTTTGAAGAAAAACAGATTTTGAAAAGAAGTGCCAAACATGGACTGCTTTGCCAGATTACAGAGTCGCCACCTAAATATTTTAAAATGGGAAATTTAGGAAACCCTGACTCGGTGCCGAAGGCCACATGTCCGTCATCACCAAAGTGGTCTTGGCTCGGGAGCTTGGGTACGATCGGGGAAGGTCAGCTATGAGCACCCCCTTTCGCCCGGTCCGAAGACCGGCCTCTACTAACCATGATATCCGTTTTTGAAAACTTTATGCATTCTTATTCCGGTTATTAACCTAGAATTACTACGTGATGCGCACAACACAAAAGTATAGACTAGATTGCCTAACTTGGAAATAAACATTGCATATCCGTTTTGTCTCGAAAAACGTGTTAGATTTCGCTACTCGCAAGTAGGCTAAAATACGGATTTCAATGAGTTGTTCCAACTCAAGCAATCCAACCTTCACCCACAGGCATTCAAACAGTAATATCACATAAGCATTTAGCCGCATGGTAAGCATACCGTCATGTTAACATTCACACGCATGCGACATGCTAAAGCATAAAACTTACATCATACTCCGTGCCAAAACAGGAAACCAGTTAGCAAAACATGCATGACCTAGTTCATGTTAAATGGCTAATGCATCACATACAGGAGTGTAATCTAAACAAGCTCGGCTAACCCTAATCATGGCATATGAAATGCGCGAGTAGCACGTATTCAATTTTGGAAATTGAAAGTACGATGCAGTTTGTATGATGTACCGAGCCCAATGCATGTATAACAAATGAATGGATGCACGCATGCTATCATACTGTAATGCTAATTTAAACGTGCCCTAATCTACCATTAAAGCAGGTAAATAAAAGGGAAGAAAGACGTGGGGTTGGAAGACATACACACACTCACGCACACTTATTACAGATATGCCCTCACACGGAGGGACCAAAAGAATAATACAGTCCAAAGAATAAATGAATGAATAATTATTACAGAGCCTCTAATCTTATTTAAATTAAATGCAAAAGGAAAAGGCCGCAGCCCCGCCTCGGAATGCGCGAACGATGCATGCTCGATCCGACTTGCCCGGAAAGCCCGCACCATGCCACTGTTGCCTCTGTTTTGCACTGTCCTGCCTTTCTGAAAACTGCCAAAGTTCCAGGACACCTTCTACATACCCTGAAGATCACCACCGGCTGAAGGGTTTGGCCACCGGCTGCAGGGTTTGACCACCGGCTGCGATGGAAATTATCGGCACAAAAAGTTTGCCGGTCGGCACTAAGTATTGCCGGTCGGCAATAAATTCCTGCAGGAGACAGTTTTGACAGCAACAGACAGCAGCAGCGCATGATATGGAATTTTGGGACAAATGTTTGCACCAACCATACTCCTTATCATATTTGTGACTCAAGGGAGTATAGTCCTTGGTTCTCGGACCACTAATCGCGCATTTCGATGCGTGATGGCCCAAGAGCCAAATTGTGCACTTTCAATGGGATGAAATGCAATGCATACAATCAAATCAAGGGGCTTCTACCTCCATCATGACTTGGTCAAGAGGTAGAGCATGCATGCTAATGCAATGCAATCCTAGGCATGCAAGCTAAGGATGCAACATGGCATGGCACTTATGCAAGCATACAAGCAAACATGAGGCAATGCAAACTAATGAAAAGATGGACTTACACATGAATTGGGCAGCTCTAAATAGGCCTAAAACAGCGGCCAAGATGAAAATGAGATGCCTCGAAATGCGTGCATACGGGCACGCAAACCGAGGCAATGGCATACACAATGCAATATGGCTAAAATGGCATATACAATGCAATGTGGACTTATACTAACATGAGTGAGCCTCAGCCACACTCACATAAGAGGCCGGTAGATGAAAATGAGGTGCCTCGAAATGCGTGCATGCGTGCACGCAAACCGAGGCACGGCCCTAAGGCACGAAATGGCACTCTAATGAAACGTGAAATATGGCATACGAGCATGCAATATTTCAGAGGCGATGAATGATGCAAAACAGCCCCGAAATGTGATAAAACAACACCCGATGCACGGAATGGTCCCGAAACGTGAAATTTGGCACCCGAAATGGCCTATAGCTATGCCAAACATGCATTATATGAACATGGCATGTGAAGAAAGAATATTGGCAGTATCAAAACATGCATATTCTCAGGTTATGTCAAGCCACAAAAACATAAGCATACAAGGCTAACAAACCATGGAAGTTTACGGTAAATATGAGAGATTATGAAGCAAGTGCAAGATAGAGGACACAAACAGGGTTGAGCCCTTATTCAATGTTGAAGAGGGGCTCAAAATAGGCCCTCTTACAGTTTACATTATGCTCGGAAACAGATCACACATGGGCCAAACATTCAATGCAAGATTATGGCATAAAGAGGGCTAATGAAGGAAGTGCTAGCTACTGTCCTCAAACAGTAAGAGGTCCTCAATCAAACATGAAGAGGACCTCAAAATATGATGATTTGAAGTTTAGGTCGGAGCCCAAAGATGCGAGCAAATACGGGTTAGATATGAAGCAAGAAAAGGCTAGAAAGGGGAAGAAAATGACTCACCCTTGTAGAGTAGCAAACCAGCAGGTTTTGATCCAAGGAAATGAGCTTCTAGCCTCTGCAAAACAGCCCCAAGTTGCTGGAAAGGAGCAAGGATGCCTTGTGCTATGAGTTGGTGAAGGAATGGCCCAAGAACAAGGGTGTTTGGAGGCTTGGATGGGATAGATATAGAGAGAGGTGTGAGATATATATATGTATATATCAGATATGCATATATATCCTCTGGTTTTCTTGCTCAAAATCTCTAACCCTGAGCCAAGGAGAAGAAGAGCTTTTATATAGACAAAATAAAGGCTCTAAGCTTCCCAAGGAAGCTAAATGAAAAGGGGCAAAGGGTGCAAATGGTCCAAGGCTTCTAGGAGAAGCTAAAATAGCTGGCCAAGCTTCCCCAAGAAGCTTGGCCAAAGGGTTCAAGGTTCTAGAAGGAAAGGGGGGTTCAAAGGTTCAAATGGGTGCAAAATAGGCACATGTATGCACGTAGATCTGGTTCTGTGCATCCCAGCTGGCACAGCTGGTATGCACAAGGCCTGGGGGGTGCAAAGGGGTCAGGTCGGCCAGAAAATTTGATCATCGGCCAAAATAAAGTGCCGGTCGGCACTATTTTCTGCCGGTCGGCTAAATAGAGTGCTGATAGGTGATTCCTAGGTCAAAAAAAGGCCGGTGGGTATGCAAATTGAAGCCCCGGAAGTTAGCTTTCCAATGGCACAAACCTTGCATCAAAATTCCTCCTGTGCAAAATGTTATGCCCTTTTCCGTAAAGCCGCGCATACTCGATCCAACCGGGATGATGCCCAGCTTCAATCAATCATATCTCCTCCACCCTGACTTGGCTCTAGGAGATTCTTGAACCAAAAATGAAGCCCCGGAAGTCTTCTTTCCAACGGTAGTGGCCTCATAGCTAAATTCCAAGTATGCAATTGAATAAGCCTGATTCAGCGAGAGCCGCTCGACTTTCTTCTACCCGGATTCATGGCGAACTTCTTCTCCAACCTATTTTCTCCCCTCCTCTCCTCTTTTCTTCAACTCCAAACCCCTAAACAAAGTGTTTTGAAGGGTTTGCCTCTCTCCTTGCCGAAGGAATTGAATCTTTGGCCTGCACATCTCTCAACACCGAGCAAACCATTAGTAATGCCCAAGTCTTGAGGGCGGTCAAAAATGGGGTGTCTACAAGGGGGCTCTGAGGCGGAGAGTGGAGACGGCTCTGGTTCAGACTGTGATCCAGATTCAGGCAGTGGCGCCGATGGAGACCCCTCTAGATCCTGAGATGGATAGTATTGATTTTTGTATTTTTACTTAGTTTCTTTTTGTTAGTAGTGTGAGCACTTTGTACAGCCTTAGACGAGTTTTATTTCCTTAAAAACTTGTACTGCACTTTTGTAAAAAACTACTATGCTCGGAATGGAAACCAGCTTTCATTGGAAAAAGTGTTGTACTTTGCATCATGAGCACCGCATCGCATGAAAATGAGATTGGATTTGATTTTGAAAATCAAATAATTGTATTGTCACAAACGTCTGAATTAGGTAACGAGCCGACCGACAACTGAAATAAACAAAGTAATACAACTCGATAATCAAAATAACAACAACTCGATAAAGAAAACAGTCCGATATACAACAAAATGACTCAATAAAGAACTCGATTACCAAAACAACTTGATAAACAACTTAAATACAACACAGCCAACTTGTTAAAGTTAAAAGGACTCAAAACAAGATCTTAAAACACACAAATAAGAGAATAAAACTCCTACATCCAACTGAATCTTCACCAAGGAGGACAGCAGGCACAAGAGGAAGGCCGCTGGCCATGAGGGTTGGTCTTCCGGCCATCTATTCCTATTGCCGGCCATCAATGAACCTCTGCCGACCATCAATGAGCCTTGTCGGCTATCAATATGCGGGACCTCCAAAATATTGACACCTGGCCTCCACTCATTGCCTTTTCTTCTATGAAAGCTCCAACTTCGTGATTTCTTCATTTCAGTTGCTGTTTTACCACAAATGGAGCCATTTTTTGCTAAAAAACTCTCCGATTGGATTGCAACTTTAGATGGTTCGAAAAAGCTGAATTTCTGGGGTTTCAGCATAAATGCACTATTATGTTCCTTCATGCCGCAACTAGATGTTGGAATTCAATCACGCACGTGTTTAGCTTCAGGGGACAAGAGTTATGCCCAATAATCGAAGAGTTTCAAGTGATAATGGAGTCCCGGCGCGATGAGGGAATATTGCCTCAGCCCTGTTTTGGTCATATCCAAACTTTGGGATGGATGTGTGGGCTTACTCTACACGAGGCCCAGTCTTTTGCCCTCAATGGGGAGCTAGACTATAGACACCCCATTTTTGACCGCCCTTAAGACTTGGGCACCACTGATTGCTTACTTGATGGTGCAGACTATCTTGTGTAAAGGTTCGCTTTCTTCGGCAAGAGAAGCTTTAAATCCCAACGTCACACCCCATTTTTGGGCCAAAACGATTTTGACTAAAATGATTTTTAGACCTTAAAACTCTCTCTTTCAAAATATTTTTGAAACAAAGTTCCTACGATGTTCTGAGGCTCGCATGTCGTTAAATGTTGCGCTTTTCGGTAAACCGAGCAAGGACAAAGTGGAAATGAATGAGAGAGAGGTGAACTCTTTGTAAAAAATATTTAAAACATTTTTTTAGAGGTTTGGAGTTGAAGAAAATTGGAGGAGAGGGAAGAAACTTAGTTGGGGAAGAAGTTGGGGATGAATCGTTAAGAGAGAGTCGGGTAGCCCTCGTTAAATCAGGCCTATACATTTGTACACTTGGATTTCGGCTATGAGGCTACCACCATTGGAAATTGGACTTCTGGGGCTTCATTTTGCACTCAAGAATCTTCTAAAGCTGAGGCCAGATGAGGGAGATATGGCTGGTTGAATTTAGGCATCAATCTGGTTGGACTGAAATTGAGTTGTCTTCACTAAAAGAGGGATATCTCTTAGGACACTTGGAATTTTGATGTGAGGCTGCCTTCATTGGAAATAATACTTCTGGGGCTTCAATTGAGGCACAAGAATGACTTGCAAAGGAGTCCAGATGAAGGAGATATGCCCATTTAAAGTTGGACATGAAGAGCAAATTTTTGCTATCGGCCACAAATGTGGGCTATCGGCCACTAATGTCCCAAACTCAAATTTTTTTGCAGATTTTTTCCCTCCAACTGTTCTACACAAGCTCCAACTATCCTAATTCAGATATTTCGACATAAAGCTCATATATTGCTATATATGGAGGCCATATCTCTCATATTGCAAGGTTAGCAAATTTTAGGAGCCTCTCTCTCTCTGAAAATCCTCTCTCTACAATTTTTTCTCTCTAGATTTCTCTCTCTCTTGCCCGTTTGTGCATACAAGTAGAGATACACTTCTCCTTTGCCTAGACATCCTTGATCAAACTTGACCACCATTGGGATGAGATTCCTTGGGACCTTCTTTGAGCTTTAGAAGGTGATTTTAGCTTTATTTTGTGCCCCATTTGTGCCTAAAGTGTGCTTGGCTTCAAGAGGTATAAGACTTACCTTTAAAACTTGTTTTGCCATCTTTTTACACTGTTTTTAGCCTAGTTTTCAACTACAAAAAACTTTGTTTTTATGGTTTAAAAATGGTGGTTTGAGGCTATTTTGTGTTAGGGGTTTGTCTCTCCCTTTTGTTCTTTAGCTTGTATAGCTTTTTGTGCCATCTTTCAAGGCTTTCAAGTAACACTTTTTGGGCCTTTAAACCACTGAAATTCAGAGTTATTTCAGCGGTGGAAAGCATGTTTTGAAGTCCAAAAATGGAGGGGATAGCCTCCCCTCCTTGTGTCTCACTTTCATGCCTAGTTAGCATCCTATGGTAGCATGTTTTTGCGGTTTAACTTAGGTTAATTCAAGCATGTTTTAGCTACTAATTTGGCATGATTTAGCTCTATTTTGAGGTACTTTGGTCATATGAGCTTTGTTTTGTATAGTTGTAGTGCAAATAGCCTTCACTAGTTTAGTGTTTTAGGCCTTCAAACATGTTTTGCTTGAGATGATAGCATGTTGCAGTGTCTTTTAACATGTAATTTCAGTGTATATAGCTCTGTCACATGCTCATTTGTTTCACTCTTTCATTGCTTTTGAGAGTTGCGTTTTGAGTCTTGTTTGCAAGCCAACATGTGAGCATGTTTTTCTAGCCTTTTGTGCCTTAATCTCAACATGATTTAGCCACTATTTTAGCATGTTTTAACTCTGTTTTGAGCTGGTTTGCTCAGTTGAGGCTTTTATTGCATGGCTATAGAGTAATGGTCTTCACTAGCTTAATGAGTTAGGCTCTTAAACATGACTTGCATGTGTTGCTTGCATGATTTAGTGTCATTTTTACATGCCATATCAGCACTGAAATATCTACAACCTCCCTCTATTCTTCACTCTTTACTTTGTTTTGAAAGTGGCTTTGAGCCTCTTATTGGCTTGAGTGTGGAATTGAGACCCTCATGCCTAATGGTTTTAATCATCTCTTGAGGGCTTCTACTAACTAACAGCATGAGGCCTCTTTTATGCTAAGGTACTTGTGGCTTAAGCCCTCTTTCCATTAGAGGACACTCACTTTTGGACTAATCAATTAAAGAATGGATTAGTAATCTAAAATGAGTAAATAAAATTGGATAAGTAAAAGAGGCAAGATAAGCATCTTTGTGTTGCATTGCATGTGTTCGGATCGAACGTTAATCCGAACACAAGAAATTTGGGACGTTTCATACTCAAAGTGATGAAACGTGCCACTTTTCTTAGTCACCGTCACCCGTGATCATGCATGGTAGGGTTGTGGTTATTTTGGTCTTGTTTGTGCATTCATTAAACTTGTACAAACTTGGCTCTTTGGCCATCATGCATTGAAAATGCTTGGTTGATGGCTTGAGAGTCGAGAACTATACTACTTTGAGCTTGAGATATGATAAGGAGGGTAGAAGTACACACATTGCTTGAAAATGCATTGCTTTGCCTCTGTTGCTCTCTGTTGCAGCAAAAGTAGAAGTCTAGAAAATGGGGTGGCCAATCGGCCACTTGAAGTAGCCGACCGGCCAGTTGAGGTGGCCGACAGCCACTTTTTGTAGCCGACCGGCCACCAGTGAGTTTTTGCACAAATGTGTTCCTGTGTTGGAGCAGAGGCAATCTGGAAGTTGGTACAATGTTCAGAGATCAAATAACTACAAACAGAGGCATCCGATGGCAAGGTAATGGCATTTTTGGTGGAGAAACCGAGCATGCATGCATCCCTCGCCCCAAGGCCATTTAATTGCTTTTGTTAGTTTAGAATAAGTTAGCTAATTCATTCATACATGTGTTGTAATTAATTAGCTTAATTCATTTTGTAATATCTTAATTAGCTTGGCATAGCTAGTTATTCAATTCAGTTTGTAATAATTAGTTAGCTAAGTATAGTTAATTAATTCGTTTTGTAATAGTTAGCTTAATTAGTGTAGCTAGTTAGCTTATTCATTCAGAGCCTACTTCGCGAGGGCACAATGTTGTAATAAGTGTGTGTGCGTGCGTGTGTGCATGTCTTCCAACCCCACGTCTTTCTCACTTTTATTTAATCACTTTCGATGGTTAGATTAGGGATCATATTTCAATTAGCATATCTTATGCTTGCATGTTTGCATCCATTCATTTGTCTTGCATGCACTGACGCTCGGCGCATCATTCAAACTGCATTGTCAATTTCAATACACTTATTTGAATATGTGTTTCAAAGCATGTGATCAAATTGTATCGTATGCCATATTAGTAGTCGAGCCTATTAATTTCATGTTGCATGTGTTGCATTAGGCATCTTGTATAGTTAGGATCATGCATTTTTCTAACTAGCTTTTTTTTTTTGGCTTGGAGCACTCGATAAGCTTTTATGCTTTAGCATAATTGCATAGGTGTGAGTGATGCCATGTTTCGCATGAATGCCTGTGGATGAAGGCTTTGTTGCTTGAATTGGGACAATTCAACGAATGAATGTTTTAAGCCCAGTTTGTGAAGTGGCAAATAATGTTTTAAGCCCATCATGTTTGATGGCAAATCCGCATTTTAGCCCACTTGAGGGTGGCAAATTCAAACTATTTTCGAAAACAAACATGAGTTGAATTCGTTCCAATTCTTGCGATTTTAGTCTATACTTGCTTGCGTGTCTGTCATATAGTAAAGTTAGCTAATAATTAGGATAAGAACACAACACATGTGTTTATAAAAACAACATATCATGTTTAGTTGAGGCCGATCTTTGATCGGGCGAGCAGGGGTGCTCATTTCAGGACCTTCCCCTCTCGTACCTAAGTTCCCGAGCCAAGGCAACTTTGGTGATGACGGACACATGGCCTTTGGCACGAGTCAGGGTTTCCTAAATTTTTCAAAAACAAAATATTTAGGTGGCGACTCTATAATCTGGCAAAGCAGACCAGTTTGGCATTATTTGATTCAAAATCAATTTTCCAAAATGATTTATCGGATTGGACTCTTTGGTGTTTATTAGTTTCACATTGCACTTTGTGAGATTAGATTCAGAACCGTGATAGGAGTCCGAACTGTAGGACCGATTCGAGCTCTCTGAAAGGGGGCACGAAAAAGTCGAAAGTCGAGCTACATAGACATCCCCAGTTTGATTTATCGATTTTTTGATGCTGGTGACCGAGGTAATCTTCTTTGGCGGGGTTTTCGGCAACACGCCCTTTGTTTGTGCATGCTAGTGCATTTTATCCTTGCCCCTAGTTCCGGAGGGTCTAGCATTCGGCTAGTTGAAGTGGCCTGAGGTTTGAAAGAGGGCAAGAGTTGCATCAACTTAGTGTTAGCCGAGACTTTGATAGGCTAGGACGCTTTCCATCGGCAAGAGACAAACAAATTTGCAGGAAGTCCACTACTTCTTCAGGTAATGTTTCCCACCCTTCTCATATGTATTTCTTACATCTCTCGGCACTCATGCTCTATCTTTTTTTCAAAGCCCTTTTCTAATTTTTCTCTCAACACACACCTCTCTATTCTTTAATCTCTCTTTTCTTTCATCCCTTCCCAGATATGGCTTATGGATAGGTTAAAAGTAGTGGATTCTTGCTCTGCATATTCAGCACGAGGCTATTTCCTTCACTAACAGCTAGTGGATTTCCTGAACGAGGGATGGTGGTGCCATTGGATGTGCAACAGGTTTGCTATTGACATTGCTTGGCGTTGCCCCTGGTTTGATTTTCCCGAGATGAGCTACAGCATGGCTCGGCAACCCGGCATTCAACTGATTGGCTTGACACACTGTGTTTTCTACTTTCTGTTCCGATTCAAACGTCAGTTCGGACATGACCAGACTTACCCAAAAGAGAGGGGAGAGTACCTAGATTCATTCCCCATCCGAGGTTCACAATTGGCTCGGTACCCAGCTGCTTGGAGGACAAGAAAGCTTCTGGCTCCTGCCCCTAATTTCAATTGTGCGCTTTCTGGTGAGTGCCTAACTTGGCTTGAAGATGAGGCGCAAGCTGGGCCTACTTTAGCATCTGAAGCTTCTATGAGCTCAGGGAGGGGACACAGGAACACCTGACTCATCTATGCCCCAAGTTTATTGCTTTGATCTTACTTTTAAAGTTTTATGCATGTAATAAAAAACAACTTTGATGTGTATCGAGAGTTGGAGAACTTTGTATTGAAATCAACGAAATTAAAGTTGTGGGCACTGAAATTTTTTCTTTTGGTCCCAAAATGATCTAAGTTGTAAAAAGATTAATTTGAACAAAATCAACTTTTATTAAAACTTTTCAAAGCCATTTTCAATAAGGATCACCACTTGACACACATAGAATCTATCCTCGAGATGTACAAACCTGAATCCAGAAATGGAAAATTACCTCTAGACTGAATAACACTACTCAGCACTGTAATTAGTTCTTCTCTTAGGGTATGGATCACAACTGAACTTTCAGATGACGAAAAGACAAGGATGCCTTGATCAAACACATGGACACAGTTGATTTCGAGGTGTTTACGGCCGGACTTCAGAATGAAGTTGCCTACGTATCCTGAAGATGGGAATCAGGCCTTACGTAGTTTGGTTTGGGTTTTCTCAGGTATTAACGCTGTCCTTTTGCGCTCTAACTTTTGCCAAGGCCGCCCTTTTCTGAGTTTTTAACCTTGTGAGCTCAGTTTTTCTTTTTCCAATTTTTTTGTGCTCTAACTTTTGCCTACGTCACCCTTCCAGGTTTTTGGCCTAGCGAGCCTCTCAAGGGTAATATTTCTTCAACTTGTCCATGTTGATCGGTCGGGAAAATTCTAGGCTATCCAGGTCCATAAGAATAATGCCCCCCCCGACCAAATAGTCTCGATGATGTAAGGACCAATCCAATTGGGTTTGAACATGCCCCTAGGGTCATGGATGGAAGCTCGGTTGTCTTTTAGCACCAAATCCCGTTCCTTAAGATTCTGGGACTTAACTTTCTTGTTAAAAGCCCTTGCAATCCTGCGTTGATAGCCTTGAACATGGTACAGTACTTTCAGTCTTCTCTCATCGAAAAACATCTATTCTTCAAACCTACTCTATTGCCAATTTGCCTTTGCTATCTGACACTCAGCCATAACCCGCAGTGACAAAACTTCTATTTCAATTGGTAGAACAGCTTCCATCCCATTAACAAGAGAGTACAAAGTTGCTTCGGTAGACGTTCGAATTAAAGTCCTATAACCCAGAGTGCAAATGGTAATTTGTATGGCCAATCCCTTTAAGTCTTAACCATTTTCTGCAAAATATGCTTAATGTTCTTGTTGGCGGCCTCAAAAGCTCTGTAGGTTTGTGGCCGACATGTAGATGACTTATGAAAAGCCACGTTGTATTTCTCCAACAAGTCAATCACTTCCTTCTTGAAATGGGAGCCACTATGTGAAATGATCTCATTCGGGACTCCATAATGGCAAATAATGTTGTTTCGGATGAACTTAGCCACATGCGTTGCCTTCAACACTGCATAAGACTGAGCTTCCACCCACTTCGTGAAATAATCAATTGCTACCAGAATGTACTCATGCCCATTTGACCCTTTCGGTGTAACTGCCCTACAGACACCTCATTTTTGACCGCCTTTAAGACTTGGGCACCACTGATTGCTTACTTGGTGATGAAAGATGCACAGTGCAAAAGGTCGATTTCTTCGGCAAGGAGAGCCTCAAATCCCAACCTCATGCCTCTTTTTGGACCAAAGCCTTTTGACCAAAATGATTTTAGACCATAAAACCCTCTCTTTCAAAACATTTTTGAAAGAAGTGTCTACGATGTTTTGAGGCTCGCATTTCGTTAAATGTTGCGCTTTATGGTAAACTGAGCAAGGACAAAGTGGAGATGCATGAAAGGGAGGTGAAATTTTTGAAAAATCTTTAAAACACCATATTTAGGGGTATGGAGTTGAAGAAAATTAGAGGAGAGGGAAGAAACCTAGTTGGGGAAAGAAGTTGGGCATGAACTGTTAAGATTGAGGCGAGCAGCCCTTGCTAAATCAGGCATATCTGTTTGCAAACTTTGATTTCAGCTATGAGGCCACCACCGTTGGAAAGTGGACTTCCGGGGCTTCATTTTGCACTCAAGAATCTCCTAAAGCCGAGTCCGGATGAGGGAGATATGGCTGGTTGAAGTTAGGAATCAATCCGATTGAGTTAGAAATGAGCAGTCTTCACTAAAAGAGGCATATCATTTTACACACTTGGAATTGTTATGTGATTCTTCCACCATGGGAAAGCTTACTTCAGGGGCTTCAATTTAGACACAAGAATGACCTGAAAAGGAGTCCAGATGAAGGATTTATGCCCGTTTGAAGTTGGACATGGAGAGTAGAGTTTGCTGTCGGCCATTGGTAGTGGCTGGTCGGCCACGGGTGTGGCTGGTCAGTGTAGACCGCCTGAACTCTGCTCTGCGCATGAGGGCCTAAATTGTTGTTCATTAGCTACTACAGTTCGAACTCAATGTCACGGTTCTGAATCTAATCTCGCAAAATGCAATGCAAGATTGATAAATCACCAAAGAGTCCAAATCCGGCAAATCGTTTTAGAAAACTGATTTTTATAAAGAAGTGCCAAACATGGACTGCTTTTCCAGATACAGAGTCGCCATCTAAATATTTTATTTTGGGAAATTTAGGAAACCCTAACTCGTGCCTAAGGCCACGTGTCCGTCATCACCAAAGTTGCCTCTGCTCAGGAACTTGGGTACGAGACGGGAAGGTCATGCAATGAGCACCCCCGCTCGCCCGATCAAAGATCGGCCTTTACTAACATGATATGTTGTTTTTGAAAACACATGCGCTCTTCTTCCAATTATTAACCTAGAATTACTATGTGATGTGCACAGCATACAAGTATAGATTAGATCGTCTAAGTTGGAGCAAAACATTTCATGTTTGTTTGTTTGAAAACGGTTTAGAGGTGCTACTCGCAAGTAGGCTAAGTCTTGGATTTTCCCACCCTTAAGTGGGCTTAGAAAATAATGATTTTGCCACTCTCAAGTGGGCTTAAAACACACAGTTCGATGAATTGTCCCAATTCAACTAATCCAACCTTCACCCACAGGCATTTAAGCAGTTAATCACTTAAGCAGTTAGACTCATGGCAAGAATGCTAACATGGCAACATACACATCTCATGTAGTATGCTAAAGCATAAACACTCACAGTGTACTCCGAGCCAAAATAGAGAACTAGTTAGAAATCATGCATGATCCTAGTTCATGTTAAGATGGCTAATGCAACACATGCACAAATGCAACTAAAATAGGCTCGGCTATTCTAAGATGTCATCTGAATGCAACTTGATAACATGTTGTTGAACACATATTCAAGTAAATGTATTGAAATACAATGTAGTTAGTATGATGCGCCGAGCCTCGTGCATGCAAGACAGATGAATGGATGCACGTATGCGAAGCATAAGTATGCTAAATGAAATATGCCCTAAAACTAACCATTGAAAGTAGGTAAATAAAAGGGAGAAAGAAATGGGGGTTGGAAGACATGCATCACACACACGCACGCTTATTACAACAGTTGGCCCACTCGACGGAGGGTTCGAATAAGAAGCTAACTAGCTAATCTAAGCTAATTGAACTAATTATTACAAAACAAAACTAGCTAACTAACAAGCTAAATAATTAAGTGCAAAACAAAGCTAATTAACCAACAAGTTAACTAACTAGTTATTAAAACACAAATTGAATAACTAATGCATTAACTAATTAAGTACAGAACCAAAGCATAAACAAGCTAAGGAAAAGAAGCTAAGTAAACCAGTAAAGCGATGTCCTCAGAGGAAGAAGAATGCATGCTCGGTCGCCTCATTCGGAAATCCAACGCGATGCCCCAATTTGCCTCTGTTTTCTATTGTTCTCAGAACATTGTACCAAGCTCCACAAAGCTTCAACTCCACCATGAGAACCTGTAGGAGGGTGGCTGACCAGTTGTTGAGGAGGGAGACCACCTGCCGACCACTTTTCTTTGTTGTAGACCAGAAAAAGTGGTCGGCCAGCTGTAGACGTCCCCGAACGTCCCAGGGGAAAATCCCTGTTCTGTTCATTTGGGCTCACTACAGTTCAGGACTCGAAGTCACGGTCCTGTATCTAATCTCGCAGAGTGTAATGCAAGACCGATGAATCATCAAAGAGTCCAAATCCGGCAAATCATTTTGGAAAACAGATTTTTGTAAAGAAGTGCCAAACATGGACTGCTTTGCCAGATACAGAGTCGCCACCTAAATATTTTATTTTGGGGGAATTTAGGAAACCCTTACTCGTTGCCTAAGGCCACGTGTCCGTCATCACCAAAGTTGCCTTGGCTCAGGAACTTGGGTACGATTGGGGAAGGTCAGCTATGATCACCCCCGCTCGCCCGATCAAAGATCGGCCTCTACTAACCATGATATCTAGTTTTTGGAAACCCGTGCGTTCTTATTTCAGTTAATTAGCTAATCTTACTATGTGATGCGCACAACACAAAAGTATAGATTAGATAGCCTAATTTGGAACAAAGCATTGCATATCTATAGACGTCCCCGAACGTCTCGGGAGGGAGATCCCGGTTCTGTTCATATTGGGCTCACTACAGTTCGGACTCAAATTGTTACGGTTCTTAATCTGAACCAAAGAGTCAAAATCCGGCAAATCGTTTTGAGAAAAACAGATTTTTAGAAAAGAAGTGCCAAATATGGACTGCTTTGCCAGATACAGAGTCGCCACCTAAATATTTTATTTTGGCGGAATTTAGGAAACCCTGACTCGTTGCCTAAGGCCACATGTCCGTCATCACCAAAGTTGCCTCGGCTCGGGAACTTGGGTACGATTGGGGAAGGTCAGCTATGAGCACCCCTTCTCGACCGATCCGAAGATCGGCCTCTACTAACCATGATATCCAGTTTTGAAAACATTATGTGCTCTTATTCTGGGTATTAGCCTAGAATTTACTATGTGATGCACGCAACACAAAAGTATAGACTAGATCGCCTAATTTGGAACAAAGCATTGCATATCCGCTTATTTTGAAAGACGGATTGAAATTTGCTACTTGCAAGTAGGCTAAAACACGGATTTCAATGAGTTGTTCCAACTCAAACAATCCAACCTTCACCCACAGGCATTCAGGCAGTAATATCACATAAGCATATAGCCACATGGTAAGCATGCTGTCCTGTTAACATTCACACTCATGCGAGATGCTGAAGCATAAATACTTACATCGTACTCCGTGCCAAAACAATGAACCAGTTAATAATCATGCATGATCCTAGTTCATGTTAAGTGGCTAATGCATCGCATACAAAAATGTCATTAGAATAGGCTCGAATAATCTAAGGATGACATGTGAAATGCAATAATTCAATGCACGTATTCAGGTTTGGAATTTGAAATACTATGCCGTTAGCATGATGCGCCGAGCCCGGTGCATGCAAGACTGATGAATGATGCACGCATGCATAGCATAAGGTATGCTAAATTAAACGTGCCCTAATACTAACCATCAAAGCAGGTAAGTAAAAGGGAGAAAGAAGTGGGGGTTGGAAGACATGCACACACGCACCCACACTTATTACAAATTCGCCCTCGCCCAGAGGGACCAAAAGAATATACAAATTAATTAACCTACAAGCTAATTAAATATTACAGACCACTTAATCAATTAACAAATTGACTAAGCTAATTAAGCAATAAAAATCAGCCTCGGGAAGAGGGTCTAATGCACACGCGCTCGATTTCGCTCGGAAATCCGCCACCATGCACAAGTTGCCTCTGTTTTCCCTGCTCTACTTCTCTGAAAATTGCAAAACTCTCAAGGAGCACTCTGTGGACATTGTAGAACACCACCGGCTGAGACAAATGGTCACCGGCCACGGCAGGATGGTCATCGACCATCTATGGAGCCATCGACCATCCATGAATGGTCGATCGGCACTCTGTGTAGTCGACCGGCCAAAGCTTCCTGCAGAAACCTATTTTGACAGCATCAGAGGGCAAAACAGGGCATGGCAATGCATTTCAAGCAAATGTGTGCACCAACACATCCCTTATCATGTTTATGACTCAAAGGGGTATGGTCCTTGGTTCTCAGACCACCAATCGCGCATTTCAATGCGTGATGGCCCAAGAAACCAAGTTATGCACTTTGATTTCAAATGAAATGCACACAAAAACACCCAATAAATCCTAACCTCTATTGTAACAACCCTCACCTTGATTTAGTCATGTTTGCATACATTTTTGTATGATCTTGTCTTGTTATGTTTATAAATCTTGTTATCTTGTTTTGCCTTGTTTTGTTACGAGTTACTTGCTTGGTGTTTAGCCGAGGTCAGTTTAGCCTAGTTCACCTTTGAACCTTTGCACTTAGAACCGTTTTGGAACCTTGGTTGACCTCCGTCTCCGCCCCGGCATGATAGCCGAGATGTCGCTTTTGAGGCCGAGATGTTTGCACTTAGTGATTTTGTTCCAGGGCAGGTATGGCCTAGACCGAGGTGTGGCACAGCTTAGTCAAGTGTCGTCCTCCCTACCCGATGTCTTTGTTATCTTGTTGCCGAAGCGTTGACTTTAGCCGATGTCTTTGATTGCCGATGTGTCTTGCCTTAGCTTGTTGTATACGCTTTGTCATAGACTTGTCTCATCAATCAGTCACCTTTTTGAGTTGAACCAACCCGGTAGTGCCACGTGTTCGAGCTGAGTGTTAAGACAGCCGGCAGACCTAGAAACAAATCATTTTTGCCTCAAATCTTTGTTTTTAGAGAGAGAAGCTCTAGAGGAAGAAGGAAGGAGTTTTAGAGTGAGAAAGTTGATTTTCGAGCTTGATCTTAGAGGTTTGAACCGTTGGATTCGAGTTTTGAGGCTTGAATCTTAATCCACTCTTGTTGTTTTGGTCAACTATCTAGCTGCATTGCACGATCGGATCCGTTTTGCATGCCATGCATCGATTTTAAAGATGGTTTTAGAAAGAGAAAACGGTGTTCATGTGTTTTGATGAAAAGCCTTGTTTTGATCCGAAAGCTTCTAACAGAATCATGTTTTCGTGTTTGTTCCTGCATGATCTTCTTGTATGGGTACCCAGGTCCATGTTTTTGAACTCTTGGCATGAAATCTCAGATTTTACATAAGCAAGTTACGATTCTAGCATGCATGTTCTTGATGATCTTGTCCCTTGCATTCTTCAAGGGGAAACCCAGGATTTTCCCCGATTTTGTTTTGTGTGTGGTCGTCAGGACCATACCTCGGCAAGGAGGTGTGGGACCTCGGATAGACCTGGACGGTACCCAGTGTGTTTCCACGAAATGGAAAACAGTGTTTTGACTCTCAGCATGTTTCACTTTGTTATTGAATTAGATTCGGTGGGAGTGCCGAGATCACTACGTGTATGTAAAGCTTGTTCTGAGAATGTGATTTGCCATGTGATTTGTCAGGACTTTGATCTTTGCTTTGAGCTTACACCTGAAGAGCTAGGTGAGTGGTGCTTTTAATAAAGCTATGTTATACTGTTTTGATAAATCTTGTCTTGCTTTGTTTTGATGAAAGTATTTGTTAAGCATGAATGTTTAGCCCATTTCGATGTATCAAGTATAAGCTTTGTTTTGATGTTATCTTAAAAGTCCCTTGGCTGGAGGACTCTAAACTTTCGCAGCACTAATTTTAAAGGATACGGTCCTTTCTTGGAACACAAGTCCCTCGTGCTGGAGGACTCTAAACTTTCGAAGCACCATTTGTCAAAAAGGGCTGCGGGCCTAAGTGACACCAGTCTCTTGTATTAAAAGGATACGGTCCTTTCTTGGAAAAGCCATTGTGTTAAAAAGGGCTACGGGCCTAAGTAACACAAGTCCCTCGTGCTGGAGGACTCTAAACTTTCGCAGCACCATTTTGTCTAAACCGATTACAGATCGTACAGTCCTTTGTTTTGCCACTAATGGATTACTACACGGACTGTTTGTTGGAAAGCTTTTGGCTATGGTTGCCGATGTCAGTGAGCATCCCTTGAAACTTGTAAGACTTCATAGATGAATACGGTTCATCCCTTGATTTGGTAAAGTTTTGTTGTATTTTGCTTTGAAAGGATCTCGACTAATATTTGTAAGGTTTTGGCATGTTTTGATTCGTAAAGACTTCGGCTATATTCATGCAAAACCTTTATTACTAGTACCATTCACTGAGTTTCCATACTCACCCCCTCTATATATATGTAGGTGATGAGCAGGACGGCAGCGACGCCTAGATGTGTTTGCAAGCTTGTTTTGGATTCTTGATTTACGTCGGCTTTGTTTTGTATTCATGTCGGCAATTCTGTTTCACGTCGGCCAATCTTGAAAATCATGCTTCTTGGCTTGTATTTCCTGTATTTTGTACATGTCGGCTTAGAAGCCTTTTGATCAAGATGTGATTTGTATTTTGTTATTTATGGACTGGTTGTAAGACTATATTGTATATGTCATCTCATTTGATCTACACACAGCTCTGATGGACCACTTGTACTTTAAGTTATTGCTTCCGCATTTGTAAGCCCCCTATGTGTACTCTGTTGTGTGTGGATTTTGAAAGCTGGCCTTCGGTAATCTCGGATTACTGGCCATCACGGCACCATCCTACTATGGGCGGGTTGGGGTCGTGACATCTATCATGCTCAATCAAGAGGCAATGAATGCATGCTCAATGTAATGAGACCTAGGCATGTGAACTAGGCATGCAATATGAACATGCAAGCAAATAATGATGCTAGGCACACAACCTAAGGAATCAATCATGCAAGGCATGGAATGACAAGCATACAAAATGTAATGTGGGTATGCAAGTAGGCAAGGCATGTGACAACATGTTAGGCAACTTAACCAAGATAAATGCATGCCAAAATGCAAAGCCACTTAAACATGCGACAACACATGATAAGCCAAGTATGTAATCAACACACAAAGGGTGGACTTAAACCAATTTAGGCAGCCCTCAAGCAGGCCCAAAACAGTGGCCAACATGCTCAAGAATGGAAGCCAAAACACATACAAATAGGCATGCATGCAAGGTTCAATACTTAGGCACATAGATACAAATTTTAAGCACACTTAAAAGAGAATAAACATGGACTAATGGCATGCATTATAAGCTCTGAAATTGTATAAAATAGAGGTGCCAAACCAACTAATTAAAGCAAGCAAAGCATGCAACCAAAACTCACACATCCGAGGCCAATCAAGCCGAAATGCAAGGTGGCTATACTAAACATGCCATGGTTGACCAAAACAACCAAAAACAGAACTTAAGCATGCTAAAACAAGCACAAAAGCTTCACAAAGCTTGGCCAAAATCATGCTAGAACAAAGGTCAAAACCTAAAACATGTTAAGGCTAAAACATGGCATTACAAGACATGTATGCAAGGCATGCAAGATATGTCTAAACCAAGTGAAAACAGTGCTATAGCATGGCAAAATAACACTAAATATCAGTTAAGGCATGACCAACATACACTTAAACATGGTGCTCACTCATGAGGCAAAAATGGCCCTTTTCAAGGACAACAAGGAGAGGGGGTCTCTCCTTCTTGGGACCCTAAACCACCATCCTCACCACTGAAATCCCTCAAGATTTCAGTGGTGAGGAGGCCCAAAGAATGTGGTCCCAGAGCTCACCAAAATAGCACAAAAGCAAGGCCTAACAAGGCTTAAGAGGGGTCAAATGACCCCAAACAACAAAACACCCTTAACCAACTATTTAAAGCACTCAAAATCAAGACTTTTATTGGTTATATGCAAAGTCTAAAAACAGTTGCAAGGTAGGCAAAAAAGCTATGCAAAAAGGGGGGATTTAAAGGTAAAGTTATTACCCTTGTAGACCTCCTTCACAAACATTGCTCCAGCTAGTTCTTTGAGTTCAAAACCACCCAAGAACACCAAGAACAACCCTCTGGCCCCTCAGCAACCAAGAGAAGGTGTAATACTATGTGTTTGTGTGCAATAGTAAGACTAAACACACACAAAGAGTACAAGAGAGGGAGATATAGAGATGAAATAGATACACTACTCAAACCCTAATATCAGAGCTCTCTCTGAATTTTTTGTAACCCTAATGGAGGGAGAAGAGGCTCCCTCTTATAGAAGATCCCTCTTGCAAAGCTTCCAAAGTAAGCTAGTCAAGAGGGAAATCCCTCCATACACGTATATGGAGGGGGTGAAAGTGTATGCCAGCTAGCACAGCTGGCATAAAAATATCTGCAAAAATAGGTGAATAGTGATCGGCCAGCCAAAAATGCCATTTTGACAAAATAAATGGCCGACCGACTATCAAGAGTGCCGACCGGTCAAATACATGGCCGATGGCAACAAAACACTGGCTGGTGGCCTCTAGCCATGGCCAGTGATGTGTGGGGATGTCTCACAAGACATTCCCTGCCCCTCCAAGGCAAAACACAAGTGTTTGGTACAAAACCAAACACAAAACAGTCGAGTCGAGAGATACTGAGGTAAGGTGCGCTGCCGAGACCTCCGGGAACTCAAGACGAACACGAACATGGATGATCACCAAGTGTTCAAACGGTGACGTCCAAGTCTTGAGGACGGTCAAAAATGGGGTGTCTACAATATCCGCTCGTTTGAAAGACAGTTTGAAATTTGCTACTCGCAAGTAGGCTAAAACACGGATTTCAACGAGTTTTTCCAGCTCAAGCAATCCAACCTTCACCCACAGGCATTCAGGCAGTTATATCACATAAGCAGTTAGCCTCATGGTAAGCATGCTTTCACGTAACACTCACATACATGCAAGATGCTAAGACATAAATACTCACCTAGTACTCCAAGCCAAAACAAGGAACATGTTAGTAATCAAATGTATGATCCAAGTCCATGTTAAGATGGCTAATGTATCACAGGCAAAATGCGGCTAGAATAGGCTAGGCTAATCTATGGATGGCATGTGAAATGCAGCAGATAACATGTATTCAAGTTAGATTTGAAATACTATGCAATTAGTATGATGCGCCGAGCCCGGTGCATGCAATACTGATGAATGATGCATACATGGATAGCATAAGGATGCTAATTGAAATATGCCCTAATACTAACCATCAAAAGCAGGTAAGTAAAAGGGAGAAAGAAATGGGGGTTGGAAGACATGCATCACACACACGCACGCTTATTACAAATTCGCCCTCACTCGGAGGGAACAAAAGAATAATACAAATTTAACTCACTAACAAACTAATTAAATAGTTACAGACCACTTAATTAGTTAAGCAAATTAACTAAGCTAATAAAGCGGTAAAACAGCCTCGGGAGGAGGGTCCAATGCATGTGTGCTCGGTTCCGCTCAAAAATCCACCACCATGCACAAGCTGCCTCTGTTTACACTGTTCTGCATCTCTGAAGACTTCACAAGTCCCAAGTATGCTTCAGCATAACTCCCTGATCACTGTGGAAGGTCACCAGCCAAGAGGAAACACCATCGGCCATGGTAAAGTGGTCATCGACCATCCATTGAGCTCTCGACCATCCATTGTTGGTCGATCGGCACTGAATGTGGTCGGTCGACCATCCATTCTTGCAGAACCCTGTTTTGACAGGAGCAGAGGGCAGACAGAGCATGGCAATGCATTTCAAGCAAATGTTTGCACAACCAACCTCCCCATCATGTTATGGACTCAAGGGAGTTTGGTACTCGACCCTTGGACCACCAATCGCGCATTTCAATGCGTGATGATCCAAGAAGTGAAGTATGCATTTTGATGTCAAATGTAATGCACAAAAACACAGAATGGGCCCAACCTCTATCATAATCAATTCAAGAGGCAAGACATGCATGCCAAATGCAACCTAAGCATGCAAGCTAAGTATGCAACATGAAAATGCAAACACGCATGCAAACATGCAAGCATGTGACAATATTCACACAAATGAGCGTGCAAGACATGATGCAACCAAAGCATGCAAACATGAAGCAATGTAACAACATTTAAGCAACATGCAAAAGATGGACTTAGCCTAATATGGACAAGCCTCAGCCATGTCTAAATAAGTAGCCAAAAATGCTATGGAAATGAAGGCAAATTTACATACAAACATGCATGCAAACATGGTCCAACACTTAAGCACAAAGAAGCAACTTTCAAGCACACTTAAAAGGAATAAACATGGACATTAAATCAACATGTTAAGCTCTGAAAAACATGTTAAGGATGGTGCCAAACCAAACAAACAAAACATGCAAGCAAGCCCAAGGCCTAAGGCTAACCTAAGGGATCAAACCATGGCTATGCAAGGCGAGTCCCAAAGGGTTGAGGGGACTCAAAACAGTCCCAATGTAGGTCGAGACAAGGCCTAAAACACACTTAGAAGGCATCTAAATGTCCTACACATGGAAGCATACACAATGGTCCAAACATGGAGCATAAAACACAAACCTTTTGAAGCATCAAATGAGCCATAAATGCAAGTATACAAGCATGCTATATGGACTGAAATGACATGATAAGTGGTGCCAAACCACTGAAATGATGCAAGGAGAGCATGCTAGAGGGGCCAACACTCAAGGCCTACAAGGGAGATTGCATGGTAGCTATACAAAGCAAGTCATGGACGACCCAAATAACCGAAATCAGACCTCAAGCACATCAAAACATGCATAAAAGCTTCACAAAGCTAAGCCAAAATCATGCTAAAAACAAGGCTCAAAGCACAAAGCATGTTAAGGCAATTTCATGGCATTACAAGACAAGTATGCAAAGCATGCATGGTGTGTCTAAACCAACTTAAAACAGTGCTATATCATGGCAAAATAACACTAAATATCAGCTAAGACATGGCCAACACGGACTTAATCAAGGTGCTCACACATGAGGCTAAAATGACCATTATTGAAGACAATAAGGAGAGGGGATGACCCTCTCCTTCTTAGGACCTTAAAACACCATCCCCACCACTGAAATCCAGAGGGATTTCAGTGGCGGGAAGGCCAAGACAAGGTGGTCCCGGAGCTCACAAAAAATAGCACAAAAATGAGGCCAAACAAGGCCTAAGAGGGGTCAAACAACCCCAAACACCAAAGTGACCTTAAGAAACTATTTTAAGCACTCAAAATCAGAACTTTTATTAGTTATAGACTAAGCTTAAAAACAGATGCAAGGATGGCTAAAAGCCTAAGAAAAAATGGGGAATAAAGGGGTAAAGTTCTTACCCTTGAAGACCTTCTTCACAAGGACCACTCCAACCCCTTCTTTAGGTCAAAACCAGCTCAAAAACTTCAAGGACAACCCTTTGGTACCTCAGCAACCAAGGTATAGTATAATGGTAGGCGTTTGTGCACAAAAGTAAGAACAAACACACACTTATACACACACAACTCAAAAGGAGAGGGAGATATAGAGATGGATAGATACACAAACCCTAACCCTAATCTCAAAGCTCTGGAATTTTTTGGAACCCTTGAAGAGGGAGGAGAAGCCCTCCCTTTATAGGGCTCCACTCTTGCAAAGCTTACAAAACAAGCTAAGCAAGAGGGAAATCCCTCCATACACGTGTATGGAGGGGGTGCAAAGTGTATGCTAGCTATCACAGTTGGCACAAAATATCTGTCAAAAGAAGATGCACAGTGGTCGGCCAGCCAAAAATGACAAATTGACCAAATAAATGGTCGACCGACCAGAAAGAGTGCCGACCGGCCATCACCAATGGCCGATAGCAACAAAACAGGGCTGGTGGCCTCAAGCCAGGGCCGGTGAGGTGTGGGGATGGCTAACAAGCCTTCCTCTACCCTCAAAAGGAAAACAACAAGTGCTTGGTGCAAAACCAAACACAAAACAGGCAAGTCGGGAGGTCTTGAGGCAAGGCGCGTGGCCGAAACCTCCAAGAACTCAGGACGAACACGAACATGGATGATCACCGAGTGTTCAAACAGTGACATCCAAGTCTTGAGGACGGTCAAAAATGGGGTGTCTACACCAGCCACTTTTACTAGCTGGCCGACCAGTTTTTTGCTGCACTTCTCCAGTTTGCTGCAACAGAGAGCAAGAAAGGGCATGACAATGTATTTGCAAGGTATGTGTGCACAACCACGCTCCTTATCATTTCATAAGCTCAAGGGAGTGTGGTTCTCGACCCTTGAGCCACCAATCACGCATCTTGATGCATGATGCAGAGAAGCCAAGATTGCACGAATCAATGTGAAATGAATGCACACATAAACACATAAAGCCTTGACCTCTATCATGTATGATCAATAGGGTCGGCGACTGAGAATTGAGGCACGTTTCATCACTTCAACTATGAAACGTCCCTCGTTTCTCGTGTTTGGACTAACACCTAATCCAAACACAATGCAAGCAACAATATGCATAACACAATGCAAAAAATAACATGGCATATGCAATGCAAAGAATAACATGGCATACACAATGCAAAGAACGACATGGCATACACAATGCAAAGGATAACATGGCATATGCAATGCAAAGAACAACATGGCATACGCAATGCCAACAATATGCAAATAAGCATGCTGAATGGACTTAAACCGAATGTGGATAGACCTCAGCCATGCCCAAAACAGTGGCCATAATGCTAAGAAATAAAGGCACAAAAGCATATACAAGCATGCACATGTAATGGCCCATCAACTAGGCCTAAGAGCACAACTCTCAAGAGTGCTCAAGGAGTGATAAACATGGGAGTGTAACAACACTATAAGCTCTGAAATAAGGTATGAAATGATGCCAAATCATTCAAGCAACACAAGTATGGCATGCAAGTGTCCTTAAGCATGAAAGCTAATAATGAGGACCACACAAGAGGCATGCAATACATGGCACAAATGCATGAACCAACCATGGACAGAGCTCAAATAGGTCAAGACAATGACCAAAACATGCTAAGATGGGGGCGCTCAAATGCCTAGGCATGCATGCATGCACACTAAACCACAAACAAGGCAACAATGCACAACACTCAAAGGCACTCAAGGGGTAAAAGAAGTAGGAACATGGCAATTCTATATGCTCTGAAATGTCATGTTAAATGATGCCAAATCATGTACATGATACAAATGAAGCATGTTATGAAGCTCAAAGCTTGAAACTAGCCTAGGCACTTGCACTATAGCTATGCAAAACATGAAGCATATGGAAAATACAACCCAAAGCAGTCCAAGAGCATGTCAAAATGATGCTAAAACATGTATGGAAGGAAGCCAAAATGAGCTAGCATGAAGGTCATAGGGCATAAAATAAGCAAGGCCAATAGGGAGAATTACACTACACCTATCAAGACCAAGCATGGGATGGCTTTGCCAACAGAAATCATAGTTATATCATGGCAAAATAACCCCAAAAAGACACTGAAATGATAGCTCGCAAGCTTAGGCATGAAGGCATACACAATGACTCATGTTTAAGGCACAAAGCATGAACCTTCCAAAGCATGGAAAGAGTGACAAATGTGAGTGCATGAACATGAAACATGTACTAAAATCACATTTCAAATGATGCCAAATCATGAAAATAGTCCAAGTAATGCATACTAGTGGACTTGATACACAAAGCTAACAAGCTGGAATGCATTATAGCTTTAGAAAGCATGGCATGCATGACCAAAACAACACAAATCAGAGCTAGAGAATGCTAAAACATGGACAAAAGCTTCTTAGAGTTAAGCCAAAATCACGCTAGAATGACAGTCTAAAGCATGATACAGATTAGGCTAATTTGTGAGATTGCATTACAAGTGCATGGAGCATGCATGAGCCAACCAAACAAAACCTTAACAGAGGTATGACATGGCAAGAAAACACCAAAAACCTACTGAAATGGTCCCAAAACAAGCTAGAAACACATGCTACATCATGAAGCACACAAAGCTAGTTTGTAAGATTTACACTATAAGTGTACTAAGCATGGAAGAGGTGACAAAACCAAACCAAAACAGTGGTATGCCATGCTGAAATAACCCCAAATACATGCTAAGATATGGCCAACATAAGCTTCACAAACATGCTCAAACATGAGGCATTCAAAGCAAGCATTCAAAACACAAGGGGAGGCGATGGCCCTCTCCTATTTGGGACATTAAAACAACATTTCCACCATTGAAATTCCTCTGAGTTTCAGTGGCGAGAAGACCAAAACAAGGTGGTCCCAATAGCTTAAAAATATGGCACAAGAACAAGGCCAAACAAGGCCTATGAGGGGGTAGAACACCCCCAACACAAAAGTGACCTGAAACAAACATCACAAGGACTGAAAAACAGAACTTTTTTGAGTAGAAAGTTAAGCTCAAATCAGCATGCAAATAGGTCCAAAAGCTTATGCCAAAACACGGGTTTTAAGGGTTAGAAGCTCACCCTTGAAGAACACCTTCAAAACCACTACTCCAGCAGCTCTTCTAAGCTCAAACCAATCCAAAAACTCCAAAACCAGCTCCTAAGTACCTCAGCCACAAAAGGATGGTGTTTGATTGTGTGTTTGTGTGCAATAGTATGAAGAAATTACACTTTAAGGCACAAATATGAAACCAAAAGAGAGATATAGAGATATATGTGTATGTATATCTCCAGCAAGAAAATTTGCACCTGGAGGAGGGAGGGAGGGCCTCATTTTTATAGAAAAACAAGCCTTAAGCTTGTTGAGGAAGCTAAGGGCTTAAAGCCATCCCTCCTTACACGTGTATGGAGGATGGCTTCTGTGCCTTCCAACTGTAACAGTTGGCACCAAAATATCTGCAAAAAGATGATGAAAAGTTGCCGACCACCTGAAGTGGTCAGCCACCTACTTGTAGTGGTCGGCCAACCACCACAAGTGGTCTCCTAAAAATAAAACTGGTCGGCCATGGTGGGGGGTAGCCTGCACACTGAAAACAAGCTAGTGGTGTGGTGGCCGACCAAAAAAGGTGGTCCAAAGACCAAGAAAACGAGTTAGCTGACCAAAAAACTGGCTGGCAGGAAGAAAAGTCGTCTCCAAGGGAAAGAACTGGTCTCCCACCCTTATACCACCTTCCAAACAAGGAAAACAAGGGTCAGACCAAAAACAAACCAAAAAGGATGCAAGACAAGAGTTTGGGAGGCAAGGCGCGCAACCGGGAGCCTAAAAAACTGGTCTACGGGCATCAAAAGTGGTCTACGAGCAGAAAAGTGGTCTCCCAGACCACAGTGTCCCTCTAGGTAGAGACAACAAGGCATGGTTCAAAAACCAAGCTAAACGGAGAACGTTAAACGATCCCGAGACAAGGCGCACGACCGAAGGCTCCGAAAATCGGAAACTAGTTTCCAAGCAGGAAAAGTGGTCTACGACCACGAAAAGGTGGTCTACAGACCTCTCCCTCCCTCCAGGGAAGAGAAACAACGCTTGGTCCACAAACTGAGCCAAAGCACAAAGAGTTCTGAGGCCCGGAGGCAAGGCTTTCAGCCAAAAACTCCGAAAACTCGAAACGAGCTCAAACATGCATAATCACAGAGCGCTCAATCGATAACGTCTAAGTCTTAAGGTCGGTCAAAAATGGAGTGTCTACAGTTGCCCCTCTTTGACAGAACTCGGAAGTCAAGAAGTGACGGGAGTGAATGTCGAAGCCCAGAGACGACCCATTTTTTACGAGGCCGAAGACTTAGACGAACAGGCAAGATAACAAAGAGATGCGCCCGCAGGCTGGGGCAAGATGCAAATCACATGCACAATGCCGAACATAACTTATGATCATGCAAAGAAAGCTGTAATGAAGTAATTATGCAAAATAAATTCAACAGTTTAAGCGAATGAAACAACAGTCCCATACACTCTAACAGAAAGGGTGTGAGAAAATTATACAATTCTCAATGCGTCTCACGCGGATAAGACATACAATATCATTTGGTCGCGCCAGCTTCAAATGAACCGTACATACAATATCATGCCTGCAAAAGAAAGAAACTCAACAGGTATAATATAGTAAGAACAAATGTTCCACGTTTCATCAAGGTACAATATCAATACAAGACAAACGAGTGCACATATGATGCCGATGGAAATATGCATATCAATGCAAGTGAAAAGCGCATAGCAATGCAAGTGAAAAGTGCGTACTTCACTTTCACATTTTCTGCGATGTATTTTCCACTTCTTGCATACTTCATGTTTTCGCTACGTATTTTATCTGCTCGTTCTGAACATATATACATACACATCACTTTTACTCGTTTTGAACACAACTTGCACACAGCATCCGGTTCATATGGGCACACAGCTCTCAACATAACACTTTGCTCACTTGGCACATAACTCACGACGTAGCATTCCATTCATTTGGCACACAACTTACAACACAACACTTTGTTCGTTTGGCACGCAGCTCATTTTGGGCACACAGCTCTTTTTGGGCACACAGCTCATAACACTGCTCAATTTGAACACACAGTTCATAACACAACATTCTGTTTGTTTTGCACGTAGCTCATAACATAGCATACTGTTCAATCTGAATACACAGTTCATAACACAGCATTTTGCTCAATCTGAACACACAATTCATAACGCAGTATTTTGCTCAATCTGAACACACAGTTCATAACGCAGCATTTTGCTCAATCTAAACAAACAATTCAGAACTCAGTATTCGGTTTAATTTGCACGCAGCTCATAACATAGCACACTATTCAATCTGAACACACAGTTCATAACACAACATTCGGTTTAATTTTGAACACACGGTTCATATAGGACACTGCTCATTCTGAACATACGGGATGCAATGACGGAACTTGCAGAAGTCGAAGCAAACTCAGATGCTCCAAATTTTTCCTATTTTCTTTTGCTTCGCAGTTCGGAACCCATATAGCTTCAGATAGGTCCTGGTTTTACTGTTCTCACATGACCTGGGTTGAACCCTGCAGTTTTATGAAAGAACGAATCCTGTTTTGTACAAATGTGGAGAATGGCACAGCACTCTGAGCACAAAACAATTTTTTTGAAATTGAAATGAGAAAAGGGTTCTCAACCAGGTATTGAGCCTACAACTGACCACAGCCAAAACGACTCAACAATGGAAAACAAAGGTAAAATAACCTAAACACATCTATTGACACTCGAAATGACTCAAAACAAGAATCGAGACAGACAAAACACAACAAAACACAAGACTCAATTGTGCACAGGGAGCCTGTTTCTCCGGGTATCGTTTCCCATCCTTTCTCATTTGTGATTCTCACATCACTCGGCCCTTAGGCTCTGTTTTTCTGAAAAAGCCCTCTCCTCACTTTTCCTCTCAGCGCAAATCTCTCAATTCTTCAATCTCTCATTTTTTATCCCTCCTCTGGGTGGTTGATGGATAGACAGAAAGTTGCGGGCTCTTGCCCCTAGCATTCTGCTAGATTCTCTTTCTTCCACTCACAACAGTGAACTTTCCCGCATAGGGGTTGCGCTACAATTAGGTGTGTAGCAAATCTGCAGCTGACATCGGTCAATGATGCCCTTGGCTAGTTCGGATGTGACCAGACCTTTTCGAACTAGGGAGTGGAATATCCTGCTCTTTTTCCAGTTTGTGCTTCGCACTTGACTTGATACCTCGCTGCTCGAAGGATGAGAGTGCTTTCGGCCATTTGCTGTTAGCTTCAGTTGTGCCCTTTTCTGGCAGGTAGAGTGCCCTTTCTGGCAAGTATGTTGACAATTGGGAAAAGACAGAACACCTGACTCAACTGTGCCCCTAGTTCATCATTTTGACCATTTTTTGTTTTGGTTTTCTACTAAAACAATTTTGACCAAAAAGAGAGTTTGATTAACACGCTTGTTCAACTTTTTGATTTGAAATCATGCAAGTCAGGTTGTAAGCACTGAAAATTTTCCTTTTTTGGGTCCAAGAAATGGTCTAGTTTTGGAAAATGGAATAATTTTCGAGAGAATTAGTCAACCTCATTAAAAATTCTCAAAAACTATTTTTGCAAATGGCCACTGCTCGACCAACACAGAATTTACTCTTGAGATGCACAACCTCATATCCAAAATAATGGAAAATTGCCCCTTGTCTGAACAGCACTGCATGGCAACTGAAAGTTGCCCCTAGTCTGAATGGCACAGCAGCGCACTGTATGGCAACGGAAGGTTGCCCCTTGTTTGAATGGCACCGCAGCACACTGTATGGCAACCAAAAGTTGCCCTTGTTTGAATAGCACCGCAGCACACTGTAACCAGTTCTCATAGTGACAATCACCACCGAACACTCAGATATAGCGAAGACAAAGACAACCCGTTCAATCTCATAGACAGGACAATTGAATTTGAAGTGTTTTACGACTGGACTTGAAAATGAAGTTGCCTACGTATCCCAAAGATGGGAATAAAGCCTTACGTAGTTCGGGGTTAAGGTACACTCGGGTATTAACCTCTTCTTTTACGCTCTAACTTTTTCCAAGGCCGCCCTTTCAGGTTTTCAACCTTGCGAGCTATGTTTTTCATTTCTTTTCATTTTTCATTTCTTCTCTTTTTCTTTGTTCATTCTTTGCATTTTTTTTCTTTTTTGTTCTTTTCTTTGTTCATTTCTTTTTTCATTTTCTTCATTTTTTTCATTTGCTCTAACTTTTGCCTGGGTCGCCCTTCCAGGTTTTCGGCCCAGCGAGCCTCTCAAGGGTAAAAGTGTAGCTTGTCCATTTTGAATGGTTTGAGATCTCGAAGCCATCAGAATCCAGGAGAATGGCTGCTGTTCGCTGATTATGTAGGAGTCCATCCAATTGGGGGCTGAATTTGCCCCTAGTGTTGCAGATAAGAACTCGATTGTCCTTCAACAAAAACTTTCTTCTTTTCTCCCTTCTGGGATTTGGCATTCTTGCCGATCTTCGTTAGCTTGAGAAATGTCCCAATTTTTTGACTCCTCGAGCACATTTGACATTTTTTTTTGCCCCTAGTTCAAGGGCTGTTTCGGACCTAGTTTCGCAAGCTTCTTTTGATGACATCTGATCTTCTTGATCTGACTTTTCTTCCCGCTGGTTCAAGGGCTGCTTCAAATCTGGCCACACAGGCCTCACATCATGATTGACCTTTGAACATTCTGAATCCAAGTTCAAGGTTTGAAAGCAAAGGGGTCGAGTCTCGAGGCTGAGAGCGATCCTAGGCTGCACAATCTCAAGGGAGATTCCACACAGGTCTTCGCAGGATGGCGCAAAACATTTTTTTGAAATCTTTTAAGAAAGCGACTAATCGCTCGCGCTGAAGACAATGCGGAACCAATCTGGATCAAGCCAGGATCCTTCTCAGTACTCACACTAACAAGCATGATCTCATTCATTAAGGGCTTAGCACGCCTCTCTTTCTCTCAGTTGATCAAATTTTGCAAAACCCGAGGAATCCCTCCCTCTTTGTTTTCACCACAGTGTTCAAAAAGTTTTGAAAAACTTAGGCCAATGCAATAATTTCAGGACACAGAAGAGCAGGTGAAATGGACTACCGTTTCATTCAAATTTGCTGGCACAACTGGCTCGAGATAAAAACAAACACAAAAGCGTTAAAACCACTGCTGTTTCATTCAAATCTTCTGGTGCAACTGGCTCCATGGCAGAAACAGACTCAAAAGAGTTGGTGTAAAAAACAAACACAAAACAAGATAGTGATGTCCGAGGTAACACCCCCGAAATCACCTGACTCTTAACAAAACAGGACTGACTCGATACAACGAGACAGAGTCAACTGACTTAGCACAAAAAGACTGACTCAAAACAACGAGACAGACTCTAAATAACATAACAAAACTAACTCAATACCCAAGTTAGAAAGTACAAAAACTAGCATTTGCACAATGCTCAAAACAGTGCGGGCCATCCGCCACATCCGGTGTAAACTAGGTGCCATCCGCAGGTGGCCCATCCCTCTTACCATATAATCTCATTATCCCCCGAGTTCACTGATCCAGTGATGATAGACTTTGTTGAGCTCGGTGGGATGATGACCTCGTTGTCATACAAATCCTGTACTTCATGGCGAAGACGAAAGCAATTGTCGGTGCTATGACCGGTTTGTTGATGGTTGGCACAGTACTGGGTAGCATCATGACCGGGTGGAAGACGACTAGGGAGAGGTCGAGGCTCGAGGGGTTTGAGATGGCCTTTTTCAACAAGGATTTGAAGAGCCTTGGACAAAGGCATATAGAGGGCATGGAAGACCCTGCGACCTCGGGGTAGATACTTCGAGGTTTGTGGATTTTTGCTGGGTGCACTAGCAAAGGGGTCAGCAGGTGCTGGCTTGGTTTGCCGATCTCTTCTGAGTACAGGATTAGAGCTCAAAGGATCATTTCTGGTACGACGGCCCTTCTCCCGGTTCTCCCCTTGCTTTGAACTGCTCTCATTTTGAGTGGCGAAAGTGTCATCCACAGTTTTTGCAACAATTGCGAGCACTTGCTGTTTGTTCAGTCTTTCAGCTTTCAAAGCCCCAACAACCCACAGAAGGTGTTCATAGGGATCAATGCCTGCCCCTAACTTGTCCTTTCCACTTGCCTTAGCTTAGCCAAACGTTTGGGTTGCAACATCAATGCGAAGTCCGGTTGTTGTCGACATGTCATTGCCCAAACTTGGAGTGGCTTCAGGTTGGCCAATTTCGATTACAATTCATCCCAGGAGTGGGGAGTCGTCTGACATGAAATTTTCGGCATGTGATGTGATTAATGGCGGAGCCGATATTCCAAAGGCTAGATCAGCCACAGTTCTCTAAAGATCACAAATCATTCCCATCAGCTCAAAAGTAGTGGGCACACGGGTTTGAGATGATTGGGTTTCCAAGATTGGATGTGTGGTAGGTGTCCCAGACGGGCATTGCATTTCAGCATCGGTCTCACCCTGCATGGTGATTTCCTAGTTTAATGTCGTTGCCATGACCACAATTTTCTTCTGAGCTCTGCATCATCATGAGTCTGCTAAATTGAACAGAGGTGACGTGACCGGTGACTAACGGATCAGATGAACCGGTGAGCCTTGACTGGCCTTTCTATGCCTTGCCTCAGCGAAGGAAAACACTGGCTGCTCTGAACTGAATCTCTGACCTGACAAAGTCTATCTGCACAAGTCCAATGTACCGGGGGGATATTGGAGCCTTCTGAAGCTATGGTTCCAAGACTACCCTAGCAAAAGAGAAAACATGCAGCATCTCAGCCAAATTTCACCAGAACAGATTTGAGTATAGCTGAATGACTGTACTCTTTACTGAATTATGCCCCAAATTTTGCCTGTAAATTGATACCCTCAGGTAAAACTGATTCCCCCAAAATACTGATGCCCTCAGGCCTGATACCCAGACTTGCAAACTGATACATGCATTCCTGTAGAGGCACACTCTAACAGCACATAACAAGCAAATGAGAGCCAAAACACCCCTATGGAGGGGTAGGGTTTCCCTGTCCTATCTTGTCAGGAGCTAGGGTTTCACTATGCACACAGTGGTTTCAAACAACCTACAATCGGGTAAGCAACCTATCCTAGTTTGGAATAGTCACTATGGATTCTGATATGCACTAGGTCGAATGGTCAAAAAGGGTGCCCCGGTAAAAAATCGGGGTTTGTGTTGCCGTCGTGGCAGAGCCTGCAACCGGTCAGCCTTATGGCACGCTTCTCAAAGCGAGCCTCCGGCAAACCGTTCAGGAATAGCATACGGCAAACACGGTGTCCTAGGCGCACCAATGCAAATGCAATGCAAAGAAACGCATAAGTGTAGTCAAAACAAGATATCATGAGTTTGAGTTAAGTTCTCTAAATCCCTAGCAGAGTCGCCAGAAACTGTAGACCGCCCGAACTCTGCTCCACGCGCCAGGGCGCGAATCGTCGTTCATTAGCTACTACAATTCGGACTCAATGTCATGGTTCTGAATCTAATCTCGCAAAGTGCAATGCAAGATTGATAAATCACCAAAGAGTCCAAATCCGGCAAATCGTTTTGGAAAACCGATTTTTATAAAGAAGTGTCAAACATGGACTGCTTTGCCAGATACAGAGTCACCACCTAAATATTTTATTTTTGGAAATTTAGGAAACCCTGACTCGTGTCTAAGGCCACGTGTCCGTCATCACCAAAGTTGCCTTGGCTCGGGAACTTGGGTACGAGAGGAGAAGGTCATGCAATGAGCACCCCTGCTCGCCCGATCAAAGATCGGCCTTTACCAACATGATATATTATTTTTGAAAATACATGCGTTCTTATTCCGATTATTAACCTAGAATTACTATGTGATGCGCACAGCATGCAAGTATAGATTAGATCGCCTAAGTTGGAACAAAACATTTCATGTTTGTTTGTTTGAAAACGGTTTAGAGGTGCTACTCGCAAGTAGGCTAAGTCTTGGATTTTCCCACCCTTAAGTGGGCTTAGAAAACAATGATTTTGCCACTCTCAAGTGGGCTTAAAACACACAGTTCGATGAATTGTCCCAATTCAAGTAATCCAACCTTCACCCACTGGCATTCAAGCAGTTAACCACTTAAGCAGTTAGCCTCATGGCAAGCATGCTAACATGGCAACATACACATCTCATGCAGTATGCTAAAGCGTAAACATTCACAATGTACTCCAAGCCAAAACAGAGAACTAGTTAGAAATCATGCGTGATCCTAGTTCATGTTAAGATGGATAATGCAACACATGCAAAAATGCAACTAAAATAGGCTCAGCTATTCTAAGATGTCATGTGAATACAACTTGATAACATGCCGTTGAACACGTATTCAAGTAAATGTATTGAAATACAATGTAGTTAGTATGATGTGCCAAGCTTGGTGCATGCAAGACAGATGAATGGATGCACGCATGCGAAGCATAAGTATGCTAAATGAAATATGCCCTAAAACTAACCACTGAAAGCAGGTAAATAAAAGGGAGAAAGAAATGGGGGTTGGAAGACACGCATCACACACACGCACACTTATTACAATAGTTGGCCCTCTCGACGGAGGGTCCGAATAAGAAGCTAACTAGCTAATCTAAGCTAATTGAACTAATTATTACAAAACAAAACTAGCTAACTAACAAGCTAAATAATTAAGTGCAAAATAAAGCTAATTAACTAACAAGTTAACTAACTAGTTATTACAACATAAATTGAATAGCTAACGCATTAACTAATTAAGTACAGAACCAAAGCATGAACTAGCTAAGGAAAAGAAGCTAAGTAACGCAATAAAGCGATGTCCTCAGAGGAAGAAGAATGCATGCTCGGTTGCCTCGTTCAGAAATCCAACGCGATGCCCCAATTTGCCTTTGTTTTCAATTGTTCTCAAAACATTGTACCAAGCTCCACAAAGCTTCAACTCCACCATGGGAACCTGTAGGGGGGTGGTCGACCAATTGTTGAGGAGGGAGACCACCTGTCGACCACTTTTCTTTGCTGTAGACCAGAAAAGGTGGTCGGCCAGCCACTTTTACTGGTTGGCCGAACAATTTTTGCTGCACTTCTCCAGTTTACTGCAACAGAGAGCAAGAAAGGGCATGGCAATGTATTTGCAAAGTATGTGTGCACAACCACCCTCCTGATCATTTCATCAGCTGAATGGAGTGTGGTTCTTGACCCTCGAGCCACCAATCAAGCATCTCGATGCATGATGGTCGAGAAGCCAAGATTGCACGAATCAATGTGAAATGAATGCACACATAAACACATAAAGCCTTGACCTCTATCATGTATGATCAATAGGGTCAGCGACCGAGAATTGAGGCACGTTTCATCACTTCAAGTATGAAACGTCCCTTGTTTCTCGTGTTTGGACTAACACCTAATCCAAACACAATGGAAGCAACAACATGCATAACACAATGCAAAGAATAACATGGCATACATAATGCAAAGAATAACATGGCATACACAATGCAAAGAACGACATGGCATACGCAATGCAAAGGATAACATGGCATACGCAATGCAAAGAACAACATGGCATATGCAATGCAAACAATATGCAAATAAGCATGCTAAATGGACTTAAACCGAATGTGGATAGACCTCAGTCATGCCCAAAACAGTGGCCATAATGCTAAGAAATAAAGGCACAAAAGCGTATACAAGCATGCACATGTAATGGCCCATCAACTAGGCCTAAGGGCACAACTCTCAAGAGTACTCAAGGAGTGATAAACATGGGAGTGTAACAACACAATAAGCTCTGAAATAAGGTATGAAATGATGCCAAATCATTCAAACAACACAAGTATGGCATGCAAGTGTCCTTAAGCATGAAAGCTAATAATGAGGACCACACAAGAGGCATGCAATACATGGCACAAATGCATGAACCAACCATGGACAGAGCTCAAATAGGTCAAGACAATGACCAAAACATGCTAAGATGGGGGCGCTCAAATGCCTAGGCATGCATGCATGCAAACTAAACCACAAACAAGGCAACAATGCACAACACTCAAAGGCACTCAAGGGGTAAAAGAAGTAGGAACATGGAAATTCTATATGCTCTAAAATGTCATGTTAAATGATGCCAAATCATGTACATGATACAAATGAAGCATGTTATGAAGCTCAAAGCTTGAAGCTAGCCTAGGCACTTGCACTATAGCTATGCAAAACATGAAGCATATGGAAAATACAACCCAAAATAGTCCTAGAGCATGTCAAAATGATGCTAAAACATGTATGGAAGGAAGCCAAAATGAGCTAGCATGAAGGTCATAGGGCGTGAAATAAGCAAGGCCAATAGGGAGAATTACACTACACCTATCAAGACCAAGCATGGGATGGCTTTGCCAATAGAAATCATAGTTATATCATGGCAAAATAACCCCAAAAAGACACTGAAATGATAGCTCGCAAGCTTAGGCATGAAGGCATACACAATGACTCATGTTTAAGGCACAAAGCATGAACCTTCTAAAGCATGGAAAGAGTGACAAATGTGAGTGCATGAACATGAAACATGTACTGAAATCACATTTCAAATGATGCCAAATCATGAAAATAGTCCAAGTAATGCATACTAGTGGACTTGATACACAAAGCTAACAAGCTGGAATGCATTATAGCTTTAGAAAGCATGGCATGCATGACCAAAACAACACAAATCAGAGCTAGAGAATGCTAAAACATGGACAAAAGCTTCTTAGAGTTAAGCCAAAATCACGCTAGAATGACAGTCTAAAGCATGATACAGATTAGGCTAATTTGTGAGATTGCATTACAAGTGCATGGAGCATGCATGAGCCAACCAAACAAAACCTTAACAGAGGTATGACATGGCAAGAAAACACCAAAAACCTACTGAAATGGTCCCAAAACAAGCTAGAAAGACATGCTATTTCACGAAGCACACAAAGCTAGTTTGTAAGATTTACACTACAAGTGTACTAAGCATGCAAGAGGTGACAAAACCAAACCAAAACAGTGGTATGCCATGCTGAAATAACCCCAAATACATGCGAAGATATGGCCAACATAAGCTTAACAAACATGCTCAAACATGAGGCATTCAAAGCAAGCATTCAAAACACAAGGGGAGGGGATGGCCCTCCCCTATTTGGGACCTTAAAACACCATTTCCACCATTGAAATTCCTCTGAGTTTCAGTGGTGAGAAGGCCAAAACAAGGTGGTCCCAATAGCTTAAAAAGATGGCACAAGAACAAGGCCAAACAAGGCCTATGAGGGGGTAGAACACCCCCAACACAAAAGTGACCTGAAACAAACATCACAAGGACTGAAAAATAGAACTTTTTTGAGTAGAAAGTTAAGCTTAAATCAGCATGCAAATAGGTCCAAAAGCTTATGCCAAAACACGGGTTTTAAGGGTTAGAAGCTCACCCTTGAAGAACACCTTCAAAACCACAACTCCAGCAGCTCTTCTAAGCTCAAACCAATCCAAAAACTCCAAAACTAGCTCCTAAGTACCTCAGCAACAAAAGGATGGTGTTTGAGTGTGTGTTTGTGTGCAATAGTATGGAGAAATTACACTTTAAGGCACAAATATGAAACCAAAAGAGAGATATAGAGATATATGTGTATGTATATCTCCAGCAAGAAAATCTGAACCTGGAGGAGGGAGGGAGGGCCTCCCTCTTATAGAAAAACAAGCCTTAAGCTTGTTGAGGAAGCTAAGGGCTTAAAGCCATCCCTCCATACACGTGTATGGAGGATGGCTTCTGTGCCTTCCAACTGTAACAGCTGGCACCAAAATATCCCCAAAAAGGTGATGAAAAGCTGCCGACCACTTGAAGTGGTCGGCCAGCTACTTGTAGTGGTCAGCCGACCACCACAAGTGGTCTCCCAAAAATAAAACTGGTCGGCCATAGTGGGGGGTAGCCTGCACACTGAAAATAAGCTAGTGGTGTGGTGGCCGACCAGAAAAGGTGGTCCAAAGACCAAGAAAACTAGTTAGCTGACCAGAAAACTGGTGGCAGGAAGAAAAGTGGTCTCCAAGGGGAAGAACTGGTCTCCCACCCTTATACCACCTTCCAAACAAGGAAAACAAGGTTCAGACCAAAAAAAAACCAAAAAGGATGCAAGACAAGACTCTGGGAGGCAAGGCGCGTAACCGGGAGCCTCAAAAACTGGTCTACGGGCATCAAAAGTGGTCTACGACCACAAAAGTGGTCTCCCAGACCACAGTGTCCCTCTAGGCAAAGGCAGTAAGGCATGGTTCAAAAACCAAGCCAAATGGAGAACGTTAAGCGGTCTCGAGACAAGGTGCGCGACTGAAGGCTCTGAAAATCGGAAACTAGTCTCCAAGCGGGAAAAGTGGTCTACGACTACAAAAAGGTGGTCTACAGACCTCTCCCTCCCTCCAGGGAAGAGAAAAAAGGCTTGGTCCACAAACCGTGCCATAGCACAAAGAGTTCAGAGGCCCGGAGGCAAGGCTTTCAGCTAAAAACTCCGAAAACTTGAAACGAGCTCAAACATGCATAATCACCGAGCGCTCAATCGATGACGTCTGAGTCTTAAGGTCGGTCAAAAATGGGGTGTCTACAGTCGGCCACAGGCATGTACGGTCGGCCACGAATGTGTCCGGTCAGCCACCAATGACGGCCGGTCGGCCACTAATGTCCAAAACTCAGATTTTTTGCAAATATTTCCCCTCCAGCTGTTACACACTCCTCCAGCTGTCTCTAAATCAGATTTTTCGACCAAGGCTTGTATATTACTATATATAAAGGCCATATCTCTCATTTTGGAAGGTTAGAAAGTTTGGCAGCCTCTCTCTCTCTCCTACATTCATCTCTCTCTAGATTTCTCTCTCTCTTGAGCTTTTGTGCTTAGAAGCTTGCATACTTCAAACTGTAACCTATTAACCTTAACCAAAGTGGTTCATCCTTGGGCTGAGGTTGCTTAAAGCTCTCTTGGAGCCTCCTTTGAGCTCTAAAATGGCGGTTGAAGCTCAGAATTGTGCCTATTGTGTGCTTTGCTTCAAAGGTATAGAACTTACCCTATTTAACCTTATTTTGCACACTTGTTTTGCCACCTTTGCAAACTATTTTTGGCCTGGTTTTCAACTACAAAAACCTCTGGTTTTTAGTCCTAAAAATGGTGGTTTGAGCCTTTGTGAGTTAGGGGGTTGTCCCCCCTTTTTGCATTTTAGCTTGTTAAGCTTTTTGCACAATTTCTCATCACCTTCAAATCAAAATTTTTGGGCCTTTTCACCACTGAAACTCAAAGGTTTTTCAGTGACAAAAACCATGTTTTGAGGTCCAAAATAGGAGGGAGTGGCTTCCCCTCCTTGTGTCTTGTTTGCATGTGTAGATAGCTTAACATGTGAGCATGTTTTTCTACCTTTTTATGACTCAATCTTAGCATATTTTGGCCACTGATTTTCAATGATTTGGTTCTGTTTTGAGCTGTCTTGATCATATAAGCCATGTATTGTGTAGCTATAGTGCAAATGCCTTCACTAGCTTTGTGTTTTAAGGCCTCTAACATGTTGTGCATGAGGTATTTGCATGTTATAGCATCATTTTGCATATGATTTCAGTATGTATAGCTTTGTCACACTCTCACTTATTGCACTTTTTCATTGCTTTTTGAGTGTTGTGCTTTGAGCCTTGTTTGTAAGCCAATATGTGAGCATATTTTTCTTGCCTTTTGTGCTGCCATCTCAGCATGTTTTAGCCACTATTTGGACATGTTTAAGCTCTATCCAAAGCTGGTTTGATAATTTGAGCTTGATATTGCATGCCTCTAGTGTAATGATCTTCATTAGCTTTAAAGCTTTTGGCTCTTAACATGTTGTGCATGTGTTGCTTGCATGTTGTAGTATTATTTCTCAGGCCGTTTTAGCACTGAAATTCTGTAACCTCCCCCATTTCTTCATTTTTCCATTTGTTTTGAGGGTTGGTTAACCTTGTGGTTGTGTTTAAGCTTGAGATGGAGCTTGTGCCCAATGGCTTTAATCCTCTTTTGACGGTTTCTACTAGCCAAAGGCATGAGCTCTCTCATGTCCTAAATCATCCTTTGGTTGACCCCTCTCTCATTAGAGGACTCTCACATTGGACTTAACCGGTTAAAGAATGGCTTGGTAATGCTAAAATGTGTAAACAAGAATTGGACAAGTAAGACATGATCAAGATAAGCATGTTGTGTTTGCATTGCATTGTGGTCAATCAGACGTTATATTGAACACAAGGTAGATTGGTCCATTTTATACTCAAAGTGATGAAATGAGCCAATCTCCTTTGTCTCCATCACCCTTGATCATGCATGACAGGGTGGTGGCCCTTCGAGTCTTATTTGTGCATTCATTGACTTTGTACAAGCTTGACTCTTTGGCCATCATGCATTGAAAATGCTTGGTTGGTGGCTTGTGAGCCAAGAATTACACTCCTTTGAGCTTGAAAAATGATAAGGAGGGTAATAGTACATATATTATGTGAGAATACACTGCTTTGCCTCTATTTGCTCTCCATTGCAGCAAAAAGGAGAATTCCAGGGAAAGGGTGGCCGACAGCCACAAACAGTGGCCGACCGGCCATCAGTGGGAAATTTGTTCAAAATGTTCCCGTGTTGGGGCAGAAACAATTTGTTATTTGGCGAAGTGTTCAAAGTGAAAAGCAAAGTGCTAACAGAGGCATCCAAAGGCAAGGCAGTGGATTTTTGGAACGAAGCCAACCGAGCATGCATGGGTCCCTCGCCATCGAGGCCATTTAATTGTTTTAATTGGTTAGCGTAGCTAATTATTCGATTCAATCGTTGTAATATTTTAATTAGCTTAGCATAGCTAGTTATTCAATTCGGTTTGTAATTAATTAGCTAGAATAGTTAATTAGTCTATTTGTAATAATTAGCTTAGCTTAGTGTAGCTTAGCTTAATTATTCGGACCCTCCTTCGAGAGGCATATTGTTGTAATAAGCGTGCGTGTGTGTGTGCGTGTCTTCCAACCCCATGTCTTTCTCCCTTTTACTTAATCGCTTTCGATGGTTAGTTTAGGGATCATGTTTCGATTAGCATACCTTATGCTTGCATGTTTGCATTCATTCATTTGTCTTGCATGCACCGGGCTTGGCGCATCATTCAAACTGTATTGTAATTCAATACACTTACTTGAATACGCGTTTCAAAACATATTATCAAGTTTTTGCATTCAAATGCCATCTTAGATAGCTGAGCCTATTTAGTTGTATTATTGCATGTGTTGCATTAGGCATCTTAACATAGCTAGGATCATGCATTGTTTCTAACTAGCTTTTGTTTTGGCTCGGAGTACACTATAAGTTTTTACGCTTTAGCATACTTGCATGAGTGTGAGTGATGCCATGTTTAGCATGCTTGCCATGAGGCTATTTACTTAAATGCTTAACTGCATGAATACCTGTGGATGAAGGCTTTGTTGTTTGAATTGGAACAATTCAGTATATGTGAGTTTTAAGCCCACTTTGCGAAGTGGCAAATCATGTTTTAAGCCCATCATGTTTGATGGAAAATCCACGCTTTAGCCCACTTGAGAGTGGCACCTTCAAACTATTTTCGAAAACAAACATGAATTGTTTTGTTCCAATTCTCGCGATTTAGTCACATATCAAAGTTAGCTAATAACTAGACAAGAACACATGAGGTTTATAAAATAACATATAATGCTTAGTAAAGGCCGATCCTTTGATCGGGTGAGCGGTGGTGCTCATTTCAGGACCTTCCTCTCTCGTACCCAAGTTCCCGAGCCGAGGCAACTTTGGTGATGACGGACACGTGGCCTTTGGCACGTGTCAAGGTTTCCTAAATTTCCCAAAAATAAAACATTTAGGTGGTGACTCTGTAATTTGGCAAAGCAGTCTAGTTTTGGCATTATTTGATTCAAAATCTAATTTTCCAAAATGATTTGCCGGATTGGACTCTTTGGTGTTTATCAGTCTCACATTGCACTTTGTGAGATTACATTCAGAACCGTGATTGGAGTTCAAACTGTAGGGGACCAATTCGCGCCTCTCCGAAAGGGGGGCGCGTGAAGAAAGTCGAGTCTACAGTTTCTGGTGACTCTGCTGGGGACTTAGAGAACTTGACTCGAACTCATGATATGCTGTTTTATGTACACTTATGTGTTTTTTTTGCATTGCATTTGCATAGGTGGGCCTAAGTCACAGTGTTTGCCATCTGTTATTCCTGAACGGTTTGCCGAAGGCTCGCTTGGAAAAGCTTGCCATAAGGCTAACCGGTTGCAGGCTCTGCCACGATGCGAACACAAAGCTTGGATCTGGACTACTGTTGTACCGTTTGATCCCCCTTTCATTTCTCGGTGTTAGGGGCAAGAGGTATATTAGGTGGTCTTACTGAGGCACCCTTTTTGACCAATTGACCTAGTTGCATATCGGAAGCCATAAAGCCTGTTCCAAACTAGGACAGGTTGCTCACTCGAATGCAAGATTATTTGAAACCGCATGTGTGCATAGTAAACCCCTAGTTCCTGACGAAACTAGGACAGGGAAACTTTACCCCACCATAGGGGTGTTTTGGCTCTCACTTACTTGGTATGTGCTTTACAGTGAAATTGTTCAGGGATGTGCATATCAGTTGCCAAGTTAGTGTTTGTTTTGGGGTAGAATTCAGCAAAGAGCACAGTCTTTCAGCTATGCTCATGTCTGTTCTAGTGAAATGAGGCTGAGATGCCGTCTGTTTTCTCTTTTGCAAGGTTGTCCTGGAACCATAGCTTCAGAAGGCTGCAATATCCCCCGGGTGCATTGGACTTGTGTTGATAGACTTTGTCAGGTCGGAGATTCAGTTCAAAAGGGAAGCCAGTGCTTCCTTTGCCAGTGACAAGGCAAAGAAAGGCAAGTCAGGGCTCACCAGTTCAACTGATCTGACAGTCACCAGCCACATCACCTTTGTCCAAACTCAGCTGACTGTGATGTCATAGAGTTTGAAAGAAGTTATGGCCATGATAGCGGCATTAAACCAAGGTATCGCTATGCAGGATGAGACCAATGCTGAAATGCAATGCCCATCTGGGGCACCTACCACGCATCCAGTCTCGGGACCCCAACCGAACTTTGACCCACTTCCGCCAGCTGAAGATTTGCAAGGTCCGGATCCTCGAAAAGGGTTAGCTCAAGCTCAGGTTTTCAGACCTCTAGTGCAGCCTAATGAGAGGCTTTATCCCCTTGATACTAATGATCTCAACCTGACCTTGGTAAAAATTGCTAACCTTGAAAAGAAATTCAAAAAGTCACAGGGCCTTAACTCCATTCCCGACATTGAGGATGGGTACACCGAGGCTTCCGTACAGCTCTCAGACAGATTCAAAATGCCACACATTGACCGTTTTGACGGGTCTGGAGATCCTATGGTGCATATCTGTCACGACCCAAACCCGCCCCTGTAGGTTTGGCACCGTAACCGGGCAGTAATCCGTGGATTACCAAAGGCCTCTGATGAGATTAACAAATAATAAGGGGCTGCGGAAGCAAATATATAAAATAAACAAGGTCCAATGAGCTGTGATACCAAACATGAAACAGAACTTCTCAAAACTTATTTATATACATAAACATGCTAGTCAGATACATCAATATTTACAGAGAAAAGTCCCCAAGCCCTGACTTTACATAACATACATACAGACTAGCATGGTTATAAAAACAGCCATATCAATAGGCTTCAAGCGGAACCTCCTCGGGAGGCGCAACATTTGGCTGACAAAACGGAACTGAAGGCCGTCAACTCTGGCCTGGGTCATGTGCCGCCTCACATACATATATATAGTAAACTGTGAGCGAAAGCCTAGTGAATAATAAACAGAGTAAAGGGGTTTTAATGAATGAGTTCGTACAGATTTCAGAAATCAATTCATATTGTATCAAAATCATACTTGTTCAGATCATATACAGACAGAAATCATAAGTCATGGTTACATTTACGTGATACATCCACTAGCATAACAGAACAGGACGCATAAGCGTAAGGTTATGAATAACCTAGTTCCAAGAAGGAACTTCCGGATCCGGGTAACAGAACAGGACAACTAAGCCCCCATGGCGGGCCTCCGGTACCGGTAACAGTGCACAGACAGGACGCATACGCGTAAGGTTACGAATAACCAGTTCCATAAAGGAACCTCTGATACCAGGTAAGGGCTGTAGATATCACATGATACTAAGGATGTCACGAATATATGTCAGAAATTGAACAATCATTCATTGTACAGAACATATCGTTACCGAAAACAGATCTCATTTTGCCACACAGAAAATAAGTATAGTTGAACATATCTTTACTATGTTATTACTCACAGTGGGCGTTGAAATAGACAGACGGAGCCAAAAGGTCAAACAGAGTGCGGCACGTGACCTACATAAGACATAACAGGCACAACTTGAAACACACGTTCCATTTATACAAAACTTACGTCATTGGTTCTTAGTGTGTGTCTACCCTTGAATTCCTCTTATAGAGTCTTAAACATGGCCTAGGAATGCCTAGGATGGAATGAGGATGCAAAAATGACTTAGAAACATTTTTTAAAGTTTTCAGAAAAACAAGGTCCCGCTCGAGCGGACATGCAACAAAGGTCTCCGCTCGAGCAGCAACTACCCCGCTCGAGCTGACTGCAAAAGTACTGGATGCCCAAAATCCACGCTCGACGGGCGCTCGACCCCCACTCGAGCGTGTGACACATGACTCCGCCCGAGCGTGAATTACTCCGCTCGAGCGGACTGTAAATCAATGCAAGATGCTGGGAGTTCGATTTCCCCACTCGAGCGCCACTTTCCCCGCTTGAGCGGGAGACAAAAATCTGGAATTTCCATATTGAACTCCAATGCTCAAATTCAACATTTAACCATTGAAAACTCAACCGCTTGAGCTCAATTTCTGGAAAGTACATGTAGACCCATAGTACAACAAGTTTCAAAAGCCAATTTGTAAAATCAAGGGCCAAGAGTGAGTCAATTGAACACCAAAAGCAAAGAAGCTCCAAGAATTTTAAGAAAACATGACATGCATATGGTCAACTAAATTTCAATGCTCCAAAACAAAATTTAATGTAACATTGAGCTCAAAACCAAGGTAAATTCATGGACTAAAACAAAAGTATAAACATGCATGTGAAGTTTTGATGAAAACAAACTCAAATTGCAAGATTGTAAACATGCATGCATGTATTCTAACTCAAATCAACTTATGAAGCTATTTCATGACTCAAACCACTAATTTGACATGAATCCAGTAAGAACAAGCTCAATTCATAAACAAGAGGGTAATTACACTACCTTAGGTCCTCAACGCAAGGTACACAAGCTCAATTTGAAATCTACACTTCAATTATTCAAGTTCTCTAAGCCAAACTCTCAAGAACACTCACTTCTCCCACTCTTCCTCTCTTGGTTGGCAATAACAAGGGAATGAGCTGATGAAATGTTTGTGTTCAATGTAATAAGGCTTCTAATTGTGTTGGCTAAATGGGCCATTAAGTGGCACTAATGTAAATAAGTCCAACTCTTAACAATTAGCTTAATTTAATCTAGTTTAATCATTCCAAATCAAATTTTAATTGAACCTACCATAAAATTACATAAATTCTAACTAGTCTAAAACACTAATCAATTTCGGAACCGGGCGCCGATAAGGCTTTTAATTCGCAGATTAAAGTTTAAAACATGAATAGATATTTTGACACTGAACAGATAGAAACACATAAATCATGCAATATACATGCAAATTAATTCCAGATTTCCTCTTAATTACTATTAGGCATAATTAAGTACCAATTAACGTTAATCAGGGTCGGGGTTATTACAATATTCGGCTTTTCTTGGATGTTTTGAAACCAATGGGTCTGACTAAGCCGCAGAAACTCTCTTTGTATGGAAGAACCCTGTCGGGCATAGCAGCCACTTAGTCCGCCAAGTTGGAGGATACAGTGAAGCAAAACTGGGAAGAGTTGACTGAGGCCTTTGTCGATCAGTACTCCTACAATACCCAAGTTGAAATGACCACTCAAGAGCTTGAAGCAACCCACCAAAACCCAATAGAGCCTTTTGTGGAATTTGTTGCAAGGTGGAGAGCAAAGGCAGCACAGATGACAGATCGGCCTTCTGAGAGGGACCAAGTGCGAATATTGGTGCAGAACCTTTAGCCTAACATGCTGGAAAAGTTAATAGTGGCTCCTTTATTCACTTTCAAAAGTTTGCATGAATTAGGGGTTCAGATCGAGAATGAGTTCAACAAAAGGATTATTCCCAGAACAAGTGAACCAACAAGGAGGGTGATTTCCGGGAGTACCCATGCTGGTAGTAGCACTATTCCCAAACCTATTGAAATCAATACAGTCGCCATAGCAGACCCTTTTGCCAACCCAAGCCGTACAAACAGCCGACCTAACTCGAGCTTCAGGCAGAACTTTCACCCCCGTCTATATGAGCCTAACTAGCGCACTAAAAGTCCTAATGCAAAGAGGGTATCTCAAACCTCTTGATCCTCAACCTCTGCCTGACCCACTCTCTGCCAGACATAACCCCACCAAATACTGCGTGTATCATCAATAACGCGGTCATGGCACCAATCATTGCTACCGTCTTCGTCATGAGGTCCAGAATCTCATCGATAACCAGACGATTGCTCCACCTCAAGACCCCAATGACCAAGTAGCTCATCCCCATCTGAATCTAATCCATACACTGCCATCCACCTACAACCGCAGCATATACATCACCCCGGCCCATCTACCTAAGCCTGAGGTGTTTATCCTAAAAAGTATGGACTTATGCATGATGGATGCACTTGAACCCCAATCATCTCTAACCCGTGAACCCACTACTTCTGAGCTGATGAGTATGATTGAAGATCTTCAAAGAATTGTGGCAGATTTGGCCTTTGGGATATTGGCTTCGTCATCGACCACATCACATGCCAGAAATTTCATGCCAAAAGGCTCTCCAATCTTGGTGCAAGCTGCAATTGAAGATGGCCAACTTAAAGCCATCCCAGGCCTGGGCAATGACATGTCGACAATAACTAGGCTCTGCTCTGATATGGCAACCCAATCCCTTGGCAAAGTGGAAGCAAATGGCAAGAACAAGGTAGGGGCAGGCATTGATCCCCATGAACACTTTCTGTGGGTAGTTGAGGCTTTGAAGGCTGAAGGACTGAACAAACAGCAAGTGCTCGCAGTTGTTGCAAAGACTGTAGATGGCACTTTTGCCACTCAGGATGAGAGCATTCTGAATCAAGGGGCAAGCTGGGAGACGGGTTGTCGTACCAGAATCACCCCCTTCAGCTCCGATCCTATACTCGGAAGAGATCATCAAACCCAGTCAGCCCCTGCCAATCCCTTTGCTGGCACATCCAGAACTACCCCACAACCTGCAAAGTACCAACCCCGAGGCCAGAGGGTCTTCAATCCCCTCTACATGACTTTGTCCAAAGCTTTCCAAATCCTTATAGGAAAGGGCCATCTCAAACCCCTTGAGCCTCAGCCTCTCCCAGATCCCCTTCCAGCTAAGCATGATGCTGCCAAGTACTGTACCTTCCATCAACAAACCGGTCATGGCACTAATAGTTGTTTTCGTCTTCGCCACGAAATACAAGATCTGATTGACAACGAGGTCATCGTCGCACCAGGTTCTGCAAAGTCTATTGGTACTTGATCGATGAACTTGGGGGATAATGTGACTAAGTGATTGGGGATGAACCGCCTGCTGATGGTGCTCAGTTTACTCCAGATTTAGGGATGGTACGCACTATTTTGAGCAATTTGCGAATGCTATTTACTTTACTTTCTGACTTGGGTATTGAGTCAGTTCTGTTGTATTGTATTGAGTCTATCTTGTTATATCGAGTCAGTCCTATTGTGTTAGAGTCGGGTGATTTTGGGGGTGTTACCTCGGACATCACTATCTTGTTTTGTGTTTGTCTTTTACACTCTTTCTTTTGCGTCTATTTCTACTATTGAGCCAATTATGCCAAAAGAGCTGAATGAAACGGCAGAGATTTTCACTTACTTTTCTGTGCCTTGAAATCATTACATTGACCTAAGTTTTTCAAAACTTTTCTAACATTGTGATGAAAACAAAGAGGGAGGAATTCCTCGGGATTTGCAAAAATTTGATCAACTGAGAGAAAGAGAGGCATGCTAAGCCCTTAATGAATGAGATCATGTTTGTTAATGTGAGTACTGAGAAAGATCCTAGCATGATCCTAATTGGTTCTACATTGTCTTCAGCGCGAGCGACTAGTCGCTTTCTTAAAAGATTTCAAAAAAAGTTTTGCGTGGTCCTACGAAGACATGTATGGAATTGATCTTGAGATTGTGCAGCATAGGATCACTCTCGGCCTCGAGACTCGACCCCTTTTGCTTTCAAACCTTGAACTTTGTTTCAGAATGTTCAATGACCAATCACAACATAAGGCTTGTATGACCGGATCGGAAGCAACCCTGGAACTAGGGGCAAGAAAGTCAGATCAAGAAGATCAGATGTTATCAAAGGAAGCTTGCGAAGCTAGATCAGAAGTAGTCCTTGAACTAGGGGCGAAAATGTCAGATGTGCTCAAAGATTCAAAAGATGGGTCATTCCGCAAACCAATGAAGACTGGCAAGAAAGCCAAGTTCTAGAAACGGAGAGAAGAAAGTTTTTGTTGAAGGACAATCAAGTTCGTATCCGCAACGCTAGGGGCAATTCAGACCCGGTTGGATGGACTCCTACATCATCAACGAACAACAGCTATTCTCTTGGATTCAGGTGGCTCCGAGATCTCAAAATCGATCAATATGAACAAGTTAAACTTTTTTACCCTTAAGAGGCTCGTTGGGCCGAAAACCCAGAAGAGCGACCTAGGCAAAAGTTAGAGTAGAGAAAAAGAAGAAAAAGAAAAAAATGAAAAGAGAAAGAAAAGAAGAAAATGAAAAGAAGAAGAAAAGAACAAAAAAGAAAAGGAAAAAAGAAAAGAAATGAAAAGAAAAGAAAAACAGAGCTTGCAAGGTTGAAAAGCCGGAAGGGTGGCTTTGGCAAAAGTTAGAGCGTAAAAGGAGAGTGTTAACACTCGAGTGAACCTCAACCCGGAACTACGTACGGTCTGATTCCCATCTTTGGGATACGTAGGCAACTTCATCCTGAAGTCCGGCCCCAATCATTTTCGGTCTGCTTGGCTCATCCATGTTGATTGGTTTATTCTTGTTCAAACTCGGCTATCTTATCCATGAGCAAATTAGCTCATCTTCACTTAAATTCGGTTGTCTTACTCTGTTACAAGATTCAGCTGCAAGACATTTCAAGTTCAGATCTGAGGTTGGGCATCTCGAGAGTAGATTCTATGTTGGTCGAGCAGTGGCCATTTGCAAAAACAATTTTGAGAATTTTTCATGCAGTTGACTAATTTTCTCAAAAATTCTTCCATTTTTCCAAAACTGAACCATTTCTTGGACCCAAAAAAGGAAAATTTTCAGTGCTCATAAGCCTAACTTGCATGATTTCAAATCAGAAAATCGAACAAGTATGTTAATCTAACTCTCATATTGGTCAAAATTGTTTTAACAAAAAGCAAAAACAAAAAATGGTCAAAATGATGAACTAGGGGCACAGTTGAGTCAGGTTTTCTGTCTTTTCCCTATTGTCAACATGCTTGTCAGAAAAGGCACTCTACTTGCCAAGAAAGGGCACCATATTCGCCAGAAAAGGGCACAACTGAAGCTAACAGCAAAGGGCCGAAAGCTCTCTCATCCTCCAAGTAGCGAGGTATCAAGCCAAGTGCAAAGCATGAAATGGAATGGATCGGGATATTCCACTCCATCATCTAGACAAGTCTAATCACATCCGAACTGGCCAACGACATCATCAATCGATGTCAGCTGCAAATCTGCTGCACATCTAGTCGTAGTGCAACCCTTCTATGGGAGAGCTCACTAGTTGTCAGCGGAAGAAGGAGTATCTAGTAGAATACTAGGGGTACAAGCCCACGACTTCTTGTTTATCCATCAACCACCCAGGGGAGGGATAAAAAAAATAAGAGAGATTGAAGAATAAAGAGATGTGCGTTGAGAGAGAAAAGTGATAAAAGGGCTTTTCAGAGGAAAAGAGATTGAGTGTCATAGTGATGTGAGGATCACAAATGAGAAAGGGTGGGAAACAATATCTAGAGAAACAGGCTCCTCGTGAATCGAGAGGTCTCCCACCGATGGATAGCAGAATGTCCGAGTGTTGTGTTTGTTGTTTTGTTTGTCTCGATTCTTGTTTTGAGTCGTTTTGAGTGTCAATGGATGTGTTAAGGTTGTTTTACCTTTGTTTTCCTTTGTTAAGTCATTTTGACTGTGGTCAGTCGTAGGCTCAATACCCGGTTAAGAACTCATTTCTCAATTTCAATTTCAAATCATTTTGTGCTTAGAGTGCTGTGCCGTTCTCCATATATGTGCAAAACATAATTCCTTCTTTCATAAACTGCAGGGTTCAACCCAGGTCATGTGAGAACAATAGAACTAGGACCTATCTAAAGCTATATAGGTTCTGGACTGCAAAGCAAAAGAAAAGAGGGAAAATTTGGGGCATCTTAACATGTTTCAACTTCAGCAAATTCCGAGACTGCATTCCAGGTGCATCTTCTCAGGCCTCGCCATTTCTCTAGAGTATGAGTGTACCCTGACCCCAAGCTTAAGCATGCTTCAAGTCGGAAAGGCAATCTAAGTAGCGCTCGTGGTTTTCACATGTGGATGTTACCCCTCGCCAATATGAACAGGGTGTGTCCTTTTTGAGCTGAAAGTCCTCTGAGAGGTTGTAGACGTCCCCGAACGTCCCGGGAGGGAAATCCCGTTTTGTTCATTTGGGCTCACTACAGCTCGGACTCAAATGTCACGGTCCTGTAGAGTGCAATGCAAGACTGATGAATCGTCAAAGAGTCCAAATCCGGGAAATCGTTTAGGAAAATAGATTTTTGTAAAGAAGTGCCAAACATGGATTGCTTTGCCAGATATAGAGTCGCCACCTAAATATTTTATTTTGGGAGAATTTAGGAAACCCTGACTCATTGCCTAAGGCCACGTGTCCGTCACCACAAAAGTTGCCTCGGCTCGGGAACTTGGGTACGATTGGGGAAGGTCAGCTATGAGCACCCCCTCTCGCCCGATCAAAGATCGGCCTCTACTAACCATGATATCTAGTTTTGAAAACGTTATGTGTTCTTATTCCAGTTATTAGCCTAATCTTACTATGTGATGCGCACAACACAAAAGTATAGACTAGATCGCCTAATTTGGAACAAAGCATTGCATATCCGTTTGTTTGGAAATCGGTTTGAAATTTGCTACTCGCAAATAGGCTAAAACACGGATTTCAATGAGTTGTTCCAACTCAAACAATCCAACCTTCACCCATAGGCATTCGGGCAGTAATATCACATAGCCACATGGTAAGTATACTATCATGTTAACATTCACACTCATGCGAGATGCTAAAGCATAAATACTTACATCGTACTCCGTGCCAAGATAACGAACTAGTTAGTAATCATGCATGATCCTAGTTCAAGTTAACAAATGGCTAATGTATCACATGCAGAATGTCATTAGAACATGCTCGGCTAATCTAAGAATGACATGTGAAATGTAGCAACTCAATGCACGTATTCAAGTTTGAAATTGAAATACTATGCGGTTAGCATGATGCGCCGAGCCCGGTGCATGCAAGACTGATGAATGATGCACGCATGCATAGCATAAGGTATGCTAAATTAAACGTGCCTTAATACTAACCATCAAAGCAGGTAAGTAAAAGGGAGAAAGAAGTGGGGGTTGGAAGACATGCACATACGCACCCACACTTATTACAAATTCGCCCTCGCTCGAAGGGACCAAAAGAATAATACAATTTAATTAACCTACAAGCTAATTAAATAATTTACAGACCACCTAATTAATCAACAAATCAATTAAGCTAAGGAAAGCAATAAAAGGGCCTCGGGAAGAGGGATGCACGCATACTCGGATTGGCTTCGCCCGGAAATCCAATGCCATGCACTAGTTGCCTCTGTTTCCACTGTTTTCCTCCTCTGAGGACTGCACAAGTCCCAAGGTACACCTTATGAACACTGGGGAATGCGACCGGGCATGAGGAATGGTCACCGGCCATGGCAAGGTGGTCATCGACCATTGGTGTAGCTCTCGGCCATCAATATTTGGTCGGTCGGCACTTGATGTAGTCAACCGGCCAAAGCTTCCTGCAGAAACCTGTTTTGACAGCAGCAGAGGGCAAAACATGGCATGGCAATGCATTTCAAGCAAATGTATGCACCAACACACCCCATATCATGTTTGTGACTCAAAGGGGCATGGTACTCGATTCTAGGACCACCAATCACGCATTTCAATGCGTGATGGCCCGGGAAACCAAGTTGTGCATTTTGATTTCAAATGAAATGCAAACCAAATAAGCACATAAAGCTCAACCTCTATCATACACAATTCAAGAGGCAAAGCATGCCTGCTTTATGCAATGCAACCTAGGCATGGAGACTAAACATGCAACATGAGCATGCAGATAAACATGCAAAGATGCAACTAACAAGCATGCAAAGTATAATGTCAACATGCTCACATGCAAGGCATATAACATGTTAGACAACTTAGCAAGAAATGCATGCCAAGTGCAACACCATTTAAGCATGCAACAACATGCCATGAACCAAGTATCTAAACATACAATCATGCATGCAAACATGGTTCAACACTTAAGCATAAAGGAGGGACTCTTAAGCATACTAAACATGGACAAATGACATGCACTGTAAGCTCTGAAAGCACACAAAGGATGATGCCAAATCAACCTATCAATGCAAGCAAGGCATGCAACCGAGCCCAAGGACTTAAACCATGATCATGTGACACATGAAGCAAATGATCAAAGTGAATCAAAATAGTCCTAAGGCATGCACAAGTAAGCCCCCAAAACCACTTAGATGGCATCTAAATGATCTAATCCTAGAGGCATACACAATAGCACAAACATGGAGCATAGGACAACACCCTTTTAAAGCATTAAAGGGGCATCAAATGCAAGCATACAAACACACCACAAGGATTGAAATGGCATGTTAAGTGGTTCCAAACCACTGAAATGATGCAGGCAATGCATGCTCAACACTCACACACCCAAGGCTAACAAACCAAAATACAAGGTGGCTATACAAAGCATGTCAAGCATGACCAAAGAAACTAAAAACAGGGCTAAAGCACACTAAAACATACATAAAAGCTTCACAAAGCTTGGCCAAAATCATGCTAGAACAAGGGTCAAAGCCTAATGCATGTTAAGGCAAATTTATGGCATTACAAGACAAGTATGCTAAGCATGCATGGTGTGTCTAAAGCAACTTAAAATAGAGGTAAAACATGGCAAAATACTACCAAATACCTACTGAAACATGGCCAACATGGTCTCAAAAATGGTGCTCACACATGAGGCTTAAATGATACCTTTTGAAGGCAACAAGGAGAGGGGATGGCCCTCTCCTTCCTAGGACCTTAAGACACCATCCTCACCACTGAAATCCCTCGAGATTTCAGTGGTGAGGAGGCCCAAACAAGGTGGTCCTGGAGCTCACCAAAAATGCACAAAAATAGGGCCACACAAGGCCTAAGAGGGGTCAAACGACCCCAAAGCTCAAAGCAACCTTAAACAACTATTTTAAGCAAGTAAAATGAGAACTTTTATATGTTATATACTAAGCTTAAAACAGCAAGCAAGGATGGCTAAAAGCCTATGCAAAAATGGGGAATAAAGAGCAAGGTTCTTACCCTTGAAGACCCCTTTCAAGAACTGAGTTCCAGCAACCTCCTTAGGTTGAAATCAGCTCAAGAACTCTGAAAATTACTCCTTAGCACCTCAGTAGCCAAAGGAAAGTGTAACTCTAGGTGTTTGTGTGCAAAACTAAGCACAAAACACCTTAAGGCAAAAAGAGAGGGAGATAGAGATAGATAGATACACTAATGACCTAACACTAACTCAGAGCTCCTCTGGACTTTTTTTTTGTAACCCTAAAGGAGGGGGGGAGAAGCCTCCTCTTTATAGAGCTTCACTCTTGCAAAGCTTTTCAAAACAAGCTAAGCAAGAGTGAAATCCCTCCCATACATGTGTATGGAGGGGGGGCAAAGGTGTATGCCAGCTAGCACAGTTGGCATAAAAAATATCTGCAAAAAGCAGATGCACAGTGATCGGCCAGCCAGAAATGTCAAAATGGCAAAATACATGGTCGACCGACCACAAAGAGTGCCGACCGACCCAAACATATGGCCGATGGCAACAAAACAATGGCCGGTGGCCTCAAGCCATGGCCGGTGAGGTGTGGGGGATGACCCACGAGCCATTCCCTGCCCTCCAAAGCAAAAACACAAGTGTTTGGTGCAAAACCAAACACAAAATAGTCGAGTCGAGAGATCCTGAGGCAAGGCGCGTGGCCGAGACCTCCGGGAATTCAAGACGAACACAAACGTGGATGATCACCGAGTGTTCAAATGGTGACGTCCAAGTCTTGAGGATGGTAAAAAATGGGGTGGTCTACAGAGGTAAATCAGAGGCGCCAAAAGTACATATTTTTCCTCCCTTCTATTGCATAGAATGTGCACTTTCATATACACTTCTATTGCATGCGTGCCGCGCATCGTTATGATTCATGCATAGAATATGCTTATGTTTCATGCATAGAACATGCTTTCATTCTCGCATAAAATGTGCCGTTGCCTTTATATCTCGATTCTTTGTCTTGCATGGAATATGCACTCTTACTATATCACACTTGTTAAGTGTCTTTCTTTACATATACGATATTGTATGTACGGTTCATTCAGAGGAATTTCGAGTAAAACCATTCCTCTCCCTTGAACACTTTGCTCTGGTTAGAAACATTCGGGTACGTCCGGTGTTTATACCACCCTTTTTTGGTTAGAAACGTTCGGGTACGCCCCGGTGTTTTATACCACCTTGCTTTGGTTAGAAACATTCAGGTACGCCCGATGTTTATACCACCTTGCCTGGGTTAGAAACATTCGGGTACGCCCGGTGTTTATACCACCCTTGCTTTGGTTAGAAACATTGGGCCGTGCTCTGATGTTTATACCTTCCCCCCGGTCAGAAGCATTTGGAATGTCTTCCGATGCTTATACCACCCTATTTTGGTTAGAAACATTGGGGCGTGCTTCGATGTTTATATCGCCCCCCGGCATTTACACTCGGGCTCTCTTGCGCACCGCACTTTCTTGTGCAGTTTACACTTGCGCTTTCTTGCGCATCGCATTGTCTTGTGCATTCGTTCTCACTCGCACTGTCTTGTGCACTTTGTGGTTATGTATCACTTGCACTGTCTTGTGCACTTTGTGGTTGTGTATCACTCGTACTGTCTTGTGCACCTTGTGGTCGTGTATCACTAGCACTATCTTATGCACTTTGTGGTTGTGTATCACTCGCACTGTCTTGTGCACCTTGTGGTTGTGTCTCACTCCCACTATCTTGTGCACTTTGTGGTTGTGTATCACTCGCACTGTCTTGTTCATTCTTTGGTCTAGGAGACCTTAAATCCTGCGTTTGCAGTCACGCTTTCTTGCGTATCGCACTTTTTTGTGCAGTTTACACTCGTGCTCTCCTGTGCATTGCACTTTTTTGGGCAGTTTACACTCGCGCTTTCTTGCACATCGCACTTTCTTGTGCATTTGAATTTACACTCGCGCTTTCTTGTGCATTTATTCACTCTTTCTCCACTCGCGTGAGGCGCGTTTGGACGTATTCGCACTTTTTTTTTGGTGCATTACGCTCGCGCTTTCTTGCACATCGTACTGTCTTGTGCACCTGCATCGCACTGTTTTGTGCACCTGTATCGCACTGTTTTGTGCACCTTTTGTTGCACTGTTTTATGCACCTTGTATTGCACTGTTTTGTGCATTCACCCTCACTCGCACTGTCTTGTGCACATTGTATTTTTGTATCAATTGCACTGTCTTATGCATTGCAATTCCATCGCGCTATCTTACGCATCGTACTGTCTTGTGCACCTGTATAGCATTGTTTCGTGCATTCATCCTGTTTCGCACTGTCCTATGCATTCATCTGGTCTGGGAGACCTTAAATCCTCTAAAGGTGCAATTTCTTTGGCTGTTGTTGTGCCTGAATGACTTCCGGTGGTCTGGTATAGCCACTTGCCTGTGTTTGCGATGAGTTCCTAGGAGATCAACTGAGACAGTTGAAACTAGAGTTCGAATGGCTGATGCCTAGAACGCAAAGGTTCGGAATTTTTGAGACTAAAGTCTGGTTTAAATACCCAGGGGTGTATCCTCGGCTTGAAATCTATATGACAGCCCCATAGGTTGAGGTAGCGTGTATGCGCCTCGATTCTGGATACTAAACCAACCTAGTCTGTCACCCTGTTGGAGAATAGGGAAAGCTGGGACCACAACCATGGAGAAAAGTAGTACTTATGGTTCAGAAACGCAAGATGCAAAAGAGGAAGATCCCCAGCAGCATGAGGTGAGTTATCACCAATTGTCCGTGCAAGGTACTTTCGCTTTCCAGCTACATCGCATTTCATCATCTAGTACATCTATTGCATTGCATATAGAATTTATCGCATGCATATGCTGCATTATCCATTTTATTGCTTGCATTCTTTCCACGTTAAGCTTAGTCTGGCATGTGCTCATACCTTTCCTTCGTTGAAGCATGGTTTTGTGATAGTGTGTACCCGCCTATTCCACTAAGAGAATTGTGGTATGAGGGTTTCGGCACCTTTTCTGTGTTAGACGTGGTCTATTTTGTGTCCATACCTTTTCTCGGTAAAATGTGGTTTGGCCGCGCGCCTTATTCTTTGCATCCACTGCATCGTAGTTTGTTTTGTTGCATTCAGCATTTAGGATCATGATCTTTCCTCAGCAGATCATTCCTCACTTATATCATGCCACCCAATTACTTGTATTCTTTCTACGAAACACACAGTTCTGTATGTGCACATCCCTATTCCACTAAGAGAATTGTGGTTTGAGGGTTCTGGCACCTTTTCTATGTTACACGTAGTTTGATTCTCCATCCCTTTATGATATTTGTGTGGGAAGAACTGCTTGTGGTTCAATTATATTATTGTATTGAACTACATATCCTTTACATTGTGCTGTTGCATCGTGTATATCATTTGCATCTTGCCCCTAAACTACGCTGGTTTGATTCCTTGCAAAGGGATACGTAGACAACCCTCGGGTTCAACCAACTGCATCTGTATTTTGTTTGTTTGCCCAAGTCTTATGGCCTTGTCAAAATGGGTCGTCTCTGGGCTTTGACATTCACTCACGTCATTTTATGACTCTGAGCTCTCTATCAAAGAGGGGCAACTGTAGACACCCCATTTTTGACCGCCCTTAAGACTTGGGCTCCACTGATTGCTTACTTGGTGATGAAAGATGTGCAGTGCAAATGGTTGATTTCTTCGGCAAGGAGAGCCTCAAATCCCAACCTCCCACCCCTTTTTGGACCACAGCCTTTGGACCAAAATGATTTTAGACCATAAAACCCTCTCTTTCAAAACATTTTTGAAATAAGTGTCTACGATGTTTTGAGGCTCGCATTTCGTTAAATGTTGCCGCTTTATGGTAAATTGAGCAAGGACAAAGTGGAGATGCATGAAAGGGAGGTGAAATTTTTGAAAAAGCTTTAAAACATGTTATTTAGGGGTATGGAGTTGAAGAAAATTGGAGGAGAGGGAAGAAACCTAGTTGGGGGAAGAAGTTGGGCATGAACTGTTAAGAGAGAGGCGAGCAGCCCTTGCTAAATCAGGCCTACCTGATTGCAAACTTTGATTTCAGCTATGAGGCCACCACCGTTGGAAAGTGGACTTCCGGGGCTTCATTTTGCACTCAAGAATCTCCTAAAGTCGAGTCCGGGTGGGGGAGATATGGCTGGTTGAAGTTAGGCATCAATCTAATTGAGCTGGAAATGAACAGTCTTCACTAAAAGAGGCATGTCTTTTGGTACACTTGGAATTGTTATGTGAGGCTACCACCATTGGAAAGCTTACTTCTGGGGCTTCAATTTAGACACAAGAATGACCTGAAAAAGAGTCTAGATGAAGGAGTTATGCCCGTTTGAAGTTAGACCTGGAGAGCAGAGTTTGCTGTTTGCCACTGGCAGTGGTTGGTCGGCCACGGGAGTGTACGGTCGGCCACAAATGTGTCCGGTTGGCCACTAATGTCCAAAACTCAGATCGTTTTGCAGATATTTCTCCTCCAGCTGTTACACACTGCTCTAGTTGTCTCTAAATCAGATATTTTCGACCAAGGCTTGTATATTGCTATATATAGAGGCCATATCTCTCATTTTGGAAGGTTAGAAAGTTTGGCAGCCTCTCTCTCTCTCTCTACATTCATCTCTCTCTTGAGCTTTTGTGCTTAGAAGCTTGTATACTTCAAACTTTAACCTATTTACCTTAACCAAAGTGGTTCATCCTTGGGCTGAGGTTGCTTAAAGCTCTCTTGGAGCCTCCTTTGAGCTCTAAAATGGCGGTTAAAGCTCAGAATTGTGCCTATTGTGTGCTTTGCTTCAAAGGTATAGAACTTACCCTATTTAAGCTTATTTTGCACACTTGTTTTGCCACATTTGCAAACTGTTTTTGGCCTTGTTTTCAACTAGAAAAACCTCTGGTTTTTAGTCCTAAAAATGGTGGTTTGAGCCTTTGTGAGTTAGGGGGTGGTCCTCGCTTTTTGCTCTTTAGCTTGTTAAGCTTTTTGCAACATTTCTCATCACCTTCAAATCAAACTTTTTGGGCCTTTTTACCACTGAAACTCCGAGGTTTTTCAGTGACAAAAACCATGTTTTGAGGTCCAAAATAGGAGGGGTTGGCCTCCACTCCTTGTGTCTTGTTTGCATGTGTAGATAGCTTAAGATGTGAGCATGTTGTTCCGCTTTTTTGTGACTCAATCTCAGCATGTTTTGGCTACTAATTTGCCATGATTTAGCTCTGTTTTGAGCTGTCTTGATCATTTGAGCCATGTATTGTATAGCTATAGTGCAAATGCCTTCACTAGCTTTGTGTTTTAAGGCCTCTAACATGTTGTGCATGAGTTATTTACATGTTATAGCATCATTTAGCATATGATTTCAATGTGTATAGCTCTGTCACACTCTCACTTATTCCACTCTTTCATTGCTTTTTGAGAGTTGTGCTTTGAGCCTTGTTTGTGAGCTAACATGTGAGAATGTTTTTCTTGCCTTTTGTGCTGCCATCTCAGGATGTTTTAGCCACTGTTTTGACATGTTTAAGCTCTGTCCAGAGCTGGTTTGATAATTTGAGCTTGATATTGCTTGCCTCTAGTGTAATGGTCTTCATTAGTTTTAATGCTTTTGGCTCTTAACATGTTGTACATGTGTTGCTTGCATGTTGTAGTATTATTTCTCATGCCATTTCAGCATTGAAATTCTGCAACCTCCCTCATTTCTTCATTTTTCCATTTGTTTTGAGGGTTGATTAACCTTATGGTTGTGTTTAAGCTTGAGATGGAGCTTGTGCTCAATGGCTTTGATCCTCTTTTGAGGGTTTCTACTAGCCAAAGGCATGAGCTCTCTCATGTCCTAAATCATCCTTTGGTTGACCCCTCTCTCATTAGAGGACTTTCTCATTGGACTTAACCGGTCAAAGAATGGCTTGGTAATGCTAAAATGTGTAAACACGAATTGGAGAAGTAAAACATGACCAAGATAAGCATGTTGTGTTTGTATTGCATTGTGTTCAATCAGACGTTATATTGAACACAAGGTAGATTGGTCCATTTCATACTCGAAGTGATGAAATGAGCCAATCTCCTTTGTCTCCATCACCCTTGATCATGCATGATAGGGTGGTGGCCCTGCGAGTCTTATTTGTGCATTCATTGACTTTGTACAACTTGACTCTTTGGCCATCATGCATTGAAAACGCTTAGTTGGTGGCTTGAGAGCCAAGAATTACACTCCTTTGAGCTTGAGAAATGATAAGGGGGGTAATAGTACATATATTGTGTGAGAATACACTGCTTTGCCTCTATTTGCTCTCCATTGCAGCAAAAGGAGAATTCCAGGGAAAGGGTGGCCGACCGGCCACCAGTGGTGGCCGATAGCCACAAACAGTGGCTGACAGGCCAATAGTAGTGGCCGACATCCACCTATGGTAGTCGATCGACCATCAGTGGGAAATTTGTTCAAAATGTTCCTGTGTTGGGGCAGAAACAGTCTGTTATTTGGTGAAGTGTTCAAAGTGCAAAGCAAAGTGCAAACAGAGGCATACAAAGGCAAGGCGGTGGATTTTCGGAACGAAGCCTACCGAGCATGCATGGGTCCCTCGCCCTCGAGGCCATTTAATTGTTTTAATTAGTTAGCATAGCTAATTATTCGATTCAATCGTTGTAATATTTTAATTAGCTTAGCATAGCTAGTTATTCAATTCGGTTTGTAATTAATTAGCTAGAATAGTTAATTAGTCGGTTTGTAATAATTAGCTTAGCTTAGCTTAGTGTAACCTAGTTTAATTATTCGGACCCTCCTTCGAGATGGCATATTGTTGTAATAAGCGTTCGTCTGTGTGTGCATGTCTTCCAACCCCACGTCGTTCTCTCTTTTACTTAATCGCTTTCGATGGTTAGTTTAGGGATCATGTTTCAATTAGCATACCTTATGCTTGCATGTTTGCATTCATTCATTTGTCTTGCATGCACCGGGCTCGACGCATCATTCAAACTACATTGTAATTCAATACACTTACTTGAATACGTGTTTCAAAGCATGTTATCAAGTTGTTGCATTCATAGGCCATCTTAGATAGCCGAGCCTATTTAGTTGCATTATTGCATGTGTTGCATTAGGCATCTTCACATAGCTAGGATCATGCATTGTTTCTAACTAGCTTTTGTTTTGGCGCGGAGTACACTGTAAATTTTTACGCTTTAGCATACTTGCATGAGTGTGAGTGATGCCATGTTTAGCATGCTTGCCATTAGGCTATTTGCTTAAATGCTTAACTGCATGAATGCATATGGATGAAGGCTTTGTTGTTTGAATTGGAACAATTCAGTAAATGTGAGTTTTAAGCCCATTTTGCGAAGTGGTAAATCATGTGTTAAGCCCATCACGTTTGATGGCAAATCCATGCTTTAGCCCACTTGAGAGTGGCACCTTCAAACCATTTTCGAAAACAAACATGAATTGTTTTGTTCCAATTCTCGTGATTTAGTCTATACTTGTATGTGTGCGTCACATAGCAAAGTTAGCTAATAACCGGATAAGAACACATGAGGTTTATAAAATAACATATCATGCTTAGTAGAGGCCGATCCTTTGATCGGGCGAGTGGAAGTGCTTATTTCAGGACCTTCACCTCTCATACGCAAGTTCCCGAGCCGAGGCAACTTTGGTGATGACGGACACGTGGCCTTTGGCACGAGTCAGGGTTTCCTAAATTTTCCAAAAATAAAACATTTAGGCGGCGACTGTGTAACCTGGCAAAGCAATCCAGTTTTGGCATTACTTGATTCAAAATCTGATTTTCCAAAATGATTTGCCGGATTGTACTCTTTGGTGTTTATCAGTCTCACATTGCACTTTGTGAGATTAGATTTAGAACCGTGACTGGAGTCCGAACTGTAGGAGACCAATTCGTGCCTCTCTGAAAGGAGGGCGCGCGAAGAAAGTCGAGTCTACATGCCCTAATGACGTCAATTCCCCAGACTGAGAAAGGCCATGGTGAAGTCATGTTGTACAGCTTCGACGGTGGGATATTCATGCGATTTGCATGGATTTGGCATCCCCAAACAAAACCGATACAATCCTCTTCCATGGTAGACCAGTAATAACCTTGCTTGAGAATCTTCCAAGCTAACATTACTCCGCTCATGTGTGCTCCACACTCTCCTCCATGGATGGCCTCCATTAGGCGCTTCGACTCTTCTGCGTCAACACACAGCTTGTGCATTCCTAGATGACCCCTCTTATACAACTTATCCCCGCAGATGATAAATTGAATGGCCATCCGCCGTATTGCCCTTTTATCTTTGGCATTTGCCCCTAGTGGATAAACCTCATTTTCCAAGAAGTTCCAGATATCATAATACTAGGGGTTTTTATCTTGTACTTCATCTATTGCAGCAATGGTCTCATAGGCTAGTGCATATCTTTGCTCAATGATGATCGGACATATCCGGATTCCCAACGGAATGTCTATCATAGAAGATAGAGTTGATAAGGCATCAGCAAACCTATTGTTCTCTCTTCGTTGTTGTGTGAAGGTTAGCTTCTCAAACCTAGGACTTAGAATATCCAGGGTCTAGTGATAGATCTTCACGTTTTCTTCTTTGACCTTCCAGTCTCCATTTGCTTAAGACACAACTAGGTTCGACTCCCCAATGACGTCCAACCTTCTTGCCCCTAGTTCCAGGGCAGCTTCCAAACCAGCGATACACGCCTCGTATTCTTCTTCGTTGTTGGATACTTTGAACTGGAGTTTGAAGGCTAGGGGTATATGGGAATTGTCGGGTGCTATCAGTAACACACCTATCCAATAACCGTACTGGTTAGATGCTCCGTCAAAGTACATTGTCCAGGTTTCTTCCTCGACTTGCAGAATAGCTTCATATGGGAATAGGTATTCTACCGCTTCATTCCCTTCCACTGGATGATCCGCCAGGAACTCTGCTACCGTTCTTCCCTTTACAGACTTGCGAGTAACACACTTCAAATCAAATTCAGAGAGAAGAAGCAACCAACGGGCTAGCTTACCCATAAGCGTTGGTTTCTAAAAGAGATATTTGATGGGATCTAATCTCGAAACCAGAATTACAGAGTGAGCTAACAAGTAGTGCCTCAACTTCCTGGTAGCCCATACCAAGGCTAAGCAAGCCTTCTCTAGCGGGGTGTAACGGGTCTCATAGTCCAGCATTTTCTTGCTCAAATAGTAGATGGCTTTCTCCACTCTATCCTCAGATTCCTGGGCAAGCATGCATCCCATCATTGTGTCCATTACTGACAGATATAGAATCAAGGGCTTCCCTAGCTATGGTGCTGACAACACAAGTGGGTTTTGAAGATACTGTTTGATCTGCTCGAAAGTGAACTGGCATCGGTCATCCCATCAGAACTTCTTTCCTTTCTTTAGGAGACCAAATAGTGGTTCACAAGTCAAGGCTAATTTTGAAATAAATCATCTTATGAATTGCACTTTACCTAGAAAGCCTCACACCTCCTTTTCAGTCCTTCGTTGTGGCATTTCTAGGATGGCCTTGATTTTGGAAGGATCTACCTCGATGCCCCTCTGTGTGATCAAGAAACCCAGCATTTTCCATACTGTTACACTGAATGTACACTTTTGTGGATTCAACCTCAATCTGACTCTCTAATCCGTTGAAAGAACTTCTCTAAGGCGGTGTAGTGGCTCTCTCTTTCCTTGGACTTGACAATCATGTCGTCCACATATACCTCGACCTCTTTGTGGGTCATATCATGCAGAATTGTGGCTGTAGCCCGTTGAGAGGTAGCCCCAGGATGCTTCAGCCTAAACGGTATCACCCTGTAGTAGTAGGTTCCCAACGGTGTGGTGAAAGCGGTTTTCTCTCCGTCTTCGGGTGGCATCAAAATCTGGTTATACCCGGAGAATCCATTCATGAAGGAGAGCAACGCGTGGCCTGTGGTGAAGTCCACCAACTCGTTGATGTGCGGTAGAGGAAAGTCGTCCTTCGGACTGGCCTTGTTCAAATCTCTGAAATCCACACACTCGAATTCTGCCATATTTCTTTGGCACCGAAACAATGTTGGCCAACCAAGTTGGATACTCAGATACTAGCAAGAACCCGGCGTCTATCTGCTTGGTGACCTCTTTCTTAATCTTCAAAGCCCAATCCGGGCGTATTCTCCGCAACTTATGTTTGATAGGTCGGGCCTCAGGGTCGAGAGGGATCCGATACTGTACAATCTCAGGATTGATTCTAGGCATGTCTTCATAGGACCACGCAAAAACATCTTTGAAATCTTTTAATAAAGCGACTAAGCAGTCGCGCTTCTCCGAAAACAACGTGGACCCGATCTGGACCAGACGAGGATCCTTCTCAGTAACCACATTAATTGGAATGATTTCATCAACAAGGGGTTTTACAAACCTCTCCTCCTCTCGATCAATCAAATGTTTCAAAACTAGAGGAATTCCTTCCTCGTCATTTTCATCAAAATTTTGAAAATCATGATCAACGCAATATACAAGAGGCACAAAGAAGTACTCAGAAACTCTAGTGGGATTCGCATTCAAAAGGTCTATCTTATCCAATCCTTCGGTTATAACAGACTCAAAAGAAAAGGAAAAAGATGACCTGAACAAAATTTCGGCATCTGGGTTATCAACCCTAGGAATACCAGACCCAGATTCAGAAGAATTGGAATCAGATTCCGACTCCACAGATTTTGTGCAATCAGATTCTGGCTCACTATCCAACTCAGAACTACTAGACAGGAAGCCCTCCTCCGGTTGGCAAGTGAGGGACGATGCGTCAGATGCATCCAAGATACCACCAAAGGGGTCCACACCTAATTGGTCTCCGATCATGGAAACAGTTAGGTCATCCCCCAAGCTCTCTGGGTTAATCGGAGGATCCGAAAAGAAACATGGCAATGCTGTTCCTACCTCAAGTTCGCTGCTGTTGGACTCACTTTCTGTGTTCTATTCAACCTTAGTAGTTTGTTCTGTCTGATCCTCTGTGTCACTCTCTTGCAGCTACAAGTCAAAGAAAATCTCAAAGCTGGGAACCCGCTGCTTCTCAGAGTTGTACCAGGGTTCGGGGAAACCACAAAATGGAAAGTCTCCCTCCTCCCGAACAAAATAACCATTCAGGGTTCCCCGGATTGGTCGGTGCACAAGCTCATAGTGCTTCTCAGTTTTCTTTGCTCTAGCTCTTCCAGCCATTTCCTTCCATTTTCTCACCCAGTCCTCTTTGGTAGGCGTATAGCCAAGACCAAATGTATGAGGGTTATGTGGCACATCAGCTAATGCAGCGAGGCCTTTCCGGCCACTTCTGCCTAATCCCATCCCGGGCACGTGCTGTAACTTATTCATAAAGTACACAGATTGGGTACTGACATAGAAGCCCTCATCGATAGCCAGGATACTATGCACTACCCGGGCCTCAACCAAGGTAAACCCGGAAAGGAAAACATCCTCTTCGCCGTGTACAATCTCCAGTACAGGTGTAGTAACCTCTAGCAGAGGATGTATAGATGAATTCCCAAACACTATGGCCACCCCTTTCCCATGGGGATATTTTAGCATTTGGTGCAAGGTGGAGGAAATAGCTTTTACTTGATGTAGCCAAGGTTGCCCAAGTAGTAAGTTGAAAGTGGCCGGAACATCTAGGACGTGGAACTCAATATCTTGTTGAGCCGGGCCAACCTATGTTCTGATCTGAACTGTTCCCATCACCTCTCTGCTTGTATTGTTGTACACCTAGATCACCTAGGCCGTAGGCACAAAATAGGCCGGTTTCAGGCGAATATCATAAGCCGTGCGACATGGACAGATGTTGATTGTTGACCCGGTGTCAACCAATCCAACTGGCACTCACTTCTCCCAGCACTCTACGGATATGTATAGAGGCTTGTTGTGTGCAGAGCTTTCTGGCGACAATTCCTTGTCTGAAAATGTCAAAGTCGGCACGGCACCTCCCCGAGAAGACGAGTCCGACTAGCTGTTCAGGAGTAGTTTCAATGGACAATTTGGCATTATCCATCGCCGACAATACAGCTTGTCTGTGCACTCGTGAAGCCATAAGCAGCCACCAGATAGATATGTCAGCTTGAATCTTCATCAACTATTTCAGCACAGCCTCCTCCTCCAACAGTTTTTTCTTTTGTTTCTCTACCTCTTTGTCCTTCCCAAATACCTCGGGTTGGTCCAGATGCGGGGGTTTGAAATATCGGCCACTTCTCGTCGTGTGGTATACTTCCTCCACATACCAAGTATTATCAAGAATACCTTCACCCCAATCTTCATCAATGTGGGCAAGATGCAGATCATCATCTTCCCACCACATACATCCGGCAACTGACCCGCAATTGTCTAGTTCCGGTCTAAGTGTTCCCTTAGCAGAAACATTCCCCCCGGGGTGTTGAACTATTCCAGCTTTCTAATCACTTTCACTCATTTCTTGCCCAAATCGCTCCAGCGCGGCTTCTTGTTCTGTATGTACAGTACTAACTATGCCCAGTTCTTGAGCCACTTGTTCTGCACCGGTGTTCTCTAGTAGTTTACCCTTCCTATCGGTCGTTCCGGCCATTGCTGTGGTTTCCACTTTCTGTTGTTCCAGCTTCAGTTGAACTCCCTCATCTACATCGGGCTCATCACTTAGCCACCCTGAATTATTAGTTGACCCATTCAGATTGAACCAATTAATATGCATATCCCCTTGATCATGTTCATCAAAGAACTGCAAATTGTCCATGTCCTCCTCCAGGTCAGCTAGATAATCTAATCCCTGGGTGGGTCTATCTTCTCGGACTAGACTAACCTTTATCCCCGTCAGTAATGCCACTTCCATCTTAGCTTGGTCGACTGGAACAATATAACAGCTTGGGTTGTACACCTCATCAGATAAATCGTCGAAGCCCTCAGGCAACAGACTGATGTTCTCCACCAAGGTTGACCTCTCTTCATCTTCCACTGTCACCATCACGGGTTCGAGTTGGATAGGGGACATGTTCATCATGCACAAGTCTGTGCTTTCTAGGATGAACAACACCGGCTTGGGCAGGTGGGAAGGGGTTATATATATACTGGGGTCATATGGGACGACCAATGTATGGATGAGGTTTATTTGTCAAGGTGGCTGGGCTTGGTTATGTGGTGGGAGAGGATTTGTAGTCACGTTGGGTTTTCCAGGAGGTGCTATCACCTTATTGTCGATGAGATCTTGAATCTCATGACGTAATTTGAAGCACTGATGAGTATCATGACGATGCTGTTGGTGAAAGACACAACATTTAGTTGAGTTGTGTTTAGGTGGGAGAGGATCGGGCAGTAGTCGTTGTTCTAATGGCTTAAGATGCCCTTTTCTAATCAGGACCCTCAGGGCTATGGATAAGGACATATAGAGTGGGGTGAAGACCCTCTGGCCTCGGGCCTGATGCCTTGAGGTTTGCAAGGTTGTATTGGATGTACCGGCAAAGGGGTTAGCAGTTTTGGGTGTGGTGGTGACCATGCTCACATTCGAAGGCTGTGCAGAGGTGCCACCAGTCATGGCTGCATTAGAGCTACGTGTAAAGGGCCTTTTGGGCTATTCCTTCACGTGGTCTATCAGACCCTGCTTCATTACCTCCTCTATTTGCACCCCTATTTCGTAGAACTCAGCAAAAGTAGACAAAGGCAAGACTATCATCTTCTGTAATAATCTTCCTTGCAAGTTACGGACCACCATTCTGATATGGTCCTTTTCAGACGGCCGAATAGTCATCATAAAGGCCTTGGCCCTCCACCGGGTCACAAAATCTGAGAAGCCCTCCTTTGGCTCCTGGCAGGTCGCTTCGAGATCATGAGTAGTGACCTCGATTTGAGTATTGTAAGAGTATTGTGCTATGAAGGCCTCGGCCATTTCCTCTCAGTTTCTCTTCACAGAGTCTTCAAGCTTGGCATACTAGATAGCCGCTATATCCGACAGGGTTCGGCCAAAGAGCGACAACTTCTGTAGTCTGGAGAGTCCTATTGGCCGTAACATGTTAGAGAACAGTCGTAGATGGACCATAAGATCGTCAGAACCATCAAACCGGTCTATGTGCGGCTTCTTAAATCTGTCTGGCAGAATCTGTATAGCCATCCTCTATGTTAGGGATTGAATTCACGCCCTATGCCCGTTTAAAGAGTTTTTCCAGCTTGCTCACATTCAGTGCAGTAGGGTCGACCTCAAATTCAAATGGCACCTCTATTTGATAAACCGGTGCTTTGGAGGTCTGAGGTGGGATTGGCTCTGCCGGAATTTCCGCATTTTCTTGGACATTAATGGTGACCCCGGGCGCTAGGATACCCGCTGGGGGTGCATGGGATGCTATGCCTACTGCAAGTTGTGGCTGCTGTTGTTGAAGCGTTTCTATTACCTCTGCTTGACGGGCTGCAACCACGGCTTGGCAGGCTGTGGCCTCAGCTTGTCGAGCAGCATCTAACTGCATGTTCGCAGTAGTCTGCTGGAGTTGACGAAGCATATCTTCCATGTTGACTGGAGGATTTTGAACTACCGAAATTGGTGAATACTCTCTGTTTGGGGTAGAAGTAGATGATTGGGCCTGACTGGGCACAGGTGAGGTAAAAGGTCAATGCTAAATTGGCAAATTTTTCCTAATCCTCCTTTGTCTGGTAATCGGTAGGAGTACAACAAACATTGGCTATCCTTTGACTAGATCCCCAGATCTATAAATCCTTCTAACTCGGGTTCAGAGTGCTTGGGGGTAACAGAATCATCTGAAGCAATGGTAAAAGACTACCTTGCAAAATGAAAATAAAGCAAAAAGAAACAAAAATAAAAAACCGTACAGCACCTCAGCTCAAACAGAAACAACACACAGTTGTAATCATAAGCTGGAGAACTATACTCAACACTGATTTCTACCCCAAAACTGATACCCAAACTTGCAGCTGATACATACATTCTTGTAGAGTTTCGCTTTGAAAGCATGTATCAAGCAAGCGAGAACCAAAACACCCCTATGATGGGGTATGGTTACCCTGTCCTAATTTCTTTAGGAGCTAAGGGTTCACTATGCAAAACAAGCAATTTCAAACAATTCCTGCATTTAGGTAAGCAACCTGTCCTAGTTTGGAACATTCTCTATGGTTTTCGATATGCAACTAGGTCGATTGGTCAAAAAGGGTACCTCAGTAAGGCTACCTACTATACCTCTCACACCTAACACCGAGAAATGAAAAGAGGATCAAATGGTACAATGGTAGTCCAGATCCAAGGGTTGTGTTCCTATCGTGGCAGAGCCTGCAACCGATCAGCCTTTTGGCAAGCTTTTCCATGCAAGCCTCCGGCAAACCGTTCAGGAATAGCAGATGGAAAACACTGTGACTTAGGCACAATGATGCAAATGAAAATGAAAAGAAATACATAAGTGTAGATAAAATAACATATCATGAGTTCGAGTCAAATTCTCTAAATCCCCAGCAGATTCGCCAGAAACTGTGGCTCCCCTTTTTTGCGCCTCCTTTTGAAAGGTTTGAAATGAAGGGCCTTACAGTTCGGACTCCTACGGTTCGGAATCTAGTCTCACAAGTGCAATGTGAAACTGGTAATCACCAAAAAGTCTAATCTGGCAAATCTTTTTAGAAAATCGATTTTAAATCAAATAATGTCAAAATTGGACTCCTTTGCCAGATACAGATTCTCCACCTAAATATTTTATTTTTGGGGAAATTTAGGAAACCTTGATTCGTGCCGAAGGCCACGTATCCGTCATCACCAAAGTTGCCTCAGCTCGGGAACTTGGGTACGAGGGGGAAAGGTCATGAATTGAGCACCCCCGCTCGCCCGATCAAAGATCGGCCTCTACTAATCATGATATGATTTTTTATAAACATTATGTGTTCTTATTCCAGTTATTAAACTAGATTTACCATGTGACGCGCACAATCAAGTATAGACTAGTTTACTCAATTTGGAACAATTCAACTCATGTTTGTTTGCGAAAATGTTTTGAATTTGCCACCTCAAATGGGCTTAAAGATGCGGTTTTGCAACCAAACATAGTTGTCTTAAAACATGATTTGCCACTCAATAAAATGGGCTTGAAACACACGGTCGTTGAATCGTTCCAATTCAAACAACAAGCCTTTATCCACCGGCATTCATATAGTTTAGCATTTAAGCACATAGTCTCATGGGAAGCATGCTAGACATGGCAACATTCACACTTCATGCAAATATGCTAAAGCATTAAAACTCACCTAGTACTCCGAGCTAGGAAAACATGAGTTAGTGAAATATACATGATTCCTAACTATACAAGATGCCTAATGCTACGCATGCGAATAATGTAATTAATAGGCTCGGCTACTAATATGGCATATGGATCGATTTGAACAACATGCGATTAAACATGTATTCAAATAAGATATTGAAATGGCAATGCAGTTTGAATGATGTGCCGAGCCTCGGTGCATGCAATACGAATGAATGGATGCAAGCACAAGGTATGCTAATTGAAATATGACCCTAATCTAACCATCAAAAATGATTAAATAAAAGGGCGAAAGATGTGGAGTTGGAAAACACACACACACACACACACACACACACTCTTATTACAACATTACGCCCTTACGAAGGAGGGTCCGAATGAATAAGCTAACCAACTAGCTACGCTAATTAAGCTAATCTAATTAAGCTAATTAGACTATTATTGCAAGCCAAATGAATAACTAGCTAAGCTAATTACTAATTATTACAACACTTTAATTAACTAGTAAAATAATTAATTAAATTACAAAACAAATGCACACAAAGTAAGCATGTAAGACATTTAAACTATGCTGCCACTACTCCGTCTCAGGAAGTGGGGGATGCACATTCTTAGTTTTTGCCTCGAAAAGACCACCATTTTGCTCTCGGAAGCCTCTGTTTGCAGGGTTGAACATTTCCTGAATCTTTCTGCTCCACCTTACCAAATGTTCTCTGAGGCTTACATCAAAGGCCTGTCGACCATGGATGGCTGCTGCCGGCCATCTGTTGGCCAAAAATGTGTACTACTGACCAGAGATGATGCACTGCCATCCACTGGTGGTGCATTGCCGGCCCGTGATGCATTGGATCACCAAGTTGCAACAGCGCACAAACAGAGCAAAATGGGGTTTTTCCAAGGGTTTGTTTGTACTGTATCCCTCCTTATCACCTCAAAATCTGAAATGAGTAACACCCTTGGATCTAAGACCACCAATCAAGCAATTTCATTACATGATGGCCGAAGATCCAAGTTGTACAATTTTGATAAATGCACAAATATGACCAACAAGACCCCCACCATATCATGCATGATCAAGGGCAACGGTGACCAAGGAAAATGTCACATTTCATCACTTTTGAGTATGAAATGTCCCATTTTCCTTCTGTTCAAACTAACATCCGGTTTGAACACATGCAATGCAACACAAAGACATGCTTATCTTGCCTCTTTTACTTATCATTTTTGTTTACTCATTTTAATTACCAAATCATTCTTTAATCAATTGTCCATTGGGTGAGTGTCCTCTAAATGGAAAGATGGCTCAAACCACAAGTTGCTTTGGGCATGAAAGAGGCATTACAATGTTGGTAATGAACCCCCTAAGGGATTAAACCATTAGGTGTAGCACATCCATTTCACACTTAGGCAAACAAGTGGTTTGAAACCACTTTCAAAGAAAACAAAAGAGTGAAGAATTGAGGGAGATTGCAGAGATTATAGTGCTGAAATTAGATGCAAAACAACACTAAAGCATGCTATCAACTCAAAATAATGGTGCTTAGAGCCTTAAAACACCAAGCTAGTGCAAGGGCATACACTACAACTATGCAATACAAGACTCAAATGAATTAACCAGCCCAAAACAAAGCCAAAATAGGTTATTTCATAGGCTAAAACATGCTGGACTTAAGCTAAGTCAAGCTAAAAAAACATGCTAACATGTGAAGCTAACTAGGCATGCAAACAAGACACAAGGAGGGGAGGCTAACCCCTCCAATTTTGGACTTCAAAATAAGGTTTTTGCCACTGAAAAACCTCTTAAATTCAATGGTTAAAAGGCCCAAAAATGGCCTCAAACCAACACTTTTAAGCCATAAAAATAGAGCTTTTGATAGTTGAAAACAAGGTCAAAAACAGTTGAAAAAGATGGCAAAACAAGTATTCAAAGCAAGCTTAAATAACAAGTGTTCTACCTTTTGAAGCAAAGAGCAACTCTAGGGACAAATCCAAACTAAAACCACTTGCTAGAGCCCAAATTAAGTCTCAATGAACCTCAACTCAAAGAGAAGTAACTTTGATGAAGGTAGTGTATTTAAAATTGTAGAGAAAACAAGCTTCAAGGCACAAAATTGTAAGAGAGAGAGAGAGAAATCTAGAGAGAGAAAATTTTTTGTCTTCAATTTTTCTAACCCCCACACAAAAAAGCGAGGGGTCCTATATATAGAAAACACAAATTTTCCTCACAAAGATCCAGCCACACACGTGTTGGAAGATGCATAAACCTGTGCAAACAGCTAGCACAAAATATCAGAAAATATCTGCAAGAAACACTAATGGCCGGCATGGCTTCATTGATGGCCGGCAGCCTTCAACGATGGCCGACAAGCCATCAACAACTTCAAGCTGAGAAGAACCGGACATGGTCCTAAGATGAGACAAAATGGATGTAGGGTTTGGAAAGCTCAAACCTGTGGTGTCCCGCTGCGGACTTCGAGCGCTTGGCGAGCAATCAAACTCGCGATCAGATGTACTTGCAAGAACATCCAAGTCTTAAAGGGCCATAAAAAATGGGGTGTCTACACTATGAAAACAGCTGGCACAAAATATCAGCAAAAGAAACTGGTGGCCAGCAGCCCAACAGTGATGGCCGGCAGCCCTTAAGAGTGGCCTACCAGCTGCTGGCTTGAAAGACCAAGACTTGGTCCAAAAATGTGGTAATAGGGATGTAGAGTTTGAAAGGCTCAAAGTTGTGGCATTTCGTTGAGGACTTCGAGCACTTGGCGAGCACATAAACTCATCATCAGGTCTGCATGCGATGGCATCCATGTCGTAAGAGCCGTCTAAAATGGGGTGTCTACAATGGGCAATTTTGGTTTTTAATGCTGAGTGGTTATAATTAGTTATTTTTTATTAGTCATTTTATTTGTATTAGTCCTCCCCCCTCTAAGGAGGGTGGTGTGAGATTTGTTGTATTACATGGGGAATCCCCCTTGTAGATGTGTAATTTTTTTGTTTTAAATTTATGACTTAACTACCCGAAAAAATATATATATATATATCTTGAAACCACATTTTTATTGAAAATTTTTTTTTTAATTTTTTTTAATGCATTCAGGAAATGTACAAATTTTTTTTTCTTAAAAAGTCCAGCACATATTAGTATTACTCAAAAATTCTCAAGAGTAACTTAATATTTTAAACTTTAAAGTAATATAATTTTTGATATAAATGTTTGTTTTTAATAAAATTAGCATTTTTAGAATTCTATTGTCAAGATCTATCAAATAAGATCCTTGTTAACTATGAAATTCTTATAAAATTAAAAAATATATATTATCGTCAAAATTGACGTAAACAATGCCATGTTACTCTGTCTGACAGTAACATATTATTATGTTACACAATAACATGTTACTGATTATCAGAGTAACACTTTACTGTCTTTTTAAACAGGGCATTAGTAACCAAAAAAAAAAAAACATAGTACAAACTAAAAGAAGCTCTACAAGTTCCTTCGTTTCAAGTTCATAAACAAATCAACAATAATTCAACATACCTGAAGGAAACTTTACAAACAACAATCAACAAACTCAATGAAGCTATTTTCAGTCATGTTCGATGAGTTGATTTGTGATCAATTGACCTATTTTTCACCTTCTGCTTTGTTGTGCTTTGAAGAATTGTATGTAGTTTTGCAGTGAGCCAAGATTTTGATTGAAGATTGTTCTAGCAGAAGCAAGATGGGGCTTCTCATGCAAATCGAATTGATTTCCAATGCTATTGACGAACTTATAGTTGATTTATTGACTTTGCCAGATATTTTTCCGACAAAGGATATGAATTTAAAACAAGATGTTGAAGAATTGGTTTCTCTTATCAGAAAATAGTATTCGATGATGAAGAAAATTTTAGATCCTTCTGATGATAATCTCATAAGTGATGTATCGAAAATGCTTGAAGGGGTTCCCAAATTAGAGCTCTCCAATGGACATCTCAATCTTCGCCCAAATCAATACAACTCACTAGATACTCGACATGAACTCCTTCGTTGGGAATTTCCTCTCTCTCATTTCTCTCTTTCTCTCTCTTACGTATATATGGAAGGGCAAGATTGTCCAAAAAAAAAATGTTCATGTGTCCTCCATCAAGTATGGGCCTCCAGGTGAGGGGGTTTATGAAGGAAAAATTTATGGATTGTTCTTTTCACCAAATAAGGACCCAATAGACGGGTTTTTCCAAATTTCCAAAAAAAAAGTACATAATCTTGTGGTGTCTGAAAAATCTAAAATCCCGAAGATGTTGATTTGTGGTTACGTTTCAATTTTAACCAGTAAATAGCAATCCCAATTAAACAATCAAAGACAAATTAACACAATGATTTTATGTGGAAAAACCACAATTGGAACGCCTCCAATTGTGATTAAAAAACCACAGGCAAAAATCACAAAATAATCTACTAAGAAAACACAAAAGAATTACACAAGTGTACTCTTAATTATCTAGCGAATTCACGTCTGAATCGAACCGACCCCTATGTGCCTCTTCCAGCCTCGTCTTCACCTCGGAATTGTCTTGCCCAACGTTGAATCCACAATGCTAATGTCGAATCACGATAATGAGGCACTCCAGAATCCACCAAAGCTTCAAGCCCAAATTCTCCAGAATCCACCGAAGAACAACTCTCACTTTTGTGAATAAAACAAAACGAACAAACCCTCTGATATAATCCACTCAATCCATGATATAAACCCTCACAGATATCAAAGGAAATAAGTAAAGAAGCTCCATATGAAAACCCTAATACCCAGGAAGAGGATTTGGAAGCCATAACCTTAAAATCCAATAGAATCATGTAGACACCCCATTTTTGATCATCCTCAAGACCTGGACATCATCGTTTGTGCAGTCGATGATTGTGCTTGTTTGTGTTCGTTTTGAGCGCTCGAAGTCCTTAGCGGAACGCCTTGTCTTTGAGCCTCTAAATCTTATCTGTTTTATGCATGTTTTTGGTCCTAGAGCTTGTTGCCTCTAGCCTAGAAGAGTGGGTGACCTATCAGCCAGCCCTAGAATCTGTCGGCCATGGTTACTGCTTGTTAGCTGCCAGTGGTGGCTGACGGCCATTGGTCTCCTTTTCCAAATATTTGTATCTAGCTGTGCTAGCTGTTGCTCACTGAGCTGCATCTTCATACACATGTATGGTGCGATGTATCCAAGCTCAAGACTTGTTTTTCTATAAATAATGGGGTTCCTCCCCCATTTTTGAGGGTTAGAAGATTTTGGCCCAAAAATATCTCTCTCTCTCTCTCTCTAGCTTTCTCTCTCTCACCTGATATTTTGTGTTTGATTGCCTAGTTCCTCCACACTTTTGCACACTAACCCTTCATCAAACTTGACCACCATTAAGCTGAGGTCCCTTGGAGTTTTGTTTGAGCTTTGGAATGAGGTTTGAGCTTGGATTTGTGCCTAAATTGTGCTTTGCTTCAAAGGTAGAGCACTTATCTTATTTAAGCTTATTGTGCATACTTATTTTCCTATCTTTTTTCAACTGTTTTAAGGCTGTTTTTGAAGTATAAAAAATTCTATTTTTGTCACCTAAAAATGGTGGTTTGAGCCTTTTTGAGTTAGGGGGTTGTCCACCAATTTGGCTCTTTAGCTAGTTAAGCTTTTTTTGCTATTTTTCCTCACTTTTAAATCAACTTTTTTGGGCCTGTTAACCATTGAATTTCAGAAGTTTTCTAGTGGTAAAAATCGACTTTTGATGTCCAAAATTGGAGGGGTTAGCCTCCCCTCCTTGTGTCTTGTTTGCATGCCTAGTTGGCTTAATGAGTTAGCATGTTTTTCTAGCTTACTTTAGCTTAATTCCCCCATGTTTTTGGCTCTGATTTGGACTGCTTTAGCTCTGTTTTGGGCTGGTTGGATCATGTGAGTCCTGTTTTCCATGGTTGTAGTGTAAAGGGCTTCACTAGTTTGGTGTTTTAGGCCTTTAAACATCATTTCCTTGAGTTGATTGCATGTTTTAGTATTATTTTGCATGTAATTTCAGCGCCTTAATCTCTGCAATCTCCCCCATTTCTTCACTCTTCCATTTGTTTTCAGGGTTGTTTCAACCTTAGGGTTGTTTAAGCTTGAGATTGAGGCTCATGCTTAATGGTTTAATCCTCATTTGAGGGTTCATTACCAAGGGCATGAAGTTTCCCTCACGCCTTGAACTACCCCTTGGTTGACACATCTTTCACTTTAGAAGACATTCACCAACGGACTTAATTGATTAAAGAATGAATCGGTAATGTAAAATGAGTAAACAAAATGAACAAGTAAAAGAGACAAGATAAGCATCTTTCGTGTTGCATTGCATGTGTTCGAATCAGATGTTAATTCAAACGCAAGGAAAATGGGACATTTCATACTCAAAAGTGATGAAATGTGCCGCTTTCCTTGGTCTCCATTGCCCTTGATCATGCATGATAGGGTGCTGATTGTTTTGGTCTTGTTTGTGCTTTCATTAAGCTTGTACAAGCTTGGTTCCTTAGCCATCATGCATGGAAATTGCTTGGTTGATGGTTTGAGGGCCAAGAGTTACACTCCTTTGAACTTATGTGATGATAAGGAGCGTAACAGTACAAACACTCCTTGAGAATACACTACTTTGCCTCTGTTTGCTCTCTGTTGCAGCAAAAAGGAAGTTCAGGGCATGGGTGGCTGACTGGCCACCAGCAGTAGCCGACCGGCCACCAATGGTAGCCGACGGCCACCATTGGTAGCCGAGCGACCATCAATGAAGAAAATTGCTCAGTGTGATTGAAAGGGGAAGCAGAGGTGTTCTGGAAGTTGGTAGCTTCTTTGGTGTTCAAGTGTGCAAACAGAGTGTTACAGCAGTGAGGCAGTGGCATTTTTTGGGTGGAAACCGATCGAGCATGCATATGTCCCTCGCCCTTGAGGCCATTTAGTTGCTTTGGTTAGCTTAGAATAGCTAGTTAATTTGAATGTTTTCAATAATTAGTTAGTTTAACTAGTTATTCATTTTTGGTTTGTAATAATTAGTTAACTAGAATAGTTAATTAGTTTCGAGTTTTGTAATAATTAGTTAGCTTGATTAGCGTAGCTAGTTAGTTAGGTTATTCATTTGGACCCTCCTTCGCGAGGTCGCAATGTTGTAATAAGTGTGGGTGCGTGTGTGTATATCTTCCAACCTCACGTCATTCTCCCTTTTATTTGATCGCTTTTGATGGTTAGATTAGGGTCATGTTTCAATTAGCATATCGCATGCTTGCATCCATTCATTCGTATTACATGCACCGAAGCTCGGCGCATCATACAAACTGCATTACAAATTCAATATACTTCTTTGAATACGTGTTTAATAGCATGTTGTTCAAATTGAATCATATGCCATATTAGTAGCCGAGCCTATTAAATTACATATTGCATGTGTTGCATTAGACACTTAACATAGTTAGGATCATGCACCTTTCTAACTAGCTTTTGTTTTGGTTTGGAGTACTCGGTAAGCTTTTACACTTTAGCATACTTGCATGAGTGTGATTGCCATATTGCCATCTTTAGCATGCTTGCCATGAGGCTATGTGCTTAAATGATTAACTGCATGAATGTCTATGGATGAAGGCTTGTTGTTTGAATTGGAACGATTCAACGAATGTAAGTTTTAAGCCCACTTTGTTGTGGTAAATCCTATTTTAAACCCACTATGTTTGGTGGCAAATTCACATTTTTAAGCCCACTTGAGGGTGGAAAATTCAAACCATTTTCATAAAACAAACATGAGTTGAATTGTTCAAAGTCTTGCGACTAGTCTATACTTGCTTGTGTGCATCACGTGGTAAAGCGAGTTGTAGACACCCCATTTTTTATCATCCTCAACACTTGGATGTTCTTGTAGGTACATCTGATAATGAGTTTGCTTGCTCGTTGAGCGCTTGAAGTCCGCGGCGAAACGCCACAGGTTTGAGTTTTCCAAACCCTGCATCAATTCTGTCTCATTTTTGGACCATGTGTTTTTCCTTTCAGCATGTTGTTGTTCATGGCCTGCCGACCATCCTCGGGCAATGCCAGCCATGGATCTTGGCCTTCCAGCCATTGATGTGCCCTGCCAGCCATCAACGAGCCCCTGCCGGGCATAACTGATGGCCGGCCGGCCACTAGTGTATCAGTAGATATTTTCTGATTTTTTTGTCAGCTGTTTGCACAGATTGAGCCATCTTCTTGCACGTGTATGGCTAGATCTCTTTGAGGGGATTTTGCATCTTCTATATATAGAGGGCCCCTCTTGCATGTGCAAGAGGTTAGAAATTTTTGAAGATAAAAAAATTTCTCTCTCTCTTTCTCTAGAATCCTCTCTCTAAATATTTTGTGCCTTATAGCCTAAATTCTCTACACTCTTGCATATAAGCCCTTGATCAAACTTGATCTCCATTGAGTTGAGGTTGCTTGAGGTCCCATTTGAGCTCTAGAAGAGGGTATTGGCTTGGTTTGGCTTGATTTTGGTGCCTAAGTTGTATCTTGTCTTCAAGAGGTAAAATACTTGTGTTTTAAGCCTAATTTAAATACTTGTTTTGCCATCTTTGCATACTGTTTTGAGGCTGGTTTTGACCTCTGGTCTAAAATGGTGGTTTGAAGTTTGTTTGGAGTTAGGGGTAGTCTACCCTTCTTGTTGCTTGATTATTAAGTTGTTGTGCCATCTTTCAAAGCTTTCTAAAACAACTTTTTTGGCTCTTTTAACCACTAAATTCCAGGGGATTTTCAGTGATAAAAAATATGTTTTGAGGTCCAACATGGGAGCGGGTAGCCTCCCCTCCTTGTGTCTTGTTTGCATGTGTAGATAGCTTAACATGTGACCATGTTTTTCTAGCATTTTGTGACTTGATCTCAGCATGTTTTTGCTACTTTTTTTGACTTGTTTTACCTCTGTTTGGGGCTGGTCAAGTCACTTGAGGCCTCCATTGTATGCTTGTAGTGCAATTGTGCTTAATAGTCTAGATTGTGCTATGTTTTGGCCTCTTAGTCTAGCTATTCTTAGCTAATTTCAAGCATGTTTTAGAACTCCTTTTATGCTATTTTAGAACTGTTTTGAAGTGTTTGTACCTTTTGAGCTTTGTATTGCATGCCTATAGTGTAGTGATCTTCACTAGTTTGGTGTTTTCGGCTTTTAAACATGTTTTGCGTGAGTTGCTTGCATGTTGTAGTATCATTTTGCATGCAATTCCAGCACATACAATCTTTGCAACCTCCCTCATTTTATCACATTTTCATTTTCTTTGAGGGTGATTAACCTTAGGGTTGTGTTTAAGCTTGAGATTGAGATTTGTGCTCAATGGTTTTAATCCTCTTTTGAGGGTTTCTACCAACCAAAGGCATGATCTCTCTCTTGCCTTAAGTCATCCCTTGGTTGACATCTCTCTCATTAGAGGACACTCACCTTGGACTAAATCAACTAAAGAATGAGTTGGTAACTTAAAATGAGTGAACAAAAGTGACAAGTAAAACTTGAGCAAGATAAGCATGTTGTGTTGCATTGCAAGTGTTCAATCGGACGTTATATTGAACACAGGGAAGATTGGAGCATTTCATACTCGAAGTGATGAAATAAGCCAATCTCTTTGGTCTCCATTGCCTTTGATAATACGTGATAAGATACTGGCCTTGAGTCTTGTTTTGTGCATTTATTGAAAGTGTACAACTTGGATCTTTGGCCATCATGCATTGAAAATGCTTCGTTGGTGGTTTTGGATCCAGGAGTGCCACTCCTTTGATGTTTTGAGATGATAAGGAGGGCACAGTACAAACATGCCCTTGGAAAAACCTTCTTTTTCCTTTGTTTGTGCTCTGTTATAGTGGGGTGACTCATAGCACCAGTGGCCGGTAGTGGCTCATTGGTGGCCGATAGTGGCTCACTCTTGGCCGGCAAGGCACACTTTTGGTCAGTAGGGGGCTGACAGCAAGCATTCATGGCCGGCAAGCCATTGGTGCAATCCTCAGCATTGATTTGGTAAGTTGGAGCAGAAAGTTTTTGAAGTGTACTCAACCCAGCAAACAGAGCCTCTCAAGAGCAAAACGGAGGCCTTTTCGGGGCGAAAACTAAGTGCATGCATCCTTCACTTCCCGAAGCAGAGCTGTGGCATCGTAGTTTAATGCCTTGCATGTTTAGTTAGTCTGCATTGGTTTTAATTAACTAGTTTGCTAATTAGTTAAGTGTTGTAATAATTAGTAATTAGTTTGCTAGTTATTCATTTGATTTGTAATAATTAGTCTAATTAGTTTAATTAGATTAGTTTGATTAGCTTAGCTTAGCTTAGCTTAGCTTAGCTTAGCTCTTATTCATTTGGACCCTCCTTCGCGAGGGCGTAATGTTGTAATAAGTATGCGTGCGTGTGCGTATGTCTTCCAACACCACGTCTTTCTCCCTTTTACTTAACCGCTTTCGATGGTTAGTTTAGGGACATATTTCAATTAGCATACCTTATGCTCACATGTTTGCATCCATTCATTTGTCTTGCATGCATCGAGGCTCGGCGCATCAGTCAAACTGCATTGAGATTTCAATACTTCTTTAAATACGTGTTTCAAAACATGTTATCAAATTGTATTATATGCCATATTAGTAGCCAAGCCTATTAATTTCATATTGCATGTGTTGCATTAGGCATCTTGTATAGTTAGGATCATGCATTTTTCTAACTAGATTTTGTTTTGGCTTGGAGTACTCGGTAAGTTTTACGCTTTAGCATACGTGCATGAATGTGATTGCCATATTTTCATGTCTCATATGCTTTCCATGAGGCTATGTGCTTACTTGCTAAACTGCATGAATGCCTGTGGATAAAGGCTTTGTTGTTTGAATTGGAACAATTCAATGATTGTATGTTTTAAGCCCACTTTGTGAAGTGGAAAATCATGTTTTAAGCCCATCATGTTTGATAGAAAATCCGTATTTCTAATCCCACTTAAGGGTGCCAAATTCAAACCATTTTCGAAAGCAAACATGAGTTGAATTCGTTCCAATTCTTGCGATTTTAGTCTATACTTGTATGTGTGCGTCACATAGTAAAGTTAGCCAATAACTAGAATAAGAACACCTGAGGTTTATAAAACAACATATCATGGTTAGTACATGCCGATCTTTTGATCGGACGAGTGGGAGTGCTCATTTCAAAACCTTCCCCTCTCGTACCTAAGTTCCCGAGCTGAGGCAACTTTGGTGATGACGAACACGTGGCCTTTGGCACAAGTCAACGTTTCCTAAATTTCCCAAAAACAAAATATTTAGGTGGCGGCTCTGTAATCTGGCAAAACAGTCCAGTTTTGGTATTATTTGATTTAAAATCGATTTTTCAAAATGATTTTCTGGATAGGACTCTTTGGTGTTTATCAGTTTGACATTGCACTTGTGAGACTAGATTCAGAACCACAGGTAGAGTCCGAACTGTGAGGGCCTTTCTTTTCAAACCCCTTTCCGAAAGGCGGGGGGCGTGAAAAAGGCGAGCCCACACTAGTTTAATAACCAAGCAAGAACACATAATGTTGATAAAAATTCATATCATGATTAGTAGAGGCCGATCTTTGATCGGGCATGCGGGGGTGCTCAATTCATGACCTTCCCCCTTCTTACCTAAGTTCCCGAGCCGAGGTAACTTTGGTGATGATGGACACTTGGCCTTTGGCACGAGTCAGGGTTTCCTAAATTTCCCAACAAAAAAAAAAAAAAACAAAATATTTAGGTGGCGAATCTGTATCTGGCAAGGCAGTCCAATTTTGGCATTATTTGACTTAAAATCGATTTTCCAAAAAGATTTGCCAGATTCGACTCTTTGGTGATTATTAGTTTCATATTGCACTTGTGAGACTAGATTCAAAATCGCAGGAGTCTGTAGACACCCCATTTTTGACCGTCCTCAAGACTTGGACGTCACCGTTTGAACACTCGGTGATTGTCCATGTTTGTGTTCGTTTGGAGTTCCCGGAGTTCTCGGCTACGCGCCTTGTCTCAGGATCTCCGAACTCGACCGTTTTTGTGTCTGGTTTTGCACCAAACACTTGTGTTTTGCCTTGGAGGGGCAGGGAATGCCTTGTGAGGCATCCCCACACACCACCGGCAGTGGCTAGAGGCCACCGGCTGGTTTTTGTTGCCATCGGCAATGTATGTTGCCGGTCGGCAGTTAATTTTGTCAAAATGACATTTTTAGCCGGCTGACTACTGTTCAGCTGCTTTTGGAGATATTTTGAAACAGCTGGCTGGCATTTGCTTCCCCTCCATACACGTGTATGGAGGGATGCCCCTCTTGTTAGCTTACATTGTAAGTTTACAAGATTGGCTCCTCTATAAGAAAATACAGAGGAAGCTCTGGTTTTAGGGTTAGGGTTCAATAGACATCCTATCTCTATATTACTCTTGTGTGTGTTTTAGTCCATACTATTGCACACAAGCACCTAGTGCTTCACCTTCCTTGGGCTACTGAGGTTCTAAGGGCTTGTTCTTGCTATTTTTGACTGGATTGAAGCTTAAGGAGGCAACAAGACCACCATTGTTGAAGAAAGGCTTCAAGGGTAAGAAACTAGTCCTTTTTACCCCATTTTTGCATCATATTTCTACCTATCTTAGAGCAGTTTTTGTGTTTAGTGTATAACATAAAAAAGTTCTGTTTTTAGGCCCTCTTGATTGTTTGTTAAGAGTGTTTTGTGGTTTGGGTGTGTTTGACCACCCTTAGGCCTTGAAAGGTCCCATTTTTATGCTATTTTGTGCAAGTTTCGAGACTTTGGTGTTTGGGCCTCTTCACCACTGAAATCTTGGGGGATTTCAGTGGTGGGGATGGTGCCTTGAAGTCTCCAAAAGGGGAGGGCCACCCCCTCTCCTTGTTGTCCTTGAAAGGGACCATTTTTGGTCTCTTAAGGGAGTTTGTGTTTGAGTGTGTGTCGAGCATGCCATGACTGTTTTTCATGCTTATATTGCCATAATATAACATGGTTTTAAGTTGGTTTTGGTGTACCATGCATGCCTTGCATACCTACCTTGTAATGCCTTATGATTGCCTTAATATGCCTTAGGTTGTGTGCCTTTGTTTTAGCATGTTTTAGGCTTAGATTTATGAAGCTTTTGTGCTTATTTTGCCATGCTTTAGGTCTGTCTTAGGTTGTTTGAGTCGACCCTAGCATGCATTATATAGCCTCTTTGCATTTTTGGGCTTGTGGGCCTTAAGTATGTTAGTGTATAGCATGCTTTGTTTGCTTTGATTTAGTGGATTGGAGTTATTTTTCATGTTATTTCAGTCCCTTGAACATGTTTGTATGCTTGCTTTGCATGCCTCTTTAACGCCTTATGAGCTTGTGTTGTATGCTCCTTGAAAGTGCATGTGTGCATGCTTTTGAATTCAAGCCATTTAGATGCCATCTAGGTGTTCCTCGGGCGTTGTTTAGGTCTGCCTTTGACCTGTTTTGAGTCCCCTTAGCCTTGTGAGGCTTGGTGGGTTTGACCTTGGTTTAAGCCTCATGGCTTGCCTCAAGTACTTGGGCCATTTGCATGCTTTACTTGCTTGAATTAGTTGGTTTGGCACCTCTATTTTGTGCAATTTCAGAGCTTGTGTTGCATGATAATTGTCTATTGTTTGGTCTCTTTAAGTGCGCTTAAGAGTTGCCTTGTTTATGCTTAAGGTGTTGGACCATGATTGCATGCATGTGTGTGTGCATTTTGGCCTTCATTTCCTTGGTTTTGGCCACTGATTTTAGGACTAATTGGAGTTACCTAGATCATGTTTAAGACCATCATTTGCTTGGTTGCATGCTTGCCTCATGTTTGCTAGTATGCTTGTACAAGTGCCTTGTCATGCCATGTTGCATCCTTAGCTTACATGCCTAGGTTGCATTGCATCTTGCATGCATGTCTTGTTCCTTGATTTGGTGATAGGAATTGGGCCTTGTTTTGTTTGATTGGTTTGCATTTCATCTGACATGAAAGTTGCACACTCGGTTCTTTGGGCCATCATGCATGGAAATGCGTGATTGGTGGTCCGAGAATCGAGACACATGCTCCTTTGAGTCACAAACATGATAGGGGGCATGATTAGTGCATACATTGTTTGAATTGTATTGCCATGCAAGTTTTGCCCTCTGCTGCTGTGAGTTGCAGGTTCTGCAGGTATTGTTTGCCGACCGGCAACATTTTGTACCGGCCGGCAATAAGTCATCAGCCGATGGGTTCATTTTGTGCCGATGGCCACATCCTAGTGCCGGTGGTCATTCTACTTAGCCGGTGGGATCGCCCAGTATCCTGAGAGGCATTCCTGAGACTTTGGCAGTTTTCAGAGGAGCAAAGCAGGGAAAACAGAGGCAGACTATGCATGGCAGTGCGATTCCGAGCAAGTCCCGAGCATGCGCTGCATCTGACCCGCTTCCCGAGGGTTTTACTATTTTAATTAAATTGATTAATTTGTTTAGTTAATTTAATTGATCTGTAATATTTAATTAGCTTGCGTAGTTAATTAATCTGTATGTTCTTTTGGTCCCTCCGAATGAGGGCGTATTTGTAATAAGTGTGCGTGAGTGGTGTGTATGTCTTCCAACCCCCACTTCTTTCTTCCCTTTTATTTACCCGCTTACGATGGTAGATTAGGGCACGTTCATTTTAGCATACCTTATGCAATGCATGCGTGCATCCATACATTTGTCTTACATGCACCGGGCTCGGTACATCATACAAACCACATTGTATCTTCAAATCTAACTTGAATAAGTGCACCGAATGATTGCATTTCACATGCCATTTTAGGGTTAGCCGAGCCTATCCTAATCACATTCTGTATGCGATGCATTAGTCACTCTAACATGAACTAGGGCATGCATGTTTGCTAACTAGTTTATTGTTTTGGCACGGAGTACGATGTAAGTATTTATGCTTTAGCATATCGCATGCGTGTGAATGTTAACATGACAGCATGATTACCATGTGGCTAAATGCTTATATGAGATAAACTGTTTGAATGCCTGTAGGTGGAGGTTGGATTGCTTGAGTTGGAAAAACTCGTTGAAATCCGTGTTTTAGCCTACTTGCGAGTAGCAAATTCCGAAGCGCTTTTAAAACAAACGGATATGCAATGCTTATTTCCAAATTAGGCAATCTAGTCTATACTTGTTTGCTGTGCGCATAACATAGTAATTCTAGGCTAATAACCGGAACAAGAACACATAACGTTTTCAAAATCGGATATCACGGTTAGTAGAGGCCGGTCTTCGGACCGGGCGAAAGGGGGTACTCATAGCTGACCTTCCCCGATCGTACCCAAGCTCCCGAGCCAAGACAACTTTGGTGATGATGGACACATGGCCTTCGGCACCGAGTCAGGGTTTCCTAAATTTCCCATTTTAAAAATATTTAGGTGGCGACTCTGTATTTGGCAAAGCAGTCCATGTTTGGCACTTCTTTTCTAAAAATCTGTTTTTCTCAAAACGATTTGCCAGAGTTGGACTCTTTGGTTCAGATTACGAACCACAAACAAAAAAGGGGGAGTCCGAACTGTAGCATTCGAGGTCCCACGCGGGCGCTGTTACAGTTTCTGGCGACTCTGCTGGGGAGTTTAGAGAGCTTGACTCGAACTCGTGATATCCTGTTTTGATTTCATTTATGTGTCGCTTTGCATTGCATGTGCATTGGTGCGCCTAGGACACCGTGTTGGCCATCTGCTATTCCTGAACGGTTTGCCGGAGGCTTGTCTTGTCAAGGCATGACCATAAGGCTGACCGGTTGCGGGCTCTGCCAGTATGGGAACACAAACCCCGGTTTTACCGGGGCACCCTTTTTGACCATTCGACCTAGTGCATATTCGGATCCATAGTGACCATTCCGAACTAGGACAGGTTGCTTACCCGATATAGGTTGTTTGAAGCCGCTGTATGCATAGTGAAACCCTAGCTCCTGACAAAATAGGACAGGGAAACCCTACCCCAACATAGGGGTGTATTGGCTCTCATTTATCTGCTATGTGCTTTTAGAGTGTATCTCTGCAGGGGAATGCATATACCAGTTTGCAAGTTTGAGCATCAGGCCCGAGGGCACTGGTATCAGTATCGTTGAGAATCAGTTATGTCTGCGGGTATCAGTTCAGTTTTGAACAGTGATTCTGGGGAACAGTGATCAGTAGTAGAGTGCAGTTGTTCGGCTACACCCGTGTTTGATCTGTTTGGGGCTGAAATACTGCTTGTTTTCCGTTTCAGTTCAGAGATTCAGAGAGTTAATTCAGAATAGCTAGTGTCTTCTCCTTGTTGAGGCAGGACTGAGCATGACGCAGAATTCAGAAGAGATCGTGGTCATGACGGCCGCGTTGAGTCAAGGAATCACCCCGCAAGGTGAGGCTAATATTGATCTGCCGCATCCACCCAGGTCGCCTGCCGCCCACCCAGTTTGGATCCCTCAACTATATCAGGCTCGCAAGCCTACTACATTTGAACTAATGGGAATGATAGGTGATCTTCAAAGATCCGTGGCGGATCTCGCCTATGGGATGTCTGCCTCGCCACCAGCCGCACCATATACCGGAGGCTTTATACCCCAGGAGCCCCCTCTATTGGGACGGATAGTAATTGAACTCAACCAACCGGAGATGACCTCAAGCTATGGCAACGACGCATCAAACCAAATTCTAGATCAGGAGGAGGCCAGAGACAAAGGCAAGATATAGGCAGATGCCGACCCTATCGAACAACTACTGTGGGTAGTAGAGGCTTTGAAAGCCAGGGGGATGAACAAGCAACAGATATCTGCAGTTGTGACAAAAGCTATGGAGGACGCTTTCCCCACTCCGCCTGAGGGCAGTTCCAGTCAATTAGAGAACCGGGATAGGCCCCGTCATCCCAAAACAGTTCTTCTCGCTCCCAACCTTGCATCCGGAAGGGATCAGAAATCCAAGGCAGCACCCGCCGATCCGTTCGCTAGTGCATCTAGCAAGAGTGCTCAGGCTCCAAAGTACCTGCCTCGAGGGCGCCGAGTCTTCCATCCTCTCTACATGCCTTTGTCTAGGGCACTTTTGATTTTGGCCAAAAAGGGGCATCTTACACCTCTTGAGCCCCGACCCCTACCGAAGAATCTCCCTGCCACGCATGACGCCACTGTGTACTGTGCGTACCATCAGCAGACTGGTCATGCTACCGATAGCTGCTTTCGCCTCCGTCATGAGGTGCAGGATTTGATTGACAACGAGGTTATCCTCCCGCCTACCTTGGCCAAGTCAGTCACTACAGAGTTCTTAGATTTTGAGGATACCGATACTGCGAGTATGTAATCAGGAAGTGAACCGCCTGCGGGCGATACTTGGCATATTTTTGATGTGGCGTCTAGCACGCATTTTTGAGCATCTGTTAATGTTAATTTTGTAAACTCTGACTTGGGTGTCGAGTCAGTCTTTTGTTTTGTTTTGCGTCTGTCTCTCTGTATTGAGTCAGTCTTTTTGCTTACAGGGTCTGTCTTGTTGTGATGAGTCAGTCCCTCTTGTATAGTATACCCGGTGATTTCGGGATTGTTGCTTCAAACACCGTTTTGTCTTGTAATTAGTTGTTTTTGCTTTTTGAGTCTGTTGCTGCCGAGGAGCCAGTTATACCAACAAATCTGAATGAAACAGCTGTGGCTATCACGTTCCGTAGTTGTTGCTGTTTAAGTCAGCCGTGCCAGAGGATGTGAATGGAACGACAGTACATACCACCTACTCTCTTGTGCCTTAAACATCGTTGTAATGACCTAAGCTTTTCATAAAACCCCTTTTTGAACACTGCGGTGATGAAAACGAAGAGGAAGCAATTCCTCGGGTTTTGGCAAAATTTTGATCATTTTGAGGGAAAGAGAGGCATGCTAAGCTTTTAATGAATTAAATCATGCTTGTCGACGTGAGCACTGAGAAGGATCCTGGTTTGATCCAGACTGGTTCCACACTATCTTCTGCGCGAGCAAGTTGTCGCTTTCTTAAAAATTTTCAAAAACGAAATGTTTCGCGCAGTCTTGCGAAGACCTGTGTGGAATCGCTCTTGAGATTGTGCAGCCCAGGATCGCTCTCAGCCTCAAGATTCAATTTATCTGTTGCAAACTAGAATCCGTTCAAAACGTTCAACAGTGCCATGAAACGCCTGTGTGGCTCATTTTGAGGCAGCCTTCGAGCAAGAGGCATCGAAGTCAGATCAAGGAGATCAGATCTCACCGGAAGAGGCTCGTGAAGCAACCGTGATGGACTTTTCTGCAAATCGACACAACCGTCACTCTCCTGGATACAGAGAGGCTTCAATCTCAAAACCATTTGGCATGGGCTTGCTACACTTTGACCCTTTGAGAGGCTCGCTGGGCCGAAAACCCGGAAGGGCGACCCAGGCAAAAGTTAGAGCAAAGAAAAAAAAATAAAAAAGCAAAAAAAAGAAAAAGAAAAGAAAAGAACAAAGAATAGCAAAAGAAAAGAAAGAAAAGAAATGAAAATGCAAAAGAAAAGAATGAAGAAAAAGAAAAAGAAAAACATAGCTCGCAAGGTCGAAAACCCGCATTGGGCACCTTGGCAAAAGTTAGAGCCTAAACAGTGAAGGTTAAAATACCCGAGTGTACCTTAACCGGAACTACGTAAGGCTTGATTCCCATGTTTGGGATACGTAGGCAACTTCATCTTGAAGTCTAGCCCCCAACGCTTCCATAGCGTCTCAGTCCATGTCATGGTTTTGATCACTTTTGCCTCCTCCAAATCCAATGTCTCGATTGCGGCAACCTGGAATTATGTGACCAGCTTCCTCTCGAAGTCCAACCACCAATGCCTTCCAGGTGACTATGTCCATATATTGATTCAAACCGTCTTCGCCTCCTCCACGTCCGAGGATCCGATCGTCGTCAATGAGGACTGGCTTACAAAATGCCGCGGCATCATCCAAACAAGGGGCAACTTTCCGTTGCCATGCATTGCCATAAGTTGCCCTGAGTTGCCATCCAAACCAGGGGCAACTTTCCGTTGCCTTATCCCCCCTTTTTAAGCCAGGGGCAATTTTCCATCGTCCCCAATCCGAGGTTGTATATCTCGAGGGTAAGTTCCGCGCTCGTTGAGCGTTGGTTGTTTGCAAAAATAGTTTTTGAAAATTTTTACTGAAGCTGACTATTTTCTCGAAAACTATTTCATTTTTCAAAATTGGACCATGTTTGGACCCAAAAAGGAGAATTTTCAGTGCTCACAGCCTGATTCGCATGATTTTCAAATCAAAAATCGAATAAGTGTGTTAATCCAACTCTCATTTTGATCAAAACTGTTTTAGAAAACAAAAAAAAATGGTCAAAGTGACGAACTAGGGGTACAATTGAGTCAGGTCTTCTGTCTTTCCCCCGTCAACATACTTGCCAGAAAGGCACTCCATCCACTGGAAGAAATAGCCGTGAGCTAACAGTGCTCGGTGTGAACCTGCGACTTCCTATTCATCCATTAACCACCCTGGGGAGGGATAAAAAATGAGAGAATAAAGAATAGAGAGGTGTAAGCAGAGAGAGAAGTGAGAAAAGGGGTTTTCAGAGAAAAACCAAGCATGAGGGCCGAGTGATGTGAGTATCACAAATCAGAAAGGGTGGGAATAATATCCGGAGGAATTGGCTCCTCGAGATTTGAGTTGTTTGCTGTCAGTTGGTTGGTTATCCGATTATCATAGTGCAAGTGCTCAATTTACAAGTGTTCATTTCTCAGACAACAGATCAATATCATTTACATTTGAGGTGTAATATGATGCAATACAGTGCAAGGTATGAAATATACACAAATGTAAATACTTTTTCAGACAAAAAGTTTGTTTCATTTCATATCATCTTTTCAAGTACATAGTTTCGAAGGAAACAAAATCTGCCTGCGGCAGTACAAAGTACCCTAACTACTAACCAAAAGGGGAAAATGCAAAAAGGAAGAAAAACTATAAAAATCTGTATCAAATGTCAAAAATGGCCCCGGGGCTATCAATCTGTCCTAGTCCTCTTCCTGGACGAAGGTTCAAGAGCATCATCACCAGGAGCATCACCAGGGGCATCGCCATCTGAGCTCGAGCTCGAGCCATCACCGGTCTCCTCCGCCTCTGTCTCTGCCTCAGACTCGTCATCTGAAACTGGAGCCCGCGAGCTGCTCCCAACATGAGCGCGCCCCCCTCTGGTGCGGGGATATACTCTGCCATCCCGAGTAGAAATGGGAGGACCAGCTGGAGCGCCACCCACCGGAGGAATCTGGAAGGGAGGCTGAAAAAGCATAAAAGGCGAATACATCAGAATACTGAGCAGTTTATCAGTATAGAATGCAGTGTATGAGTACAGTGTGTGAGTGCCGTGAGCAGTGAATCAGTACAGAGTACAGTATGTGAGTGCCGTGAGCAGTGAATCAGTACAGAGTACAGTATGTGAGTGTCGTGAGCAGTGAATCAGTACAGAGTACGGTATGTGAGTGCCGTGAGCAGTGAATCAATACAGAATACAGTGTGTATGTGAATGCCGTGAGCAGTGAATCAGTGCAGAATGCAATGTGTGAGTACAGTGTATCAGATGCCATGAGCAGTTTATCAGATGTTGTGTTGTGCATCAGATTATACAAAGCAGTTTGTGTATGGTTTGAGGCTGTGGTCAGAAAGAACATACCGGAATGCTATAAAGGGCTAGGAGGTCGAATGTCCGCTGTAGCATCCCCATCATGGAGGCATTCATCTCCAATGACTGCCGGGTATACTTAGAAGACGCCTGCAAAAATATCGGACACATCAGTATTCTGTGGAATATCAAATAAACTAAAATGAAATGACTGTACAAAATGCAGTAATACATACCGGAGGCAAGTCGGGGACACCGACAAACTCGTGATCAGCCGGCGGAGGGGCGAAGGGGATCTGATAGGTCGCCCCACCCTGCCCTCGGAAAGTCAATAAAGCGGGCAGAGCAGGCCAACCGGTCCCCCGCCCCCGCTGAACTCCACCCCTGCCACGGACTCGAGCCCTCCTCGGCGCTCCCCCTCCAGCCCCCGCTCCCACTCCAGCCGCTGGCGCCGCAGGTCTCTCTCTCTCTCTACTCGGCGGCCGCCGCTCAGAGGTCGCATGATGAAGGTCCGGACGTACTCCGAGTAATCGCCCTCGCCTCTGTAGCCGTCTGCCTCCCAGCCGATGGTGTAGTCCGCCATCTGCTCAACAGTGAATCGCTCGGTATCCCTCATATGCTCAGGAGGGTGCACCGGGACTATCTGCTCCGGTAAACCCAGGGTCTGGCGTAGAAAACGCTCGCCCAGGTACCAAGCCCGACAGACCGGGCCTTCCAGCAGAATCCGGTAACGCGAGGTCTCATCGGCACCGGCAAACCGATCCCGCATCATCGCTGGTAGCGGAGCCCATGGCCGCCAGGTGATCTGAAATTGTAATACAGTTTGTTATCTACTGTTATTGAAATCTACTGTTATTGAAATATGCAGTGGAAAGGCGAAGCTTAAATGAACTGCAAGTAAAACATACCTCGGCGGGGGTGATAGTGTCAAAGTAGCGGCGGAAGAAGCCAAATGTCTCTCGTGGCCTCCGGGTGCATCTCCCGTCAAAGCGACGCGAAAAAGGGACAACCAGAGGGGTCTCTGCATCGGGTACGGGAGCGAGCCTAGGGAAGTAGGCATAAACCTACAACTGCAAGATAAATACCAGTGCATTTATCAGATAAAGCAGAATACAGAATAAAGGCAGAAATAGTAGAGTCGTGTGTTGTGCAGTGTATTGTGCAGAGTGTACAGTGTGAGCAGTGTACAGTCAGTGTAAAGCAGAGTATGTGTGTGCCGTGTGTACAGTATACAGCAAGTGTAAAGCAGACTACAGTGTGTGCAGTGTGTAGAAGTACAGAAAATATAGAACTGAAATGAAAGGCAGAAAAAGAAATGTACCTCCCAAGCACGCCAGTAACCCCCGAGCAACTGTCCGCTGCCGCGGGAAGCCGAGCTCATATACCCATAAAGGGTGGCCAGAGCGGCGCCACCCAAGTCATAATGTAAAATGTCCCTGACATCCACCAGTGCGTTGAGCAAGCAGAGAGGCACTGTGTTCGCCCGGTCGGCGAAGATGGTCGTCCCAAACAGGAACATAAGGAAGCCGCGTGCGTATCTCTCCACGACCTCTGGGGTCATCGGGGTAGCACCGACAAGGAGGGGCTGGACCCTGAACTGCACCTCAAACCAGGAGTATCGAACAAAGCCGGGACGCACAAGAGGCGGTGCAGCGCCGAGCAAGTAGACCTGAGCCACGGTCCACTCGTCCATATCAATGTCAAAGGGGATCGGATCACCCCCTACCCCAATGCCTGTGAGCATCGAGAAATCGTAAGGGGTCATCGTCATGTCCCCAGTCACAGACAAGTGAAATGAATCGGTGGTGTCCCACCACCTGTCCACCAGAGCGGCGAGGAGAGGTCTGCACGTAGTAAGCCTGGAGAGTCCTTTGCAGAATGCGCCAAAGCCGGCTTGGTCCACAATATGGCGAACTGCGTCGGGAAGCTCGGCGTACCACTCACGAGCGACGGTATTCCCATACCCACGGATGGTATGGGAATCTCCCTGTTTTTCAAACAAATAGTTGCGAAGCAATATAAAATATACAGTCTTGAAGAAATAGTGAATCAGTGCAAATCTAGCATGCATGCAAGTTTATCAGATTCAAACAGATACCGGGTGCCGGTGTGCTTACGGTGAACTACAACGTGTGATGCGTCAGCGTGTTTGAGTGGTTCAGTGCAAATTTGGCATGCGTGCATATTTTCAGATTCAAACAGATACCGGGTGCCGGTGTGTTTACAGTGAACTACAACGTGTGATGCGTCAGCGTGTTTGAGTGGTTCAGTGCAAATGTGGCATGCGTGCATATTTTCAGATCCAAACAGATACCGGGTGCCGGTGTGCTTACAGTGAACTACAACGTGTGATGCGTCAGCGTGTTTGAGTGGTTCAGTGTAAATGTGGCATGTGTGCATGTTTTCAGATTCAAATAGATACCGGGTGCCGGTGTGTTTACAGTGAACTACAACGTGTGATGCGTCAGCGTGTTTGAGTGGTTCAATGCAAATGTAGCATGCGTGCATGTTTTCAGATTCAAACAGGTATCGAGCAATGGTGTTTGCAGTGAAATACGGTGTGTGCCGTGGTTTGAGTGGTTCAAGGCTAGTGCAGTGTGTGCATGTGTCAGCCTTAAACAGATAATCAGTTACAAACGCGATTGTAATCGATTACAATATACAGTGTATCAGTGTATCGGCACTAAGCAGTTAAAGACTGTAATCAGTTATGGCAATTGACAGTTTAAAGCATCCTACGTTGCAGAAAGTAAAGCAGAGAAAGAAGGTTACCTCGGAAGCGCCGGAGGATAGGTGGGAGGTAGGCTCACGTAGCAGGAGCTCGGGATCCAACGCCATGTCGAAACTCCTGAACTGGCGCAGTCCGTCGGGTGGCAGAACATGAATCGCCGGCCGGTAGGTCGCCGGGTCGAACGGGCGCTCGCTCAAAGGTAGGAGCTCAACCCCGGGATCCATCTCATGATCCGGGGGAGTTCCACCGCGTGGAATGTCGTCGGCCATGACAAGAGTGATGAGAAAATGGTCGGAGAATGAAAATCGGGTCGGAATACGAAGAGTCAACTGAAAAGTCAACTCCCGGGAGGATGGAAAATGGCCGGAAAGGTCGGGATGTGAAAAGGCACGGAAATGAAGAGGAAAGTGAGGGGAACAAACCCCAAAAAGGTGGAAACGGCAAAAGGCGCACCGAAACAAAGATTTGTTCGGTTGAAAATGTCCGAAACGCGAAGGTAATCGCGAATCCGACGACGAAAAGGGCACGAGAACGCGAAGAAACAAGGAAACGAGGAAGAAAAGAGACTCTAGAGAGAGAGAGAGTTTGTTTTCGGCGGAGGCTAATGAATAGAATAGGGTTTGGAACCCTATTTTAAAACACCCATGGTGAAATGTCGAATCTGCCCCGATCCATGAACTTTTTGCCAGTCGGCAACATTTTGTGCCGGCCGGCAGAATATTGTGCCGATGAATCTGTTTTGCAACCGACGGGCAGCCGGTGGCTCCCCCTTCCTGCCGGTGGTGTTCCCACAGCCTTGTTTAGGCCATATGAGTAGTTTTTGGTCATCATAGCTCGAGAAAGTGCAAGAAAAGTGCATCTCCGACGCTCAACCGGCTTCCGTTTTGACCTCGGACCGTGTCTTCTGTGCGTGGCACTCAAATTCATGCAATGTTGTGTCCTTTTGTATCCTTTTCCCTTTTTACAAGATTCAAAAGTTGCCCCGCGTGCGTTGCATGCATTCATCATGTTGTCTGGTGCGTTGCGTCGCGCCGTCATGCACATCCTTCATGCATTGTCATGCATTTTATTACAAGCGTTGTCGTGCATCTCCTTATTTTGCATTATCATGCATTTCAAAGAGAAAAAAAAAAACGTGCGTTGTCGCGCACTCGAGTTCATTTGCATTGTTTTACGTTTCGTGTGGCATGCGTGTCATGCTTGCATTCTTTATATTTCGTGTGGCATGCGTGTCACACTTGCATTGTTTTACATTCCGTGTGGCATGTGTGTCACACTTGGCTTCATTTTGCATCCTTTGAGGCACGCGTACCTCATTGGCTTCATTTTGCACCCCGTGAGGCATGCGTACCTCACTTGCATCATTTTGCATCCTTTGAGGCACGCGTACCTCATTGGCATCATTTTGCATCCTTTGAGGCACGCGTACCTCATTGGCTTCATTTTGCACCCTTTGAGGCACGCGTACCTCATTGGCATCATTTTACATCTCCGTGAGGCATGCGTACCTCACTTGCATCATTTTGCATCCTTTGAGGCACGCGTACCTCATTGGCTTCATTTTGCACCCTTTGAGGCACGCGTACCTCATTGGCAGCATTTTGCATCCTTTAAGGCACGCGTACCTCATTGGCAGCATTTTGCATCCTTTGAGGCACGCGTACCTCATTGGCAGCATTTTGCATCCTTTGAGGCACGCGTACCTCATTGGCAGCATTTTGCATCCTTTGAGGCACGCGTACCTCATTGGCAGCATTTTGCATCCTTTGAGGCACGCGTACTTCATTGGCAGCATTTGGCATCCTTTGAGGCACGTGTACCTCATTGGCAGCATCTCGCATTCCTTTGAGGCACGCGTACCTCATTGGCAGCATCTCGTATTCCTTTGAGGCACGCGTACCTCATTGGCATACATTTTACATTCCGTGTGACATGTGTGTCACACTTACATCATTTTGCATTCTTATGAGGCATGCGTGTCTCATTTGTTTCATTTGCATCATTTGCATCATTTTCCATTCCTTGTGGCATGCATGTCACACTTGCATCGTTTATCATTTGCATTGGCACGTGTGCCTCATTCTCATTGGCACGTGTGCCTCCCCATTCTCATTGGCACGTGTGCCTCATTCTCATTGGCACGTGTGCCGCCTCATTTGCATTGGCACGTGTGCCTCATTCTCATAGGCACGTGTGCCTCCCCATTCTCATTGGCACGTGTGCCTCATTCTCATTGGCACGTGTGCCTCATTCCCATAGGCACGTGTGCCTCATTCTCATTGGCACGTGTGCCGCCTCATTTGCATTGGCACGTGTGCCGCCTCATTTGCATTGGCACGTGTGCCTCATTCTCATAGGCACGTGTGCCTCCCCATTCTCATTGGCGCGTGTGCCTCATTCTCATTGGCATGTGTGCCTCATTTCCATAGGCACGTGTGCCTCATTCTCATTGGTACGTGTGCCGCCTCATTTGCATTGGCACGTGTGCCTCATTCTCATAGCCACGTGTGCCTCCCCCATTCTCATTGGCACGTGTGCCTCATTCTCATTGGCACGTGTGCCTCATTCCCATAGGCACGTGTGCCTCATTCTCATTGGCACGTGTTCCGCCTCATTTGCATTGGCACGTGTGCCTCATTCTCATAGGCATGTGTGCCTCCCCATTCTCATTGGCACGTGTGCCTCATTCTCATTGGCACGTGTGCCTCATTCCCATAGGCACGTGTGCCTCCCCATTCTCATTGGCACGTGTGCCTCATTTGCATTGGCACGTGTGCCTCATTCTCATTGGCACGTGTGCCTCATTCCCATAGGCACGTGTGCCTCATTCTCATTGGCACGTGTGCCACCTCATTTGCATTGGCACGTGTGCCTCATTCTCATAGGCACGTGTGCCTCCTCATTTCCATTGGCACGTGTGCCTCATTTGCATCGGCACGTGTGCCTCATTCTCATAGGCACGTGTGCCTCCCCATTCTCATTGGCATGTGCGCCTCATTCCCATAGGCACGTGTGCCTCCTTATTCCCATAGGCATGTATGCCTCCTCATTCCCATAGGCACGTGTGCCTCCTCATTTCCATTGGCACGTGTGCCTCATTTGCATCGGCACGTGTGCCTCATTCTCATCGGCACGTGTGCCCCATTCTCATTGGCACGTGTGCCTCGTTTTCATTGGCACGTGTGCCTCATTTCCATAGGCACGTGTGCCTCATTCCCATTGGCACGTGTGCCTCGTTTGCATTGGCGCGTGTGCCTCACTTTCATCGGCATGCCTGTCTCATTTCCATGGGCATGTGTGCCCCATCTTCATCGGCATGTGTGCCTCATGTCCATTGGCATGCGTGTCACATTTTCGTTAGCATGCGTGTCATCTTATCTGCATTGGCATGCGTGTCTCGTTTGAATTGTCATGCATGTTGCTAACGACATTGTACCTGTTAAGTTTGTTTTCTTTTCAGGCACGATATTGTATGTACGGTTCATTTGAGGCCGGTGCAACCGGACGAGCCGCACAGGTATTGCATCCTCCGCGTGAGACGTATCGAGAATTGCATAATTCTCTTACATCCTTTCTGCATTGTAGTGTAGTCTGGTGTATGCTAGCTTAAAACAGTTGCATGTGTGCTTCGTTACAGCTTTCTTTGCATGATCATAAGTCATGCTCGGCTTCTTGCATTTTCAGTTGCATTTTGCCCCTGCCTTCGGGCACATACCTTGTTTGTCTTGCATGTTTGTCCAAGTCTTCGGCCTTGTCAAAAATGGGTCGTCTCTGGGCTTTGACATTCACTCCCGTCATTGTTATGACTTTCGAGTTCTGTCAAAGAGGGGCAACTGTAGACACCCCATTTTTGACCGTCCTCAAGACTTGGATGTCACCGTTTGAACACTCGGTGATTATCCATGTTTGTGTTCGTTTGGAGTTCCCGGAGTTCTCGGCTACGCGCCTTGTCTCAGGATCTCCGAACTCGACCGTTTTTGTGTCTGGTTTTGCACCAAACACTTGTGTTTTGCCTTGGAGGGGCAGGGAATGCCTTGTGAGGCATCCCCACACACCACCGGCAGTGGCTAGAGGCCACCGGCTGGTTTTTGTTGCCACCGGCAACGTATGTTGCCGGTCGGCACTCTTTGTTGCCGGTCGGCAGTCAATTTTGTCAAAATGACATTTTTGGCCGGCCGACTACTGTTCAGCTGCTTTTGGAGATATTTTGAAACAGCTGGCTGGCATTTGCTTCCCCTCCATACACGTGTATGGAGGGATGCCCCTCTTGTTAGCTTACATTGTAAGTTTACAAGATTGGCTCCTCTATAAGAGGAGCCCTTCTCTCCCATGCTCAAGGGTTAGAAAAATTAGAGCTTTTTGCTTAGAAAATACAGAGGAAGCTCTGGTTTTAGGGTTAGGGTTCAATAGACATCCTAGCTCTATATTACTCTTGTGTGTGTTTTAGTCCATACTATTGCACACAAGCACCTAGTGCTTCACCTTCCTTGGGCTACTGAGGTTCTAAGGGCTTGTTCTTGCTATTTTTGACTGGATTGAAGCTTAAGGAGGCAACAAGACCACCATTGTTGAAGAAAGGCTTCAAGGGTAAGAAACTAGTCCTTTTTACCCCATTTTTGCATCATATTTCTACCTATCTTAGAGCAGTTTTTGTGTTTAGTGTATAACATAAAAAAGTTCTATTTTTAGGCCCTCTTGATTGTTTGTTAAGAGTGTTTTGTGGTTTGGGTGTGTTTGACCACCCTTAGGCCTTGAAAGGTCCCATTTTTGTGCTATTTTGTGCAAGTTTCGAGACTTTGGTGTTTGGGCCTCTTCACCACTGAAATATTGGGGGATTTCAGTGGTGGGGATGGTGCCTTGAAGTCTCCAAAAGGGGAGGGCCACCCCCTCTCCTTGTAATCCTTGAAAGGGACCATTTTTGGTCTCTTAAGGGAGCTTGTGTTTGAGTATGTGTCGAGCATGCCATGACTGTTTTTCATGCTTATATTGCCATAATATAACATGGTTTTAAGTTGGTTTTGGTGTACCATGCATGCCTTGCATACCTACCTTGTAATGCCTTGTGATTACCTTAATATGCCTTAGGTTGTGTGCCTTTGTTTTAGCATGTTTTAGGCTTAGATTTATGAAGCTTTTGTGCTTATTTTGCCATGCTTTAGGTCTGTCTTAGGTTGTTTGAGTCGACCCTAGCATGCATTATATAGCCTCTTTGCATTTTTGGGCTTGTGGGCCTTAAGTATGTTAGTGTATAGCATGCTTTGTTTGCTTTGATTTAGTGGATTGGAGTCATTTTTCATGTTATTTCAGTCCCTTTAACATGTTTGTATGCTTGCCTTGCATGCCTCTTTAACTCCTTATGAGCTTGTGTTGTATGCTCCTTGAAAGTGCATGTGTGCATGCTTTTGAATTCAAGCCATTTAGATGCCATCTAGGTGTTCCTCGGGCGTTGTTTAGGTCTGCCTTTGACCTGTTTTGAGTCCCCTTAGCCTTGTGAGGCTTGGTCGGTTTGACCTTGGTTTAAGCCTCATGGCTTGCCTCAAGTACTTGGGCCATTTGCATGCTTTACTTGCTTGAATTAGTTGGTTTGGCACCTCTATTTTGTGCAATTTCAGAGCTTGTGTTGCATGATAATTGTCTATTGTTTGGTCTCTTTAAGTGCGCTTAAGAGTTGCCTTGTTTATGCTTAAGGTGTTGGACCATGATTGCATGCATGTGTGTGTGCATTTTGGCCTTCATTTCCTTGGTTTTGGCCACTGATTTTAGGACTAATTGGAGTTACCTAGATCATGTTTAAGACCATCATGTGCTTGGTTGCATGCTTGCCTCATGTTTGCTAGTATGCTTGTACAAGTGCCTTGTCATGCCATGTTGCATCCTTAGCTTACATGCCTAGGTTGCATTGCATCTTGCATGCATGCCTTGTTCCTTGATTTGGTTATAGGAATTGGGCCTTGTTTTGTTTGATTGGTTTGCATTTCATCTGACATGAAAGTTGCACACTCGGTTCTTTGGGCCATCATGCATGGAAATGCGTGATTGGTGGTCCGAGAATCGAGACACATGCTCCTTTGAGTCACAAACATGATAGGGGGCACGATTGGTGCATACATTGTTTGAATTATATTGCCATGCAAGTTTTGCCCTCTGCTGCTGTGAGTTGCAGGTTCTGCAGGTATTGTTTGCCGACCGGCAACATTTTGTACCGGCCGGCAATAAGTCATCAGCCGATGGGTTCATTTTGTGCCGACGGCCACATCCTAGTGCCGGTGGTCATTCTACTTAGCCGGTGGGATCCCCCAGTATCCTGAGAGGCATTCCTGAGACTTTGGCAGTTTTCGGAGGAGCAAAGCAGGGAAAACAGAGGCAGACTATGCATGGCTGTGCGATTCCGAGTAAGTCCCGAGCATGCGCTGCATCTGACCCGCTTCCCGAGGGTTTTACTGTTTTAATTAAATTGATTAATTTGTTTAGTTAATTTAATTGATCCGTAATATTTTATTAGCTTGCGTAGTTAATTAATCTGTATGTTCTTTTGGTCCCTCCGAATGAGGGCGTATTTGTAATAAGTGTGCGTGAGTGGTGTGTATGTCTTCCAACCCCCACTTCTTTCTTCCCTTTTATTTACCCGCTTACGATGGTAGATTAGGGCACGTTCATTTTAGCATACCTTATGCAATGCATGCGTGCATCCATACATTTGTCTTACATGCACCGGGCTCGGTACATCATACAAACCGCATTGTGTCTTCAAATCTAACTTGAATAAGTGCACCGAATGATTGCATTTCACATGCCATTTTAGGGTTAGCCGAGCCTATCCTAATCACATTCTGTATGCGATGCATTAGTCACTCTAACATGAACTAGGGCATGCATGTTTGCTAACTAGTTTATTGTTTTGGCACGGAGTACGATGTAAGTATTTATGCTTTAGCATATCGCATGCGTATGAATGTTAACATGACAGCATGATTACCATGTGGCTAAATGCTTATATGAGATAAATTGTTTGAATGCCTGTGGGTGGAGGTTGGATTGCTTGAGTTGGAAAAACTCGTTGAAATCCGTGTTTTAGCCTACTTGCGAGTAGCAAATTCCGAAGCGCTTTCAAACCAAACGGATATGCAATGCTTATTTCCAAATTAGGCAATCTAGTCTATACTTGTTTGCTGTGCGCATAACATAGTAATTCTAGGCTAATAACCGGAACGAGAACACATAACGTTTTCAAAATCGGATATCACGGTTAGTAGAGACCGGTCTTCGGACCGGGCGAAAGGGGGTGCTCATAGCTGACCTTCCCCGATCGTACCCAAGCTCCCGAGCCAAGACAACTTTGGTGATGACGGACACGTGGCCTTCGGCACCGAGTCAGGGTTTCCTAAATTTCCCATTTTAAAAATATTTAGGGGGCGACTCTGTATCTGGCAAAGCAGTCCATGTTTGGCAGTTCTTTTCTAAAAATCTGTTTTTCTCAAAACGATTTGCCAGAGTTGGACTCTTTAGTTCAGATTACGAACCACAAACAAAAAAGGGAGAGTCCGAACTGTAGCATTCGAGGTCCCACGCGGGCGCTGTTACAAAGTCCCAACTGTGAGGCCTTTCATTTTCAAACCTTTCTGAAAGGCAGGGCGCGAGAAAAAGGCGAGTCCACAGTTTCCGGTGACTCGACGAGGGATTTAGAGAACTTGACTCGAACTCATGATATGTTATTTTATCGACACTTATGTATTTCTTGCATTTTCATTTGCATCTGCATCGGTGCGCCTAAGTCACAGTGTTTGCCATCTGCTATTCTTGAGTGGTTTGCCGAAAGCTTGCCAAAAGGCTGACTGGTTGCGGGCTCTGCCACGATGGGAACACAACCCTGAGATCTAGACTACCGCTGTACCGTTTGATCCTCCTTTCACTTCTCGGTGTTAGGTGTGAGAGATATATTAGGTAGTGTTACTGAGGTACCTTTTTTGACCAATCAACCTAGTTGCATATCGGAAGTCGTAGAGACTGTTCCAAACTATGATAGGTTGCTCACCCGAGTGCAGGATTGTATGAAATCGCTTGTTTGCGTAGTGAATCCCTAGTTCCTAACGAAATTAGGATAGGGTAACCCTACCCTATCATAGGGGTGTTTTGGCTATCACTTGCTTGATACGTGCTTTTTGAGTGAAACTCTGCAGGAATGTATGTATCAGTTGCAAAGTTTGGGTATTAGTTTTGGGGCAGAAATCAGTGCTTAAGTGCAGTTCTCCAGCTTATGATTGCAACTGCGTGTTGTTTTCATCTAAGCCGAGGTGCTATGCGGTTTCTAATTTTTGTTTCTTTTGCTTTATTTCTTTTTGCAAGGTAGTCCTTCACGAATGCTTCAGCCGAGTCTGTTACCTCCCAAGCACTCTGTACCCGAGTAAGGCGACTTTATCGATCCGGGGATCTTGTAAGAGGATAGCCAGTGTTTACTTCACTACCCCCGGTTACAAGACATAGGAGAATCAGGCATAATCCACCGGTTCGACAGTTACCTTCATTCAGCGAAGTCTAGCCATCTGCTTCTACTCCGGAAAGAGAGTATACACCAATTTTGATAACTTAGAATCCCTTAGTCAACATTGAAGAAATGCTCTGCCAACTCCAACAGACTATTGAGAACATGCAACTTGATGCTGCCCGGCAAGCTGAGATCACACCCTGCCAAGCTGAGGTTGTAGCCTGCCAAGTGGAGGTAATAGAAAGGCTTCAACAACAGTAGCCACAACCTGCAGTAGCATCAGCATCCCATGCACCCCCAGTGGGAATTCCAGCACCCGGCGTCACAATTAATGTCCAGGAAAATGCGGCCATTCAGGCAGATCCCATCCCGCCCTAGACCTCCAAGGCATCGACTTACCCAATAGAGGCACCATTTGAATTTGAGGTCGACCCTACTGCATTGAAAGTGAGCAAGCGAGAAAAGCTCTTTAAACGAGCTCAGGGTGTTAATTCGATCTCGAATATTGAGGATGGCTATACTGATTCGGCAGTGATATTGCCAGATAGGTTTAAAATGCAGCACATAGACCGCTTTGATGGCTAGGTGATCCCATGGTCCACTTGTGATTATTCTCGGATATTCTGCGGCCGATGGGCCTATCTAAATTGTAGAAGTTATCCCACTTCGGCCAGACCCTGTTAGGTGTAGCGGCCATTTGGTATGCCAAACTTGAAGACTCTGTGAAGAGAAACTAAGAGGAAATGGTTGACGCCTTCATAGCGCAGTACTCCTACAACACTTAGATCGAGGTCACAACTCATGATCTCGAAGTAACTCGCCAGGAGCCGAAGGAGGGCTTCTCAGATTTTGTGACTCGGTGGAGAGCCAAGGCCTCTATGATGACCATCCGATTGGCTAAAAAGGACTAGATCAGAATGGTTGTCCGTAACTTGCAACCAAGACTGTTACAAAAGATGATAGTCTTACGTCTATTTATATTTGCTGACATCCACGAAATAGAGGTGCAAATAGAGGATGCAATGAAGCAGGGTCTGATAGACCACGAGAAGGAGCAGCCCAAGAGGGGTTTCACACACAGTTCCAATGTGACTATTGGCAGTAGTACAACTGCAGCCTTCAGATGTGGGCATGGTCACCACCACACCCAAGACCGCCAATCTTTTTGCCGGCACATCCAACCCAACCTCACAAATCTCAAGTCACCAACCCCGAGGCCAGAGGGTTTTCACCCCACTATACATGTCTCTATCTGCAGCCCTGAGAGTCTTGATCAGAAAAGGGCATCTGAAGTCGTTAGAACAACGCCCATTGCCTAATCATCTCCCTCCTAAACACAACCCGGCCAAATATTGCACCTTTCACTAACAACATGGTCATGTTAGTGACCAATGTTTTAGACTTCATCATGAGATTTAGGATCTCATTGACAATAAAATGATAGTGCCTCCCGAAAAGCCCAATGTCACTACAAATCCTCTCCCACTACATAACCAAGCCCCTCCTCCTCGACAAATAAACCTCATCCATACACTGGTCGTCCCTTACGACCCCAGTGTATACATCACCCCCTCCCACCTACCTAAGAAGGCATTGTTCAACCCAGAAAGCACAGATTTGTGCATGATGAACGCATCCACATCCCAACCCAAACCCTTGGTGGTGATCGTGGTAGATGAAGGTAGGGCCGCCTTGATCGAGAATGAGAATGTTAGCTTAGTGCCTGAGGATCCGTGGATTTATCTGAGGAGGAATACAACCCATGCTGTTATAATTGTGCCGACCAAACAGGTCAAACTAGAGCTGGAGTTGCCAACAGGGATGAAGGTCAGTGTAGTCTGGGAGGATGGACTAAACCCGGGATTGGATGACTTAGCTGATCTTCAGGAGGACATCAACAATCTGCAGTTCTTCGATGAGCAACATTCAGGGGGATGTGCAAATTAACCGGTTTGATCTGAACCGGGTCAGCAGATAATTCGGGGTGGCTTAGTGATGAACCTGATATGGATGAGGGATTTCAACCAAAGCTAGAACAGCCTGAAGCAAGAACTGCTACAAGGGCCAGAACGGCCGAGGGCAAGGGGGAAATTGTCGGAGAGCATAGGTATCAAGAATTTTGCTCAAGAAATGAGCGTCATTAGTACTGCTGATACAAAGCAAGAAGCCGCACTGAAGCAATTTGAATAGGAATGGGATGAGAATAGTCAGGAAGCTGGAAAAGCCTAACACCCTACGAGGGATGACTGTGATGTGAGAGTAATTACAACGGAACCGAACAATTGCCTGTCGGTTGTCGGAAGAGTATGGTGGGAAGATGATGATCTACATCTTGCCCACATAGACAAGGATTGGGGCCAAGACCTGCCAGACGACACTTGGTATTCTGAGGAAGCGGATCATATGACTAGAAGCGGGCAGTACTTCAAGTCCCTACACTTAGACCAACCAGAAGCATTTGGAAAAGATAAGGAGGCCGAAAAATAGAAGGACAAGCAGTTGGAAGAAGAAGCTGTACTGAAGCAGCTAAAGAAGATACAAGCAGACATTTCCATCTGGGGGTTTCTCAAGGCTTCACGAGTACACAAGCAAGCCGTCCTGTTAGCAATGGATAAGGCCAAGCTGTCTATGACACAACTCCAGAACAATTAGTGGGACTTGTCTTCCCAGGAGGTGCTTCACCTACTTTGAGCTTCTTGGATAAGGAATTACCGCCCAAGGGCTCTGCACATAACAAACCGCTGTACATCTCAGCTGAGTGTAGAGAGAAGTGGGTGCCGGTGGTATTGGTTGACACTGGGTTTGCAATCAATGTTTGTCCGTCTGGCACGGCTTATGCGATTGGCCTGAAGCCAGCAGATTTTCTACCAATGGCCCAGGTGATCCGGGCTTACGATAACACGAGCAGAGAGGTGATGGGAACAGTTCCGATTAGAACACAAGTCAGGCTGGCCTAACAGGATATTGAGTTTCACGTCCTGGATGTTCCGGCTACCTTCAACTTGTTACTTAGGCGACCCTGGCTGCACCAAGTAAAAGCTGTTTCTTCCACCTTGCATCAAATGCTGAAGTACCCTCTCGGAAAGGGGGTAGCCATTGTGTTCAGGAATTCATCTATACATCCTCCGCCTGAAGTCACTACACCTGTACTGGAGATTGTACATGGCGACAAGGATGTTTGCTTGTTAGGTTTTACCTTGGCTAAGGCTCGGGTGGTGCAGAATATCCTAGCTATTGATGAGGGCTTGTACGTCAGTGCACAATCTGTATACCTCATGAACAAGCTACAACATGTGCCTGGGATGGGATTAGGAAAGAGTGGCCGGGAGGGCATTGCTGCGTTGGCCAAAGTGCCACATAACCCTCACGCCTTTGGTTTGGGCTACATGCCTACCAAAGGGGACTGGGTGAGAAAAGGGAAGGAAATTGCAGGAAGAGCCAAAGCTAAGCACAGTGGAAAACACTATGAGCTTGTGCATAGACCTATTCAGGGAACTCTAAACGATCGCTTTGTCCCGAAGGGGGAAGACTTCTCATTTTACGGCTTTCCTGAGCCATGGTTGAAATCTGAGAAGCGGCGTCTGCCCGGCTTTGAGATTTTCCTCGACTTACGGCTACAAGAGGATGAAGCCACAGAGGAACAGACTGAATTAACAGCTAAAGCTGAACAGAGTACAGGGGGTGAGTCCAACAACAATGAACATGAGATAGGAGCGGCGCTGTAGTGTCTTCTTTCGGATCCTTAGATCAAATCGGAGAGCTTGGGGGGATGACCTAGCCGTTTCCATGATCGGAGACCAATCAGGTGTGGTCCCTTCCGGTGGTATTCTGGATGCATCTAACGCACCCTCTCTCATTTGGCAACTAGAGGAGGGTTTTCTATCCTGTAGTTTTAAATCAGGTAGTGAGCCAGAATTTGAATCCACAGAGTCTGTGGAGTCGGAATCAGATTCCAGTTCTTCTTAGTCGGAGTCCAGTATTCCTGGGGTTGATAACCTAGATGCCATAGTTTTGTCCAGGTCGTCTTTTTCCTTTTCTTTTGAGTCAGTTGTAACCGAGGAATTGGATGAGCTGGATCTTTTGAATGAGAATGCTGCTATAGTTTTCGAGTAATTCTTTGGGCCACTTGTATATTGCATTGATCATGACTTTCAAAATTTTGATAAAAACGATGAGGAAGGAATTCCTCCGGTTTTGAAACATTTGATTGATCGAGAGGAAGAGAGGTTTGTAAAACCCCTTGTTGATGAAATTATTACAATTAATGTGGGTACTGAGAAGGATCCGCGTTTGGTCCAGTTCGGGTCCACGTTGTCTTCGAAGGAACACGAGCGTTTAGTCACTTTATTAAAAGATTTCAAAGATGTTTTTGCGTGGTCCTACAAAGACATGCCTAGAATCGATCTTGAGATTGTACAGTATTGGATCCCTCTTGACCCCGAGGCCTAACCCGTCAAGCAGAAGCTTCGAAAAATACGCCCGGATTCGGCTTTGAAGATTAAGGAAGAGGTCACCAAGCAGATAGACGTAGGATTTTTACTAGTATCTGAGTATCCGACTTGGTTGGCCAACATTGTTCTGGTGTCGAAGAAAGATGGCAGAATTTGGGTGTGTGTGGATTTTAGAGATCTGAACAGAGCTAGTCCGAAGGACGACTTTCCTCTACCAAACATCGATGAATTGGTGGACTTCACCGTTGGCCATGCGTTGTTCTTTTTCATGGATGGATTTTTCGAGTATAACCAGATCTTGATGGCACCTAAGGACAGGGAGAAGAATACCTTCACCATGACGTAGGGACACCTACTACTACAGGGTAATGCCGTTCGGTCTGAAGAATGCTGGGGCTACTTATCAATGGGCTGTGACCACTATCTTGCATGATATGATCCATAAAGAGGTCGAGGTGTATGTGGATGACATGATTGTTAAGTCTTAGGAAAGAGAGGGCCACTACACCGCCTTGAAGAAATTCTTCCAACAGATCAGAAAATATCGGTTGAGGCTGAATCCACAAAAATGCACTTTTGGTGTCACAACAAGGAAAATGCTAGGGTTCTTAATTATGCAGAGGGGGATTGAGGTCAATCCTTTCAAAATCAAGGTCATCTTAGAAATGCCACCACCAAGGATTGAAAAGGTGGTGCGAGGCTTTTTGGGTAAAGTGCAATTCATAAGACGGTTTATTGCAAAATTAACCTTAACTTGTGAACCACTATTTGAAGAAAGGAAAGAAATTCCATTGGGATGACCAATGCCAATTTTCTTTTGAGTATCGAGCAGTACCTTCAGAACCCGCCCGTGTTCTCACCACCAGAGCCGGGGAAGCCATTGATTCTGTATCTATCAGTCACAGACACGACTATGGGCTCCATGCTTGGACATGAATCTAAGGATAGAGTGGAGAAAGCCATCTATTACCTGAGCAAGAAAATGCTGGAATATAAGACCCGTTACACCCCACTAGAGAAAGCTTGCTTGGCCTTGGTATGGGCTACCAAGAAGTTAAGGCATTACCTGCAAGCTCACTCTGTAATTCTGGTTTCGAGATTAGATCCCATCAAATATCTCTTTGAGAAACCAGCACTTATGGGTAGGCTAGCTCTTTGGTTGATTCTTCTCTTCGAATTTGATTTGAAATATGTGACTCGCAAGTCTGTCAAGGAGAGAGCGATAACTGAGTTTCTGGCTGATCACCTAGTGGAGGGGGACGATGCAGTAGAATACTTATTCCTAGATGAAGCTATTCTGCAAGTCGAGAAAGAAACCTGGACAATGTACTTTGACGGAGCGTCTAACCAGTACGGCTATGGGATAGGGGTATTGCTGATAGCACTCGACAATTCTCATATACGTTTGGCCTTCAAACTCCGGTTCAAGGTATCCAACAACGAAGCAGAATACGAAGCGTGTATCGCTGGCTTGGAAGTCACCTTGGAACTGGGGGCAAAAACGTTAGATGTCATTGGGGACTCGAACCTGGTTATATCTCAAGCAAAAGGAGATTGGAAAATCAAAGAAGAGAAGATGAAGATCTATCACCAAACCCTAGACATTCTGATTCCTAGGTTTGAGAAGTTGACCTTCACACATCTATTAAGAGAGAACAACAGGTTCGCTAACGCTTTATCAACTCTATTTTCTATGATAGACATCCCTTTTGGAGTCCGGATGTGTCCGATCATTATTGAATAGAGGTATGCGCTGGCCTACGAGTTGACCGCCGCAATAGATAAAGTACAAGATCAGAACCCCTGGTATTATGATATCTGGAACTTCTCGAAAAGAAGGTTTATCCGCTAGGGGGCAAATGCCAAAGATAGGAGGGCAATACAGCAAATGGCCATTCAGTTTATCATCTGCGAGGGTAAGTTGTAACGAACGAGGCCATTTGGGAATGCATAAACTGTGCGTGATGCGGAAGAGTCGAAGCGCCTGATGGAAGCTATCCATGGAAGGGAGTGTGGAGCACACATGAGTAGAGTAATGTTGGCCCGGAAGATTCTCAGGCAGGGTTATTACTGGTTAACCATGGAGAAGGATTGTATCGGTTTTGCTCGGCGATGCCACAAATGCAAAATTCATGCAAATCGCATGAATATCCCGCTGTTGAAGCTGTACAATATGACTTCACCATGGCCATTTTCAGTCTGAGGAATTTATGTTATTGGGGCAGTTACGCCAAAAGGGTTAGATGGGCATGAGTATATCCTGGTGGCAATAGACTACTTTACAAAGTGGGTCAAAGCCCAATCCTATGCAGTGCTAAAGAGCGTCGCATGTAGCCAAGTTCATCAAGAATAACATCATTTGCTGTTATGGGGTTCCGAACGAGATCATTTCAGATAATAGCTCCCATTTCAAGAGAGAAGTGATCGACTTGTTGGAGAAGTACAACGTGGCTTTTCATAAGTCATCCACATACCGGCCGCAAACTGACAGAGTTGTTGAGGCCGCCAACAAGAACATCAAGCACATTTTGCAGAAAATGGTTGAGATTTACAGGGACTGGACAGACAAATTGCTATTCACTCTTTGGGGCTACAAGACTTCAATTCGAACATCTACTGGGGCAACTCCATATTCTCTAGTTTATGGGATGGAGGCTGTTCTGCCGATCAAAATAGAGGGTTCCGTCGCTATGGGTTATGGCTAAGTGCCAAATAGTAGAAGCGGATTGGCAGCAGAGTAGCGTTCGAGGAACTGATGTTGTTCGACAAGAGGATGCTAGCACTGTACCATGTTCAAGGTTATCAATGTAGGATTCCCAGTGCTTTTAACAAGAAAGTTAAGTCTCAGAATCTTAAGGAAGGGGATTTGGTGTTGAAAGACAATCGAGCTCCCATTTATGACCCTAGGGGCAAGTTCAGACCCAATTGGACTGGCCCTTACATCATTAAATCAATCTGGTCAGGTGGAGCCATTATTCTTATGGACCTAGATGGCCTCGAATTCTCCAACCAATCAACATGAACAAGTTGAAGAAATACTATCCTTGAGTGGGTCGCTAGGCCGAAAACCCCGGAAAGGCGACCTAGGCAAAAGTTAGAGCACAAAAAATTTGAAATAAGAAAAACTAAGCTCGCAAGGTTGAAAACCCAGAAAAGGCGACCTTGGCAAAAAGTTAGAGTGCAAAAGGAGAGTGTTAATACACGAGTGAACCCGAACCGAACTACGTAAGGCTTGATTCCCATCTTCGGGATACATAGGCAACTTCTTTCTAAAGCTCAGCCGTAAACACTTCCAAATCAACTGTGTCCATCTGTTTGACCAAGGCATCTTTGTCCACTCATTATCTGAAAGATCAGTTGTATCCTTACCCTGAGAGAAGAGCTGATTACAGTGTTGAGCAGTGCTATTCAATCTAGGGGCAATTTTCCATCTCTGGATTCGGTGTTGTACATCTTGAGGATAGATTCCATGTGTGTCAGGTTGTGATCCCTCATCGAAAATGGTTTTGAAAAGTTTTAATAAAAGTTGATTCTGTTCAAGTTAATCTTTTACAACTTACACCAGTTTTGGACCAAAAGGAAAATTTTCAGTACCCACGACTTCAATTTCATTGATTTCAATACAAAGTTCTCCAGCTTTTGATGCAAATCAAAGTTGCTTTTTATTACATTCAAAAAAGAAAACTTGAAAGTACAGATCAAAGTAATAAGCTTGGGGGCATAGGTGAATCAGGTGTTCATGCGTCCCCGCCTAGAGCTCGTGGAAGCTTCCGATGCTAAAGTAGGCCCAGCTTGTGCCTCATCTTCAAGCCAAGTCAAGCATTCACCAGAAAGGGCGCAACTGAAATTGGGAGCAGGAGTCAGAAGCTCCCTCGTTTTCCAAGCATTGGGGTATCGAGCCAACTGTGAACCTCGGATTGGAAATGAAGCCGGGTACTCGATCCCCTCTTCTGGGCAAGTTTGGTCGTGTCCGAACTGACGCCTGAACAGGAACGGAAAGTAGAATACACAATGTGTCAGGCCAATCAGCTGAATGTCGGGTTGCCGAGACATGTTGTAGCTCATCTTGGGTAAATCAAACCAAGGGCAACGCTAAGCAATGTTAACAGCAGACCTGTTGCACATCTGATGGCACCACCATCCCTCGTTTGGGAAATCAATTAGCCATTGGCGATAAAAATAGCCTCGTGCTGAATATGCAGGGCAGGAGTCCACTACTTTCAACCTGTCCATAAGTCATATCTGGGGAGGGATGAAAAATAAGAGAGATTAAAGAATAGAGAGATGTGCATTGAGAGGAAAAAGTGAGAAAAGGTTTAGAGAGAAAAACAGAACCTGAGTGCCGAGTAATGTGAGAAACACATATGAGATAGGGTGGGAAACATTACCTAAAGAAGTAGTGGACTTCCCGCAAATTTGTTTGTCTCTTGCCGATGGAAAGCATCCAAGCCTATTGAAGTCTAGGCCAATGCTAAGCCAATGTAGCTCTTGCCCTCTTTCAAGCCTTGAGCCACTTCGATCAAGTGAATGCTAGACCCTCTGGAAATTGGGGCAAGAAGAAAATGAGCCAACATACACAAACAAAGGGCATGCTATCAAAAACTCTACCGAGGATGATCGTTGGGGTCACCGGCGACAGAAAATCGATGAATGAGCCTGGGAATATCCAGCTCTCCGTTTTGGACCAAGGATTGAGCTTCATGCAAAGTGAGTCCACAGATCCTTCCTAAAGCCTAGATGTGACCAAAACGGGGCTGAGTCAAGATTTCCTCGTCACACTGGGATGCCATCAAAACTTGGATTTCTTCAATTGTCGGACATACCTCTTGTCCCCCAAAGCTAAATACATGTGTGATCGGGTTCCAACACCTAGCCGCGGCCTGAAGGAATGGAAAACATAGTGCAGAGCGACTCAAGGGGAATAGTGCATTTATCTCGAAACCCCGAAAATTCACTTTTTCCGAGCCATCTAAAGTTGCAATCCAATTTGAAAGTTTTTTGGTAAAGAATGGCTCCATTTGTGGCAAAAACAGAGCTGGAATGAAGAAATTATGAAGTCCCAGCTTTTGTAGAAGATAAGGCACTGAGTGGAAGACAGGTGACAACAATTTGTAGGTCCTTCACACTGATGGACGACGGCCACCTTTTGTAGCCGACCGGCCACCACTGGTGGCCGATAGCCTCTGCTCATGGCCGATGGCCTCCTGGTTTGTCATGTGGTCAACCTATATGTCGAGAGTGTTGAGAATCTGTGTTTTGTTCTGTCTTTGTGCGTTATGTTGTCATGTTTTGGTTAGTTTTGTTGAGCTATTTTGTTTCAATTTGCTTATCGAGTTGTATTTGTTTTTCTTATGGAGTTATATTTGTATTGTTTTGATTATCGAGTTGTTATTATTAGTTGTTCAACGAGTTTTTTTACTCTGTTTGTTAAGTGTTGGTCGGTTCATTACCTGATTAAGAAGGTTGTGCCAATACAATGTTCAATTTCCATCAATCTTGTTTTTATGCAATGTGGTGCTCGTGTGGTGCTCAGGATGCAAAATACACCACTTTTTCATACAAAAAGCTAGTTTTCATTCCGATCACGATTACTTTTCACAAAAGAGTACAAGTTTTTAAAGAAAATAAAATTGTCTAAGATGTAGAATGTGCTAACACTACTAGTAAAAAGAAACTAAGCAAAAACATATGAATCAGCCCCAGCTATCTCAGTCTCGAGAGGCCCTCTTCGTCCTTTTCCTGGAAACAAACTTAGAGCTATCTCCGTCAGCGCCGCTATATGTACCTCCCTCTGAACCAGAGTCATCACCGCTCTCTGCCTCAAAGCTTGGCTCAGCATCAACTCCACTAGCAGAACCCGAGCCAACATCATTGTCTCCACTCTCGGATGACTCGACGTGCTAACCCAGAGACTGCTCAGTCTTGCTGGTCTCATTGTCGTCATCGCTCATGATAGGCTCCGAAGGGCTCCTCTGATCTCGACCACGGCGTCTCACTCGGCCATGTGCCAAAGCCTGTCTCTCTCTCCTCTTGGCCGCCGAGGAGGCACCGCTGGTGCTGGTGCTGGTGCTGCAGATGCTACTCGTCCCATCGGTATGGATGGAACCTGAAAGGATAGTTCATATTAGTAACAGTAGGTATATTAGATGTGATGCAGAGGTCAGATACAGTGCGTGAATACAGTGTGTCAGATGTGATCTATAGATGCAATGTATCAGTGCAGTGTGGGGAAGTGGTCAGTTGAAATGTCAGTTTCAGTGTGTCAGCAGAAATTTGATGACTGGAATGTAAGAAAACTGAATAAAGTACTTGAATGCTGTAGAAGCCGAGCAGTGTCTCTCTCCTCAATATCATGCTCTCGAATGAGGCCAACATCTCGAGCAATCCCTCAACGTACCCTGCGGGTGCCGACAAACGTATTGAGAATGATCAATATTCTGAAGGAATGAATATCTGAGTATCTGAGCGAGAATGAAAAAAATGAGAACTGCAGTGCCTACCGAAGGTGAATCAGGCGCTCTGATATATCTATGCCCAGCCAGTGCAGGCTTAATAGGAATCTGATAGGCCTCTCTAGTGTGTCGCCAACATGTCAACTCGGTCAGAAGCACAGGCCAACTGAAGCCTTGTCTGACAAAGGACACCCCTTTAGCCCTGCCCCTCGGCGCTCGAGCCCTGCTCTTCGAAGGGGTGTCTACTGCTCTTCCTGCACGAGCATGAGTACCCGTCAAGGGAGGCATCAGATGCGTCTTGATATATGTTGCATAGTCCCCCTCTCCAAGAAAGTAGTCAGCATCCACGCCTCGTGTAAAGTTGATCACCTCCTGGGAAGAAAGACTCTCTGTAATCCACATGGATGGCGGAGGTAACATGGAAACCGCCTGCAACGGCAAACCCAAGGTCTAGCGTAGGAAGCGCTCGTCTAAGAACCAGACTCGGCCTACTAGTTCCTTGAGTACAAGCCAGTAACGGGAAGCACCCCAAGCTCCAGCAAACTGGTACCTGACACCCTCAGGCATTGTCGCCCAGGGCTGCCATGAGATTTGCAGATAGCAAATACACAGATTGTTAGTTGCCATTAGACATGTAATATGAATCAGAGCTGAAGTAAAGTAGAAATGGCTGTGAGTTTTGAGTTACCTCTACTGCAGTCATTGTGTCAAAATACTGGCGGAAGAATGAGAAAGTCTCCCTAGTTCTCCTCATGCACTTGCCGTCGTATCGATGAGAGAAAGGTACAACAGAAGGCATCTTTGCCTCCGGCTCTGGGGCGAGGGTCAAAAAATATGCATATACCCATAGCTGCAAAAAGCAAAAGGGCGACAGTGAGTATACAATAGATAAATACAAGTAATGCGGAAAACAGAATATATGTGCAATGTGCAGAGAATGCAGAATACAGGGAGGATGCAGAAAGTAGAGTGTATAGTGCAACGTACAGAAAGTACAAATGCAGAGTAGAGATCAGACTATGTGTGTGCAGTGTATAGAAAGTGCAAAGTAGAAACCACGACAGGAAATGTAAAGCAGAAAAGCAAAGCATACCTCTCAAGCTCTCCAGTAGTTGCCGACTCTATTCCTGCTTCTACAGGATGTCGAGCTCATATAGCCATATAAGGTAGCGAGGCCAGCACTGCCCCAGTCGTAAAGTCAGACCCGAGACAAGTCTGCCAAGGCACTCAAGAGATATAGCCCGACAATGTTCACCCTGTCGGCGAATAAAGTGGTGCCAAAGAGGAACATTAAGAAGCCTTGGGCGTAGTGCTCGATCTCCTCCAGGGTCTCTGGCTATGTCCCTCTTAAATGATCTGCCAACCAAGTATATCAAACTATCCCTGATCGAAAGAGGTGGGCGTACCTCCAGCAGGTAAATCCAGGTAGCCTCCCACTCGTCCATGTCTGTATCATAAGGGATCGGCCGACCCCCTACCTCGATGCCGATGAGCATAGCGAAGTCATAGGGAGTCATCTTCATGTCTCTCGCGGTAGAGAAATGGAAAAAGTTGGTGGTGTCCCACCACCTCTCTACCAGTGTGCCAAGTAAGGGCCTGCTCACTATGAGACGCGATAGCCCCATGCAGAATAAGCCGAATCTAGCCTCATTGATAATCTGGCGGATGCCAACGGGGAGGTCCATATACCACTCCCTCGCAGATGTGGCTCCGTATCCTCGGAGATTGTGTTTGAGAAGGTAGTGTAAGAAATGCAGTGCAAGAATGTGTTTGAGAAGGTAGTGTAAGAAATGCAGTGCAAGAATGTGTTTGAGATAAATAGATGAAAGACAGCGTAAGCATGATCTATGCAAGAAATGCAAGGTACATTGCGGAGAATGGAAGAAGACAATGTACACCTCGGTGGCACCGTAGGATAAATGAGACTTTGGCTCTTGTAGCCAGAGATCCTCTGGCACGCCTCGTGCAAAACCTCTGAAATGACGTATAGTATCGGGGGGTAGCACATGCACCTCGGGGTGATATGTCTCCGGGTCAAAAGGTCGAACCCTGGGCGCTAATGGTATATGCTCAGGATCTGCCTCCATCCCTGGAGAAGCTCCGTCATGGGGAATGTCGTCTGCCATTTGGAAAGGAGATGAGAAAGTGGGCAAAAATGAGGAAAGTGGGTGGAAAATGCCAAAAGTCAAAAAAAGTCAACCTTAAGAGAGAGAAAATGGAAGAAAAAGTCAAAGCCCGGGAAAAGTCACCAAACCCAAGAGAAACCCGAGGGAAACAAACCACAAGTGGTGAAAATGAAGAAAAAAGAACCGAAATCAAATTTCAATCGGTTCAAAATGAAGGAAATCAAGAGGTTTTAGCGAATCAAACGTTCGTGGGGTGTTGGAAAACGCTTATAAAGCTCGAATCTAGAGAAAAGAAAGGTCTAAAGTGAGAGAGGGATGAATTTTGGCTAGGGAGGTGTGAGGAAATGAAGCTTGGGTATGTGTACTTAAAGACCCGAATGGAAAAAGACCAAAATAGCCCGAATTGCCATCGGTGGCCGACAACCTTTAGGTGTGGCCAACAGGTGGCCGACACCACTCCCTAGTGGCCGATAAGCTTCCACTGCTCCTCCTTTGTGTTTTACTGCTGTTTTGTGTCCTCAATCCTCAAGAAAGTGCAAGAAAAGTTCACTTTTAAGCTCATATTGTCTCTGCGGAAGTTCTAAATCGTGTCTTTTGTGCATGATGATTCATCACTAATCAGCACGAATGAGGTGTATCCATTTTAACTTGTTGCAGCTCTTCCGAGAGGTAAATCGGAAGTTGTTATTCAATCCATTGTTGCATAGAATGTGCATTCCTCCATTGTTACATAGAATATGCATTCATCCATTTTCGCATAGAACATGCAAAGAACATGCTTCCAATTATCTTGCATGGAATATGCATTTTGTGTTATGCATAGAACATGCTCTGGTTCTCGTTGCATAGAATATGCTTCCGTTTTGTTTCTCATATGTTTTCCGTAAAAGATGTCTCTAACATTGTGTCATGGTTATTCGTCTTGCATAGAACATGCACCCTTACTATGTTGTATCTATTAAGTATCTTTCTTAAGCACGTACGATATTGTATGTACGGTTCATTCAGAGGAGCTCCAGGTGAGATCATTCCTATCCTTCGAACCCCCTGCTTTGGTTAAAAACATTCAGATGTATTCCGATGTTTATCACCACCTCCTGTTTTGGTTAAAAACATGCAGACGTGTTCCGATGTTTACAACCACCCCCTATTTTGGTTAAAAACATGCGGACGTGTTTCGATGTTTATCTCCACTCCTTTCGGTTAAAAGCATTCGGATGTGCCCTGGTGTTTACACGACTCCCTTTGGTTTAGAACACGTAGGTGCATCCCTGTGTTCATAACTCCCCTTCTTCTCTCGCATGCGGCACGCTAGGACACTTCGGTTTAGAACACGCGGGTGCGTCCCTGTGTTCACATCTCCCATTCTTCTCTCGCGTGCGGCGCATTAGGATGCTTCAGTTTCGAACACGCGGATGCATTCCGGTATTTTCACTACCTTCTTTTCCTCTCGCGTGCGGCGCGTTAGAACACTTCGGTTTAGAAGACGCAGGTGCGTCCCTGTGTTCACATCTCCTCTTCTCGTCTCGCGTGCGGCACGTTAGGACGCTTTGATTTAGAACACGCGGGTGCATCCTTGTGTTCACATCACCTACTTCTCCTCTCGCGTGCGGCGTATTAGGATGCTTCAGTTTAGAACATGCAGGTGCATCCCTATGTTCACATCACCTTCTTCTCCTCTCACCTGTGGTGCGTTAGGACACTTCAGTTTAAAACATTCGGGTGTGTTCCTGTGTTCACACCATCCTTTCTCTCATTCCGCGTGCAACGCGTTAGAATCTTGTTTGACGCCTCAGGTGCGTCTGTGATTGTGTTATTCTTTGCCTTTCCTGTGTGATACGTAGTTAAGTTTGCATAATTTTCTTACATCCTTTCTGTATGAAATGTGGTTTTGGTTCATATTTACTTACTTCTATTCATGTTAGAGGTTGCTATACCTTACTATCGGTTTATTTAAATATGGCATTTCTTTGCATAACACTTGCAATCTACATGTTTCATTACAGCCTCATTGCATGATCATAAGTTACATTCTTGCATTGTGCATATCACTTGCATTTTGCCCCAGAACTACACTAGTTTGATTCCTTGCAAAGGGATACATAGGCAGCCTACGGGCGCAACCATTCTTTGTTTTGTTTTGTTTTGCTTGTTTGTTTGTCCAAGTCTTCGGTCTTGTCAAAAATAGGTCGTCTTTGGGCTTTGACATTCACTCGTGTCATTTCATGACTTCCGAGTTCTGTCAAAGGGGGGCAACTATAGACACCCCATTTTTTGACCGTCCTCAAGACTTGGACATCATCATTTGTGTACTCGATGATTGTGCTTGTTTGTGTTTGTCTTGAGCTCTTGAAGTCCTCGGTGAACACCTTGTCTTTGAGCCTCTGAACCTTATCTATTTCGTGCATGTTTTTTGGTCCTAGAGCTTGTTGCCTCTAGCCTAGAAGAGTGGGTGACCTGTCGGCCAGTCCTAGAATTTGCCGGCCATGGTTTGTGCTTGTCGGCTACCAATGGTGGCCGACGGCCATTGGTCTCCTTTTTTAGATATTTGTTGCCAGCTGTTGCTCATTGAGCTGCATCTTTATAGACGTGTATGGTGAGATGTATCCAAGCTCAAGACTTGTTTTTCTATAAATAGGGGGGTTTCTTTCCCATTTTTGAGGGTTAGAAGATTTTGGACCAAAAATATATCTCTCTCTGGCTTTCTCTCTATCACTTGATATTTTGTGCTTGATTGCCTAGTTCCTCCACACTTTTGCACACCAACCCTTAATCAAACTTGACCACCATTAAGCTGAGGTCCCCTTGGAGTCTTGTTTGAGCTTTGGAAGGAGGTTTGAGCTTGGATTTGTGCCTAAATTGTGCTTTGCTTCAAAGGTAGAGCACTTACCTTATTTAAGCTTATTGTGCATACTTATTTTCCTATCTTTTTCAACTGTTTTAAGGTTATTCTTGAAGTGTAAAAAACTCTGTTTTTGTGACCTAAAAATGGTGGTTTGAGCCCTTTTGAGTTAGGGTGTTCTCCACCCATTTGGCTCCTTAGCTTGTTAAGCTTTTTGTGCTATTTTTCCTCACTTTTAAATCAACTTTTTTGGGCCTTTTAACCACTGAATTTCAGAGGTTTTTCAGTGGTAAAAATCAAATTTTGAAGTCCAAAATTAGAGGGGTTAGCCTCCCCTCCTTGTGTCATGTTTGCATGCCTAGTTAGCTTCATGAGTTAGCATGTTTTTCTAGCTTACTTTAGCTTAATTCCAGCATGTTTTTGCCTCTGATTTGGACTGCTTTAGCTTTGTTTTGGGCTGGTTGGGTCATATGAGTCTTGTTTCGCATGGTTGTAATGTAAAGGGGTTCACTAGTTTGGTGTTTTAGGGCTTTAAACATCGTTTCCTTAAATTGATTGTATGTTTTAGTATTATTTTGCATGTAATTTCAGCACCTTAATCTCTGCAATCTCCCTGAATTCTTCACCCTTCCATTTGTTTTGAGTGTTGTTTCAATGTTAGAGTTGTTTAAGCTTGAGGTTGAGGCTCATACTTAATGGTTTAATCCTCCTTTGAGGGTTCATTACCAAGGGCAAGAAGTTTCCCTCATGCCTTGAACTACCCCTTGGTTGACACTTCTTTCGCTTTAGAAGACACTCACCAATGGACTTAATCGATTGAAGAACGAATTGGTAATGTAAAATCAGTAAACAAAATGAACACGTGAACGAGGCAAGATAAGCATCTTTCATGTTGCATTACATGTGTTCGAATCAGACGTTAATTCGAGCGCAAGGAAAATGGGACATTTCATACTCAAAAGTGATGAAATGTGCGACTTTCCTTGGTCTCCATTGGCCTTGATGATGCATGATAGGGTGGTGGTTGTTTTTGTCGTGTTTGTGTATTCATTAAGCTTGTACAAGCTTGGTTCCTTAGCCATCATGCATGGAAGTTGCTTGGTTGATGGTTTGAGGGCCAAGAGTTACACTCCTTTGAACTTGTGTGACGATAAGTAGCGTAACAGTACAAGCACTCTTTGAGAATACACTGTTTTGCCTCTGTTTGTTCTTTGTTGCAGCAAAAAGGAAGTTCAACGCAGGGGTGGCTGACCGGCCACTAGCAGTAACCGACCAGCCATCAATAAAGAAAATTGTTCAGTTTGATGGAAAGGGGTAGCAGAGGTGTTTTGGAAGTTGGTAGCTTCTTTGGTGTTCAAGTGTGCATACAGAGTCTTACGGCACTGAGGCAGTGGCATTTTTCGAGTGGAAACCGACCGAGCATGGATATGTCCCTCGCCCCCGAGGCCATTTAGTTGTTTTAGTTAGCTTAGAATACCTAGTTAATTCGAGTGTTTTCAATAATTAGTTAGTTTAACTAGTTATTCGTTTTCGGTTTGTAATAATTAGTTAACTAGAATAGTTAATTAGTTTCGAGTTTTGTAATAATTAGTTAGCTTAATTAGCGTAGCTAGTTAGTTAGCTAGCTTATTCATTCGGACCCTCCTTCGCGAGGGCGCAATGTTGTAATAAGTGTGTGTGCGTGTGTGTATGTCTTCCAACCTCACGTCCTTCTCCCTTTTATTTGATCGCTTTTGATGGTTAGATTAGGGTCATGTTTCAATTAGCATATCGGATGCTTGCATCCATTCATTCATATTGCATGCACCGAGGCTCATCACATCATACAAACTACATTGCAAATTCAATATACTTCTTTAAATACGTGTTTAATAACATGTTGTTCAAATTAAATCATATGCCATATTAGTAGCCGAGCCTATTAAATTGCATATGCATGTGTTACATTAGACACTTAACATAGTTTGGATCATGTATCTTTCTAACTAGCTTTTGTTTTGGCTCAGAGTACTCGGTAAGCTTTTACGCTTTAGCATACTTGCATGAGTGCGATTGCCATATTGCCATGTTTAGCATGCTTGCCATGAGGCTATGTGCTTAAATGATTAACTGCATGAATGCCTGCGGATGAAGGCTTGTTGTTTGAATTGGAACGATTCAACGAATGTAAGTTTTAAGCCCACTTTGTTGTGGCAAATCCTGTTTTAAGCCCACTATGTTTGGTGGCAAATCTGCATTTTTAAGCCCACTTGAGGGTGGCAAATTCAAACCATTTTCACAAAACAAACACGAATTGAATTGTTCCAAGTCTTGCAACTAGTCTATACTTGTATGTGTGCGTCACATAGTAAAGCTAGTTTAATAACCGGAACAAGAACACATAATGTTTATAAAAATTCATATCATGATTAGTAGAGGCCGATCTTTGATCGGGCGAGCGGGGGTGCTCAATTCATGACCTTCCCCCTTCATACCTAAGTTTCCAAGTCGAAGCAACTTTGGTGATGACGGACACGAGGCCTTTGGCACGAGTCAGGGTTTCCTAAATTTTTCAAAAAAAAAAAAAAACAAAATATTTAGGTGGCGACTCTGTATTTGACAAAGCAGTCCAATTTTGGCATTGTTTGATTTAAAATCGATTTTCCGCAAAGATTTGTTGGATTGGACTCTTTGGTGATTATCAGTTTCATATTGCACTTGTGAGACTAGATTCAGAACCGCGAGAGTCCCAATTGTGAGGCCTTTCATTTTCAAACCTTTTCGAAAGGCGAGGCGCGAGAAAAAGGCGAGTCCACAAATCACATATTTATAGAAAACAAGGTCGCGATGGTCGCTCGAGCTCAAGAATGCTCGCTCGAGCAAGGAGGCTAAAACGCGTGTTTTTTTAAGTGTCTTCGCTCGAACCACCAAAGTGTCGCTCAAGCGAGAAATGCATCTTCTCAGTATTTCTATAGTCAGTGAAAACTTTTGGGACCAAAGATTCTTCACTCGAGCGCACAAATGCCCGCTCGAGCGCACAAGCAACTTCGACCGGGCAGCTTGATCCCCTATATAGTCAATGAAGTGACAAACATGATAGGATTAAGATCACAAACTCCTCTGCATAGGCACAATTCAGGTTAGATTCGCATCTAAAACCTCATGGCCTCACTAAAAATAAAAGATCGAATAAAATTACAACTAAAGGAGTTTTGTCAATAAAAAACCTAACAGTGTCAATTAATGAGTGAAAATGTGACACCACATAATCTTGACGACATGACGTACCCTATCTAAATTAGGCTTCCGGGTATAATTTTGAATACCGTTAAAAATAAAAGTGAAGATGTCTTTAACACATCGACTGGAGGTTCTAAATATATTGCAAAATTGCATGAATCTTGAGAAAGAAACTTGTTAAGTCACAAAATATAGTACACCCTCGCTTTTCAAGATCACTTTAATATTTTAATTATGAAATGTAAGTTTTAAACTGTATTTAGAGAGGCAAAGTTATGTGAATGAGTCAATAATTTGCATTAATAGGAGAGTGGATAGCCAGGTGATAGTAGAGGAAGTGATCCAAAAAAAGAAAATGGCAATGCAATAAAAAATGGGCAGTTGTAGACGTCTCCAACCATCCCGGGAGAAATCCCATTTTGTTCATTGGGTTCACTACAGTTCGGACTCGATGTCACGGTTCTGAATCTAATCTCGCAAAGTGCAATGCAAGATCGATAAATCACCAAAGAGCCCAAATCCGGTAAATCGCTTTGAAAAACTGATTTTTAGAAAGAAGTGCCAAACATGGACTGCTTTGCTAGATACAGAGTCACCACCTAAATATTTTATTTTTCGAAAATTTAGGAAACCCTGACTCGTGCCGAAGGCGATGTGTCCATCATCACCAAAGTTGCCTCGGCTCGGGAACTTGGGTACGATTGGGGAAGGTCATGCAATGAGCACCCCCGCACGCCCGATCAAAGATCGGCCACTCCTAAACATGATATCGAGTTTTTGAAAACATATGTGCTCTTATTCCGGTTTATTAGCCTATAATTACTATGTGATGCGCACAACATACAAGTATAGACTGGATCGCCTAAGTTGGAACAAAACATTTCGTGTTTGTTTATTTGAAAATGGTTTGATGGTGCTACTTGCAAGTAGGCTAAGACATGGATTTTTGCCACCCTCAAGTGGGCTTAGAAAACATGATTCTGCCACTCTCGAGTGGGCTTAAAACTCGCATTCAATGAATTGTTCTAATTCAGATAATCCAACTGTAACAGCGCCCTCGTGGGACCTCGATGCTACAGTTCGGACTCCCCCTTTTTTGTTTGTTACGGTTCGTAATCTGAACCAAAGAGTCCAACTCTGGCAAATCGTTTTGAGAAAAACAGATTTTTAAAAGAAGTGCCAAACATGGACTGCTTTGCCAGATACAGAGTCGCCACCTAAATATTTTTAAAATGGGAAATTTAGGAAACCCTGACTCCGTGCCGAAGGCCACGTGTCCGTCATCACCAAAGTTGTCTTGGCTCGGGAGCTTGGGTACGATCGGGGAAGGTCAGCTATGAGCACCCCCTTTCGCCCGGTCCGAAGACCGGCCTCTACTAACCGTGATATCTTGTTTTGAAAACATTATATGTTTTTATTCCAGTTATTAGCCTAGAATTACTATGTTATGCACATAGCAAACAAGTATAGACTCGATCGCCTAATTTGGAAATAAGCATTGCATATCTGTTTTTTTTAAAACAGTTTTGAAATTGCTACTCGCGAGTAGGCTAAAATACGGATTTCAATGAGTTTTTCCAACTCAAGCAATCCAACCTCCACCCACAGGCATTCAAATAGTTTATCTCATATAAGCATTTAGCCACATGGTAATTATGCCGTTATGTTAACATTCACACGCATGCGATATGCTAAAGCATAAATACTTACATTATACTCCGTGCCAAAACAGAAACTAGTTAGTAATCATATGCATGATCCTAGTTTATGTTTAAGTGGCTAATGCAACGCAAGCAAGGGTGTAATCTAGACAGGCTCGGCTAACCCTGAAATGGTATGTGGAATGCAATCATTCGATGCACGTATTCAAGTTAGATTTGAAAACACAATGCAGTTTGTATGATGTACCAAGCCCGGTCCATGTAAGACAAATGTATGGATGCACGCATGCATTGCATAAGGTATGCTAAAATAAACGTGCCCTAATCTACCATCGTAAACAGGAAAATAAAAGGGAAGAAAGACGTGGGGTTGGAAGACATACACACACTCACGCACACTTATTACAAATACGCCCTCACTCAGAGGGACCAAAAGAATATACAGTCCGAATAATGAATAAATAAATTATTACAAAATTTCTAATTACTTAGTGAATAAATGCAAAAAGAAAGGAGGCCACAGCCCCCTCCTCGGGATGCGCAAATGATGCATGCTCGGATCCGACTCGCCCGGGAAACCCGTACCATGCCACTGTTGCCTCTATTTTTACTGTCCTGCTCCTCTGGAAAAACTTTCAAAGTCTCAGGAAATGTTCCCTGCACACTGAGGATCATCATCGGCTGGATGAAATGGCCACCGGCCATGTAGAATGTCCATCGGCTGCTCATGAGTTCATCGGCCACACATAAATGGCCGGTCGGCACTATATACTGCCGGTCGGCAGAAAATTCCTGCAGAAGACAGTTTTTGACAACAACAAGGACATACAGTGCATGGCATGGAATTTTGGGCATATGTATGCATGGCATGGAATTTTGGGCATATGCATGATGGCCTAAGGGACCAAGATTGCAATTCAATGGCGATGCATGCAACATACAAATGAAGATCAAGACCTTATCATGTCTAGGTCAAGAGCCTTGATGACATGAGAATTGAGATGTGTTTTGTCACTTAAAGTACAAACACCTCTCATCTCTCACATTTGGTTTGACACCCCAAACCAAGTAATGCGATGCATGTTATGCAAACATGGTTCAAAAGTTCAATAAGAAGCTATGATGCAAACATGCCAAATGTGATGTAAACTAGATATGGAAATGCAAAGTGATAGAGCATGCAAAATGCAAATACATGGCAAACATGGACAAATCATGCAATAGAACTAGCATGTAACAACATATTATGGATCAACCATGCAACAAGTATGAGACAATCACACAATGGTGGACTCAAGCCATGAGGGGCAGACCTCAAACCTCCCCAAAACAGTGACAAAATACTCAAAAGGTGGACAATGATTCATGCTAACGTGCAAACCAAAAGGGCCCAAGTCTAAGGCACAAAGTGGAGCATTCCACTACCTACTAAGATAACCATTCATGGCATGTATTAGATAAGCAAAAACAGAATTTTAGCATGAAAAAATACACCGAAACCCTTTGATATGGCAGCCCCAAAATACCTTAAACATACAAGCATGCACAAGGCCTATTTCAAGGCATAAAAGGGGACACCTTCAAAGCATGAGAGAGGTCACATATGCAAGCATACACACATGATTTATGGACTGAAATAGGATCCTAAATGATGCCAAATCAAGAGGATGGTCCAAGCTAAGCATGTTAGAGGCCAATATGTTCAAGGCTTACAAGCCAAAACACAAAGAGATGACATCAAACAAGGCAAGCATGACTGAAATAGATGGCCAACAGACCTTAAACATGACAAGTCATGACCAAAGACTTCAAAAAGCTAAGCCAAAACATGAAGATATGCAAGGCTAAACACATGGCACATTTCTAGGCAAAATGGAGGATTACAAAGCAAGCATAAAAAGCATGCTAAGGACCACAAAACCACTTTTGGACAGAGGTATAATATGACCTAAAACATCCAAATAAGCTCTGACATGAAGCCAAATGCAAGTGCTCATACATGCTATCACATTGAACCACAAGTAAAGGTCAAAGATGGACAAAGGGGAGAGGGGTGTCCCTCCCCTATACAAGACTTCAAACCACCTTCCTTACCCCTAAAAACCCACTGGTTTTCAGTGATAAGAAGACAAAAAAAGCAAAGCAAACAAGGCTCAAAATAAAGGCACCAAAGAGGCCAAAATAAGGCCTAAGAAGGTGAGTTTACACTCAAACCACAAAGTGACCTTAATGAAAGCTCTAGAGCAAGAAAAAATAAGACTTTTTTTAGTTATACACAAAGCTCAAAACACAAAGCAAAATAGGTCAAAAGTCAATGCAAGATTGGGGAAACTAAAGTAAAGTAGTTACCCTTGAAGAACTCTTGAAGAACAGGTGGTGCAGCCCCCTTCTAATGATCAAAATTAGTCCAAAATCTCAACAAACAACCCTCCAAGTCCCTCAATCTTGAACTAAGGTGTAATGGTGTGTGTATTAGTGCAAAAGTGAGGTAAAAACACACTATTTGGGCTTAAAACACACACACAAGGATGAGAGAGAGAGATATAGAGAGAGAGAGTATAACACAGATATATAGATATAGAAGCTCTGGTTTTTGCTCAAAAATGGCTAACCCCTTTCAATGGGAGAGGAGGGGTGCTTATATAGGCCAAGACAAAGCCAAATAACTTAATGGCTAAGCAAAGAGAAAGGTTCAAGGGGGGCAAAAGAGTCTAGGCTTCTTGGAGAAGCTAAGACAGCTGGCCAAGCTTCTCCAAGAAGCTTGGCCAAAGGTTCAAGCTTCTAGAAGCTTAGAGGGTTCAAAGGTGCCCCAAGGGTGCAAAGTGGCCACTCCCATGCACGGGGATGAGTGATGGTGCATTCCCTCTGGCACAGCTGGCATGCACCATGCCACAGGGGTGCAAAGGGTGCACGCCGGCCACCAAAAGGGGTCACCGGCACAATAAAGTGCCGGTCGGCTAAGCATAGTGCCGGCCGGCCATTGTTTTTAAGAAAACATTGCCGGTGGTACACACGTGCGGCCGGTGATGATAGGGGAGGGCCGGTGGTGTGTGGGGATGGCTAATAAGCCATTCCCTGCCTTTCAAGGCAAAACACAAGTGTTTGGTGCCAAGACCGAACACGAAGCAGTCGAGTCAAGAGGTCTTGAGACGAGGCGCGCTGCTGAGGCCTCCGAGAACTCGAGACGAACACAAACATGGATAACCACCGAGCATTCAAACGGTGACGTCCAAGTCTTGAGGACGGTCAAAAATGGGGTGTCTACAGTTGCCCCTCTTTGACAGAACTCGAAAATCATAACAATGACGGGAGTGAATGTCAAAGTCCAGAGACGGCCCATTTTTGACAAGGCCGAAGACTTGGACAAACATGCAAGACAAACAAGGTATGCGCCCGAAGGCAGGGGCAAAATGCAACTGAAAATGCAAGAAGCCGAGCATAACTTATGATCATGCAAAGAAAGCTGTAACGAAGCACACATGCAACAGTTTTAAGCTAGCATACACCAGACTACACTACAATGCAGAAAGGATGTAAGAGAATTATGCAATTCTCAATACGTCTCACTTGGAGGATACAATACCTGTGCGGCTCGTCCGGTTGCACCGGCCTCAAATGAACCGTACATACAATATCGTGCCTGAAAAGAGAACAAACTTAACAGGTACTATGTCATTAACAATATGCATGACAATGCAGTCGAAAGTGCGTGGCAACGTATGCAATGTGTATAACAAGATAGTGGGACTGAACACATGTGAGTAAAGCAATGCACGCATGCAAGCAATGTGTATATAAAGGGACTTGAACACATATAAGTAAAGCAATGCACGCATGCACGCAATGTGTATATAAAAGGAACTTGAACACATATAAGTAAAGCAATGCACGCATGCACGCAATGTGTATAAAAAAGGAACTTGAACACATATAAGCAAAGCAATGCACGCATGCACGCAATGTGTATAAAAAGGAACTTGAACACATATAAGTAAAGCAATGCACGCATGCACGCAATGTGTATAAAAAAGGAACTTGAACACATATAAGTAAAGCAATGCACGCATGCACGCAATGTGCATAAAAAAGAAACTTGAACACATATAAGTAAAGCAATGCACGCATGCACGCAATGTGTGTATAAAGGAACTTGAACACATATAAGTAAAGCAATGCACGCATGCACGCAATGTGTATAAAAAAGGAACTTGAACACATATAAGTAAAGCAATGCACGCATGCACGCAATGTGTATAAAAAAGGAACTTGAACACATATAAGTAAAGCAATGCACGCATGCACGCAATGTGTGTATAAAAAAGGAACTTGAAATTGAACATGGTAAAACATGATGCGGAAATGCAACGTACTGCGACACAGTATGAATGATATGATTTATGGAATCCACAAGATATAAAAGGATACGGGAAGGGGCGTCCTTCGCATGTACCGAGCATTGCTCACAAAAGTCATGGCCTGAGGTCAACTCGAAGGTCCAGTTGCGTTCTGACAGTGCATTTTCTTGTATTGCCTTGAGTGATGAAGGTGCCAAACCACACAATTGACCCGAACAAGGGCGCGAAAGGTACAATGACCGCGAGGGGAGGTTACTGGTATCCATTCCGGTACCCTGCTACCCTGTTATTTTCCTGCGTTACTTTCCTTTTTATTAGGAGTTTAAGCACACTGCATTGCCTCAGGCAGGTTCTACTTTTTTGAAATTGCATATTTTTCTTCTCTTTTTTTTTAGAAATACATGACGGAAATGAAACAGCTATTTGTTCAAAAGGTGTTGCATTTGCACGTTCTATGCATCGCATCGCAAGGCATCACATAACAATGTGAATCAAATTGACACTGTATTTTGAAAACGAAGCATTGCATCGTAATAATCAGGTAGTGAACCAATTACAACTTGATAAGCAAAGCAAAGGATCTCGTTTCGACCAGGTGCAAGTACAACTCGATAAACAACACAAAGACTTAAAGAGAGTGAAATACAACTCGATAAGCAAATACACAACAACTCGATAAGCAAATGGGCTCGCCCTCGTGAGAATTGATCACTGGAGGGTTTTGGAGGGTGGTGGGATTCCCCAAATTCTTAGCATGGAAAGCTCAGGGGACAAGGGGGAGAACCACCGGCCCAGCTAAAAGTCCACCGGCCGTGAGTAAAGGCCATCGGCCGAAAAAAAGATCCATCGGCCAAGACAGATGGCCGGTCGGCAATCTATTTGGCCGGTCGGCCAAGAATGGGAGGAACCAGCAGAATTCTGACACCTGTCCTCCATTCAACCTTATCTCCTACAAAAGACTCCAGCTTCGTAGTTTTCTTCATTTCCACTCTGATTTACTCCAAATGGAAGAATTCCTTGCCCAAAATCTCACAACTTGGATTAACAACTTGGATGGCTCGGAAAAGCTGAATTTCCAGGCCTTCGGCATAAACGCACTATTCACTTTGTGTCGTACCCCGCTGCATTTTCCATTTCTTCATGCCGCGGCAAGGTTTTGGAATCCGGTGACACACGTCTTCAGCTTTAGCGGGCAAGAGGTGTGTCCTACCTTCGAAGATTTCCAAGCTCTAATGGAAACTGAGCGTAATGAAGAAATTTTGCCCCAACTTCGTTTTGGCCATGCCCAAGTCTTAGGGCAAATGTGTGGGCTCTCAATACCCGATGCTCGTTCTCTGATTTGTGATGGGATGCTGGATGTTCCGAGCTTGGTTTGCCGTTTTTCTGAGACTGGTGATCGCGGTGACCATCACTGGCAAGGCTTCCGGCGACACGCCCTCTGTTTGTGCATGCTATCTCATTTTCTGTTTGTCTCAGGTTCCGGAGGGTCTAGTGTCCGGTTGATTGAGGTTGCCCAAGGCTTGAAGGAGGGCAAAAGCTGCATCGCCATGATTCCGGCTGAGACGTTGCTGGGCTTAGACGCCTTTTATCGTCGAAAGACGACCAGATTAGCAGGGAGTCCACTATTACTGCAGGTAATGTTTCCCACCCAATCTCACATATATGTTTGCTCACATCACTCGGCCCTCAGGCTCGGTTTTTCTCACAAAAACCCTTTTCTTACTTTTTCTCTCATCGTACATCTCTCTATTCTTTATTCTCTCATTTTTCATCCCTCCCCAGGTATGGTTGATGGATAAACTGCAGGTTGTGGACTCTTGCCTAGCTTATTCGGCTCGCGGTTACTTCTTTCGGCAACGCCTAGTTGACGCCCTTGACGAGGGTTGGTGGTTTGAATGGATGTGCAGTTTGCCCGCAGACCGTATTCCTTGGCGGTGCCCTTGGCTCAATCTTCCGGTAATGAGTTACAGCATGACCCGTCAACCCAGGATCCAATTGATTGGCTTGACTCACTGTGTCTTCTACTTTCCATTCCGTATCCTGCGCCAGTTTGGTCATGATCAGACTTGCCCGCCGGAAGGGATAGAGTACCCGGCTACATTCCCGATTCGAGGCGCACAGCTGGCCCGATATGCCACAGCATGGAGGACGAGAGAACTCCCGGCCCCTGCTCCCACCTTCAGCTGCACTTTGTCTGATGAGTGCTTGGATTGGCTTAATGAAGAGGCACATGAAGGGCCCATTTTGGCATCAGAGGCTTCGACCAGCTCTGGGAGGGCGCGCAGGAGCACATGACTTGACTATGCCCCGGATTTATTGCTTTATTAGTACTTTCAAGTTTTCTTTGTGAGTGTAATAAAAAGCAACTTCAATCGTATGTAAGAGCAAGAGAACTCTGTATTGAAATCAATGAAATTGAAGGTTGCGGTACTGAAAATTTTTCGCTTTGGTCCAAAAATGGTCTTAGTTGTAAAAAGATTGATTTGAACAAAGTCACCTTTATTAAAACTTTTCACAACTATTTTCGATATGGATCAGAACTGGACACGCCTGAGATCTGTCACTGAGATGCACAACCCCGGATCCTAGCAACTGGAAAGTTGCCCCTTGTTTGAACGGTACCGCGGCATTGTACAGCAACGGAAAGTTGCCCCTTGTCTGAATAGCACTGCACCAGAGATTGCGATAGACGCTGATGGACAAAGATGACCGAGATGATCAAATGGACAAAGTTGATCGGGGAAAAGTTTATGGCTGAACTTCAGGATGAAGCTGCCTACGTATCCCAAGGATGGGAATCAAGCCTTACGTAGTTCAGGCCTGGGTTCACTCGAGTATTTTCACTCTCCTTTTGCGCTCAAATTTTTGCCAAGGCCGCCCTTTGCGGGTTTTCAACCTTGCGAGCTCAGTTTTTATATTTTCTGATTTTTTGTGCTCTGAATTTTGCCTAGGTCGCCCTTTCGGGTTTTCGGCCTAGCGAGCCTCTCAGGGGTAATATTTTTTCAACTTGTCCATGTTGATCGGTTGGGAGAACTCTAGGCCATCTAGGTCCATCAGAACCACAGCTCCACCTGACCAGATGGACTTGATGATATAGGGACCCGTCTAATTAGGTCTGAACTTGCCCCTTGGGCCATGGATGGGAGCTCGGTTGTCCTTGAGCACCAAATCTCCTTCCTTCAAATTCCTGGACTTAACCTTCTTGTTGAAAGCCCGGGCAATTCTGCGTTGATATCCTTGGACATGGTATAGTGCTTTTAATCTCCTCTCATCAAAGAGCATGAGTTCCTCGAATCTGCTCTGCTGCCAATCTGCCTCGGCTATTTGACACTCAGCTAATACTCGTAAAGACGGAACCTCAATCTCTATAGGTAGAACGGCCTCCATCCCATAAACCAAGGAATACGGAGTCGCCCCGGTAGAAGTTCTAATTGAGGTTCGGTAGCCCCACAGAGCAAACGGCAACTTATCTGGCCAATCCCGGTAGGTTTCCACCATCTTCTGCAATATGTGTTTGATGTTCTTGTTGGCGGCCGATATGTGGACGACTTATGAAAAGCCACATTGTATTTCTCCAACAAATCAATCACCTCTTTCTTGAAGTGGGAATCATTGTCTAAAATGATCTCGTTCGGGACTCCATAACGGCAGATAATGTTGTTTCTGATAAACTTTGCGACATGCGAAGCCTTCAGCACCGCATAAGATTGGGCCTCGACCCACTTCGTGAAGTAATCTATTGCTACCAAGATAAACTCATGCCCATTCGACCCCTTCGGGGTAACAGCCCCAATCATATCAATTCCCCAAACTAAAAATGGCCATGGCGACGTCATGTTGTACAGCTTTGATGGCGGGATGTTCATGAGATTTGCATGGATCTGGCATTTGTGGCATCGCCGAACAAAGCCGATACAATCTTCCTCTATGGTAGACCAGTAGTAACCCTGTCTGAGGATCTTCCGTGCCAGCATTACCCCATTCATATGTGCCCCACATTCTCCTCCATGGATGGCCTCCATCAGGCGCTTCGACTCTTCAGCTTCTACACACAGCTTGTGCATTCCCAGGTGACCTCTTTTGTACAATTTACCCCCGCAGATGATAAACTGAACAGCCATTCTTCTGATTGCCCTTTTGTCATTGGCATTTGCCCTTGGTGGGTACACCTCCTTTTCCAAGAAGTCCATATGTCGTAATACCAGGGGTTGTTGTCCTGCACTTCATCTATGGCAAAAATTGACTCGTAAGCAGGTGCAAATTTCTGGTCAATAATGACTGGACGCATCCGGACTCCAGATGGGATGTCTATCATGGAAGATAGAGTTGCTAACGAATCTGCAAACCTGTTGTTCTCTCTTACTAGGTGAGTTAATTTTAACTTCTCAAACCGAGGAATTAATAAATCCAAGGTCTGGTGGTAAATTATCATCTTTTCCTCCTTGACTTTCCAGTTTCCTTTCGCCTGAGACACAACAAGGTTCGAGTCCCCAATGACGTCCAATCGTCTTGCCCCTAGTTCTAGGGCAGCTTCTAGACCGGCAATACATGCCTCATATTCTGCCTCATTGTTTGAGACTTTGAACCGGAGCTTGAATGCTAAAGCGATACGGGAATCGTCAGGTGCTATCAGCAACACTCCTATCCCATACCCGTATTGATTTGACGCTCCATCAAAGTACATCGTCCAAGTTTCATCTTCGATGTGCAGAATAGCTTCATCTGGGAATAGGTACTCGACCGCTTCATCCCCTTCAACCGGGTGGTCGGCAAGGAACTCTGCTACAGCTCTCCCTTTTACCGACTTGCGCGTCACATACTTGAGATCAAATTCGGAGAGCAACAGCAGCCAACGAGCTAGCCTACCCGTAAGTGCTGGTTTCTCGAAAAGATATTTAATGGGATCAAGTCGTGAAACCAACATTACAGAGTGAGCTAACAGGTAGTGCCGTAGCTTCCTGGTAGCCCATACCAAGGCCAAACAAGCCTTCTCCAGCGGAGTGTAGCGAGTCTTGTAATCCAGCATCTTTTTGCTCAGATAGTAGATGGCCCTTTCCACTTTATCTTCCGACTCTTGTGCGAGCATGCAACCCATTGTAGTCTCGGTTACTGACAGATACAATATCAACGGTTTCCCCGGCTTTGGTGGTGACAACACGGGCGGATTCTGTAGACATTCTTTAATCTGTTCAAAAGCAGCTTGGCATCGGCCGTCCCATTGGAACTTCTTTCCTTTCTTCAGGAGACCAAAAAGTGGTTCACAAGTTAAGGTTAGTTTTGAGATAAACCGCCTTATGAATTGCACTTTACCCAGAAAGCCTCGCACCTCCTTTTCAGTCATTGGTGGTGGCATTTCTAAGATGGCCTTGATTTTGGAAGGGTCGACTTCGATGCCCCTTTGTGTAATCAGAAATCCCAGCATTTTTCCCGCTGTAACACCAAACGTACACTTCTAAGGATTCAGCCGCAGCCGAAATTCTTTGATCCTTTGAAAAAACTTTTGCAAGGCGGTGTAGTGGCCGTCTCTTTCTTTGGACTTGACAATCATGTCGTCCACATACACCTCGACCTCTTTATGGATCATGTCATGTAATATTGTGGTTGCAGCCCGTTGATATGTAGCCCCAGCGTTCTTCAGCCCGAATGGCATCACTCTGTAGCAATATGTACCCCACGGGGTGGTAAAAGCAGTCTTTTCCCGGTCTTCGGGTGCCATTACTATCTGATTGTAACCTGAGAAGCCATCCATAAACGAAAGCAAAGCATGCCCCGCTGTGAAATCTACCAACTCGTCGATATGCGGTAAGGGAAAGTCATCCTTCGGACTGGCTCTGTTCAAATCCCTGAAATCCACACATACCCGGATTCTGCCATCCTTCTTCGGTACTGGAACAATGTTGGCCAACCAAGTCGGGTATTCGGATACCAACAGGAAGCCTGCGTCAATCTGCTTGGTGACCTCTTCCTTGATCTTAATGGCCCAATCAGGGCAGATCCTCCTGAGTTTCTGTTTGATAGGTCGGGCCTCGGGGTCAAGAGGGATCCGGTGCTGTACAATCTCAGGATCGATTCTGGGCATGTCTTCGTAGAACCACGCGAAAACATCTTTGAAATCTTTTAATAAAGCGACCAAGCGCTCGCGTTCCTCTGAAGACAACATGGACCCGATCTGGACTAGCCGCGGGTCCTTCTCAGTACCAATGTTCACGGTAGTGATTTCATCAATTAAGGGTTTAACAAACCTCTCCTGCTCTTGTTCAATTAGTCGTTGCAAAACTGGAGGAATTTCGTCCTCGTCGTTTTCATCAAAATTTTGAAAGTTTGAAAGTCCTGATTTATCAAAGGCACAGAAAAGTACTCGGAAACGACATTCACCTCATTCTCATTATGTACTTCCAAACCGTCCAATTCTTCTATTACAACAGACTCAAAAGAGAACGAAAAAGACGACCTGGACAGGGACTGTGGCATCCGGGTTATCACCCCAGGAATACCGGACTCAGACTCAGACGAGCTGGACCCCTGATTCCGACTGACAAGACTCGGTGGAATCAGATTCCGGCTCACTACCTGACTCGGTGCTGCTTGACAAAAATCCCTCCTCGTACTGCCAGGTGAGGGAGGGTGCGATGGATGCATCCAAAATAGCTGATGGTGGGCCCGCAGCCGTTTCAACTCCGATCATGGACACCGAGGAGTCATCCCCCAAGCACAACTGGTCGATCAAAGGATCTGAAAGTAGACATGCCAGTGCTACCCCCATTTCAAACTCTGTGTCCGCAGACCCCATTTTCCTGTTCTGTTCAACCTCAACTGTTGGGTCTGCCTGCTCTCTAGCAACATCCTCCCCAAGTGACTGCAGGTCAAAGAAAATCTCGAACCCCGGTACATGCTTCCTCTCCGCGTTTAACCATGGCTCCGGAAAACCACAAAATGGGAAGTCCTCCCCTCCCGGACAAAGCGTCCGTTTAGGGTGCCTTGGATGGGCCGATGCATCAACTCAAAGGGTTTCCCATCTGTTTCGCCCTGGCTCTTCTAGCCATCTCCTTTCCTTTTCTTACCCAATCCTCCTTGGTGGGCAGATAACCCAAGTCAAAGGTATGGGGGTTGTGCGGCACTTCGGCCAATGCTGCGACGCCTTTACGGCTGCTCTTTCCTAATCCCATCCCGGGGATATGTTGGAGCTTTTTCATGAGATACACTGCTTGGGCACTGACATAGATCCCTTCATTAGCAGCCATGATGTTCTGTACAACCTGAGCCTCGGCCAAGGTAAAACCTGATATAAACACATCCTCTATACCATGCTCGATTTCTAGAACAGGTGTGGATACCTCCGGTGGTGGGTGGATCGATGAATTCCCAAAGACAATGGCTACTCCCTTCCCATAGGGGTATTTCACCATTTGATGCAAAGTAGATGACACTGCCTTCACCTGATGCAGCCACGGCCGCCCTAGAAGCAAATTGAAGGTTGCAGGAACCTCTAAGACATGGAAATCTATCTCGTGCTGCCTCGGCCCAACCTTTGTCTGAACTTTTACGGTTCCCATCACTTCCCTACTTCTATTGTCATATGCCCGGATGACTTGGGCTGTTGGTACGAAGTCCTCGACTTTCAAGCCGATTGCAAACGCCGTCCTTGCCGGGCAGACGTTGATGGCAGACCCGGTATCAACAAGTACCAATGGTATCCATTTACCTCTACATTCCACGGAGATGTAGAGGGGTTTATTGTGATTTATGCCCTCGGGCGGAAGTTCCTTGTCTGAAAAAGTTAATGCCGGGGAACCTCCTCCCGGGAAAACCAGCCCAACCAGCTGCTCTGGTGTAGTCTCTATAGAGAGTTTGGCCTTATCCATGGCCGTCAGGACAGCCTGCCTATGTACTCGCGAGGCCATGAGCAGTCCCCAGATGGAGATGTCTGCTTGTATCTTTTTTTAGCTGTTTGAGTACAGCTTCCTCCTCCAGCTGCTTCTCCTTTTGCTTCTCAGCTTCTCTATCCTTCCCCGAGGCCTCTGGTTGATCTAAGTGTGGGTGTTTGAAATACCGCCCACTCTGCGTCATGTGGTCGACCTCTCCAAGGTACCAGGTGTCATCAGGTTGGTTATTCCCCCAATCTTCATCCGTGTGGGCAAGACATAAGTCCTCATCTTCCCACTACATTCCATCAGTGGCTGACAGACACTTGTCCGGCTCTGGTATGACTATTTTTGCGCTCACAGCACCTCCCATCCACATGCCCGCAACATTCTTAATTCCTGTGCACACAGCAGTTTCAACTCCCACATGGGCCTTCGCCTTCCTGATTCTCTCGGAATCTTCAAAACTCGCTTGTTCTGACATAGCTGACTGTTCAATAATTTCTGCACTCAAAATATTCCAATCTCGGGACCGGCGCCCTCCGGCGATGCACTCTGTTCTTCGACCCTTCCTGCCGTCACTAATATTCTCGACCCCGTTGAGCCCCGTTCTGACTGAAACTCTCCTATCACATCAGGTTGATTGTCCAACCACCTAGTAACTCCTACTGAATTCTCATAATCGAACCACACGACTGCCGCATCCTCTGGGTCCTAGTCACTATAAAACTGGAGATCGGGAAGGTCCTCCCCCACAGCTGTTACACCATCTGTTCCCTGTCCCAAACTATCCTCGTGAATAACACACAACTTTTCCTCTGTTGGCAATTCTACTCCGGGCCCATCTTGGCCTATTGATGAAATGTAGTCATCCGGACTATATGTCTTCTCAACATAATTCCCCGATTCCGCGGATTCTGGCTCAACCACCTGTTTTTCCTTTGGGATCTCCTCTCTCCTGTTCTCGGTGGTCACCACCGCTGGCTCAGGTTGGGTCATGGAGATGTCCATCATGCACAAGTCGGTGCAATCGGGAAGAAACACCTCCGGTTTAGGCAGGTGGGTAGGTGTGATATAGATACTAGGGTCGTAGGACACGGCCCCAGTATGGATGAAATTGAGTCTTTTGGGTGGTGGAGCTTGGTTATGTGTGGGGAGGGGGTTTGTAGTAACATTGTGCTTCTCGGGAGGCAAAATCACCCCGTTATCGATGAGATCTTGAATCTCATGACGCAACCGGAAGCACAGATCGGTATGATGACCGTGCTGTTGGTGAAATGCACAATACTTGGCTGGGTTATGGGTAGGGGGGAGTTTTTCTGGTAGGGGCTGCGGCTCCAGGGGCTTCAGATGCCCTTTTTTGATCAAAACCCCCAGAGCCTTGGATAGGGGCATATAAAGTGGAGCGAAAGTTCTGGAGTTTTTGGGTGGGTATTTAGCTGTTTGCGGGTTGCTTCCGGACGCACCGGAGAATGGCGTAGCTGCCGTACCTCTTGGTGGGGGGTTGGCGGTGACCATGCTTACTTCGGAGGCTCTCGTAGTAGTAGTGCCACCCGGGCCCGCATTAGTGTTGCGGTTGAAGGTTCTTCGGGGTTGCTCCCGATCGTTATCAATCAAGCCTTGCTTCAAGGCATCTTCAATCTGCACCCCCAATTTCATGTAGGTCAGAAAAAGTAGGAAAGGGGAGTACTATCATCTTTTGCATCAACTTCGGCTGAAGATTGCGCACAATCATCCAAATTTGGTTTTTGTCCGTAGGCCTCAAGGTCATCATCGAAGCCTTGGCCCTCCATCTGGTTACGAACTCTGAAAAACTCTCCTTAAGCTCTTGCCTAGTCGTCTCGAGATCACGGGTCATAATCTCAATCTGTGTATTGTATGAGTACTGCGCGATGAAGGCCTCAGCCATTTCGTCCCAATTCCTCTTAACGTCATCTTCTAGCTTGGCATACCATATGGCCGCCACACCTGACAGGGTCCGGCCAAATAAAGACAACTTCTGAAGCCTACTGAGGCCCATTGGCCTTAGAACGTCTGAAAACAATCTTAAGTGCACCATGGGGTCCCCGGACCCGTCAAATCGATCAATATGAGGCATTTTGAATCTATCAGGCAGCGTCACAGCTGCATCGGTATATCCATCTTCAATGTCGGGGATAGTCTTGACCCCTTGGGATCTCTTGAACAACTTTTCAAGCTTGCATAACTTTAGTGCGGTGGGATCAGTCTCGAACTCAAAGGGAGAGTCCGGTAGGTTGGTGGGTGTTTTTGATAGCTGAGGTTGGATTTGAGGTAGGGTTGGAGGTGGGGGCGGTCCTTGTGGGCAGTTCTGTATCATTCTGAACATTGGCTGTCCCCCCGAGGTTTGGAACTCCCGGTGGGGAGGGACTTGATGCGAAGCAGATGCTCCGGTTTGCTGCTCTAGCCTAGCAATTGTCTCTGCCTGTTCCTTCACCAGTGTGGCCTGTTGCCTGGCGAATTCTGCCTAACGGACGGCATCCTGCTGCATTGTTTTCATGCTCTCTTGGAGGTGGCGCACCATCTCCTCCAAACTAGCCATACTATTCTGCTCTGGTTGAGTTACCGGTGTATATTCTCTCTCTGTTGGTGACACGGAATCCTGATCCCTACTGAACACAGGTGGGGTAGATAAGGTCCTCTGAACTGGCTGCTGTACTGATGTCCTCTGCCTGACTGACCTCCGTCTAGTAACTGGGGGTAGTGAGTAGTACACTGGTTGTCCGTCTACCAGGTCCTCAGATCGATGGAGTCGACGACCTCTAGTCCAGAGTGCTTGGGGAGTATCTACTGGGTCAGAAGCAATCGTGCTCAACTACCTAGTAAAAAGATAATAAAGCGTATAAATAAACAGATAATTGGACAGCACAACGGCATAAAATAAACATACAACACACGGTTGGATATCATAACACACTACTGGTGAACTGGATACACTGTTCCTCAACTATTGATCACTGTTTTTGAATCATTGCCCCCATGTCTGAATCTGGTACCCACAGATAATTGATTCCCCAAAATACTGTTACTGGTGCCCTCAGGTCGGATACCAAAAACTTGCAAACTGATATGCGCATTCCTGTAAAGATGCACTCTAAAAGCACATAGCATGTAAAAGAGAGCCAATACACCCCTATGTTGGGGTAGGGTTTCCCTCTCCTATTTTCTCAGGAGCTAGGGTTTCACTACGCACGCAGCGGTTTCAAACAACCTATATCGGGTAAGCAACCTGTCCTAGTTTGGAATGGTCACGATGGATTTCGATATGCACTAGGTCGAATGGTCAAAAAGGGTGCCCCGGTAAAACCGGGGTTTGTGTTCCCATACTGGCAGAGCCCACAACCGGTCAGCCTTACGGTCATGCCTTGACAAGACAAGCCTCTAGCAAACCGTTCAGGAATAGCAGATGGCCAACACGGTGTCCTAGGCGCACCAATGCACATACAATGCAAAGAGACACATAAATGAAATCAAAACAGGATATCACGAGTTTGAGTCAAGCTCTCTAAACTCCCCAGCGGAGTCGCCAGAAACTGTAACAGCGCCCGCGTGGGACCTCGATGCTACAGTTCGGACTCCCCCTTTTTTGTTTGATGCGGTTCGTAATCTGAACCAAAGAGTCCAACTCTGGCAAATCATTTTGAGAAAAACAGATTTTTAGAAGAAGTGCCAAACATGGACTGCTTTGCCAGATACAGAGTCGCCACCTAAATATTTTTAAAATGGGAAATTTAGGAAAACCCTGACTCCGTGCCGAAGGCCACGTGTCCGTCATCACCAAAGTTGTCTTGGCTCGGGAGCTTGGGTACGATCGGGGAAGGTCAGCTATGAGCACCCCCTTTCGCCCGGTCCGAAGACCGGCCTCTACTAACCGTGATATCTTGTTTTGAAAACATTATATGTTCTTATTCTGGTTATTAGCCTAGAATTACTATGTTATGCACACAGCAAACAAGTATAGACTCGATCGCCTAATTTGGAAATAAGCATTGCATATCTGTTTGTTTTGAAAACAGTTTTGAAATTGCTACTCGCGAGTAGGCTAAAATACGGATTTCAATGAGTTTTTCCAACTCAAGCAATCCAACCTCCACCCACAGGCATTCAAACAGTTTATCTCATATAAGCATTTAGCCACATGGTAATTATGCCGTTATGTTAACATTCACACGCATACGATATGCTAAAGCATAAATACTTACATTGTACTCCATGCCAAAACAGAAACTAGTTAGTAATCATATGCATGATCCTAGTTTATGTTTAAGTGGCTAATGCAACGCAAGCAAGGGTGTAATCTAGACAGGCTCGGCTAACCCTGAAATGGTATGTGGAATGCAATCATTCGATGCACGTATTCAAGTTAGATTTGAAAACACAATGCAGTTTGTATGATGTACCGAGCCCGGTGCATGTAAGACAAATGTATGGATGCACGCATGCATTGCATAAGGTATGCTAAAATAAACGTGCCCTAATCTACCATCGTAAACAGGAAAATAAAAGGAAGAAAGACGTGGGGTTGGAAGATATACACACACTCACGCACACTTATTACAAATACGCCCTCACTCGGAGGACCAAAAGAATATACAGTCCGAATAATGAATAAATAAATTATTACAAAATTTCTAATTACTTAGTGAATAAATGCAAAAAGAAAGGAGGCCACAGCCCCCGCCTCGGGATGCACAAATGATGCATGCTCGGATCCGACTCGCCTGGGAAACCCGTACCATGCCACTGTTGCCTCTATTTTTACTGTCCTGCTCCTCTGGAAAAACTTTCAAAGTCTCAGGAAATGTTCCCTGCACACTGAGGATCATCATCGGCTGGATGAAATGGCCACCGGCCATGTAGAATGTCCATCGGCTGCTCATGAGTTCATCGGCCACACATAAATGGCCGGTCGGCACTATATATTGCCGGTCGGCAGAAAATTCCTGCAGAAGACAGTTTTTGACAGCAACAAGGACAGACAGTGCATGGCATGGAATTTTGGGCATATGTATGCATGGCCATGTTTCCTATCATGTGTTAGACTCAAGAGAGCATGGCCCTTGGTCCTTGGGCATCAATTATGCATTTTGATGCATGATGGCCTAAGGGACCAAGATTGCAATTCAATGGCGATGCATGCAACATACAAATGAAGATCAAGACCTTATCATGTCTAGGTCAAGAGCCTTGATGACATGAGAATTGAGATGTGTTTTGTCACTTAAAGTACAAACACCTCTCATCTCTCACATTTGGTTTGACACCCCAAACCAAGTAATGCGATGCATGTTATGCAAACATGGTTCAAAAGTTCAATAAGAAGCTATGATGCAAACATGCCAAATGTGATGTAAACTAGATATGGAAATGCAAAGTGATAGAGCATGCAAAATGCAAATACATGGCAAACATGGACAAATCATGCAATAGAACTAGCATGTAACAACATATTATGGATCAACCATGCAACAAGTATGAGACAATCACACAATGGTGGACTCAAGCCATGAGGGGCAGACCTCAAAACTCCCCAAAACAGTGGCAAAAATACTCAAAAGGTGGACAAGGTGGACAATGATTCATGCTAACATGCAAACCAAAAGGGCCCAAGTCTAAGGCACAAAGTGGAGCATTCCACTACCTACTAAGATAACCATTCATGGCATGTATTAGATAAGCAAAAACAGAATTTTAGCATGCAAAAATACACCGAAACCCTTTGATATGGCAGCCCCAAAATACCTTAAACATACAAGCATGCACAAGGCCTATTTCAAGGCATAAAAGGGGACACCTTCAAAGCATGAGAGAGGTCACATATGCAAGCATACACACATGATTTATGGACTGAAATAGGATCCTAAATGATGCCAAATCAAGAGGATGGTCCAAGCTAAGCATGTTAGAGGCCAATATGTTCAAGGCTTACAAGCCAAAACACAAAGAGATGACATCAAACAAGGCAAGCATGACTGAAATAGATGGCCAACAGACCTTAAACATGACAAGTCATGACCAAAGACTTCAAAAAGCTAAGCCAAAACATGAAGATATGCAAGGCTAAACACATGGCACATTTCTAGGCAAAATGGAGGATTACAAAGCAAGCATAAAAAGCATGCTAAGGACCACAAAACCACTTTTGGACAGAGGTATAATATGACCTAAAACATCCAAATAAGCTCTGAAATGAAACCAAATGCAAGTGCTCATACATGCTATCACATTGAACCAAAAGTAAAGGTCAAAGATGGACAAAGGGGAGAGGGGTGTCCCTCCCCTATACAAGACTTCAAACCACCTTCCTTACCCCTAAAAACCCACTGGTTTTCAGTGATAAGAAGACAAAAAAAGCAAAGCAAACAAGGCTCAAAATAAAGGCACCAAAGAGGCCAAAATAAGGCCTAAGAAGGTGAGTTTACACTCAAACCACAAAGTGACCTTAATGAAAGCTCTAGAGCAAGAAAAAATAAGACTTTTTTTAGTTATACACAAAGCTCAAAACACAAAGCAAAATAGGTCAAAAGTCAATGCAAGATTGGGGAAACTAAAGTAAAGTAGTTACCCTTGAAGAACTCTTGAAGAACAGGTGGTGCAGCCCCCTTCTAATGATCAAAATCAGTCCAAAATCTCAACAAACAACCCTCCAAGTCCCTCAATCTCGAACTAAGGTGTAATGGTGTGTGTATTAGTGCAAAAGTGAGGTAAAAACACACTATTTGGGCTTAAAACACACACACAAGGATGAGAGAGAGATATAGAGAGAGAGAGTATAACACAGATATATAGATATAGAAGCTCTGGTTTTTGCTCAAAAATGGCTAACCCCTTTCAATGGGAGAGGAGGGGTGCTTATATAGGCCAAGACAAAGCCAAATAACTTAATGGCTAAGCAAAGAGAAAGGTTCAAGGGGGGCAAAAGAGTCTAGGCTTCTTGGAGAAGCTAAGACAGCTGGCCAAGCTTCTCCAAGAAGCTTGGCCAAAGGTTCAAGCTTCTAGAAGCTTAGAGGGTTCAAAGGTGCCCCAAGGGTGCAAAGTGGCCACTCCCATGCACGGGGATGAGTGATGGTACATTCCAGCTGGCACAGTTGGCATGCACCATGCCTCAGGGGTGCAAAGGGTGCACGCCGGCCACCAAAAGGGGTCACCGGCACAATAAAGTGCCGGTCGGCTAAACATAGTGCCGGCTGGCCATTGTTTTTAAGAAAACATTGCCGGTGGTACACACGTGCAGCCGGTGATGATAGGGGAGGGCCGGTGGTGTGTGGGGATGGCTAATAAGCCATTCCCTGCCTTTCAAGGCAAAACACAAGTGTTTGGTGCCAAGACCGAACACGAAGCAGTCGAGTCAAGAGGTCTTGAGACGAGGCGCGCTGCCGAGGCCTCTGGGAACTCGAGACGAACACAAACGTGGATAACCACCGAGTATTCAAACGGTGACGTCCAAGTCTTGAGGACGGTCAAAAATGGGGTGTCTACACCAACCTTCACCCACAGGCTTTCAGGAAGTCAAACACTTAAGCAAATATCCTCATGGCAAGCATGCTATCATGGTAATCACTCACAACACATGTAAGGATGCTAAAGCATAAACACTTACCGAGTACTCCGAGCCAAAGAAAGAAGCTGATTAGAAATCATGCATGAGTCCTAACTATACTGAGATGCCTAATGCAACACAGACACAAATGCAGCTAAGAATAGGCTCGGCTAATCTAAGAATGACATGTGAGATGCAACAGACAACGTGTATTCAACTTGGTATTGAAATACAATGTAGTTAGTATGGTGCACCGAGCCCAGTGCATGCAAGACAGATGAATGAATGCAAACATGCGCACATTATTATGCTAATTAAAACATGCCCTAAACTAACCATCATAAGCTAGTAAATAAAAGGGAGAAAGACGTGGGGTTGGAAGACATGCACACACTCACGCACACTTATTACACAATTGTGCCCTCTCTCGGAGGGTCCAAAAGAATAACACAAGCCAAATAATTAATCAATTACCCTAGCTAATTAAATATTACAAATTCCTAATTAATTAAAAAATTAATTACAAAATAATCTAAGTATGAAATTAAAAGAGGCTGCCGCAGCTCCGCCTCGGAATGCTTGAATGATGCATGCTCGATCGCCTTGCTCGGAAACCCGTTGCCATGCCACTGTTGCCTCTGTTTGCGCTGTTCTGCACCTCTAAGAACAGTGAAAATCCTTGGGATGCCCCTGAATCACCTCATAATCATGCTGAAATGTCACCGACCAGAATAAAAGGTCACTGGCCACAGGGAAATCGTCATCGACCAGGAATGGGGATATAGGCCAATAATTAATCGCTAGTCGGCATTAAAGATGGTCGACGGACCATCTGTTCCTGCAGAACCCTATTTTTGCTGCAGCAGAGGACAGATAGTGCATGGCAAGGCATTTACAAGACAATGTGTGCACGACCATTCTCGCTATCATGCTATGAACTTAAGGAAGTATGGCTCTCGACCCTCGGGCCACCAATCACGCATTTCGACGTATGATGGCCAAAGGTGTCAAGTGTGAAAATCAATATAAATGAATGCAACAAAACAAATGAATGCTATACACTCTATCATGTTGAATCAAGAGTGTCGGTGACCAAAGATTGAGGTACGTTTCGTCACTTCAAGTACGAACGTCCCTCATTCTTCATGTTTGGTTTGACACCCCAAACCAAACGTAATGCAATGTATGTATGCCGTATACAATGCAAAGCATGCAACCAATGCAATGCAATATGACATGAGCATGCCAAGTGTAATGCAATGCAACCTAACATGTAAACATCATGGCAATGCAACAAGTATGCAATACTACAATGCAACCTAGATATGGGAATACACAAAGTGATAGGCATGCAACAACGATATCAACCACAAGGATGTGACAGCATGCAATGCGGTAGGCCTACAATAATGCATAAATGCATGATCCATGGACTTACACTAAGGATGCATAGGCCTCAGCCGTGTCCAAAATACTGGCCAAAGTGCCAAATCTAGGTACCAAAAAAAAAAAAGGAGATATGCACGCCCATTCATGAATCCGTAAGCTAGGCAATGATGCACAATCCTCAACCACGAGTAAAATGGGATAAACATGAGAACATGACAATGTAGTGAGCTCTGAAATCAAGTGAATAATGATGCCAAATCGCATATAGAAGTGAAGTATAGCATGCTAATGGATCCAATGCTCAAAGCTAGTCAAGGGGCTAACACCATAGCCATATCAACCAAACCCCAAAGGGCCAAAGTAACCTAAGACAGTCCCAGGACAGACCAAAACAAGACTAGAACATGTATGGAATGAGGCCAAAGCGCACCTAAAAGATGGGCACGAACAAGAGGTATGTAAGGCTATAAAGAGAGCATTACAGTATATCTATCACAACCAAAAATGGCATGAATTATGCAACCAAAAACAGAGCTATAATGCGTCAAAATAAGCCCCAAAACCCCATGTGATGGCATCCCAAGGACCTAATCATGTAGACACGCAATGACCCAATTTTAAGGCACAAGACAACAACTCACTAAAGCATTGAAGGAGTGATGAAAGCTCGTATTCGAACATGAAACATGGACTAGAAAATGATTTCAAATGATGCCAAATCATGAGAACGGTCAAAGTATTACATGCTAGTGGTTAGGACACTTAAAGCCAACAAACCACATTGCATGGTGGCTATATAAATTAATGCGAGCATGACTGAATCAACACCAAACAGAGCTTAAACATGTCACAACATGGCTAAAAGCTTCATGAAGTCAAGCTAAAACATGCAAGCATAATGGTCTAAATGCATGGTACCTGTTATGACAATAGAGGGGATTACAAAGCAAGTGCATGATGCATACAATAGGCCATCAAACCAACATGAAACAAAGGTCTAATATGATAAGGTAACAACAAATACCCTCTGAAATGGAGCTAAATAAAGCTATGCAAACACGCTACCTTTATGAGCCCTAAATGCAAGCAAATGAGTCATAAGAGGAGAGGGGTGTCCCTCCCCTATAAAAGATCTCAAAACCATTTCTCCACCACTAAAAATCCTCTGGATTTTAGTAGTGAGAAGGTCAATACATGAAGGGTTCAAAAGCCCAAAGAGGAAGGCACAAAAGGGGTCAAACAAGGCTTAAGAGGGGGTCGACAACCCCCAACACCAAAATGACCTTAAGCAACTATAACAAGCATGAAAATACAGAACTTTTATCAGTTATACACTAAGCTTGAAACAATATGCAAATAAGTCTAAAACCTTAAGCAAAAATGGGGAATAAAAGGGTAAGTTCTCACCCTTGAAGAACACTTCAAGAACACCAACTCCAGCACCTCATTTTGATCAAAAACACCTCAGTAACCAAAGTATAGTGTAACACTAGGTGCCGTAGTGCAAAAATAAGAACAAAAACACACTTTTGAACACTATTTCACACACAAATATAGAGAGAGAGAGAGAGAGAGAGAGAGGGAGATATAGAGGTAGAGTAATATATATCTTATATCACAGGTTGTTCAACCTCTGGAAAGGGAGGGGAGGCCTTCCTCTTATAGTCAAGGCAATTCCAAACTTCCAAACGAAGCTAAGTGTAAGGATGAAATCCCTCCGTACACGTGTATGGAGGGCAGAGTTTGTGCTCACCAGCTGGCATAGCTGGAATGCACAATGTTTGAAAAAGGTAAAGAAGGGGTCTCGGCCAGCAAAAGGGCCGGTCGACCAATACCTGTGGCCGGCCGACCACATACAGTGCCGATCGGCCAGTACACCTGGTCGGTGGCAAGAAAACATGGCCGGTGATTGCAAGACATGGCCGGTGGGTTGAGAGGATGGCCAGCAAGTCATCCTCTTCCCTCAGAAACCAACAACACAAGTGTTTGGTCCACAACCTAGCACAAAACAATCAAGTTGAGAGATCTTGAGGCAAGGCGCGCGGCCGAGACCTCTAGGAACTCAAAACATACCCGAGCATGGATGATCACCGAGTGTTCAAACGGTGACGTCCAAGTCTTGAGGACGGTCAAAAATGGGGTGTCTACAGTTGCCCCTCTTTGACAGAACTCAAAAGTCATAACAATGACGAGAGTGAATGTCAAAGTCCAGAGACGACCCATTTTCGACAAGGCCGAAGAGTTAGACAAGCATACAAGGTAATAAAGATATGCGCCCGCAGGCGGGGGCAAGATGCAAATGGCAATGCACAATGCCGAGCATAACTTATGATCATGCAAAGAGAGCTGTAACGAAGCATATCATGCAACAGTTTTAAGCAGGCGAAAACAAATCCAACTACATTGCATGCAAAAAGGATGTAAGAGAATTATAGAATTCTCGATACGTCTCACATGGAGAATACAATACCTGTGCGGTCCGTCTGGTTGTGCCAGCTTCAAATGAACCGTACATACAATATCGTGCCTGAAAAAGAAAGAAAACTTAAAAGGTACAAAATTGTTAGCAACATGCATACCGATGCAATTTCAAAGTGCGTGACAACGCAAGCAAAGGATGCAAAACAATGCAACCTAAGTGTGACGCACAACAATACGAGCGAAATGTGAATAACAACGCAACAAGTGTGTGTGAAAATGTGGGTAAAGTGTGCATAACAATGCAGTTGAAACAAGCATGCCAATGTCAGTAAAACATGCACGACAACGTAGGTGAGGAGTGCATAACAATGCAGTTGAGGCATAAACACATGTGAGTGAAGTACATGCAACAACGCATACAATGTGTGAAGCAAAATGTAGACACATGTAAGCAAAGCATACGCGACAACGCATGCAATGTGTGAAATAAGAGGAACTTGAACACATGTAAGTAAAGCACACGCGACAACGCGTACATTGTGTGAAAATAAGAGAAACTTGAACACATGTAAGTAAAGCACATGCGACAACGCGTACAATGTGTGAAAATAAGAGAAACTTGAACACATGTAAGTAAAGCACACGCGACAATGTGTACAATATGTGAAAATAAGAGAAACTTGAACACATGTAAGTAAAGCACACGCGGCAACGTGTACAATGTGTGAAAATAGGAGAAACTTGAACCCATGTAAGTAAAGCACACGCGACAACGTGTACAATGTGTGAAAATATGAGAAACTTGAACACATGTAAGTAAAGCACATGCGACAACATGTACAATGTGTGAAAATAAGAGAAACTTGAACACATGTAAGTAAAGCACACGCGACAACGTGTACAATGTGTGAAAATAAGAGAAACTTGAACACATGTAAGTAAAGCACATACGACAACGTGTACAATGTGTGAAAATAGGAGAAACTTGAACACATGTAAGTAAAGCACACGTGACAACGTGTACAATGTGTGAAAATAAGAGAAACTTGAACACAAGTAAGTAAAGCACACGCGACAACGTGTACAATGTGTGTAGCAGGAATGAACAATCTTCAGCATAAGTGTGGTGAAGGCATGCTACTCGCGGTGTTGAGATGCAACCAAAACAAGACGAGGTTTTGCTCAAAAACAAGATGCGTAACGAGCGTTCTTATTACAGTCACAACAAAGCATTGTAATACAACATTTTAAAGTGACATGCGGAACTCGCAAGATAAAAGGATACGGGAAAGGATACACTTTGCGCGCACTGAACATCGCACACAGAAGACGCAACCTGAGGTCAACACGAGGGCCGATTAAGCTTCAAAAAGTGCACTTTTTGCTTTGTCCAGACGTTTTGTTGCTTTTCCTTTTTTTTTTTTTTTTTAGCTTTCTTTTTTTTTTGCCAGTAGTTTGAGCACATTGCACTGCCTCAAGCAGGTTTTATTTTTCCTCCAAACTATGTAACTTTGCAAAAAAACATGATGAAATGAAACAACTGTTTTTATTGAAAAAGTGTTGCATTTGTACATTCTACGCATCGCATCGGATCGCGACAATGTAAAAGAGATTGAACTTTGTTTGAAAATTGAGCACTTGCATCGTAATAATCTGGTAGTGAACCGATTAACGACAAAAATAACTCGATAAGCAAAACAAAGACCTTAACAAGTTAACCAAATGCAAGTACAACTCGATAAGCAAAACAAAGACTTAAAGAATGTGAAATACAACTCGATAAGCAACTGTACAACAACTCGATAAGCAAATAGGCGTGACTTTGCAAAATTATCACCGGAAGGTACCAGAATGGTGCCAACCACAAGTTCTTAGCCTGTTCAACACATAAACAACTAGGGGAACAAGAGGGAAGGCTACCGGCCAGAGGGGAAATGCCACCGGCCGTAAGAAATGGCCATCGGCCATAATTATTAGCCGACCGGCCAAAAATTGTGGTCGGTCGGCACTCTTTTTGGCCGGCCGGCCAAAAATGGCAAGGACCATCGGAATGCTACCACCTGTCTTCCACTCAACACCTTATCCTCTACAAAAACCCCAACTTCGTAGTTTTGCTCATTTCAACACTGTTTTGCACCAAATGGAAGAGTTCCTTGTCTAAAATCTCTCAAACTGGATTGCCAGCTTGGATGGCTTGGATGGCTCAGAAAAGCTGAATTTCTGGGGTTTCGGCGTAAATGCGCTATTCACGTTGAGTCGCACTCCACTGCACTTTCCATTTCTCTATGTCACGGCAAGGTTTTGGAATCCGGTAACTCATGTCTTTAGCTTTGGCGGGCAAGAGGTGTGTCCTACTTATGAGGACTTCCAAGCTTTAATGGAATCCGAGCGCAACGAAGAAATCTTGCCCCAGCTTCGCTTCGGCCACGCCCAAGCCTTATGACGAATGTGTGGGCTCACTACGCACGATGCTCGATGTTTGATCCGTGATGGAATGCTGGATATCTCGAGTTTGATTCGTCAGTTTTCCGATGCTGGTGACCGCGGCGACCATCATTGGCAGGGCTTTCGGCGACATGCCCTTTGCTTGTGCATGTTATCTCACTTTTTGCTTGCCCCAGGCTTCAGTGGGCCTAGCGTTCGTTTGGTCGAAGTTGCCCAAGGCTTGAAAGAAGGCAAGAGCTGCATTGCCATGATATTGGCTGAGACATTGATGGGCTTGGATGCTTTCCATCGTCGAGAAACGACCAGATTTGCAGGGAGTCCACTATTGCTGCAGGTAATGTTTCGACCCTGTCTCACATATACATTGCTCACATCACTCGGCCCTCAGGCTCATTTTTGTTTCTCAAAACCCTTTTATCACTTTTCTCTCAACGTACATCTCTCTATTCTTTAATCTCTCATTTTTCATCCCTCCCCAGGTGTGGTTGATGGACAAGTTGTAGGTTGTAGACTCTTGCCCAGCGTACTCAGCTCGCGGCTACTTCTTCCGACGACGTCTAGTCGATGCTCTTGATGAGGGATGGTGCTTCGACTGGATGTGCAGTTTGTCCGCGAACCGTATTGCTTGGCGTTGTCCTTGGCTCAATCTTCCGGCAATGAGCTATAGCATGCCCGACAGATCGGGATTCAGTTGATCGGCTTGACTCACTGTGTGTTCTACTTTCCTTTTCGGTTCCAGTGCCAGTTCGGCCATGATCAGATTTGCCCGGCAGAGGGGATAGAGTACCCTGCTAGATTTCTGGTCTGAGGCGCACAGCTAGCTCGGTATGCCAGCATGGAGGACGAGAGAGATTCTGGCCCCCGCTCCCACTTTCAGTTACACCCTTTTTGATGAGTGTATAGATTGGCTCAATGAAGAGGCACAGATTTGGCCGAGCTTGGCATCAGAGGCTTCGACCAGCTTTGGGAGGGGACACGGGAACACTTGACTATGCCCCTGATTTATTCACTTTAATCAGAACTTTCAAGTTTTCTTAATGAATGTAATAAAAAACAACTTCAATTTTGTATTCACGAGCAAGAGAACTCTGTACTGAAATCAATGTAATTGAAGGTTGTGGGTACTAAAAATTTTCCGCTTTGGTCCAAAAATGGTCTAAGTTGTAAAAAGATTAATTTGAGCAAAATCAACTTTTTTTAAAACTTTTCAAAACCATTTTCGATATGGATCAGAACTGGACATGCCTGAGATCTGTCACTGAGATGCACAACCCCGGATCCCAACAATCGGAAAGTTGCCGCTAGTCTGAATAGCGCTGTACCGGAGATCACAACCAAGCTCTTGTATACTGAATGGACAAAGATGCCTGAGATGATCAAATGGACAAAGTTGATCGGGGAAATGTTTATGGCTGGACTTCAAGATGAAGTTGCCTACGTATCCCAAAGATGGGAATCAAGCCTTACGTAGTTCCAGCTCAGGTTCACTCGTGTATTAACCCTCACCTTTTACGCTCTAACTTTTGCCCAATGCCGCCCTTTGCGGGTTTTCAACCTTGCGAGCTTAAATTTTTTTTTAATTTCCAATTTTCTGTGCTCTAACTTTTGCCTAAGTCGCCCTTTTGGGTTTTCGGCCTGGCGAGCCTCTCAGGGGTAATACTTCTTCAACTTGTCCATATTGATCGGCTGTGAGAACTCTAGGCCATCTAGGTCCATTAAAACGATAGCTCCACCTGACCAGATAGACTTGATGATGTAAGGACCAGTCCAATTAGGTTTGAACTTGCCCCTAGGGTCGTGGATGGGAGCTTGATTGTCTTTGAGCACCAAATCTCCTTCCTTTAAATTCCGGGACTTAACCTTCTTGTTGAAAGCCCTGGCAATTCTGCGCTAATAACCCTGAACATGGTACAGTGCTTTCAGTCTTCTTTCATCAAAGAGCATGAGTTCTTCGAATCTGCTCTACTACCAATCTGCCTCGGCTATCTGACACTCAGCCAGCACTCTCAATGACGGAACCTCAATTTTAATAGGTAGAACGGCCTCCATCCCATAAACTAATGAATACGGGGTCACCCCAGTAGAAGTTCTAATTGACGTCCGGTTGCCCCACAGAGCAAATGGCAACTTATCTGGCCAGTCCCGATAGATTTCCACCATCTTCTGCAAGATGTGTTTGATGTTCTTGTTGGCGGCCTCAATTGCTCCATTGGTTTGCGGCCGATAGGTGGATGACTTATGAAAAGCCATATTGTATTTTTCCAACAAATCAATCACTTCCTTCTTGAAGTGGGAACCGTTATCTGAAATAATCTCGTTTGGGACCCCGTAGCGACAGATGATGTTGTTCCGAATGAACTTTGCAACGTGCGAAGCCTTCAACACTGCATAATATTGGTCCTCGACCCACTTTGTGAAATAATCTATCGTGACCAGAATGAACTCATGCCCATTAGACCCCTTCGGAGTGACGGCCCCGATCACATCGATTCCCCAAACTGAAAATGGCCATGGCGAAGTCATATTGTACAGCTTCGACGACGGGATGTTCATGCGGTTTGCATGGATTTGACATTTGTGGCATCGCCGAACAAAGCCGATACAATCCTCCTCCATGGTGGACCAGTAGTAACCTTGTCTGAGGATCTTCCGAGCAAACATTACCCCGTTCATATGCGCTCCGCACTTTCCTCCATGGATGGCCTCCATTAAGCGCTTCGATTCTTCAGCATCAATGCACAACTTATGCATTCCCAGATGACCTCTCTTGTACAATTTACCCCCGCAGATGATGAACTGAACGGCCATTCTTCTGATTGCCCTTTTATCCTTGGCATTTGCCCTTGGTGGATACGCCTCTTTTTTCCAAGAAGTTCCAGACATCGTAGTACCAGGGGTTCTCATCTTGAACCTCATCTATAGCAGCAATCGACTCGTAGGCTGGCGCAAATTTCTGGTCAATGATGATCAGACGTATCCGGACTCCGAAAGGGATGTCTATCATGGAAGATAGAGTTGCTAGTGAATCTGCGAACCTGTTGTTCTCTCTTAACAGATGAGCAAAGTTTAGTTTCTCAAGCCGAGGAATTAAGAAGTCCAAGGTCTGGTGATACATTATCATCTTTTCTTCTTTGACTTTCCAATCTCCTTTCGCTTGAGATACAACAAGGTTCGAGTCCCTGATGATGTCCAACCGTTTTGCCCCTAGTTTCACAGCTACTTCTAAACCAGCAATGCATACTTCATATTCTGCTTCGTTGTTCGAGACTTTGAACCGGAGTTTGAAGGCTAGAGAGATACGGGAATTGTCGGGTGCTATTAGCAACACTCCTACCCCATACCCGTATTGGTTTGATGCTCCGTCAAAGTACATCATCCAAGTTTTGTCTTCGATATGCAAAATGGCCTCATCTGGGAATAAGTACTCAACTGCTTCACCTCCTTCCACTGGATGATCGGCTAAGAACTCCGCTACCGCTCTTCCCTTGACTGACTTGTGCGTCATATATTTCAGATCAAATTCGGAAAGCAACAGCAACCAACGAGCTAGCCTACCCGTAAGTGCCGGTTTCTCGAAGAGATATTTGATGGGATCTAATCTTGAAACCAACATACAGAGTGAGCTAACAGGTAGTGCCGCAGCTTCCTGGTAGCCCATACCAAGGCTAAGTAAGCCTTTTCCAACAGTGTGTAGCGGGTTTCATACTCCAGGATCTTCTTGCTCATATAGTAGATAGCCCTCTCCACCTCGTCCTCAGACTCTTGTGCGAACATGCAGCCCATTGTAGTCTTAGTTACTAAAAGATACAAAATCAACGGTTTCCCCGGCTTGGGCGGTCACAACACGGGTGGGTTTTGTAAGTATTCCTTGATCTGTTGAAAAGCAGCTTGGCATCGGCCGTCCCATTGGAACTTCTTTCCTTTCTTCAGGAGACCAAAAAGTGGTTTACAAGTCAAGGTTAATTTTGAGATAAACCGTCTTATGAATTGCACTTTACCTAGAAAGCCTCGCACCTCCTTTTCAGTCCTTGGTGGTGGCATTTCTAGGATGGCCTTGATTTTGGAAGGGTCGACTTCAATACCTCTCTGTGTAATCAAAAACCCCAGCATTTTCCCCGCTGTAACACCGAACGTACACTTCTGAGGATTCAGCCGCAACCGAAATTCTCTGATCCTTTGGAAGAACTTTTGCAAGGCGGTGTAGTGGCCCTCTCCTTCTTTGGACTTGACAATCATGTCATCCACATACACCTCAACCTCTTTGTGGATCATGTCGTGCAATATTGTGGTCGCGGCCTGTTGATATATAGCTCCAGCGTTCTTCAACCCAAATGGCATCACCCTGTAACAGTAAGTCCCCCACGGGGTGGTGAAAGCAGTCTTCTTTCGGTCTTCAGGTGCCATCACTATCTGATTATAGCCCGAGAATCCATCCATGAACGAAAGCAAAGCATGCCTCGCTGTGAAGTCCACTAACTCATCAATATGCGGCAAGGGAAAGTCATCATTCGGACTGGCTCTGTTCAAATCCCTAAAATCCACGCATACCTGGATCCTGCCATCCTTCTTCGGCATCGGAAGAATGTTGGCCAACCAAGTTGGGTATTCGGATACCAGTAGGAACCCTGCGTCAATTTGCTTAGTGACCTCTTTTTTAATCTTGAGGGCCCAGTCCGGGCGGATCCTTCTGAGTTTCTGTTTAACGGGTCAGGCCTCTGGGTCAAGAGGGATCCGGTGATGTATAATCTCAAGATCGATTCCAGGCATGTCTTCGTAGGACCACGCGAAAACATCTTTGAAATCTTTTAATAAAGCGACTAAGCGCTCGCGCTCCTCCGAAGACAACGTGGACCCGATTTGGACCAGCCGCGGGTCCTCCTCAGTACCCACATTAACTGTAGTGATTTCATTAACCAAGGGTTTAACAAATCTTTTCTGCTCTTGACCAATTAAATGTTGCAAAACTGGAGGAATTTCTTCCTCGCCGTTTTCATCAAAATTTTGAAAGTCCTGATTAATGCAATAAATCAAAGGCACAGAAAAGTAATAAGAAGCCACAGCCATTTCATTCTCATTAAGCATTTCCAAATCGTCAGATTCCTCTGTTACAACAGACTCGAAAGAGAAAGAAAAAGACGACCTAGACAGAACTGTGGCATCCGGGTTGTCACCCCAGGAATACCGGACTCAGACTCAGACGAGCTGGAACCTGATTCTGACTCTACAAACTGCGTGGAATCAAATTCTGGCTCACTACCTAACCCAGTGCTGCTTGACAAAAATCCCTCCTCGTACTGCCAGATGAGAGAGGGGGCGATGGATGCATCCAAAATGTTTGACGATTGGCTCGCAGCCGTTTCATTCCCGATCATGGACACCGAGAAGTTATCCCCCCAAGCACTTATGTTCGATTGGAGGATCTAAAAGTAGACAAGCCAATGCTACCCCCATTTCAATTTTGGTGCTTTCGGAATCCACTTCCTTACACTGCTCAACCCCAGCTAATGGGTCTGTCTGCTTTTCGGTAACATCATCCCCAGATAATTGCAGGTCGAAGAAGATCTCAAATCCCGGCAGGCGCCTCTTTTCGGCATTCAGCCATGGCTCTGGGAAGCCACAAAATGGAAAGTCCTCCCCCTCCCGGACGAAGCGTCCGTTTAGGGTACCCTGGATGGGTCGATGCATCAACTCAAAAGGCTTCCCTGCCTTCTTTGCTCTGGCTCTCTCATCCATCTCCTTACCTTTCCTCACCCAGTCCTCTTTGGTGGGCAGATAACCCAAACCAAAGGTATGCGGATTATGCGGCACTTCAGCCGATGCTGCAATGCCCTTCCGGCCACTCTTTCCTAGTCCCATCCCAGGGATATGCTGAAGCTTGTTCATGAGATACACTGACTGTGCACTGACGTACAACCCCTCATTATCAGCCAAGATGTTCTGAACGATTCGGGCCTCGGCCAGGGTAAATCCTGATAAAAAGACATCCTCTGTGCCATGCTCGATTTCTAAAATCGGAGTAGACACCTCTGGCGGCGGATAGATTGACGACTTCCCAAAAACTATAGCCACCCCTTTCCCATGGGGGTATTTCAACATCTGATGCAAGGTGGAAGAAACCGCCTTTACCTTGTGCAGCCACGGCCGCCCTAGAAGTAAATTGAAGGTTGCAGGAACATCCAAGACATGGAAGTCAATCTTATGTTGTCCTGGACCAACCTTAGTTTGAATCTGCACGGTCCCTATCACCTCTCTGCTCGTATTGTCATATGCCTTTATCACCTGGGCAGTTGGCACGAAGTCCGCGGGCTTCAACCCGATTGCATATGCCATCCTTGACAGGCACACATTAATAGCGGATCCCATGTCGACGAGAACTACCGGTACCTATTTGTTTCTACACTCCACAGAGATGTCGAGTGGCTTGTTATGATTTGCACCCTCAGGGGTAGCAGTTCCTTGTCGGAAAAGGTCAACGTCGGGGAACCTCCTCTCGAAAAGACCAATCCTACCAGCTGCTCAGGCGTGGTGTCTATTGAAAGTTTGGCTTTGTCCATTGCTGAAAGAACAGCTTGTCTATGTACTCTCGAAGCCATAAGCAGTCCCGAGATGGAGATGTCTGCCTATATCTTCTTTAATTGTTTTAGCATAGCCTAATCTTCAAGCAGCTTCTCTTTTTGCTTCTCCACCTCCTTGTCCTTCCCGGACACCCTCTGGCTGATCTAGGTGTGGGGGCTTGAAATACCGCCCACTCCTAGTCATATGGTCCACTTCGCCAATATACCAGGTATCGTCCGGTTGATTGCTCCCCCAATCCTCATCTGTGTGGGCAAGACATAGATCATCGTCCTCCCACCACATTCCATCGGCAGCCGACAGACACCTGTCCGGCTCCGTTGTAACTGCCCTTGTGCCCACAGCACCTTCCGTCCATGTGCCCGTAGTACGCTCTGTTCCTGTGCACACAACACTTTCCATCCCCACAGGGGCCTTGGCTTTTCTAGCTCTCTCAGAGTTTTCGATTCCTTCTTGTTCCAACTACGTCAGTACAGTTTGCTGTTCAACATTCCCTGTATTCAAAATGCCCAAATCCTGAGCAAAATTCTTGGTGCCGGCGCTCCCCGGTGATGTATTCTGATCCCCGGCCCTTCCAGCCACAATTGATGTCCTTGCCCCTGACGGGCCCTTTTCCAGCTGTGATTCTTCAACAATATCTGGTTGGTCATCAAGCCACCCTGTGACCTCTGCTGACTCCTCAAAATCGAACCAGTTGACTATCATGTCCCTCGGATCTTGTTCGTTGAAAATATGAAGGTCAGCAATGTCCCCTTCCAAAACTGCTAAGTGATCTATCCTCTGATCAAGTCTATCCCCCTGTAGTACATAGATTTCTAGCCCCACCGGCAATTCCACATTTGGCCTAATCTGACCCGCTGACACAATGTAGCCACTCGGATTGTACACCTTCTCAGCAAAGCTCCCAAATTCCTCAGTTCCTGAATCCACTGTACAACTTTCCTCCGAAATCATCCCTATTCTGTCTTCGACAGTCACCCCCATTGGTTTGGGTTGGGTTCGGGAGATGTCCAACATGCACAAGTCAGTGTTGTCAGGAAGGAACACCTCCAGCTTGGGTCGGTGAGATGGGGTGATATATATGCTGGGGTCGTATGACATGACCCCGTTCTGGATAAAGTTGATGCGTTTGGGAGGTGGAGATTAGTTGTGTGGTGGGAGAGGGTTGGTTGTGACATTGGGTTTCTTTGGAGGCACGATCACCCCTATTATCAATGAGATCCTGAATCTCATGACGTAGTTGGAAGCATTGGTCGGTGTCATGACCGTGCTGTTGGTGAAACGCGCAATATTTGGCTGGGTTGTGGGAGGGGGAAGTTTTTCTGGTAATGGCCGCGACTCTAGGGGCTTCAAGTGCCCTTTTCTGATCAAAACTCCTAAAGCTTTGGACAAGGACATGTATAATGGAGTGAAAGTTCTTTGGTTTTTGGGTGGGTATCTGGTTGTTTGCGAACTACTACAGGACGCACCGGTGAATGGTGTAGCTGCAAGGGTTCGTGGGGGATTGGTGGTGACCATGCTCACTTCTGAGGCTCTGGCAACTGCAGCACTACTTGTGCCTGCATTCGTACTGCGGTTGTTGAAAGTCCTCCTAGGCTGTTCTCTGTCATTGTCAATCAGACCATGTTTCAAAGCATCCTCAATTTGTACTCCCATCTCATGTAAATCTAAAAAGGTAGGGAAAGGGAGAACGATCATCTTCTGCATGAGCTTGGGCTGGAGGTTGTGCACAACCATCCGAATTTGATCTTTGTCAGTGGACCTAATGGTCATCATTGAGGCCTTGGCCCTCCACTGGGTCACGAAGTCAGAAAAACTCTCCTTAGGCTCCTGCCTCGTCGTCTCGAGATCACGGGTTGTGACCTCGATTTGTGTATTATAGGAGTACTGAGCGACAAAAGCTGCGGCCATCTCATCCCAATTCCTCTTAACATCGTCTTCCAGTTTTGCATACCAGATGGCCGCCACACCCGATAGGGTCCGGCCGAACAAGGAAAGCTCATGTAGTCTCGTGAGGCCCATTGGCCTTAGTATGTCTGAAAACAGCCGCAGGTGCACCATAGGGTCACCGGATCCATCAAATCGGTCAATGTGCGGCATCTTAAATCTATCCGGCAGCATCATAGCTACGTTGGTATACCCATCCTCGATGTCCGGGATGGACTTCACACCCTGAGATTTCTTGAACAGCTTTTCAAGCTTGCCCACTTTTAATGTCGTGGGGTCCACCTCGAATTCGAAGGGAGAATCTGGTAGATTGATAGGCGTGGGTGCCTTGGATAGTTGAGGTAGGATCAGGGGCGGAGCCGGCCCCCGTTGGGATGTCTGTATCCTCCTGGACATTCTGGACATTCGCTGTCTCCCCGGGTACTAGAACTCTCGATGTTGGAGGAACTTGGTGTGAAGTTGATGCTCCGGCTTGTTGCTGTAGCCGGGTAATTAGCTCCACCTGTTGGGCCATGACCACGGCCTGCTGCTTGGCAAATCCTACTTGACGAGCAGCATCTTCTTGCATAGACTTCATACTCTCCTGGAGTTGGCGCATCATTTCTTCCATTCCTACCATACTACCCTGATCTATCTGAACTACCGGTAGGCCTATCTCTGGAGTAGGCTCGGGAATCTCAACCTAACTGTTCAAAGACCACTGATCTGGCAATCTCGGTACCGATACACTGCGTCTTCTCGACCTCTGCCTGGCAACTGGGGGTAAGAAATGGAACACTGGTTGTCCGTTTACCAGATCCTCAGATCGATGGAGTCGGCGACCTCTAGTCCAAAGTGCTTGGGGAATATCTGCTAGGTCAGAAGTAATTGTGCTAAACTACCTAGCAAAAAGATAAATAAAGCAGTAATAAGGAAATAAACAACCAGAAAACGGACAGCATAACAGCTTAAATAAAGCATAACACATAGTTGGGTACAACAACACATAGGTGATAAGCTGGATACATTGTTCTCAAACACTGATCATTGTTCCCAAATTACTGCCCCCAAATATGAATCTGATACCCGCAAATAACTGATTCCCAAAATACCGATATTGATGCCCGTAGGCCTGGTGCCCAAACTTGCAAACTGATACATGCATTCCTGTAGAGGCCAACTCTAAAGCACATAACAAACAAGTGAGAGCCAAAACACCCCTATGGAGGGGTAGGATTTTCCTGTCCTAGTTTCACCAAGAACTAGGGCTTCACTATGCACGCAGCGGTTTTAGACAACCTACAATCGGGTAAGCAACCTGTCCTAGCTTGGAATGGTCACTATGGATTCCGAATATGCACTAGGTCGAATGGTAAAAAAGGGTGCCCCGGTAACAACCAGGATTTGTGTTCCCATCGTGGCAGAGCCCGTAACCGGTCAGCCTTATGGCACACAGCCTCCGACAAATAGTTCAGGAATAGCAGATGGCAAACACGGTGTCCTAGGCGCACCAATGCAAATGTAATGCAAAGAGACACATAAATGTAATCAAAACAAGATATCATGAGTTTGAGTCAAGCTCTCTAACTCCCCAGCAGAGTCACCAGAAACTGTAGACGTCCTCGAACGTCCCGGGAGAAATCCCGTTTTATTCATTGGGTTCACTGCAGTTCAGACTCGATGTCACGGTTTTGAATGTAATCTTGCAAAGTGCAATGCATGATCGATAAATCACCAAAGAGTCCAAATCTGACAAATCGTTTTGAAAAACTGATTTTTAGAAAGAAGTGCCAAACATGGACTGCTTTGCCAGATACAGAGTCGCCACCTAAACATTTTATTTTGGGGAAATTTAAGAAACCCTGACTCGTGCCGAAGGCCACATGTCCGTCATCACCAAAGTTGTCTCGGCTCGGGAACTTGGGTACGATTGGGGAAGGTCATGCAATGAGCACCCCCGCTCGCCTGATCAAATATCGGCCACTACTAAACATGATATCGAGTTTTTGAAAACACATGTGCTCTTATTCCGGTTTATTAGCCTAGAATTACTATGTGATGTGCACAGCATACAAGTATAGACTGGATCGCCTAAGTTGGAACAAAACATTTCATGTTTGTTTATTTGAAAATGGTTTGATGGTGCTACCTGTAAGTAGGCTAAGACGTGGATTTTTGCCACCCTCAAGTGGGCTTAGAAAACATGATTTTGCCACTCTCGAGTGGGCTTAAAACTCGCATTCAATGAACTGTTCTAATTCAGATAATCCAACCTTCACCCACAGGCATTCAGGCAGTCAAACACTTAAGCAAATAGCCTCATGGCAAGCATGCTCTCATGGTAATCACTCACAGACATGTAAGGATGCTAAAGCATAAACACTAACCGAGTACTCCGAGCCAAAGAAAGAAGCTGATTAGAAATCATGCATGAGTCCTAACTATGCTCAGATGCCTAATGCAACACACACACAAATGCAACTAAGAATAGGCTCGGCTAATCTAAGAATGACATGTGAGATGCAACAGATAACGTGTATGCAAGACAGATGAATGAATGCAAAAATGCGCACATAATTATGCTAATTAAAACATGCCCTAAACTAACCATCATAAGCTAGTAAATAAAAGGGAGAAAGACGTGGGGTTGGAAGACATGCACACACTCACGCACACTTATTACACAATTGTGCCCTCTCTCGGAGGGTCCGAAAGAATCATACAAGCCAAATAATTAATCAACTACCCTAGCTAATTAAATATTACAAATTCCTAATTAATTAACAAATTAATTACAAAATAATCTAAATATGAAATTAAAAGAGGCCGCCGCAGCTCTGCCTCGGAATGCTTGAATGATGCATGCTCGATCGCCTTGCTCGGAAGCCCGTTGCCATGCCACTGTTGCCTCTGTTTGCGCTGTTCTGCACCTCTAAGAAGTGTGAAAATCCTTGGGATGCTCCTGAATCAACTCATAGTCATGCTGAAATGTCACCGGGCAGAATAAAAGGTCACCGGCCACAGGGAAATGGTCATCGACCAGGAATGGGGATATCGGCCAAGAATTAATGGCCGGTCGGCATTAAAGATGGTTGACCGACCATCTATTCCTGCAGAACCCTATTTTTGCTACAGCAGAGGACAGACAGTGCATGGCAAGGCATTTACAAGACAATGTGTGCACAACCATTCTCCCTATCATGCTATGAACTCAAGGAAGTATGGCTCTTGACCCTCGAGCCACCAATCACGCATTTCGATGTATGATGGCCAAAGGTGTCAAGTGTACAAATCAATATAAATGAATGCAACAAAACAAATGAATGCTACACACTCTATCATGTTGAATCAAGAGTGTCGGCGACCAAAGATTGAGGTACGTTTCGTCACTTCAAGTACGAACATCCCTCATTCTTCATGTTTGGTTTGACACCCCAAACCAAACGTAATACAATGTATGTATGTCGTATACAATGCAAAGCATGCAACCAATGCAATGCAATGTGACATGAGCATGCCAAGTGTAATGCAATGCAACCTAACATGTAAACATCATGGCAATGCAACAAGTATGCAATACTACAATGCAACCTAGATATGGGAATACACAAAGTCATAGGCATGCAACAATGATATCAACCACAAGGATGCGACAACATGCAATGCGGTAGGCCTACAATAATGCATAATTGCATGATCCATGGACTTACACTAAGGATGGATAGGCCTCAGCTGTGTCCAAAACAGTGACCAAAGTGCCAAATCTAGGTACCAAAAAAAAAAAAAAAGGAGATATGCACGCACATTCATGAATCCGTAACCTAGGCAATGATGCACAATCCTCAACCATGAGTAAAATGGGATAAACGTGAGAACATGACAGTGCAATGAGCTCTGAAATCAAGTGAATAATGATGCTAAATCGCATATAGAAGTGAAGTATAGCATGCTAATGGACCCAATGCTCAAAGCTACTCAAGGGGCTAACACTATAGCCATATCAACCAAACCCCAAAGGGCCAAAGTAACCTAAGACAGTCCCAGGGCAGACCAAAACAAGACTAGAACATGTATGGAAAGAGGCCAAAGTGCGCCTAAAAGATGGGCATGAACAAGAGGTATGTAAGGCTATAAAGAAAGCATTACACTATAACTATCACAACCGAAAATGGCATCAATTATGACACCAAAAACAGAGTTATAATGCGTCAAAATAAGCCCCAAAACCCCATGTGATGGCATCCCAAGGACCTAATCATGGAGACACGCAATGACCCAATTTTAAGGCACAAGACAACAACTCACTAAAGCATTGAAGGAGTGATGAAAGCTCGTATTCGAGCATGAAACATGGACTGGAATATGATTTCAAATGATGCCAAATCATGAGAATGGTCAAAGTATTACATGCTAGTGGTTAGGACGCTTAAAGCCAACAAGCCACATTGCATCGTGGCTATATAAAATAATGCAAGCATGACTGAATCAACACCAAACAGAGCTTAAACATGTCACAACATGGCTAAAAGATTAATGAAGTCAAGCTAAAACATGCAAGCATGATGGTCTAAATGTATGGTACATGTTATGACAATAGAGGGGATTATAAAGGAAGTGCATGATGCATACGATAGGCCATCGAACCAACATGAAACAGCGGTCTAACATGATAAGGTAACACCAAATACCCTCTAAAACGGAGCTAAATAAAGCTATGCAAACATGCTACCTTTATGAGCCCTAAATGCAAGCAAATGAGTCATAAGAGGAGAGGGGTGTCCCTCCCTTATACAAGATCTCAAAACCACTTCTCCACCACTGAAAATCCACTGGTGAGAAGTTCAATACATGAAAGGTTCCAAAGCCCAAAGAGGAAGGCACAAAAGGGGTCAAACAAGGCTTAAGAGGGGGTAGACAACCCCCAACACCAAAATGACCTTAAGAAACTATAACAAGCATGAAAATACAGAACTTCTATCAGTTATACACTAAGCTTGAAACATTATGCAAATAAGTCTAAAACCTTAAGAAAAAACGGGGAATAAAAGGGTAAGTTCTCACCCTTGAAGAACACTTCAAGAACACCAACTCCAGCACCTCCTTTTGATAAAAAACAACTCAAAAACTCTGAAATCAACCCTTCAACACCTCAGTAACCAAAGTATAGTGTAACACTTGGTGCCTTAGTGCAAAAATAAGAACAAAAACACACTTTTGAACACTATTTCACACACAAATATAGAGAGAGAGGGAGATATAGAGATAGAGTAATATATATCTTATATCATAGGTTGTTCAACCTCTGGAAAGGGAGGGGAGGCCTTCTCTTATAGTCAAGGCAATTCCAAACTTCCAAACGAAGCTAAGTGTAAGGATGAAATCCCTCCATACACTATGGAGGGCAGAGTTTGTGCTCACCAGCTGGCACAGCTGGAATGCACAATGTTTGAAAAAGGTAAAGAAGGGGTCTCGGCCAGCAAAAGGGCCGGTCGACCAATACCTGTGGCCGGCCGACCACATACAATGCCGATCGGCCAGTACACCTGGTCGGTGGCAAGAAAACATGGCCGGTGATTGCAAGACATGGCCGGTGGGTTAAGAGGATGGCCAACAAGTCATCCTCTTCCCTCAAAAACCAACAACACAAGTGTTTGGTCCATAACCTAGCACAAAACAATCAAGCTGAGAGATCTTGAGGCAAGGAGCGCGGCTGAGACCTTCAGGAACTCAAAACGAACACGAGCATGGATGATCACCGAGTGTTCAAATGGTGACGTCCAAGTCTTGAGGACGGCCAAAAATGAGGTGTCTACAACAGCATATCCCCCAAATCCAAAAAGCATTCTCTCTTAAACCTTGGGAATTGGGACTTATTTATAGATTTTTCCTTAATATCAGAATATACCAAGTGGCTAAATAGTGCGGCGACACATGTCGCATGATATTCTGTCCTGAACCACTAGGCCTTGGTAGACACATGTCCTTTGATATGTACTATTTGTTTGGTACAAAGTCTTAGCAAGTGCCACTATGCTATCTATTTGGCACGAGCCTCAATATATAGCTCTTTGGTGCGAACCTCAGCAGATGTCCTAGTTGTCTCGACACCTGCCTTCTCAGTTTTGTTTCCTAAGACATGTACTCTTAGGACTTATGACCTACTATTAGCCATACTGGTGTCTACCTCAGCGACTTTTCTATGCTTAGCTACCTAACCACAAACTTCTTAGTTTCCCAGAGCACGAGCCACAACAAGGGTTGTGTCTCGTACCAAGCCCCAGGGGGCTTCCTTGGTCCTGACTGTACGACCAAAATAGGTTCTTAACCTGGGTATATGGAAAAGGGAGTCCTTTATTTTCAGGCTACCCTGCTCCCATCTTTACAGGGTCGTCGTGGTATATTAGCATCCTTGGCTCTCGTTATCAGCTCCAACCAGTAAGCGTTGGGGTCTACTATCAGGGCCAAGCTATATGTGTTTTGGGCCTACTATCAGCCCTTGGCTATTAGTGTCTTGGTGCCGGTTATCAGCGCTGAGTGTCTGTACATTATCTTGTATGGAGGAGGCCTATCTCAAAGGTTGTTGTGCCTCAGAAGATAGTTACAGAGGTTGGAGTTGCCATGGTTCCGCTTCCCTTAACATGGATAAAGGCGGCACCATAATAAAAATGGCAGTGCTGAGATAGGGTTTGCCTCAACAACTAAACGTCAACAAATAACACCTCAACAAGTTCTCTTGGACTTTGCTCACGACCCATTTGGCCTAAGTAGGTTGGATCTTGTTCAAACCTCTGGTTGACTCACTTCTCCCGAGTTTTGAACCATATTCATTTAATGATATTAATTTACCCAATTAAGGTGACTTCAATAATTAAGTTAGCATCTAAATGTGATAGGTTACACTTCAATTAATGTAGTTTGATTAAAATAGCATGCACTTTTGATTTGTAATTTAATCACATATAATAATAAACAAAAAAAAAATTAAAACCAAGCATCACACAACAACTGTAAAAAAAAAAAAGAATCATAGAAAGGCTACATGTGGTAATAGGTTGAATTAGTCAATAAAATACGAAAAGATTAAAATCACAAATTTTTTTTTTTTATTCTTTTTACTCTTTGCACCACAAAAAAAAAAAAAAAAACTAAACAAAAAAGTTATTCTCAAATATTTTAATTTCTTTCACCTCATATTTTAATTAAAAAATTATTAAAATATTGTTTCTCAAACCAACTGTAAGTCAGAAGTCAACCCTAAGTCATAAGTTGACCATGATGCAAAGGTGCACATTACCAACTAACCTTTTTAAATTGTTATTCATTTTTCTTTTAATGTTGACCCATTGATTAACAAGAAGTCATGGCAACAAAACTTTTTCAACTATGTAGTTTCTCGGATAATGCCTAGGTTACTTGCTTTGTAATTTTCTACCCATGTTATACACGAATTTTGTTTGAAATTTGATTCTTGTTTTTGTGTAAATTATGTGGATCTCCTGGATCATTTAAAAATATATATAATAAGTCACATAAATTTGACATAAAGAAATAATTATGTTTTTTTTTTTAAAACTTAAGAGATTTGTCCCAAATAAAATTACACGACAATGTCTATATAAGACATTAAAGTTCTTTAGTTTTCAACATATTAATTTGGGTTTTGTAGACACCTCATTTTTTATCGCCCTTACGACTTGGGCGCCGTCGATTGATCACCCAATGAAGAATGTATAGGCTTGTCAAACGCTCGATTTCCTCAGCAGAAAGCCTCAGATTTGAGCCTCAGAAACCTACAAATCTTGCACCATTTTTGGGCCAAAATAGCAATTTTTCAAGCCTGGCCACCCAGTATCCTGCAGTCCCACTAGTGCCCGGCCGGCCACTTATTAGTGTACGGCCATCCCCTTTAGTGGCCTGTCGGCCACTTGCGTCAAAATCCAGATTTTTTTGCCAACTGTCTCCACAGATGCATACACTGCACCAGCTATTTCTATATGGATATTTCCAAGAGCCTAACAAGTTTTTCTATATATACTTGACCCCCTCTCATAAAATTAGTTTAGAAAATTTTAGGTGAAGCAAAATTCTTAAAAAAAATATATCTCCCTATCTCTCTCTTTGCCTTGCAACCTAAACACACCTTACCTAGACTTCCTAAACCAAATTTTTTAGGGTTCTTTGTTGAGGTTGAGGAGCTTGAACATTTGCTCTTCGGGGTGAGAACTTGGTGGTTTATAACTTAAAAGGATACTCCTCTTCAAGAGGTATAATTCCTAGCTTTCTTCCCGTATTTATTACTATCTTTTATTGTTGTTTTTGGGACTTTTTTTTAACTATTTTTATGGGCTAAAGCTTGTGGTTTAAGGCCATTAAAGATAGAGGGGTTAATCACCCTTCTTTGAACCTTGCTTCCTAGGCTTTTACCGTCGTGTTTCCCATCTCTTGATCAACTTTTTTTTGAGCTTTTTACCACTGAATTTAAGAGGTTTTCAAAGGCTAAAAATAATGTTTTGAAGTCCCAAAAATGGAGGGGTTAGCCTCCCCTCGTTCTGCTTGTTTACTAGCTTAAATTCCTCAATACTATAGCAATCTTTTTTTCAAGCTTTTCCATGTGAATTTTAGTGCTGTTTTGAGCTGTCTTCGGACTATTGTAGGTTGTTTATTTCATTTATGCTTTGTTTAGTAGGCTTGTAGTGTAGTGGTCCTCATAGGTTCAAGATTTTAAGAATTAGCCACCAACCTATTTGAGTTGATAGCATTTATTTCACGCTTTCCTTACTAATGTTCACCTCTGTTATCTCCTTCTTTCTTTGGCTTTTTCATTTCTTTGAGAGTTGTTTCAACCGATCGTTGTTGAAGCTTAAGATAGAGATCCTCGGGCTTAATGGTTTAATCCTTTTAGGGGTTCATTACCAACGGCATGACATCTCTCTTATGCCCAAAACAACCCTTTGTTTGAAACCTCTCTCCATTAGTGGACTTAACCATCATTTTGGACAAAATGTACTAATGAATGGAAAGGTAATTAAAAGAGGTAATAATTTGGGCTAAAATGGAACAAGATAATAAAAGACAACTTTGGGTTCAATCAGACGTTAATTGAACCCATGGAATCCTGAGTCATTTCGTACTTGCTAGTGATGAAATGGTTCAAGTTTCGAAGGTCAACCACTTCCCTTGATCAATTCCATGATAGGGAGAGGGTTTTGTTGGTCTTTAGTTTCATTTATTGAAATTGTATCCCCTGATTTATAAGTCATCACGCAATGAATTTGCGTCGATTGATGGCTTGCGAATCGAGCCTACCCCTCCTTTGATTTGTTTGATGATCAGGAGAGGCATGGTGGATAGACATCTCTTGAAAATGCTTTGTTTGTGCTCTGTTTGTTATCTATTGTAGCAAGGCTGTACCACAAACTAGTGGCCGGCTGGCCACTTTTTCTGTACGACCGACCATCTCTTCTGGCTGGCCGGCCACCTTTTTCAACTGGGTAGTGTCCCTTTTTCCTGCAGAATAGAGCAGAGGCTAAGGCAAAATAGTGCAATTTTCTAACTGCAAAATAGAACCATTTTCGCAGCAAAACAGAGGCATTTTTGGGTAGAAACCACCTTTATGCATGAGCATTCCTTACTTCTCGGGGCTAATTAGTTAGAGTAATTAATTACTTAGCTTAATTAATTCTATAGTGTAACTGCTTGTTTAGTCCTTTGTATTAATTATATTTGTGTTGTAATTAATCAGTTTAATTCCAATTGTAATAAATAGCTTGTTTAGTTAATTTATTTCATTTGATTTGTAATAGTTAGTTAATTCGGTAATTAGCTAGGACATTTATTCGGTCCCTCTTGCGTGAGGGAAAAATTGTAATATTGTGTACGTCTTCCAACCCCACATCTTTCTCCCTTTTATTTAAATTGCTTATTATGGGTAGCTTAGAACATCATGTTTATTTTAGCATTTTCCATGTATAAAGCATCCATTAGTCTTGCATGCATGAAGTTTGGTTCATCATTCTAACAAGCATTGTCATTTAAATACTTCTTTAAAAATGTGTTGAAAACCACATGCTATCAAATGGATTCGCATGCCGTGCTAGTAGCCGAACTTCTAATTGCATATTGCATGTGTTGCATTAGGCATATTTCATTAGTTAGGATCATGCATTTTTTCTAAATATTTTCTCTTTTTTTGGCTCGCCATGGGAATTGGGGTAAGTATTTATTGCTTTAGCATATTGCATGCATGTGATTGTTGCCATGTCAAGCATGATTACCATGAGGCTAATTGCTTAAATGATATACTTGTTTGAATGCCTGTGGGTGAAGGCTAATTGCTCAAATTGGGATGATTTGATTAAATGTACATATGAACTCACTTTTTTAAGTGGTTCGTACTCAAACAATTTTCAAGCAAACATGAAATCAAAGTGCTCTAACTTTTGCGAATTAGTCTATACTTGTGTGCATCACATAATAACAATAGCCTAATAATCGGAACAAGAGCATATAATGTAAATAAGAATCACATCATGATTAGTAGAGGCCGATCTTTGATTGGGCGAGTGGGGTGCTCAATTCATGACATTCCCCTCTCGTACCTAAGTTCCCGAGCCGAGACACTTTGGTGATGATAGATAAATGGCCTTTGGCACGAGTCTCAGGGTTCCTAAATTTCCCAAAAATATTTAGGTGGTGACTTTGAAAGTTGGCAAAGCAGTCAATTTTTGACATTTTTTATTCAAAATCGATTTTCCAAAAGATTCTCTGGATTTGGATTCATTTGTGTTTATCTATTTCACATTGCACTTGTGAAATCAGATTCAGAACCATGGGAGACCAAACTGTAGGGCTAGTCGTATCTGAAAGGAGCACAAAAAGCAAGCTACAGTTTCTGGCGACTCTGCTGGGAGAACTTTACTTGAACTTCATGATGTGAGATTTTATCTACATATATATGTTTTTTGCATCGCATTTGCGCTGGTGTGTTTAAAGTCACTGTGTTTGTCATCTGCTATTCCTGGATGGTTTGTCAGAGGCTTGCCCAAAAGTTTGCCAAAAGGCTGACCAGTCGTGGGCTCTGCCATATTGGTAACACAACCCTTGGATATGGACTACCGTTGTACGGTTTGATCCTCCTTTCACTTCTCGGTGTTAGGTGTGAGAGGTCTATTAGGTAGTCTTGCCGAGGTACCCCTATTTTGACCATTTGGCCTAGTTGCATATGGAAAAGCCATAGAGACTGTTCCAAACTAGGACAGGGTGCTCACCCGACTGCATGATTGTGTGAAATTGGTTGATTGAAATAGTGAATCCTAGTTCATGACGAAACTAGGACAGGGTAACCCTCCCCCATCATAAGGGTGTTTTGGTTCTCTCTTAACTGGTATGTGCTTTACAATGAAACTATACAGGAATATGCATATCAGTTGCATAGTTGGTAGCTGTTTTGGGGCAAGATTCAATGTGGAGTATAGTCCTATAGCTTTGATTATGTCTGTGTTGATAACATCTTAGATGAGGTACTGTGCGGTTTCTGATTGCTGCTCTTTTGATTTATTTCTTTTGCTAGGTAGTTTAAAACCATAGCTTCAGAAGGTTCGGATATCCCCTAACACTCTGGACCCGAGTCGGAAGACTTTGTAAAGTCGGGGATATTGTTTGGGGACAGCTTGTGTTTGCTTCGCTATCACCAGTTGTAAGACGAAAGAGGGTTAGATGGAATTCGCCAATCCAGTTCTTCTAGCAATCACCTCTCAGCTCACCTGTGTTCAGTCCAATTTGGGAACAATCGTCTACTTCCAGTCCAGCTCAAGACCAGTCACCTATTCAAATGGCACAGTATCCCCCGACCAATATAGAGGAATTACTATTGGATCTACAACAAACAATTAAGACAGTACAGCATGATTCGGTTCGTCAAGCCGAGGTTACGGCCCGTCAGACTGAGGTTATAACTAGGCTACAACAATAGTAACCACAGCCAGCAACGGCCTGTGCATCACATGTACCTGTAGACACCCCATTTTTGACCGTCCTCAAGACTTGGTTGTGCTTGCAAGTACATCCAACAACTAGTTCAATTGCTCGTCGAGTACTCGACTTTCACGGTGGAACGTCACAAGTTTGAGCTTTCCAAACCCTGTTTCCTTTCTGACTCATTTTTGGACCATGTGTTGGCCCTTTCTACATGCTTTTTTGGAAGCACTGCCGACCACCTTTTGGCCCTACCGGCCATGTCTTTGTGCCTGCCGTGCATTGATAGAGCCTGTCGGCCATCAATGAGCCACTGATGGCCACCACTGATGGCCGGCAAACCCCTTGTCTCAGCAGGTTTCACGCCAGATCTTTTGAGCCAGCTGGTTTTCACTCCTTTCCCCTCCATGCACGTGTATGGAGGGATGAAGCTCTTGCCAAGCTTGCTTAACAAGCTTCTTCTTGTTTTTCTTCTATATAAGGAGAGGCCCTCTCTCCTTAGCAGGGGTTCGGCCATTTTAGAGAAGAAAGATCTCTCTCTCTATATATATTTCTCATTCTCTCTCTCTCTCTCTATTGCATGGAATAGTGCTCTAAAGTCCATTTTTCTTGCACTTTTGCATTACAACACATAGAGATACACCACCATCTATGGGCTGAGGTTCTTAAGGGTGTTACTTGAACTCTGACACTTGGTTTCTAGCCTCTGAAGTTGCTAGTTTCGTCGCTAATCTTCAAGGGTGAGCATATTTCCCATTTTAGCATTTATTTGTACCTCATTTTGGCCATCTTTGCATATTGTTTTAGGCCTTGCTTTCAACTAAAAAAAGTTCTGTATTTAAGTTCTTTTGAGGTTTGTTGAAGGTCTTTTTGGGGTTAGAGGTGTGTAACCCTCTTGTATGCCTTGTTTGGCCTTGTTTTGTACCTTGTTTTAATGCTTTTGTTTAAGTCTTTGTTTGGCCTTCTAGCCACTGAAATCCAATGGATTTTCAGTGTTAGGCATGTGGTTTTGAGGCCTCAAATCAGAGGGGGCTGACCCCCTCTCTTTTTGTTTTGTTTGCTTAAGTTATTGGCCTATCAAAGGAGCATGTATCCCTTTACTTTTGACGCCTAGTTCAGGCACTTTTTTGTGACTTTTAGGACCTGACTTAGGTCTTTCCATGGCTGGTTTGGTCACTCCTTGCATGCTTCATGTATGTGTAGTGTAATCCCATGTGTGGCTCATCAAAGTAGCATGTCTTTCTTGCATGTGTTGGCTCCATTTCAGTAGGTTTTGGTGATGTTTTACCATGCCTTAGATCTATTTTGGGTTGGTTTTGTCATTCCATGCATGCTTTATACACTTGTAGTGTAAATCACTTAAGCCAGCTTTATATGCTTCATGCTTTGACATGTCATTTTAGCTTGTTTTGTTTCCATTTCAGTAGGTTTTTGGTGATGTTTGGCCATGTCATACCTCTATTTTGGTTTGGTTTGGTTATCCCTTGCATGCTCCATGCACTTGTAGACCATTTCCATGAATTAGCCTAGTATGGCTCATGCTTTAACATGTCATTCTAGCTTGCTTTTCGCCTAGCTCTGAGAAGACTTTGTTCATGTTTTACCATGTTTAAGGTCTAATTTTGGTTGTTTTAGTCATGCATGACTTGCTTTGTATAGCCTTGGTTCAATCTAGCTTGTTGGCTTTATGTATTGAATCCACTAGCATGTGTTACTTGGGTGAATTTTGTAATAAGTGTGTGTGCATGTGTGCATGTCTTCCAACCCTATGTCTTTCTCCCTTTTACTTACCTGCTTTTGATGGTTAATTTAGGGTCATTTTCAATTAGCATACTTATGCTTGCATGTTTGCATCATTCATCTACATTATATGCACCGGGCAGGGCACATCATACTAACTGCATCGTATTTCAATTCCAAGTTGAATACATGTATCAATTATCGCATCTCATATGTCATCTTAGAATAGCCGAGCCTATTTCTAGTTGTATTTTGCATGTGTTGCATTAGCCATCTTAACATGAACTAGGATCATGCATTGATTACTAACTAGCTATTGTTTTGGCTCGGAGTACTAGGTAAGCTTTTATGCTTTAGCATCCCCGCATGTGTGTTAATGTTGCCATGAAAGCATGCCTGCCATGAGGCTAACTGCTTAAGTGTTAAACTGCCTGAATGCCTATGGGTGGAGGTTGGATTATTTCAATTGGAACAATTCATCAAATCCGCATTTTAGCCTACTTACGAGTAGCAAACTTCAAACGTTTTCCAAACAAACGAATATGCAATGTTTTGTTTCAAATTAGGCGATCTAGTCTATACTTGTTTGCTGTGTGCATCACATAGTAAGATTAGCTAATTAACCGGAATAAGAGCACATGTGTTTTCCAAAACAAGATATCATGTTTAGTAGTGGCCGATCTTTGATCGGGCGAGCGGGGGTGCTCATAGATGACCTTCCCCAATCGTACCCAAGTTCCCGAGCCGAGGCAACTTTGGTGATGATGGACACGTGGCCTTAGGCACGAGTCAAGGTTTCCTAAATTCCCCCAAAATAAAATATTTAGGTGGCGACTCTGTATCTGGCAAAGCAGTCCATGTTTGGCACTTCTTTATAAAAATCAGTTTTCCAAAACGATTTTCCGGATTTGGACTCTTTGGTGATTTATCAATCTCACATTGCACATTGTGAGATCAGATTAAGAACCGTGACATTTTGAGTCCGAACTGTAGCATGAGGCCCCCAAGTGCGCGTCTACAGTTTCTGGCGACTCTGCTAGGGAGTTAGAGAATTTGACTCGAACTCATGATATCTTGTTTTGATTACACTTATGTGTTTCTTTGCATTGCATTTGCATTGGTGCGCCTGGGGCACCGTGTTTGCCGTATGCTATTCCTGAACGGTGTGCAGGAGGCATGCTTTGAGAAGCGTACCATAAGGCTGACCGGTTGCGAGCTTTGCCATGACGGGAACATAAACCCCGATTTTTACTGGGGCACTCTCTTTTGACCGTTCGACCTAGTGCATATCGGAATCCATAGTGACTATTCCAAACTAGGACAGGTTGCTTACCCGATTGTAGGTTGTTTGAAACCGTTGCGTGCGTAGTGAAACCCTAGCTCCTGACAAAATAGGACAGGGAAACCCTACCCCAACATAGGGGTGTTTTGGCTCTCATTTGCTTGCTATGTGCTTTTAGAGTGTTCCTCTACAGGAATGCGCACGTCAGTTTGCAAGTCTGGGTATCAGGCCTGCGGGCATCAGTATTTTGAGGGAATCAGTTTTACTTGAGAGCATCAGTTTACAGACAGAATTTTGGGCAGAATCTAGTAGAGAGCACAGTCATGCAGGTATGCTTACATCTATTTCGGCGAAATTGGGCAGAGATGCTGTCTCTTTTATTCTTTTTGCAAGGTCAAAAGGGGGGGGATTCAGTTCAGAGCAACCAGTGTTCTCCTTCGCTGAGGCAAGACAGAGAAAGGCCAGTCAAGGCTCACTGGTTCATCTGATCCGTTAGTCACCAGTCACATCACCTCTGTTCAGTTCAACAAACTCATGATGATGCAGAGTTCACAAGAGATTGTGGTTATGACGGCGGCTTTAAACCAGGGAATGGCCATGCAGGGTGAGACCGATGTTGACATACCACACCCGCCCAGGTCGCCTGTCGCACATCCAATCTGGGAACCCCAATTGTTTCAAACTCGTGAGCCTACAACTTTTGAGCTGATGGTAATGATCGGCGATCTTCAGGGATCTGTGGTTGATCTAGCCTACAGAATATCGGCTACGCCATCGATCATATCGCATGCCGGGAACTTTGTGCCAGAAGAGCCCCCGCTATTGGGGCGCATTGTAATCGAACTCAGCCAACCTGAACCCATCCTAAGTATAGGCAATGGCATGCCAACAACAACAGGACTTCGCACTGATATAGCAACCCAAACCTTCAACCAAGATGAGGCTAGTGGAAAGAACAAGGTGGGGGCAAATGCTGATCCCTATGAGCAACTTCTGCAGGTTATTGAGGCTTTGAAAGCTGAGGGACTAAAGAAACAACAAGTGCTCACGGTTGTTGCAAAAACTATGAATGACACTTTCCCCACTCAGACCGAAGGCAGTTTAAGCCAAAGGGAAAATCGAGAGAAGGGTCATCATACCAGAACCATTCCTAATTCTGCGCCCAGGAAAAATCAGCAAGTCAAGCCTGTACCTGCCGATCCTTTTGCTAGTGCATCCAGTAAAAATGCACAAAACTCGAAATATCTACCTCAAGGTCACAGGGTCTTTCATGCCCTCTATATGCCTTTGTCCAAGGCTCTTCAAATCCTTGCTGAAAAGGGCCATCTCAAACCCCTTGAGCCTCGGCCTCTCCCCAGTCGTCTTCCACCTAGCCATGACGCTACCCAGTACTATGTGTACCATCAACAAACTGGTCATACCACTGACAATTGCTTTCGTCTTCGCCACGAAGTACAGGATTTGTTTGACAACGGGGTCGTCCTCCCACCTAGCTCAGCAAAGTCTATCGTCACTAGATCAGCGAATCTGGAGGATAATGTGATGTGATCAGGGGATGAACCATCTATGGGCGGCGCTCGGTTTACTTTAGATGTGGCGTATGGCATGCACTGTTTTGAGCATTGGCGAATGCTAGTTTTTGTAGTTTCTGACTTGGGTGTGGAGTCAGTTCTTTGGTTTTGTTTTGAGTCTGTCTCTTTGTTTTGAGTCAGCCTTTTTTATTAAGGGTCTGTCTTGTTGTATCGAGTCAGTCCTGTTGTATAGAGTCGGGTGACTCCGGGAGTGTTACCTCGGACATCACTATTTTGTTTTGTGTTTCTCTTTTCGCTTTGTTTTGAGTCTGTTTTTGCCTTGGAGCCAGTTGCACCAGAATATCTAAATGAAACAACAGTGGTTTTCATGTTTTGTGCTTATTTCTGCTTTAAGCCAGTTGTGCCAATAGTTTGAATGAAACGGCAGTACGTTTTCACCTACTCCTCCTGCGCCTTTAAGTCATTGCATTGACCTGAGTTTTTTTTCAAAACATTTTGATGAAAACAAAGAGGAAGGAATTCCTCAGAATTTGCAAAAATTTGATCAATGGAGAGAGAGAGAGAGAGGCGTGCTAAGCCCTTAATGATTGAGATCATGCTTGTTAATGTGAGCACTGAGAAGGATCCTGGCTTGATCTAGGTTGGTTCTACATTGTCTTCAGCATGAGCGACTAGTCGCTTTCTTAAAAGATTTCAAAAAATGTTTTGCGCGGTCCTACGAAGACCTGTGTGGAATCGCTCTTGAGATTGTGCAGCCTAGGATCGCTCTCAGCCTCAAGACTCGACCCCTTTTGCTTTCAAACCTTGAACTTGGATTCAGAATGTTCAATGGTCAACCATAATGTGAGGCCTGTGTAGCAAGATTTGAAGCAGTCCATGAACTAGGGGCGAGAATATCATATGTGATCAAAAGAAGCTTGCGAAGCTAGATCAGGAGCACCCCTCGAACCAGGGGCAAAAGATGTCAAATTATGCTCGAAGAGTCAAAGATGAAGATCGGCAAGAATGCCAAATCCCAGAAGGGAGGAAAGAAGAAAGTAATGCTGGAGGACAACCGAGTTCCTATCCACAACACTAGGGGCAAATTCAGCCCCCATTGGATGAACTCCTACATCATCAGTGAACAACAGCCACTCTCATGGATTCAGATGGCTTCGAGATCCTAAAACCATTTGACATGGACAAAGCTACACTTTTACCCTTGAGAGGCTCACTTGGCCGAAAACCCAGAAGGGCGACCTAGGCAAAAGTTCGAGCAAGAAAACAAAAGAAAAGAAAAAGAGAAAAGAAAAAACCAAAAAAATTACAAAAGAAGAAATGAAAAGAATTGAAAAGAAAAGAAAAACAAAGCTCGCAAGGTTGAAAACCCGGAAGGGTGGCCTTGGCAAAAGTTGGAGCGCAAAAGGAGAGGTTAATATCCGAGTGTACCTTAACCACCGGAACTGCGTAAGGCTTGATTCCCATGTTTGGGATACGTAGGAAACTTCATTTTGAAGTCCAGCCATGAACACTTCCAAATTGATTGTGTCCATGTAATGGTCTTGATCATCTTTGTTTTCTCTGTATCCGAGAGTTTGGTTGTGATCGTCACTTTTAGGACTGATTATAGTGTGCTATGGCGTTACCCAAATAAGGGGCAACTTTCCGTTGCCATACAGTGTGCTACGGTGCTATTCAAACAATGGGCAATTTTCCATTGCCATCCAGCGCCGTTCAGACAAGGGGCAGTTTTCCATTGTTATGGATCTGAGGTTGTGCATCTCAAGAGTAGGTTCCATGCTCGTTGAGCGGTGGCCATTTGCAAAAACAGTTTTTGAGAATTTTTAATGAAGTTGACTAATTTTCTCGAAAATTATTCCATTTTTCCAAAGCTGGACCATTTCTTAGACCCAAAAAAAAGGAAAATTTTCAGTGCTCATAACCTAACTTGCATGATTTTAAATCAGAAAAGTGAACAAGCATGTTAATCTAACTCTTATATTGATCAAAATTATTTTAGTAGAAAGCCAAAACAAAAAATGGTCAAAATGATGAACTAGGGGCACAGTTGAGTCAGGTGTTCTGTCTTTTCCCCGTTGTCAACATACTTGCCAGAAAGGGCACTCTACTTGCCGGAAAAGGGCACTCTACGTGCCAAAAAAGGGCACAGCTGAAGCTAACAACAAAGGGCTGAAAGCTCTCATATCCTCTGAGCAGCGAGGTATTAAGCCAAGTGCGAAGCACGAACTGGAATGGATCTAGATATTCCACTCCCTTGTCTGGACACATCTGATTACGTCCGAACTCCCCAGTAGAGCATCGTCAATCGATGTCAGCTGCAGATTTGCTACACACCCAAATGTAGTGTAACCCCTCTGTGGGAGAAACTCACTAGCTGTCCGCAGAAGAATGAGAATCTAGCGGAATGCTAGGGGCAAAAGCCCACAACTTTCTGTTTATCCATCAACCACCTAGGGGAGGGAGAAAAAAATGAGAGAGTGAAAAATAGAGAGATGTGCATTGAGGGAAAAAGTGAGAAAAGGGCTTCTTCAGAAAACAAGAGATTGAGTGCCAGAGTGATGTGAGAATCACAAATGAGAAAGGGTGGGGAACAATACCCATAGAAACAGGCTCCCTGTGCACGTCTGAGTGTCGTGTCTTTTGTTTTGTCTCGATTCTTGTTTTGAGTCGTTTCGAGTGTTTCTCGATGTGTTTAGGTTGTCTACTTTTTGTTTTTCTTCGTTGAGTCGTAGTGCGCTGTGTTCAGTTGTACACTCAATACCTGTCATGACCCGAACCCGCCCCTATGGGTTAAGGACATAACTGGCCAGTAATCCTGAGATTACCTACAGCCTCAAACCAAAACAGACATAGCTCAACAGAGTAAAGGGGCCAAACGGAAGCAATAATTAAAAACTTTGTCCATAGAGTCGTGCTTATATGCACTTTAAAACAAACCATACACATATACGTTAATAACCCACAACAAAATACAGTACCAAAAATCCTTTACAGACAGGATCATCCAAACTGAGTCAACCCATAACAAAACTATATACAGATGTACACAAAGTCCTTGCCAACAAGACAAAGTATAAATACATAACGAAATGGCAAGGATGGGTCTCGTGCATGAGACACAAGGCTAAATCTCCAAAACTCATGTTGTTCCTGGCAGACTTCACTGGGGCTGGGTTTGGACTTCTCTTGGCTTACCTACAAACACATGAATGAGCGTGAGCGATAGCCCAGTGAATAATATCAAATCAAACACAGAAGTTACATAACAATGCAGAATAACATGTTCCAAACGGCCTTAGGCCCAATTCATATTTCTATCTAATAGATATATAACTATACGAAGTTTAAATCAAGTGACTGTAGTTCCAAACATTCTGGCCTTTGGCGCATTCAGATTTCCATTCATGTCAAAATGGCCTTTGGCCCATTCATTTATGTCAAAATGGCCTTCGGCCCATTCATTTATGTCAAAATGACCTTCGGTCCATTCATTTCTATCAAAAGGACCTTTGGCCCATTCATTTCTGTCAAAACGACATTCGGTCCATTCATTTCTATCAAAACGACCTTTGGTCCATTCATTTCTATCAAAATGACCTTCTGTCCATTCATTTCTATCAAAACGACCTTCGGTCCATTCATTTCTATCAAAACGACCATTGGTCTATTCATTTATTCATGTCGGACTTTTGTCCACAATCCCAATTAGCAACTCATAAAGTTTATAAGGGAATAAAAAATTGGACATTAACAAGCTTTCCAATATTGATATTACTCACAGTGATCGGCTTGTGGATTTGCCCTGGAGCTTGACCCTACACATTTCATGAACGCAAAAGGGTCACTTATAGTTCAATCCGTTCTTCAATTCACATATTCCTCTTTAGGCTTTATTCTTATCTCTTTAACTTATTTACAATGCTTAACATATGCCTAAGAGTGCTTACAAGTGAAAGAGAACGAAAAACGAAACACAGAACGAGCATACAAAATTTCAGAAAACAGGGTCCCCGCTCGAGCGTGGACTTCGCCGCTCGAGCGGACCTTTAAGGCCTGCAAAAGTGCTGGTTCCATGAAAAATACGCTCGAGCATGAAATGTGGCACTTGAGCGGAAGGCCTGACTACAAAAGCTCCCCGCTCGAGCATGAAATATCCCGCTCGAGCGGAAATTCAACTCTGCAAAAAGTGCTGGGAGCACGAAATTTACGCTCGAGTGGAGGTTCTCCCGCTCGAGCGGACCTCAAAATTCTGGAAAACCCAGAATGTGTTCTTGAGCTTAAATTCGGTTTCCAACCAACATATCTTGCATGCAATGGCTCAAATCTCAAATATAATTATACTAACATGACGTAAACCCCAAATCACAACCCAATGGAGCTCAATTCACAAATAATTCACATGCATTGCCCCAATCTCCCATCAAACTCATTCTAACATAACAAATTCATACATTCAAGCTCATATCTTCATAAATTGTACATGCATGTGATGAATTAGCCACATTCTCAACTTAGACAACACAAATGGTGATCAAAACATGAGTTTGAACCAAAACTCTACATGAATCATGTATTTCAAGCTTATACATGCCATTTCAAAACAATTTCTTACATGCATGCATATGTCAAGCTTTAATTCCAACAAAACCAACTTAACTCATGCTCTTGGTCACAAACAACCCTTGAACACACAAGATTACACATTAATTTCATGAATTCAAGAATCAATGCTTACCTATAAGCCCAATCTATGGCTAATTCTTGAACTAGACTCCAAATCTCCAAGCTTGAGTCACAAATTACACAATTCTCTCCCTCTCTCTCTCTCTAACAGCCGGCTCTCTCCCTTTCTCAAGGTTTGATCAGCCAAAATGAATACATAGGAGAGAATGGGAAGTGTAGTGCCCTTACCCAACAATTCCCACTAACTCATAATAATAATAATAAATAATTGGGCACGAATTTACCAATTTAATCAACTTAATCTGGTCCGAATCAATTTTTCAATTAAATTTCACTGTAGGCTCTAAAAATTATGCCAATCACAATGGCGTAATCAATTTCGGGTTCTGTGGTCAATAAGGCCCTCAATTTAGTTTCCAAAGCAGATTATTCAAACAGGTACTCCTACGGTGAATAGATAAAAATTCAAAACCACATATTTTCACATAATGGTACACAACATCATATCAAAACACATAATCACACTCATATTAAGGACCAATTAACATATTACGGAACAGGGGTATCACAGTCTTCCCCCCCTTTAGGAAGTTTGGTCCTCCAAACTTAATTTACCTTCGTCGAGAAACAAATGTGGATAGCGTGGACACATTTCCTCCTCTTTTTCCCATGTAGCATCCGTCCCATAGTGTTCTTTCCATTCCACTTTCGTCATTGGGATGGACTTGTTTCTCAATTGTTTCACTTGCCGATCAACAATTCATTCCGGCCATTCAGCATATTCCATATTTTCATCAATAGCAACCTGGTGATAATCAATCACATGTAACGAGTCTCAGAGGTAACCCCTCAACATCGACACATGAAACACATTATGAATTTGCTCGAATCCCGGTGGCAAAGCAACTCTGTAGGCAACTGGACCAAGCCCCTCCAAAATCTGAAACGACCCAATGTAACGGGGCGACAACTTGCCCTTTTTCCGAAATGTGACTTGGCCTTTCATCAGAGAAACACGGATGAACACATGGTCACCAACCTCATACTCAAGAGGTCTTCTCCGAACGTCTGCATAATTATTTTGTCGGTCCTGAGCTATTTTGAGCCTTTGACGAATAGTCTTGATTTTCTCGGAAGTGTCTTGTACAATTTCTGGCCCAAGCAAAGCTATATCCCCGACCTCTGTCCAACAGATAGGTGATCTACACCTCCTACCATACAAAGCCTCGTATGGTGCCATACCGATGCTGGAGTGGAAGCTATTATTATAAGCAAATTCTGCAAGTGGCAAATAATCCTCCCAACTTCCCTGAAAATCCAAAGCACACATGTGAAGCATATCTTCCAAAGTTTGTATCGTTCGTTCTGATTACCCGCCTGTCTGTGGGTGAAATACAGTACTGAACCTTAGTTTTGTCCCCATAGCTTCCTGCAAACTCTTCCACAACCTAGATACAAATTTCGGATCTCTATCCGATACAATAGATACTGGAACCCCGTCTAAACGGACAATCTCGTCAACGTAAATGGTAGCCAACCTATAAGTAGTAAATGTAGTTTTGACAGGCAGAAAATGTGCAGATTTAGTCAGTCTATCAACTACAACCCAAACAGAATCCATACCTCGAGAGGTCTGAGGTAGGCCAACGACGAAATCCATAGTCACATGTTCCCACTTCCATTCAGGAATAGGGAGAGGTTGAAGTAGACCGCCTGGTTTCTGATGTTCAGCCTTAACTTGCTGACACTGAAGGCACTTAGACACATATTTTGCAATCTCTTTCTTCATTTTAGGCCACCAGTAGGTTTGTTTCAAATTCTGATACATTTTATTATTACCCGGATGCATAGCAAATACGGATCTGTGGACTTCATCTAAGACCCTCTTCTTTAGTTCTGGGATATCAGGGACACATATTCGGTTCCAAAATTTTAACATTTCATTCTCAATACTGAATTCTGCTTTCGGGCTTGCCTCAAATTCGTCAATCACTTTCTTGAGGTACTCATCCTCTTTCTGTTTCTATTTGATTTCATCAATGATCGCCGGCTCGGCTGTAATAGCGGCTATCAATCCGCCATGTTCACACATTACCACTTCAATTTTAGACTTCTCAAAATCTTGCAAGATCTCTTTCTGTTCGGTAAGCAAACAAGCCATACTCCCCGTTGATTTTCTGCTTAATGCATCAGCTGCTGTGTTAGCTTTCCCGAGGTGATACTGAATCTCCAGATCGTAGTCTTTTATCAGTTCCAGCCATCTTCTCTGGCGCACATTCAACTTTTTATGCGTGAAGAAGTATTTCAGGCTCTTATGATCCGTGTAGACTTCACATTTTGCTCCATACAGATAATGCCGCCAAATTTTCAAGGCAAAAACAACTGCTGCCAATTCTAGGTCATGTGTGGGATAGTTCTTCTCGTGTGGCCTCAACTGCCTGGAGGCGTAAGCAATAACTTTTCCGTTCTGCATTAACACATAACCCAAACCTTTATAAGATGCATCACTGAAAATCACAAAATTTTTCGTACCTGAAGGTAGTGTCAAAATTGGTGTCGTGGTCAATCTTGTTTCCAATTCATGAAAGGTTGATTCTCTTTCACTATTCCACTCAAATGGTTGCCCTTTACGTGTCAATTGGGTAAGAGGCACAGCTAATTTCGAAAAGTCCTTCACAAACCTCCTGTTGGACCCAGACAAGCCCATGAAACTGCGAACTTCTGTCACATTTGTCGGCGTAGGCCAATTCACGATTGCCTCTATTTTCTGCGGGTCCACTGAAATTCCTTCCTTGTTGATCACATGCCCTAAGAAAACAACTTCATCCAACCAAAACTCACATTTCTTTAGTTTAGCAAATAATTTTCTTTCCCGAACTATTTGTAAAACAATCCTCAAATGATGCTCATGTTCAAGTCTATCTTTAGAGTATATCAAAATATCATCGATGAAGACTACAACAAACTCATCAAGGTAGGTTTCAAAAATTCTATTCATTAAGTCCATAAATGCTGCCGGAGCATTAGTCACTCCAAATGGCATAACAAGGAACTCAAAATGACCATACCTCGTTCTGAATGTGGTTTTCTCAACATCCTATGCCTTAACTTTCAGCTGATGATATCCGGATCTCAAATCAATCTTAGAAAACACTTGTGATCCCTGCAACTGGTCAAATAAATCATCAATACGGGGTAAGGGATATTTGTTCTTTATCGTTACCTTGTTCAATTCCCGATAATCGATGCACAAGCACAAAGTACCATCCTTCTTCTTCACAAATAACACTGGTGCACCCCAAGGCGAAGTGCTAGGTCGGATAAACCGCTTGTCAAGGAGGTCTTGCAACTGTTCTTTCAATTCTTTCATTTTAGCAGTAGCCATTCTGTAGGGAGTCTTAGAAATAGGCTGGGTGCCTGGCACAGTTTCAATGGTAAACTCTATCTCCCTGTCTACCAATTCCCCTGGTAATTCATTTGGAAACACATCTGGAAATTCTCTAACAATAGGAATATCATTCAATTCAACATTCACAGATTGTTCAGTCAACACATAGCACAGATAACCCTGGCACCCTTTCCTGATCAGTTTGAATGCTTTCATTACAAATATCAAATAAGGTGGAGACACTACCCTGTTACCCACAAACACAATCTCTTTCTGTTCTGGTGGTTTAAACACGACCCGTTTTGTTACACAATTAATGGTGGCACAATACTTGGTTAACGAATCCATGCCCAAAATTACATCAAAATGTCTAAAATTCAAGGGCAACAAATCTACATACAGGATAGCATCCTCAACACCCATTTCACAAAACTGGTATATAGATTCACACAACACAGATTCCACCGATGGAGCAGACACACATAGCAAATATGGCAATAATTCTAGGGGTCTATTTGGTCTAGATGCAAATGTACATGTCACAAATGAGTGTGTTGATCCAGAGTCAATTAATATAAAGGCGTCCTGATTACATATTGAAATAGTACCTGAGACAACGGCATTGGCATTCCGTGTATCGCCCGGAACAAGCGCAAAAACTTTCCCCTATCTCACAGTATCCCCGGTAATAGCGGACCTCAAAGTGTTTCCCGGCTTTGGAACTGATGCAGTTGAACTAGCTGCTAGTTTCCCACTGTTCTGATTACATTCTCGGGTTATGTGCCCTTGCTTCCCACATTTGAAACAGGCTCCTGATGCACGGTAACAGACTCCATGGTGCCTTTTGCTACAAATGTTTCACATGGGAGCTGTGTCTTGGGAAGAACTTGAAGTAGTTGAGGAGCTCGTGTTTTGCTTTTTCAGAAATTTCTTCTTCGAAAAGAAGCCTTACCTTTTATTGCCTTTCCATTATGTTGTTGGCTTAGCTTGTCTAGCTATGTTAGCCTCTGATATGATGGCCCTGTCAAGCACCCCAATGTAGGTCTCCAACTTCAGGACATTCACTCTCTCTAGGATGTCACTTCGGAGCCCACCTTCAAAATGTCTTCCCTTCTTATAATCAGTGTCAATTACGTGTGGTGCAAACCTGGCCAATTCAGTGAATTTGGCCTCATACTCAGCTACAGTCATGCTGTCTTGCTTAAGTTCCATGAACTCAGCTACTTTCCTATCCCGAACACACTGCGGGAAGTACTTGTCATAAAAGATCTCCAGAAATTTTACCCAGTCCACATCTTTATGATTCTCACGCATTAACATCCACCACCTTCGGGCCTCGTCTTCTAGCATAAAAGTGGCTAGAAGCACTTTCTGTGTCTCTAAACAAGGGAATACTTCAAATAGTTTCTCAATGCCGAGGATCCACGCTTCGGCTTTCAACGAATCTAATCCCCCGTGGAACTGTGGTGGTTTCATTTTCTTGAACTCCTTGGTGAGAGCTATTATCCGGTCATCATTTTGATTATCTGGCACGGGTGGTGCCAGAGGTGGAGGTGGCGGGTGTGGTTGCTGCCACTGTTGTTGCCACTCCTGTTGCTGTCTCAAAGCCTCTGCCATTTCCTGAATCAGTCTTTCCATTCTGTCCAGTCTGGCAATAGAAGATTCCTCTATCTCATCACCTCTGGTTCTCACCATCTGATTAAACTTGCATTATATTTTGTACAAAAGGTACACAAGTATGCATATACTAAGAAGCACATATATTCAAATAATTTGCAATGCAAGTAGTTCACAACTTACACATATAATTGTTCATATCAAAACATTTAAGCATATAATCAATGCTTCCAAATTCATATTTATCACATGAATGCATCCTAGATCTTATGTAGACGCTTATTGCGCTTTTTGGACAAGTGTGTGAGTTATTAACTCGTGCTCTGATACCACTTTGTCATGACCCGAACCCGCCCCTATGGGTTAAGGACATAACCGACCAGTAATCCTGAGATTACCTACGGCCTCAAACCAAAACAGACATAGCTCAACAGAGTAAAGGGGCCAAACGGAAGCAATAATTAAAAACTTTGTCCATAGAGTCGTGCTTATATGCACTTTAAAACAAACCATACACATATACGTTAATAACCCACAACAAAATACAGTACCAAAAATCCTTTACAGACAGGATCATCCAAACTGAGTCGACCCATAACAAAACTATATACAGATATACACAAAGTCCTTGCCAACAAGACAAAGTATAAATACATAACAAAATGGCAAGGATGGGTCTCGTGCGTGAGACACAAGGCTAACTCTCCAAAACTCATGTTGTTCCTGGCAGACTTCACTGGGGCTGGGTTTGGACTTCTCTTGGCTTACCTACAAACACATGAATGAGCGTGAGCGATAGCCCAGTGAATAATATCAAATCAAATGCAGAAGTTACATAACAGTGTAGAACAATATGTTCCAAAAGGCCTTGGGCCCAATTCATATTTCTATCTAACAGATATATAACTATACGAAGTTCAAATCAAGTGACTGTAGTTCCAAACATTCTGGCCTTTGGCCCATTCAGATTTCCATTCATGTCAAAATGGCCTTCGGCCCATTCATTTATGTCAAAACGGCCTTCGGCCCATTCATTTCTGTCAAAATGACCTTCGGTCCATTCATTTCTATCAAAACGACCTTTGGTCCATTCATTTCTGTCAAAACGACCTTCGGTCCATTCATTTCTATCAAAACGACCTTCGGTCCATTCATTTCTATCAAAATGACCTTTGGTCTATTCATTCATTCATGTCGGACTTTTGTCCACAATCCCAAGTAGCAACTCATAAAGTTTATAAGGGAATAAACAATTGGACATTAACAAGCTTTCGAATATTGATATTACTCATAGTGATCGGCTTGTGGATTTGCCCTGGAGCTTGACCCTACACATTTCATGAACACAAAAGGGTCACCGATAGTTCAATCTGTTCTTCAATTCACATATTCCTCTTTAGGCTTTATTGTTATCTCTTTAACTCATTTACAATGCTTAACATATGCCTAAGAGTGCTTAAAAGTGAAAGAGAACGGAAAACGAAACACAAAACGAGCATACAAAATTTCAGAAAATAGGGTCCCCGCTCGAGCGTGGACTTCGCTGCTCGAGCGGACCCTTAAGGCCTGCAAAAGTGCTGGTTGCATGAAAAATACGCTTGAGCGTGAAATGTGGCGCTCGAGTGGAAGGCCTGACTACAAAATCTCCCCGCTTGAGCGTGAAATATCCCACTCGAGCAGAAATCCAACTCTGCAAAAAGTGTTGGGAGCACGAAATTTACGCTCGAGCGGAGGTTCTTCCGCTCGAGCGGACCTCAAAATTCTGGAAAACCCAGAATGTGTTCTTGAGCTTAAATTCGATTTCCAACCAACATATCTTGCATGCAATGGCTCAAATCTCAAATATAATTATACTAACATGAGGTAAACCCCAAATCACAACCCAATGGAGCTCAATTCACAAATAATTCACATGCATTGCCCCAATCTCCCGTCAAACTCATTCTAACATAACAAATAATTCACATGCATGAGGTAACCCCACTTCACGGTTGGAATATATCGCGCTATTTTGCACACCCCACCTGCACCTGTTAGTGCATTGTTATCGCTATTTTGCGCATCCCACCTGCACCTGTTAGTGCATTGTTCGCGCTATTTTGCTTATCCCACCTGCACCTATTAGTGCATTGTTCGCGCTATCTTGCGCACCTCACTTGCACTTGTTAGTGCCTTACATATCATTCGCGCTGTCTTACGCACCTTCCTTCTACTTGTCAGTACATTGCATTGCGTTGTCATGACTGCATCCCTTCCGCCCTCCCTAACTTGCGCTATTACGCTTGTTATTTGCATTGTTTCGCACCCCTCCTTAACTTGCGCTGTTACGCTTGTTATTTGCGTTGTTTCACACCCCCTCTCTAACTCGCGCTGTTACGCTTGTTACTTGCATTATTTTGCATATGCTTATCTTGCGTTGTTTCGCACATATCTTTAACTTGCGTTGTTACGCATGTTTTACTTGTGCTGTTACGCATGTCTACCTTTTAACTTGCGCTATCACGCATGTTTTATTTCTTTAACTTGCACTGTTACGCATGTTTTACTTGTTTTATTTGTTTTACTTGCGCTATTACGTATGTCTACTTTTTTAACTTGCGCTGTCATGCATGTTCTATATCCTTAACTTGCGCTGTTACGCATGTTTTACTTGTTTTACTTGCGCTGTTACGCATGTCTACTCCTTTTAACTTGCGCTGTCACGCATGTTTTATTTGTTTTACTTGCGCTTTTATGCATGTTTTACTTGTTTTACTTGCGCTGTTACACATGTCTACTTCTTTAACTTGTGCTGTCACGGATGTTTTATTTCTTCTACTTGCGCTGTTACGCATGTTTTACTTGTGCCACTAGCGTGAGACGTGGCGAGAATGGTACAATTCTCTTACATCATTTCTGCATGTAATGTAGTTTGATGTGTTGTTCACTTGCTTAAAATGTCGCATTTATGTTGTATATAATTGCTTCGTTACAGCGCTCTTTGCATAATCATAAGGTATGCCCTTGCATCTTGCATGTCATTTGCATTTTGCCCCAGCCTACGGGCACATCACTGCATGTTTGTTTTGAATGTTGCCTAAGTCTTCGGCCTTGTCAAAAATGGGTCATCTCTGGGCTTTGACATTCACTCCCGTCACTATGTGGCTTTCGAGTTCTGTCAAAGAGGGGCATTTGTAGATGCCCCATTTTTGACCATCCTCAAGACTTGGTTGTGCTTGTAGGTACATCCAACAACTAGTTCGATTGCTTGTCGAGTACTTGACTTTCGCGGTGGAATGTCACAGGTTTGAGCTTTCCAAACCCTGTTTCCTTTCTGTCTCATTTTTGGACCATGCGTTGGCCCTTTCTGCATGCTTTTTTGGAAGCACTGCCGACCACCTTTTGGCCCTACCGGCCATGTCTTTGTGCCTGCCGGCCATTGATAGAGCCTGCCGGCCATCCATGAGCCACTTCCAGCTACCACTGATGGTCGGCAGACCCCTTGTCTCAGTAAATTTCACGCCAGATCTTTTGAGCTAGCTGGTTTTCACTCCTTTCCCCTCCATACACGTGTATGGAGGGATGAAGCTCTTGCCAAGCTTATTTAACAAGCTTCTTCTTGTTTTTCTTCAATATAAGGAGAGGCCCTCTCTCCTTAGCAGGGGTTCCGCCATTTTAGAGAAGAAAGATCTCTCTCTCTATATATATATATTTCTCATTTTCTCTCTCTCTCTCTCTCTCTATATATATATTGCATGGAATAGTGCTCTAAAGTCCATTTTTCTTGCACTTTTGCATTACAACACATAGAGATACACCACCATCTTTGGGCTAAGGTTCTTGAGGGTGTTACTTGAACTCTGAAACTTGGTTTCTAGCCTCTGAAGTTGCTGGTTTTGAAGCTAATCTTCAAGGGTGAGCATATTCCCCATTTTAGCATTTATTTGTACCTCATTTTCTCCATCTTTGCATATTGTTTTAGTCCTTGCTTTCAATTGAAAAAAGTTCTGTATTTAAGTTCTTTTGAGGTTTGTTCAAGGTCTTTTTGGTGTTAGAGGTGTGTAACCCTCTTGTATGCCTTGTTTGGCCTTGTTTTGTACTTTGTTTTAAGGCTTTTGTTTAAGTCTTTGATTGGCCTTCTAGCCACTGAAATCCAGTGGATTTTCAGTGTTAGGCATGTGGTTTTGAGGCCTCAAATCAGAGGGGGCTGACCCCCTCTCTTTTTGTTTTGTTTGCTTGAGTTATTGGCCTATCAAAGAAGCATGTATCCCTTTACTTTTGACGCCTAGTTCAGGCACTTTTTTGTGACTTTTAGGACCTGCCTTAAGTCTTTGCATGGCTGGTTTGGTCACTCCTTGCATGCTTCATGTATGTGTAGTGCCGTATAGATGGCCGGCACCTCCTCATCCTTGGCCAGCAGTGTACCATCTTTGGCCGGCAGGTAGTCGGCAGCATCTCTCCATGGCCGGCAGGCCACTGATGTATTCCCCAAACTGGTTTTGGTAAGGTTCAGCAAGAATTCCTTGAGGACACCCTACAGACAGAGCCCCTAAAGAGCAACCGGAGAGCTTTTCGGGACGGCAACCGAGCATGCATCCTCTTCTCCTCCAACCAGAGCTGGAACAGCATGGTTTACCGTTTTTCCTTACTTGCTAGTTAGCATTTGGTTTTGTAATTCAATTAGTTAATTTGTTAATTAATTAAGTTTGGTAATAATTAGTTGTAGCTAGTTATTCATTTTCGGTTATGTAATAATTAATTAGCTTGTTAGTTAGTTAATTAGTTGGCATGTATTATTTATTCAGACCCTCCGTCGAGAGGGTGAATTTTGTAATAAGTGTGCGTGCGTGTGTGCATGTCTTCCAACCCCACGTCTTTCTCCCTTTTACTTACCTGCTTTTGATGGTTAATTTAGGGTCATTTTCAATTAGCATACTTATGCTTGCATGTTTACATCATTCATCTACATTGCATGCACCGGGCTCGGCGCATCATACTAACTGCATCGTATTTCAATTCCAAGTTGAATACATGTATCACTTATCGCATCTCATATGTCATCTTAGAATAGCCAAGCCTATTTCTAGTTGCATTTTGCATGTGTTACATTAGCCATCTTAACATAAGCTAGGATCATGCATTGATTACTAACTAGCTATTGTTTTGGCTCGGAGTACTAGGTAAGCTTTTACGCTTTAGCATCCCCGCATGTGTGTTAATGTTGCAATGAAAGCATGCTTGCCATGAGGCTAACTGCTTAAGTGTTAAACTGCCTGAATGCTTGTGGGTGGAGGTTGGATTACTTGAATTGGAACAATTCATCAAATCCGCAGTTTAGCCTACTTACGAGTAGCAAACTTCAAACCATTTCCAAATAAACGAATATGCAATGTTTTGTTCCAAATTAGGCGATTTAGTCTACACTTGTTTGCTGTGCGCATTACATAGTAAGATTTGCTAATTAACCGGAATAAGAGCGCATGTGTTTTCAAAAACAAGATATCACGTTTAGTAGTGGCCGATCTTTGATCGGGGCGAGCGGGGGTGCTCAAAGATGACCTTCCCCAATCGTACCCAAGTTCCCAAGCCGAGGCAACTTTGGTGATGACGGACATGTGGCCTTAGGCACGAGTCAGGGTTTCCTAAATTCCCCCAAAATAAAATATTTAGGTGGCGACTCTGTATCTGGCAAAGCAGTCCATGTTTGGCACTTCTTTACAAAAATCAGTTTTCCAAAACGAATTGCCAGATTTGGACTCTTTGGTGATTTATCAATCTCACATCGCACATTGTGAGATCAGATTAAGAATCGTGACATTTTGAGTCCGAACTATAGCATGAGGCCCCAGAGGGCGCGTCTACCGTACCCCCCCGCGGCTATCCCTGTGTCTGATGCTACTGCTAATACTGGTAGTGCTCAAGAAAACCAGGGTAATCTGATTTTCCCTGTCCAAACAGAACTCATGCTAGCACAAGCTTCCAAAGCACCGATTTATCAGACTGACACCTCGTTCAAGTTCAAGATTGTTCCGACTGAAACTGGAGAAATTGTTCAAAAAAGTGCAAGGGGTCAATTCCATTGCGGATATAGAGGATGGATACACCGATTCAACAGTTACATTACTAGAGCGGTTCAAAATACTGTACATTGACCGTTTTGATGGTTTTAGGGGCCTAATGGTTCATTTGCGGCTGTTATCAGCTATCTTACGGCATCGGCTTAACTAGACTACAGAAGCTATCTCTCTTCGGTCGCACCATGTCGAGTATAGCGGCCATCTAGAACGCCAAATTGGAAGATTCAGTAAAGTAGAATTGGGAGGAGTTAGTCGAGTCCTTCGTCACTCAGTACTCTTATAACATGAAAATTGAGGTCACAACTCGTGATCTCGAGGTGACACGTCAAGAGCCAAAGGAAGGCTTCTCTGAGTTTGTGACAAGATGGAGGGCCAAGGCGTCTATGATGACCATTCGACCTTCAGAGAAAGATCATATCAGAATGGCTATTCGGAATCTGCATGGAAAACTATTGCAGAAAATGATTGTTCTTCCCCTATTAACCTTCAAAAAACTACATAAGGTGGGGGGTTCAAATCGAGGATGCCATGAAGTAGCGGATTATTACTGATGATAAGGAGTCGGCTGAAAGGCCGTTTGTTCGCAGTTCCAATGCTGCCAGTGGTAGCACAGCTGCGAGGCCATCGGATGTAAGTGTTGTCACCACAACAAAAACTACCGACCCCTTCGCTAACATAGGCCCACAAACATTGTCCACCGCTACCTGACCTCAGGGTAGGACTTTTAACCAACTATACATGACCCTGTCTAAAGCCATATAGGTGCTAGTCAAGAAAGGGCACCTGAAACCCTTAGAACCTCGCCCACTTCCTGACCCTCTTCCACCCAAGCATAACCCTGCAAAGTACTGTGCTTTTCACCAGCAGCATGGCCATGACATCGATTAGTGCTTCCGATTGCATCATGAGATTCAGGATCTTATTGACAACAAGGTGATCACTCCATCTCAGAAACCAAATGTAACCACAAATCCACTCCCAGCCTATAATCAAGTCCCCCCACCTTGAAACCTAAACCTTATTTATACACTAGCCATCTCTTATGACCCCAGCGTATATATTACACCCCTCCCACTTACCGAAACCAATGTTGTTCCTTCTAGAGGGCACAGACTTGTGCGTGATGGCCGCATCTAACCTACATGCTAAGCCTCACAAGTCAGTGGTGATGACACTTGCAGCAAAAGGGTTGTCGACCTCGGAGGGAGGTACTAGTTTGTTGTCAGAGTATCCTGGAGACTTTCGTGAAAGGGCATATGACCCGGGTTGCTAAATCATGCCTACCATGAAAACCAGGCCCAAAGTGCCAACATTGGTGGAGATTAATGTGGTTAGGCAAGATGGCCCGAGCCAAAGGTTGGACGACCTTCCAGATTTTGAAGAAGATCTAGAGAACCTATAGTTTTTTTACGAGCATGATTAGGGAGATGTACAGCTTGGGTGGTTCAACCTGAATGGATCAACGGATAATACCAGATGGCTGAGTGACGAGCTAGACAAAGAAGATGAAACTAGGATGAAACCAGAGGGAAAGGAAGCTGAGGTAGCTACAGTAGCCAGAAAGGCTGATGAGAAAAGAAAATTGCCAGAGGGCACATATGCGGGAAGCCCAACCCAAGAAGTAGGTGTTGTGAGCACCACAAATACTAAACAAGAAGCTACGCTGATGCAGTTTGAGAGAGAAAGAATTGAAGACAACCTGAACACCGTAACAGCCTGTTTCCCTGAGGGGGACACTTGCACTGTAAAGATAATTCAAGTGGAGCCTAACAACTGCTTGTCAACAGCGGATGGCGAGTGGTGGGATGACGATGATTTGTGTCTGGCCTATACCGACGAAGAATGGGGAGATTGCTTCCTGGATAATACATGGTATGCTGAGGAGATAGACCATCTTACACGCAGTGGACAGCATTTTAAGCCGCCGCACTTGGATTAAGAAGAGGCGTCTGGAAAGGACAAAGAGGCCGAGAAATAGAAAAAGAAGCAGCTAGAAGAGGAGTTAGTACGAAAATAACTTAAAAAAATCCAAGCAGATATCTCTATCTAGGGACTCCTCATGGCTTCACGGGTGCACTGACAAGCAGTATTGTCGGTAATAAAGAAGGCTAAATTATCCATTGATACTACGCCTAAGCAACTGGTGGGCTTAGTCTTTTTAGGTGGTGCCAAACCAATGCTCACTTTCTTAGACAAAGAGCTGCCGCCAGAAGGCTTGGCCCATAACAAGCCATTATACATATTTGTGGAATGTAGGGAGAAATGGGTGCCGGTGGTATTGGTAGATACCAATTCTGCTATTAATGTATGTCCGTCTCGTACTGCCTATGCAATTTGCCTTAAACCGGCAGACTTCATTTCAACAGCCCAGGTTATACGAGCATATGATAACACAAGTAGCAAGGTTATCGGCATGGTGAAAGTGTGGGTCCAGGTTGGGCCATCAAAGCAAGAGATCGAGTTTCACGTCCTGGACATACCGACTACCTTTAACATGCTGATAGGGAGGCCTTGGTTACATCATATGAAGGCTGTGTCCTCTACCCTCCATCAAATGTTAAAGTATCCTCATACGGGAGGAGTAACAACTGTTTTTGGGAACTTATCCATCCATCCACCTCCAGAGGTGACTACGCCAGTGCTAGAGATCAACCATGGCGATGAGGATGTATTCCACTCGGCATTCACTCTGGTAGAAGCTTGGGTAGTGCAGACAATTCTGGCCACGAACGAAGAAATGTACGTTAGTGCCTAATTCATCTACTTCGTGAACAAGTTGCGGCATGTTCCAAGAATGGGGCTCGGAAAGAGTGAACGAAAAGGTGTCAGAGCACTGGCAGAGGTGCCACACAACACAAATTCCTTTGGACTGGGTTACGTGCCCACTAAAGAGGACTAGTTAAGAAAGGGAGAAGAGATGAAGGGTAGATCCAAGGCCAAGAGAGTTCAGAAGCATTATGAGCTCGTCCACAGGCCAATCCGGGGGACGTTGAATGGCCGTTTTGTTCCAGAATGACAGGATTTCCCTTTTTGCGGCTTTGCTGAGCCTTGGGTAAATTCCTTAAAGAAACGTGTCCCCGGATTCGAGATCTTTTTTAATCTACAGTTGCAGGACAGTGATAAGGAAAGGGCTGAATCAAACATAAAAGTTAGCCAAAGTACGGAACATGACTTAGAAAACAGTGAGGTTGAGGTAGGGGCATCACTGGCCAATCACCTTATAGATCCCACGACTGACCTGGAGAACTTGGAGGATAACTTTACTGTCTCCATGATAGGGGAAACATCAGGGGTGCACCCAACCACTAGAATTCTAGATGCATCGAGGGCACCACGTCTTACTTTGCAGCTGGAGAAAGGCAATCTTTCCAGTTCTGAATCGCGTGATGAGCCAGAATCTGATTCCATTGAGTCTGTGGAGTCGGAATCAGATTCAAGTCAGTCTAGGGAGTCTGAGTCTGGCATTCTTGGGGGTGGTAACCCAGATGCCAAGGTCCTATTGAGGTCTTCTTTTTCTTTCGCTTTCGAGCCTGTTATAACTGAAGAGTCGAAACTTATGAATGAAAACGCTACAGATTCTGTGATTTCTCTGTGCCGTTGGTTTATTGCATTGACCAAGATTTTCAGAATTTTAACGAAAACAAGGAGAAAGAAATTCCTTTAGCTTTGCAAAAATTGATTAATCGAGAGGAGGAGATGTTTGCCAAGCTTTGTTCTGATAAAATCATTGCCCTTAATGTAGGTACTGAGAAGGATCCACGCTTGGTCCAGATCGGGTCTACGTTGTCTTCGGAGGAACGCGAACGTTTAATCACTTTATTAAAAGATTTTAAAGATGTTTTCGTGTGGTCCTATGAAGACATGCCTGGAATCGACCCTGAGATTGTACGGCATCGGATCCCTCTTAACCTTGAGGCCTGACCAATCAAGCAGAAACTACGCAAAGTTTGCCCGAATTGGGCATTGAAAATCAAGGAAGTGGTCACCAAATAGATTGATGTAGGATTCATGTTAGTGTCTAAGTATTCGACCTGGTTGGCCAATATCGTCCTAGTGCCGAAGAAGGATGGTAGAATCAAGGTTTGTGTCAATTTTCGGGATTTGAATAGAGCCAGTTCGAAAGACGACTTTCCACTACCGCATATTGATCAGTTGGTAGACTTCACTGCAAGCCATGCACTACTTTCATTTATGCATGGGTTTTTTAGATATAATCAGATTTTGATTATGCATGAGGAGAGAGAAAAGACTGCATTCACCATACCCTGGGGTACGTATTGCTACCGAGTCCTGCCGTTCAAATTGAAAAATGATGGGGCTACCTATCAAAGGGCTGCGACCACCATTCTGCACGATATAATCCACAAAGAAGTTGAGATGTACGTGGACGACATGATTGTCAAATCCAAAGAGCGAGAAGGTCACTACGCCGCAATGGAAAAGTTTTTTCAAAGGATCAAAGAATATAGATTGAGGTTAAACCCGTAAAAATGCACATTTGGCATAACGATAGGGAAAATGTTGGGATTTCTGATCACGCAAAGGGGAATTGAAGTACATCCTTATAAAATCAAGGCCATCTTGGAAATGCCACCACCAAGGACTGAAAAGGAGGTGCGCGGCTTTCTAGGTAAGGTGCAATTCATAAGACGGTTTATTTCCAAATTAATCTTGACTTGTGACCCACTATTTGGTCTCCTGAAGAAAGGGAAGAAGTTCTGATGGGATGTCAATGTCAGTTTGCCTTTGAGCAGATTAAGCAGTATCTCCAGAATCCGCCTATGTTGTCACCACTAGGGCCGGGGAAGCCTTTGATTTTGTATTTGTCGGTAACGGACTCAACCATGGGGTGCATGCTCGCTTAGGAATCAGAAGATAGGGTGGAGAAGGCCATCTACTACTTGAGCAAAATTTTAATAAAGTTTTAAAAGTTTTAATAAAGTTGATTTTGTTCAAAATTTATCTTTTAAAACTTAGAACATTTTGGGACCAAAAGGAAAAATTTTAGTGCTCACTTCTTTAATTCCATTGATTTCAACAAAAGTACATTCTCTAACTCTCTGAGTTAAATCAAAATTGCTTTTACATCGTAAAACTTGAAAAGAAAAGTCAAAACAATAAACTGGGGGGCATAGATGACTGAGGTGTTCTTGCACCCTCTCCTTGTACTTGGGAAAGCGTCTGCAGCCAAAGTTGGCTCAACTTGTGCCTCGTCCTCAAGCCAAGCCAAGCACTCACTAGAAAGGGCATAACTGAAATTAAGGGCAGCGACCAGAAGCTCTCTCGCCCTTCAGGCAGCAAGGTACTGAGTCAGGTGTGAAGCACGAATTGGGAATAGGGTTAGGTATTCTACCCCCTCATTTGGACGGGTCTAATCATGCCCAAATTGCCGTCTAAACCGGAAGGGGAAATAGAACACTCCATGCGTAAGACCAATGAACTGAATACCCGGCTATCGGGACATGCTGTAACTCATCTCAGTCAAGTTAAGCCAGGGGCAACGCCAAGCTATGTCAGCTGCTGACCTGCTGCACATCTAGTTGCACAACCATCCCTTTGTGGGACAGTCCATTAGTCGCTGGCAGAAGAAGTAAGCTCGGGCTGAATATTCAGGGCAAGGGTCCACCACTTTTAGCTTATCCATTACCCATACCTGAGAAGAAATGAAAAAGAAGGGATATTAAAGAATAGAAAGATGTACATCGAGAGAAAAGGAAAGAAAGGGCTTTGAGAGAAAAATAGAGTGTGAATGTCGAGTGATGTAAGAAACTTATATAAGAAAGGGTGGGAAACAATACCTGAAGAAGCAGTGGACTTCCCGCAAACCTGGTGGACTTCCCCGTCATGAGCCAAAGATCGAGTTTCATGTAAAGTAAGCCCACACATCCATCCCAAAACTACGGTATGGCCAAAACGGGGCTGAGGCATCATTTCCTTGATGTATCCAGATTCCAACAATGCTTGAAACTCTTCAAGAGTTGGACACATTTCCTGTGCTCCGAAGCGAAATACATGCGTAATTGGGTCCCAACATCGGGCCGCAGCATGGAGGAACGGAAAATAAAGTGGAGCACGACTCAATGAAAAAAGTGCGTTTATGCCGAAACCTCAGAAATTTACCATTTCTGTGCCATCCAAAGTGGTTATCCAATCTGTGAGCTTCTTGGCAAGGAAGACCTCCATTTTTAAAGAAAACAACAACAAAAATGAGGTTCTGGTGAAGAAATTATGAAGGAGGACCTTTGTAGAAGATAAGGCTGTGAGTGGAGGCCAATTGTCAGCCAGTTGGTGGATCACCACAGGTGGCTGACCATCCACTTTTATTGGTCAGCCATACACTACTTGTGGCCGGCCATCCACTTTTGTGGCCTAGCAGTTTGGCATTTTGGTTTTGTCCTGGTCTTTGTGTTTTCGGGTCTTGTTTTGAGTCTTTTATTTTTAGCAAGTGTACATAGTTGTGTTTCAGTTGTTTTTACTTTGTTTTCCAATTATCAAGTTGTATTTTGTATTTTGGTCATTGGTCGGCTCATTTTTCTGGTTAAGAACATCGATCCAATACAAGCATTCTCGTTTCAAATTCAACTCCATCTTATGCAAGTGTGGTGCTCATGATACAAAAAAAATAACTCTTTTCATAAAACTGCGAGGTTTTACCCTGATCATAGTTTTTCAAAAAAAGGTACAAATCTTTTCACAAATGAAAAGTAAAAAACCTATCTGAAGCTATACATGTGGTAAACTACAAAATAAAAGAAACTAAGCAAAAGAGTACAAGAATTTGCGCCAGTCACATCAAGCTTCAAAGGCCCTCTTCGTCCTCTTCCTCGGACGGGACTCATAGGCATTGTCTCCATTGGCGCTGCTATTGGAATTGGACTCTAAGCCAAAGCTAGTATCATCATCTCCGCTCCCTGACTCAGAGCTAGTATCATCATCTCCGCTCCTTGACTCAGACCCAGTATCATCGTTTTCACTCCCTGACCCCGAACCAGCGTCATCGTCCTCACTCTCAGACTTAAGAGTGTCAGCTCATTGCCTCATCGGAGCCACTGGTCTCAGCATCGTCACCACTCAAAACTGGCTCGGACTCACTGCTTTTGGCCCTGAGCACCCCTGTCTCTACCTCAACCTCGGCACTCATCTCAGTTGTATGCTAGGGCATATCTACCTCTCCTCCCTGCCGCTGGAGAAGGTGCCCCTGTCGCTGGTGCCCTCAGTGCAGGTGAGATCTAAAAAACAAGCATCAGCATATCAGATAGAGTGTATGTATTGTTGTAGAATGAGTATCATGCAGATGCCAAATTCAGAATGAGTATAGTGTGTCAGTGTAGTTTGAGGTAGTGTCAGAATGCATATCAGTGTATCAGTGGGAATATGACAGTGTGGTGCACAGCAGTGTGAGTCAGCGGTGAAATGCACGCGAATAATGAGGGAGAATACTTGAATACCATAGAGACCAAGCAGCGTCTCTCTCCTCTACATCATGCCAACTAGAGAAATAACTAGTTGGAGGAGGCCCTCTGTGTACTCTGTGGGTGCCTGCAAGTGAATTTGAATACTCAGTGTCTGAAAAATGGAAAGTGCGGGATACAAGGTGTAAACTGGGGGCCATCACTGAGGTGCACCTGGAGCTCTAACATACCCGTGCCCTGCCTCTAGTGGCTCTATCAGAATCTGATAAGTTGTCCCGCTCGGTTGCCAGTAGGTAAGCACAGTGGGAATCACCGGCCAACCGGCAGCCTGCACAACGGGAGGGGTCATTCCTATACTAGCCTCAACTTGCTGAGCAATCTCTCCAACCAAAGGAGCACCTGTTGCACCGTCCGTGCGAAATCTGGTCAGGGGCTGTATGAAATGAGTCCGAATGAAGGTTGTGCAATCTTCGTCCCCTCGGAAGTAGTCGGCGTCTAGCCCCACCATATACTGAATAATAGCCTCAGTTGGAAGGCTATCAACTGTCCTCATGGATGCTGGGGGTGGCATAGGAACAACTAGGGCAGGCAAGCCCAGGGTCTGGCGTACAAATCGTTCTCCTAAGAACCAGGTACGACAGAAGGGGTCCTCTAACAAGATCTGATACCGGGAGGTAGCCTAGGATCCAGCGTACTGGTCCGTGGCTTCGGCCAGCACCATTGCCCATGGCTGCCATGCGATCTGCAAATAGAGAAGGTACAGGATGTTAGTTGCTATCAACTGTCAGAATATGGATCAGAACAGTAGCAATGGGAATAAAGCAGAAATGACTGTGAGTTTCAGATTACCTCGCAGGCAACCACTGTGTCGAAGTATCGACGATAGTAGGCAAGGGTCATGTCCTCGCGGCTCCGGCGACAGCACCTGCCATTGTATCGCCGCGAGTATGGCACGACTGAAGCAATCTCGTCTATTGGCTCTGGGGCAAGGGCTGGGAAATAGGCGTAAACCCACAACTGCAAAAAAAGATCAGCAGTGTGAATCAACAGTATGTGAACAATATTAAACAGAAAGTGTAAAGCAGAAGGCATAGTGTGTGAACAGATATTAAACAGAAAGTGCAAAGCACAAGGCATAGTGTGTGAATAGGTATCAGACAGAAAGTGCAAAACAGAAAGCACAATGCATGACCAGATATAAGGGAGAAAATACAAAACAAAAGGCATAAGAAGCAAACAGAATTGAAAGTGCAGTTTATATCTCCCAAGCTCTCCAGTAGCCTCTGATCTTGTTCCCCTTCATGCGGGAACTGGAGCTCATGTAGCCGTAGAGTGTGGTAAGACCAACTCCACCCCAGTCGTAAAACCGAACCAGGGGCAGGGTCACAAGGGCGCTTAACAAGTACAAACCCATGGTATTCCACCTGTTTATGAACAAGGTGGTACCAAGAAGGTATATCAAGAAGCCCCGAGTGCACTACTTTACCTTCTCCTGAGCTCAGGCTGACTCTTGTTGAAGCGCTCGAGGAACCAACTGTATCGCACCATAGCTGGCTTGTATAGAAATGGGCTCGCTCCGAGTAGGTAGATCCAGGTCGCCTCCTACTAGCCTATGTCCATGTCGAAGGGGATTGGATCACCCCCTACTCCTAAGCCTGTGATCATCAAAAAGTCATAAGGGGTCATCGTCATCTCCCTAGTGGAAGAGAAGCGGAAGGAGTTAGTGATATCCCACCACCTCTCCACTAATGCTCTGAGTAGGAACCGACTAGCCATGTGGCACGAGAGTCTAGTGCCGAGTAAGCCAAAGCCTACCTCAACGACAAGGGCGCGAACCCGGGGGGAGCTCGTGATACCAGTCCCTGGCCGTCACCGCCCCGTAACCCCTACAAGAGCGAAAGTCCTCTTGCAGTGAAGAAAGAGTGAGTCAGATGAAAGACAACGATGAAAGATTGAATTAGATGAAAGGTAGTGCTGAAAGACAATCAGAGGAAAGGCAGTGATGCATAAAAACAAAGTTTATACCTCAGTAGCGCCATGGGAAAAGTGGGAGTTCAGCTCCCTCAGCCAAATATCTTTCGACACGCGCACCGACGAAATCATCAAAGCGCATCATGCCTACCTGCGCCATCGTGTGCGTACAGGGGTGGTATGTGGCTGGATCAAAGGGCCTCACCCTCAATGGTAGTAACTCAGGCTCGAGCCCTAGAGCGAACTCTGCCTCAAAATCGGCGGCAATGTCCTTCGTCACCCCACCGGCTCCTCGACCGCTATAGGGGTTAAAGGTACATGTGGGACCTCAGGAGGGGCGTCAACATGAGGAATGTCATTCTCCATCTGGAAAGTGGGGTGAATTCTGGTGAAAAGTGGAGAAAAAGTGGGAAAAAAAAGAGGAAAAATGGAAAAAGTCAACCCTAGAAGAGAGAAAAATGGGAGAAAAACTCAAAACCCGGGAAAGTTCACAAAACCCAAGAAAAACTCGAACGGAACAAGCCCAAAGTGTTGAAAACCCAGAAAAATCAACAAAAACAAAATCTGATCGGTTCAAAGTGAAGAGGGCCAAAGAGGGTTTACGAATAAAGTTTGCGTGGGGCATTGGAAAACACATACAAAGCACAAATCTAGAGAGAGGAAGCACCTGAGGGAGAGAGTGTGATTTCGGAGGTGTGTGTATGAGAAAATGAGGTTTGGTGGTGTATTTGAAGAGACCCGTGCTGTAAGGACCAAACTGCCCCCAAATTTCTATTAGTGGCCAGCCTTACACCATTTGTGGCCGGCCGTACACTATTAGTTGCCAGCTGGCCCCTTTTGTGCTCCAGTGTTGGTTTTTTTTCCCCTTTTGCCCAAACAGTGATAGGAGGTCCTGTTTTGGGTCGGGAAAGAAGGATTGAGGTATTTGAAGTGGATTTCATTTCTGAGAAGCTCAAAACTGTGTTCCGGTTGCACCGTTCCAATGCCTGCTGTACTCCGGCACACAAACGTGCCCCAATTTAAAAGATGAACAAGTTCTTTAGGCATTTTGCAAAGCCTCCAAGGGGTAAGTCGGAGGTTGTCGTCAAACATTGCTTTTGTCCGTTTTGTCGAATTACATATCTGTTGCATAGAACATGCACTCTCACATATCTCTTGCGTTACATGTGCGCTAAGTTCTTGTGCATAGAACATGCTTTCAATTCTCTTGCATAGGATATGCTTTCAACTATCTTGCATAGAACGCGCATTACCTCTTATGTCGGTTGTCTATTATGTTGCATAGAACTTGTGTTGTTATCGTGCTGGTTTCAATTACGTCGCCTTGTGTCATGTTCAGATGCGACCCCACTTCGTTTGTTTATCATGCATCTATGCACACTATCGTTACATAGTGCATCTATCGCACACTTTCGTTACATTGTGCATATATCACACTCACTCACATTGTGCATCTATCTCACACTATCGTTACATTGTGCATCTATTGCACACTTTCGTTCCATTGTGCATCTATCACACTAACTCACATTGTGTATCTATCGCACACTATCGTTACATTGTGCATCTATTCCACACTTTTGTTACATTGTGCATCTATCTCACTCACTCACATTGTGCATCTATCACACTCTCTTACTTCGTGCATCTATCGCACAATTTTGCCTTGTGCATCTATTGCACAATCTCATACTTTTTACATCTATCGCATCATCTCAGGGTGTGCAGAAGAATGACCCTAAGCGGTTTTTCTCCTCTTCTCATGATTTCGGTGTGGTTAGAGTGTGTTTTTATTTCTTTCCGCATGAAACGTGGTTGGACTTCTTGTGATAATTGTTATCTTATTATTGCATATTTCATTGTCTTCCATGATCATGGATATTCAAAATAGTCGGCTTCGCGAAGCATGTAAGTCCAGCTTTCAACGTATATTCTTTGTGCATATCATTTGCATCTTGCTCTTGAACTACGTTGGTTTGATTCATTGCAAAGGGATACGTAGGCAGCTTTCGAGCTCAACCAATTTAATTTATGTCTTGATTGTTTGCCCAAGTCTTATGGCCTTGTCAAAATGGGTCGTCTCTAGGCTTTGACATTCACTCATGTCATTTTATGACTTCGAGCTCTGTCAAAGAGGGGCAACTGTAGATACCCCATTTTTGACAGCCCTTATGACTTGGGCACCACCGATTGATCACCCAATGCTAAATGTACACGCTTGTCAAACACTTGATTTCCTTAACAGAAAGCCTCAGATTTGAGCCTCAGAAACCTACAAATCTTGCACCATTTTTGGACCAAAACAGCAGTTTTTCAAACCTGAGCACCCAGTGGCCTGTAGACACACTAGTGGCCGGCCGACCACTTATTAGTGTACGGCCGTCCCCTTTAGTGGCCTGCCGGCCACTTGTGTCAAAAACCAGATCTTTTTGACAGCTGTGCTAACTGTCTCCACAGATGCATGCATTGCACCAGTTGTTTCTGTATGGATATTTCTGAGAGCCTAACAAGTTTTTCCATATATACTTGACCCCCTCTCATAAAATTAGGTTAGAAAATTTTGGGTGAAGCAAAATTCTTAAAAAATATATATCTCTATATATATATCTCTCTCTCTCTACCTTGGAACCTAAACACACCTTACCTAGAGTTCCTAAACAAAATTTTTTAGGGTTCTTTGTTGAGGTTGAGGAGCTTGAACATTGGCTTTTGAGGGTGAAAACTTGGTGGTTTATAACTAAAAAGGATACTCCTCTTCAAGAGGTATAATTCCTAGCTTTCTTTCCTTATTTATTACTATCTTTTATTTCTGTTTTTGGGTCTTTTTTTTAACTGTTTTTATGAGCTGAAGCTTGTGGTTTAAGGCCATTAAAGATAGAGGGGTTAATCACCCTTCTTTGAGCCTTGCTTCCTAGGCTTTTACCTTTCTGTTTCCCATCTCTTCATCAACTTTTTTTGAGCTTTTTACCACTGAATTTAAGAGGTTTTCAGAGGCTAAAAATGATGTTTTGAAGTCCCAAAAATGGAGGGGTTAGCCTCTCCTCCTTCTGTTTGTTTACTAGCATAAATTCCTCAATACTATAGCTACCTTTTTTCAAGCTTTTCCATGTGAATTTCAGTGCTGTTTTGAGCTGTCTTCGGACTGTTTTAGGTTGTTTATTTCATTTATGCTTTGTTTAGTATGCTTGTAGGATAATGGTCCTCATAGGTTCAGTGTTTTAGGCATTAGACACCAACCTATTTGAGTTGATAGCATTTATTTCATGCTTTCCTTACTAATGTTCACCTCTAATCATCTGTATTATCTCCTTCTTTCTTTGTATTTTTCATTGCTTTGAGAGTTGTTTCAACTGATTGTTGTTGAAGCTTGAGATAGAGATCCTTGTGCTTAATAGTTTAATACTTTTAGAGGTTCATTACCAATGGCATGGCATCTCTCTCATGCCCAAAACAACCCTTTGTTTAAAAACTCTCTCCATTAGTGGACTTAATCTTCATTTTAGACAAAATGGACTAATGAATGGAGAGGTAATTAAAAGATGTAATAATTTGGGCTAAAATGGAACAAGATAATAAAAAGGCAACTTTGGGTTCAATCGGACATTAATTGAACCCATGGAATCTTGAGTCATTTCATACTTGCTAGTGATGAAATGGTTCAACTTTCGAAGGTCAACCACGTCCCTTGATTAATTCCATGATAGGGAGAGGTTTTTGTTGGTCTTTAGTTTCATTTATAGAAATTGTTTCCCTTGATTGATAAGTCATCACGCAATGAATTTGCGTCAATTGATGGCTTGCGAATGGAGCCTACCCCTCATTTGATCTGTTTAATGACAAGGAGAGGCAAGGTGGACAGACATCTCTTGAAAATGCTCTGTTTGTGCTCTGTTTGTTATCTGTTGCAGCAGGGCAGTACCACAAACTAGTGGCCGGCTGGCCACTTTTTATGTACGGCCGACCATCTCTTATGGCCAACCAGCCACCATTTTTAGCCGGGCAGTGTCCCTTTTTCCTGGAAAACAGAGCAGAGACTAAGGCAAAATAGTGTAATTTTCTGACTGCAAAATAGAACCCTTTTGGTAGCATAACAGAGGCATTTTCGGGGTGGAAACTGCCTTTATGCGTAGGCATTCCTTACTTCTCGGGGCTAATTACTTTGATTAATTAATTATTTAGCTTAATTAATTTTATAGTGTAACTACTTAGTTAGTCCTTTGTATTAATTATATTCATGTTGTAATTAATTAGTTTAATTCCAATTGTAATAAATAGCTAGTGTAGTTAATTTATTTCTTTTGGTTTGTACTAGTTAGTTAATTCGGTAATTAGTTAGCACATTTATTCGGACCCTCCTGCGTGAGGGCAAAATTGTAATATTGTGTATGTCCTCCAACCCTACGTCTTTCTCCATTTTATGTAAATTGCTTATAATGGGTAGCTTAGAACATCATGTTTATTTTAGAATTTTCCATGTATAAAGCATCCATTAGTCTTACATGCATGAAGTTCAGTTCATCATTCTAACAAGCATTGTCATTTAAATACTTCTTTAAAAACATATTTAAAACTGCATGCTATCAAATGGATTTGCATGTCATGCTAGTAGCCGGACTTCTAATTGCATATTGCATATGTTGCATTAGGAATATTTCATTAGTTAGGATCATGCATTTTTTCTAACTATTTTCTCTCTTTTGGCTCGCCTCGGGAATTGGGGTAAGTATTTATTGCTTTAGTATATTGCATGGGTGTGATTGTTGCCATGTCAAGCATGATTACCATAAGGCTAATTGCTTAAATGATATACATGTTTGAATGCCTGTGGATGAAGGCAAATTGCTGAAATTGGGATGATTTGATTAAATGTACATGTGAACTCACTTTTTCAAGTGGTACGTATTCAAACAATTTTCAGGCAAATATGAAACCAAAGTGTTCCAACTTTTGCAAATTAGTCTTTACTTGTGTGCATCACATAGTAACAATAGACTAATAATCGGAACAAGAGCATATAATGTAAATAAGAATTACATCATGATTAGTAGATGCCGATCTTTAATTGAGCGAGTGGGGTGCTCAATTCATGACCTTCCACTCTCGTACCTAAGTTCTCGAGCCGAGATAGTTTGGTGATGACGGATAAGTGGCATTTGGCACGAGTCTCAGGTTTCCTAAATTTTTCAAAAATATTTAGGTGGCGACTCTGAAAGCTAGCAAAGCAGTCCATTTTTGGCATTTTTAATTCAAAATCGATTTTTCAAAAGATTTGCCGGATTTGGACTTATTTGTGTTTATCTATTTCACATTGCACTTGTGACATTAGATTCAGAACCGTGGGAGTCCGAACAGTAGGGCTAATCGTATCCAAAAGGAGCATGAAAAGAAGGCTACAGGTTTCATCTCTTGTTTATTTTTTTATTATTTTCATATATATTTATGATCATAAACAGTTTATTAACCTTTTTTAATGTGCGCAAACGTCGGCAAGACTAATAGTAATTTGGGTTGTATCTTAGTTGTCTAGTGTCCGTTGATACATTCATGTAAGTAGATAATAACAACTTTGGAAAAGTGATTACTTGTCTATCATAATCACAAGTCAAGATTTATTTATTTTACTTTTGATTTACATAATTACGATATATTTATTGATTTTATTATAGTAATATTTATGGTTTATTGTATAAAATTCCCCTCAACATTTTGTAACAAAGCACAGATGACAACAATCAAGTGAGTAGCAAACAGCACTGGCCAACAACTTTCGGTGTTCTTCGTACTAGTGGAATTGACAAGAAGTGACAAGAAGTAAACCCTCTTAATTTTGTCCATACACAAACGATTTCCAATACCATGACACCTTCCCCTTACTTCTTCAAAATAAGTTTCTTTCTTTTTTTTTTTTTTTTTTTTTTTTGTAACCCAACCTATGCTTGTCTTATAAGTTGCAAGTAAAAACTGTACCAAACAAACATAAACTCTCAACAAAAAACAAAGAGAGCTATAAACAGTGCAATAAATTATTCATAAACTACAAGTCAGTGATTTCTAAACACAATGTTCCACCAATCTTACCAAGTTCAAATGGTGAGTGTTGCCTATTATCTCGACTTGTTCAGCCAAGAAAAAGACTTCTTGACATGGCCTAAGCCATCAAGATGCTTCAATTCAACTTTGTTTCCATTACTTAGAAGAGAGTTCATTCAAAGAACAATATCCATATCATCCTTGCCAAAGTTTCCTTTTGAAGTTATATCAGTCAGTGACTTTAAGCTCAATCCTAAGAGAATCTCATGGCCATTCCTGGTACTTTTTGATCTAAATAATCCTCCTCAGGTTCACCATTTCCTATTTTCTTCCTTGAAAAAGGAAAACACAGACAGAAACTATATATGATACATAGACTGGGGCAAAAAAAAAAAAAAAAAAAAAAAACACTCCAAGGTTGGATACCAATTTGATTACAAATCTGATTATTGACTTCACCTGCATTTTATATTGACCTTCATCGAGATCATCTCTGTTATTATATATTGCACACTTCACTTGTACAAAAAAGAGCAGCCTTGCAAGAGCAGTTACTTAAACATGTTGCTTGCAACTACTTATCGTGTCTGTGTATTCATAGTATTTGACCTGACATGGATGGATCTAAGGAGGGCGAGGTGGAGCTGTTGTACCTCCCAAAATTGTGAAAACTATGTATATTATATGGGTAATAATAGGTAACATTGTTTAGCTCTATGAGCATGTGATATTTTGAAGCTTTGCAAGATAATGGAGTAATTTCATGACATCCAAGATTATGATGCTTATCATTTATCTTCATCAAATAGGGCTAGTGCAGTCCACACTGGCTACGCTATCATACCATATCTACTGCAAACTAGTGGTGGTTCAAGGGGTAGGCAACTTAGGCACCCAATTAGGCACTCTAAGTAGAAGAGGGCCCTACTTACTATAGATTCACTACACAATATATACACATAAAAGACCTTAGAGGATTTGGGTGAGTGAACATGCAATTTTACCAAGACCTTTCACTAAATTTCGTACAAATACAACTCTTAGATGAGTTTTGTACAAATTTCAAACCACAACCAGATTGTAAGATTTACTAGCAAAATTTGTACAAGACTTCAGTTAGAATGGTGTGAACATGGAATTATACAAAGCCTTCATGGCATGTTTTGACAGTTTTCTTCCCCTGTATTGCAATGTTTCTAGAGTAAATCGAAATCCTAAAACTTATCAGTCTAAGAAAAACAAACACAAAAATAGAAACAAAAAAGGAGAGAGAAAAAGAAAAACTTTAAACAATCAACTCTAATTTGTTCGTAGCCTACTTTCTTTGCCTGATAAAGCTTATGCAAATAAAGAAATAGCAGCACCAATGTGATCCACTTGGTTACCAACAACTGTGATTGCTCTTGGTGCAATAGGAGTTGTGAAGCTATAATCTAAATTGCTTTTAACATCTACAAAACCTTCCAAGACCTTCACCACCACTGACATAGAAGACCTCCTGGAAAAATCACTTTGTAGACACCACACAATAACCCTCATTATCTCCATAACTTCTGCTCTATGTGTTTGCATGTCATTATGATATTTATCAACGATATCCAGAAGTCGTTCCTCTTCTGCTTTCCTCTTAAACAGACCTAGTAGATGCATATCTTCCTCTGGTTGAGATCTATCCAAATTTTTGTGCCCACACAACATTTCCAAGACAACAACACCAAAGCTATAGACATCTACTTTCTCAGTGATAATTGAGCTCAACCATTCGGTAGCCAAATAACCTGGTGTTCCCCTTATCATTGTACCAACTTGGCTTTGGTCCTTATCAATTAGTTTTGACAATCCAAAATCAGAAATTTTCGCATTGAAGTCTTCATCTAAGAGGATTTTTTGGGGTTTGATATCCAAGTGAAATATCTTTTGCCTACATTCCTCATGCAGATAGGTTAGTCCTTTGGCTATATCCATGATGATCTTCCTTCTGGATTGCCACCCAAGAGTGAGCTTCTAGCACCTTTTGAAGATCCATGTATCCAAGGATCCATTGGACATGTACTCGTAAACTAGAAGCTGATATGTTTTTTCAACACAAAATCCAATTAATCTCACCAAATTGACATGGTGAATGTTGTCTATTGTCTCAACTTCAGCTAGGAATGACTTCTTAACTTGACCAAAACCATTGAAACGCTTCACTGCTACGTTAGTGACATCAATTAATGTCCCTTGAAACACTGACCTAAATCCTCATTCTCCAAGCTTTTTATCGAAATTGCTTGTCATGGCTCTCAACTCTTTGTAAGAGAATCTAGTAGGCATCCCCAGTACTTGATCAACAAAGAACTCATCAAATTCTTTGGATTCTTTTTTCTTTGTGAAAAGGAAAAAGCAAAAGGCAACCATAAAAAATACACCAAAGAAAGCTCCAAGACTGGATCCTAATATCATTTTGACATGCCCTGATCTCTTTTGAGGAGAATTTGTTGGTGAAAAAGAATTAAAATACTGTGTATCTTGAGATTTGTGCACTTTAAGAAATATAGTAATGTTGTCAATTGCTGCATCATTATTTATAAGCGACAAGACTTCAGACAGTAATAAACAACCTTTCTTTGAATCATATCCCACATGATATGCAAAGAAAACGGCTTTGCACGAACAATTTTTCAAGCAACTCATCTTGCAATCCTCTAACTCTGGTTTTCCATCCAAGTAGTAAATGTTGTTGTATGAGAATGTGTATTTTGAGTTGAAGTTGAAGTAACTACTATTCTTAAGCTCCAAAAGGGTGTGATATTGAGAATGGTCACAAGAAATGGGTGTAACAAGGGAACATCCAAGGTTGGGTTGCTTATAATTTATTAGCCTGAAAGTGCTACTACCAGTGGCTTCGTTAAGACAACCGCACTGTCCTTTGAAGAACAAATATCGTAATTGCCACACGGCATGGGATACCCATACTCACCATCACGAATTTGTGATGTCGGTAGATCCGCCACCACAGTCCAATTCGAGTCTCCTAACTGATACACCTTCAAATGTCCATCAGGTTCCAACCGCATGAACTAAGGTGATGATGTTGATGTAGGAGGGATTAGCTGCCCGTTGAAGCTTCCATTCACGAATTTGACATAATTTATAAAAAATAAATATGATTCAAAATAGGGCAAGGGTGGATTGGATTATACATAAGCCAACAGACTGTAATTCTGAACTGTAAGAGAATACAAACCACAGCTCCAATTGGATACATATGTGCATGAGGTGAGCTTCTTCCCAGGAAACAACGTCTGCCGAATAAGTCAGGAGTCAGTTGGGTGATCAAGTGACTGCCAAACTGTTGCATGGTTTTGATTGAAAAGGACTAGGTTTCCCAATTCGGTTAATTTCAAGCCGACGGACTTTCTTGAGGTATTGGTAGACCATACAAAAATTCCATGGGAGTCTTCCGAGATCAAATCTCCATATTCAATGAATTATAAGGTGGAGTTAATTCGAACAGGACAGTCCCGGTTAGTAGACCAAACAAGTTACACATTTGTCGAGTAATAGGTGCGGTTGCTATAATCCTATAAACTAGGATAACTATTGTGGTGACGTTGTTTTCTAGTACCTTGTTTCGTCCCTCCTTTTCAGTCTTGTTTTTTGTTGATTGTATTGGTACCAAATAAATATCAAACCTGTCCTGTGAGTAAAGACGAAGATTCCCCCATTCAAAATAATTCAAAAGCATAATCATTTTCCCGCCTTTGGTTTATGTCACTCATTCTGAAAATATCTTTACCTTACAACCACGCAAACCACCACAAACATGGCATGCGTATAGCACTATCTGGCAAAGGAATCAAAAGTGCACACATCTGTGCTCGGGTGTGACTTCTTTTTAACTACATCCATATACGTGTCCACAAGTACATGAATGGATGACCCAAATCAACGCCGGGGGGGGGGGGGGAGGAGGCGCTGGTAATATTAATACAGCACCCTTCTCCCCCCCCCCCTCACCCAATCACACCAACTCATACCATTTACATCAGGTTTTTTAACTAATAGGGAGCCCTTGTACAACTGGTGTAAGTTTACTGTTTACCACTACAAAATGCCTCGCCAAGCTTCTTTTTGTTTCTATGCCAATAATGTTTTTCTCACCTATCCACAATGCCCTTGCCCAAAAGAACAACTCTTAGAGCTCCTCCAATCCCTTCTCTAACTAGCCTGTCTTCCATACTACATACTTGTCACAAGGGAGCTCCACGAAGATGGAAACCCTGACCTTCATTCCATGGTTCAATGCACAAAGAAGATCCAAACCTCCAACCATAGATTTTTCGATCTCATTGGAACCAAGGGGAGAATCTATCATCCAAATATAGAAAAACTCCATTTGTTGACCGCAAGTCAACATTATATTCAGAAAAGGGGCGATTTCATAGAATTGAGAGAATTTTCATCTAAGGGGAAAAGTCCTTCGAAGAACAGAGACAAACTCTGGCGGGGAATACTTGTAGAAACAAAAATAGAGGAACAATTCTTTGCACTCTGGAAAGAGAGATGTCCCACCGATTACGTCACAAAATACCCCTAATTAAAAATATTTTCAAGGGATCATTACAAACGAGAGCAGCCCTTATATACTAACCCCTTTAATTCATTTCATTTTTTTTAAATGAAGAGGTAAAATATTTGATAGAAAGTAATATTTTTTTTGTAAGTTAGAATATTATAAAATGCGAGCTATGTTAAAATTGTTGTTTCTTCGTTTACAGTGAAGACGGCAACATTAGATTAGGGATACACAATAATAGTATACACGATTTACATACTAACGAAGAACTCTCCTTCTCCTCCTCTGATAATAGGATCCTGAACAGTGACCCATCTGCCTAATATCACTCTACCTCGAAGGACCATCAAGAACAGGAAAGACCACCTGGGCCAGAAGTCTCGAACGACACAACTACTTCTCCTACAGAATAAGTTTCACGGATTACGATAAAGACGCCATCTACAACATCATAGACGACATCAAATACTCGACAGTCTTGACTGAACTACTAAAAATTTAGTAGGTTGCCAGAGAGACTTTCATGTACTTGTTAAATTCCAACCATATCTCATCATTAGAGGAGGAATTCCTTGTATTATATTAACTAATGGGGACAGTAGTTGGTTAGATGCAATGTCCCCAAAAATGAGAGAATGGTTTGATGTAAATATAACCACTGTAATGATTAATGAAAATTTTTATTAATTTTATATATGTAACCATTCAAACTTTTATTTACTTACTACATCTCCCTTATCATCAACTATTACATCTTTAGAGTCATCACTATTTTTTACACTCATTATTACATTTCATAAAACATCAGAAAATTCTACAAGGTCCATAACAACTGATCCTCTTCGAACAACTTCCTCTTTTCTAAAACCAACATCTGAAATCAACGGACTAGGATCACCATAACTAGTACCATCACCACCTCTGCATACATCAATCTCAGACAAACTCAGATGACCTCTGTGTTCATGAATAACCGAACCACTTTTCCCAAAACCTCCTAACAACAAATCTATTCGCCTCTCCGATAAACCCACAGACATAGTCTGTGTTAGAATTGAAATAGCCTTGGTTGGAGCACAATGCCAAACATCAACATTATCATTAGTATATTTTTTAGACAACACAACAATAGATAGGGCCCTCTGTGGACGCGCCGTCGGGCCCCGTGCTCTTCTATAGTTCGGACTCGTTTTGTGTCGGTTCTTAATCTGATCTCACAATGTGCAATGTGAGATTGAGAAATCACCAAAGAGTCCAAATCCGGCAAATCGATTTGGAAAACAAATTTTTGTAAAAAAGTGCCAAACATGGACTGCTTTGCCAGATATAGAGTCGTCACCTAAATATTTTTTATGGGGGAGTTTAGGAAACCCTGACTCATTGCCTAAAGCCACATGTCCGTCATCACCAAAGTTGCCTCGGCTCGGATACTTGGGTACGATTGGGGAAGGTCAGCTATGAGCACCCCAGCTTGCCCGATCAAAGATCGGCCTCTACTAACCATGATATCTAGTTTTGAAAACATTATGCATTCTTATTCCGATTAATTAGCTAATCTTACTATGTGATGTGCACAACACAAAAGTATAGACTAGATCGCCTAATTTGGAATAAAGCATTGCATATCCGCTCGTTTGAAAGACAGTTTGAAATTTGCTACTCGCAAGTAGGCTAAAACACGGATTTCAACGAGTTGTTCCAACTCAAGCAATCCAACCTTCACCCACAGGCATTTAGGCAGTAAATCAACTAAGCAGTTAGCCTCATGGCAAGCATGCTTTCATGTTAACATTCACACTCATGTGAGATGCTAAAGCATAAACACTCACCTAGTACTCCAAGCCAAAACAGGGAACATGTTAGCAATCAGATGTACGATCCAAGTCCATGTTAAGGTGGCTAATGCATCGCAGGCAAAATGCAGCTAGAATAGGCTCGGCTAATCTATGGATGGCATGTGAAATGCATCAGGTAACATATATTCAAGTTAGATTTGAAATGCTATGCAATTAGTATGATGCACCGAGCCCGGTGCATGCAATACAAACGAATGGATGCACGCATGCATAGCACAAGGTATGCTAATCAAAACATGTCCTAATACTAACCATCAAAAGCAGGTAAGTAAAAGCGAGAAAGAATTGGGGGTTGGAAGACATGCATCACGCACACGCTCGCTTATTACACAATTTGCCCTCTCTCGGAGGGACTAAAAGAATAATACAAATTTAACTAACTAACAAGCTAATTAAATAGTTACAGACCACTAAACTAGTTAAGCAAATTAACTAAGCTAATAAAGCGGTAAAACAGCTTCGGGAAGAGGGTCCAATGCATGCGTGCTCAGCTCCGCTCGGAAATCCACCACCATGCACAAGCTGCCTCTGTTTACACTGCTCTGCATCTCTGAAGACTGCACAAGCCGCAATGATGTTTCAGCATAACTCCCTGATCACTGTGGAAGGTCACCGGCCAAGAGGAAACACCACCGGCCATGGTAAAGCGGTCATCGGACTATCTACGATGCTCTCGGCCATTCCATTGTTGGTCGATCGGCACTGAGAATGGTCGGTCGACCATATCTTCCTGCAGAAACCTGTTTTGACAGCAGCAGAGGGCAGACAAAGCATGGCAATGCATTTTCAAGCAAATGTTTGCACAACCATCCTCCCCCATCATGCTATGAACTCAAGGGAGTGTGGCCCTCGATCCTCGGGCCACAATCACGCATTTCAATGTGTGATGGCCTAAGAGGCCAAGTGTACAATTTCAATGTTAAATGAAATGCACACCAATACAAACAAGGGATCCACACTCTATCATGGTGATTCAAGAGGTAAGGCATGCATGCAAAATGCAACCTAAGCATGCGAGCTAGGTATGCAATATGAGCATGCAAACAAACATGGAAGCATGTATGCATGCAACAATATTCAAACATGTAAGAACATGTTGAGTGACAAAAGATAGAATGCATGCCAAATGCATTACAACCTAAGCATCCAACAACATGTCATGGATTGAGTACACAATGAGGCACAATTGAACTAGCATGCTACATGTAATTCACCAAATATGCAACAAGTATGTGACAACATACAAGGCAAGCATGCAACAACATGCGGGGATGGACTTACACCAATTTGGGCAGATCTCAAATAGGCCCAAAACAGTGGCCAATATGTTAAACACGTGAAGGCAAATATACATACAAGCACGCATAGATACATGGTTCAAAACTTAAGCACAAAGAAGCAACTTTTAAGCACACTTAAAAGGAACAAACATGGACAAATGGCATACATTGTAAGCTTTGAAATCATGTTAGAAAAGGTGACAAACCAATTAAACAAATCAAGCAAAGCATGCAACCAAGCCCAAAACTCAAGGATTGCCAAGGGGCTCAAGCCATGACCATGCCAACCAAGCCTCAAAGGGCCAAAGGCACTCAAAATAGTCCCAAGGCAGACCAAAACAAGGTCAAAGACACACTTAGATGGCATCTAAATGTCCTATACATGGTGGCATACACAAGGGTCCAAACATGGAGCATAAGACATCAATCTTTTAAAGCACTAAAGGAGCATCAAATGCAAGCATACAAGCATGCCATATGGACTGAAATGACATAACTAACAGTGCCAAACCACTGAAATGATGCAAATAGAGCATGCTAGAGGATCCAATACTCAAAGCTTACAAGGGAGATTGCATGGTAGCTATACAAAGCAAGTCATGGGTGACCCAAATAACCAAAATCAGACCTTAAGCACACCAAAACATGCATAAAAGCTTCACAAAGCTAAGCCAAAATCATGCTAGAAAGTCATGGTACATCATGATGCATGTTAAGGCAATTTCATGGCATTACAAGACAAGTATGCAAAGCATGCATGGTGTGTCTAAACCAACTTAAAATAGTGCTATAACATGGCAAAATAACCACAAATACCAACTAAGACATGGCTAACATGGACTTAATCAAGGTGCTCACACTTGAGGCTAAAACGACAAGTTTTGAAGACAACAAGGAGAGGGGATGGCCCTCTCCTTATTAGGACCGCAAAACACCATCCCCACCACTGAAATCCCTCTGGATTTCAGTGGTGAGGAGGCCAATACAAGGTGGTCCCAGAGCTCAACAAAAATAGCACAAAAAGGGGGCCAAACAAGGCCGAAGATGGGGTAAACAACCCCAAACCTCAAAACAACCTTAAGCAAAGTTCAAAAGAAAGTAAAATCAGAACTTTTACTAGTTATACACTAAGCTTAAAAACAAATGCAAGATAGGTCAAAACCTTGTGCAAAAATGGAGAATAAAGGGGTAAGGTTCTTACCCTTGAAGACCTTCTTCAAAAGGAGAGCTCCAGCAGCTTCCTTAGGTCAAAACCAGCCCAAGAACTCCAAGAACAACCCTTTGGCACCTCAGCAACCAAGGTATGGTGTAACACTAGGTGCCTTAGTGCAAAACTAAGAACAAACACACCTTATATACACACAAATCAAAAGGAGATGGAGATATAGAGATAGGATAGATACAAGACTCCTAACCTAAAACCAGACCTCTAGAACTTCTTGGAACCCTTGAGGAGGGAGGAGAAGCCCTCCCTTTATAGGAATTCCAATCTTGCAAAGCTTACAAAACAAGCTAAGCAAGAGGGAAATCCCTCTATACACGTGTATGGAGGGGGTGCATTGCGGATGCCAGCTATCACAGCTGGCATAAAATATCTGCCAAAAGCAGATGAACAGTGGTCGACTAGCCAAAAATGACAAATTGACCAAAGCAATGGTCGACGGACCAGAAAGAGTGCCGACCGGCCATCACCAATGGCCGGTAGCAACAAAACAGGGCCGGTGGCCTCAAGCCATGGCCGGTGAGGTGTGGGAACGGACTTCGCCAGTTCAAGAGTTTTGCCAGGGGCGTGCCACCAGAGCTACTGCTGCGCGAGCCAGAGTCACATCTATCCTACGGCACTTCTGAGGTATACTCTTCCTCGTTTCATTTTCCGCGATGTAGAACATAACTGCAATAGTCGATCCTGTTCTTTAACTACTTGGCCCAGATACACCGATACACCACATGTTGTAGTTTACTGTGAACACATCCGCACCCGATATCTATTTGAATCTGAACGCGTGCACACACGCTACATTGATACATCATATGCTGTAGTTCACTGTGAGCACACCGGCACCCGGTATCTGTTTGAATCTGAACATGCGCACACACGCTGTATTTTCACTGAAATGATCCGAACAAACTATTGCATCACATGCTGGAGTTCACTGTGAGCATACCCGCACTCGATATCCGTTTGACTGGAACACGTGCACACACGCTGTATTTTTATCAATTCTGAGTGCATTCAACACTGTATTTGTAACACTGCTTCGCAATTGTTTGTTTTGACCACAGAGAGATTCTCATGCCTTTCGGGGGTATGGGAACGTCGCCGCCCGCGGATGGTACATGGAGCTACCTGACGCAGTCTGCCACATCATCGACCAGGCCGGCTTCGGCACTTCTGCAGGGGACTCTCACGCCTTACTGCGAGCAGGCCTCCTCTTGCTGCCTTGGTGGAGAGGTGGTGGGACACCACTGACTCTTTCTATTTTTCGGCCACGGGAGACATGACGATGACTCCCTTCGACTTCTCGATGCTTACCGGCATCAGGGTAGGGGGTGATCCGATCCCCTTCGATACGGATATGGATGAGTGGGAGGCCGCTCAGATGTACCTGCTTGGCGCCCTACCACCTCTTGCTCGAGCAGGATTTGTACGATACTCATGGTTCGAGGACCACTTCAGGATCCAGCCATCCTTGGTTCAGGAGGCACAGATGGCTCAGGAGGAGGTGGAGCAGTATGCACGCGGCTTCCTCATGTTCCTGCTGGGGGCCACTCTCTTCGCCGACCGGGCGAACACTGTGCCCCTTTGTCTACTGAGTGCACTGGTTGACGTGACCAGGATCCGCCTTTATGACTGGGGTGGTGCCAACTTGGCCACTCTATATGGATATATGAGCTCATCCTTCCGTTGCAGCGGACAGTTGCTCGGGGGCTACTGGCGAGCTTGGGAGGTACATCTTCTTCTCTGTTTTACATTATCTGTACTCTGTACTCTGCACACACTACGGCCTACTTCACACTAGTCATATATTGCACACACGCCATACATATAATCTGCTTTACACACTGCACACATTTGCACAATACTTCATATACTGCACAATCTGCTGCCAACTGACTGTACACTGCACACACTGCAAACATGCAATCTGCTTTACACTGACTGTATACTGCACGTATTGTACACTCTACACTATGCACTGCACAATACACGGTTCTGCGATTTCTGCTTTATTCTGCATTCTGCTTTATCTAGTAAGCATACTGATATTTGCTCTGTTACACTTCTCTAGTTGTGGGTATATGCCTACTTCCCGAGGCTTGCCCTAGTGCCCGACGAGGAGGTCCGCCTCGGCGTTCCATTCTCTCGCCGCTTTGACGCGAGATGCGTGCGGAGACCACGGGAGTCTTTCATATTCTTCCGCCGATATTTTGATACCATCACCGCTGTAGAGGTATTTTAGAACTTGCAGTTCATTTAAGCTTCGCTTTACATTGTTCTTTCGATAACAGCAGATAAGCAACTGTGTATCATTTGCAGATTACCTGGCAACCCTGGGCTCCATTGCCAGCCGCAGTTCGGGAGAGGTATGCTGGTGCCGAGGAGACTGTCCGATTCAGGATTCTGCTAGAGGGCCCGGTCTGTCGGGCTTGGTACCTGGGCGAGCGCTTTCTGCGCCAAACCTTAGGTTTACTAGAGCAGATAACCCCGAGTCCACCTCCTACTCACATGAGGGATACTGAGGGGTTCTCCTTCGAGCACATGGCCGATTACACGATCAGATGTGATACGGAGCGTTTTGGAGGTGAGGGTAACTACGCGGAGTACGTCCGAACCTATATCATACGGCCCCTTAGTAGTGGCAGTCGAGCTAAGAGGGAGAGGCCAGCGGCGCTGGCAGCTAGAGCAGGAGCAGGAGCGCCGAGGATGGCTCGGGCCCGTGGTAGGAGTAGGTCCCGGAGAGGGCGGGGAGCTGGGTGGCCAGCACTGCCTACGATGATGACATGCAGAGGGCAGGGTGGGGAGACTTATCAGATCCCCATCGCTCCCCCTCCGGCTGATCATGAGCTAGTCGGGTTCTACGACTTGCCCCCGGTATGTACTGCTACGTTTTGCATTCTGCACAGTCATTTCATTTCATTTTTCTTGATATTCCGCAGAATACTGATGTTTCTAACACTCTTTCAGGCTTCCTTTGAGTATACTCGCCAGTCCCTAGAGTTGACTACCTCCGTAATGGGGATGCTACAGCGGAGCCTCGACCTGCTGGCCATTTACAATATCCCGATAAGCTCTTTCAATTCACAATCTCAAATTGCGCATAATCTGTTTCATACATAATCTGGTGCATCGCACTGTCAACGTGGCACTTGATACACGGCCCTCACGGCATTTGATGCACTGTAACCCCGCGGATTGCTCACAGCATTGCTCACGGCATTCATACACTGTACTCATACACTGCATTCTATTCTGATACACTGTTCAACATCATTTATACACTGTACTCATACACTGCATTATGTTCTGATACACTGCTCACAGTATTCATAATCTGTACTCATACACTGCATTCTGTATTGACACATTGCTCACAGTATTCATAATCTGCTTTGCATAGCGTACTGATGTGTTTGTCATTTGTGCTTTTCAGCCTCCATTCCAGATTCCGATGCAGGAGGTGCTTCAGCTGGACCGTCTGTTCCTGCTCGAGGAGGAGGGCGAGGAGGCACAGTATATCCTCGCACCAAAACGGGGCGCACTCATGTTGGGAGCAGCTCTCGAGCACCGGGTCCCGACGATGATGAGTCCGAGGCGGAGGCAAAGGCAGAGTCGTCTGAGGAGGAGACTGGAGATGACTCGGGCTCAGACTATGGAGCCGGCGATGATGTTCCTAGACCTTCGTCTAGGAAGAGGACGAGGACAGACCCTCAGGCCTGAGACCACTCGACGTTGATCCAGACTTTTGCTGCTTTTCTTCTTTTTGTTTTAGTTTTCTTTTTGCTGGTAGCTTGAACATATTGTACTGCCACAGGCAGGTTTTGTTTTCTTCAAAGCTATGTACTTGAAAAGATGATGAAATGAAACAAGCTTTTTGTTTGAAAAAGAAATTGTTGCATTTGTACATCACATTGCATCGCATTGCATCACATTATACAACAATGTAAGTGAGATTAATATGTTGTTTGAAAATTGGAACACTGGCATCATAATAACCAGGTAATGAACTGGCCAATGACAAAACAACTCATACAACCCACCGCTCATTCTGAACACACAGCCCATAACACGGCGCTTGGTTTACCCGGCACACAGCTCATTCTGAACTCATAGCCCATAACACAGTGTTCTGTTCATTTGCACACGGCGAATGGAAGGGCAGAATTTGCAGGAGTCATAACAGACTCTAATGTTCCAAACTTTCCATATTTTTCTTTTGCTTCGCAATCCGGAACCCAAAAAAGTTTCAGATAGGTCCAGGTTTTACTATTCTGACATGACCTGGGTCAAACCCTGCGGTTTCATGAAAGAACCAAATCATGTTTTGCACAAATGTGGAGAACGGCACAGCACTCTGAGCACAAAATGATTTTTTTGAAAATGAGAAAAGGGTTCTCAACTGGGTATTGAGCCTACAACTGAACACAGCATAATACGACTCAACAGAAGGTACACAACCTAAACACATCGAGTGACACTCGAAAAGACTCAGCAAAAGTTGAGGTAAACAAAACAAAAGACACAACACACAGACGTGTTACAAAAACAAGAAACCTCTCAGTTCGCGAGGAGCCAGTTTCTTCGGGTATTATTTGTAATGACCCCAAAAGTCATCCTTATTTAATTAGTGGTTAATGTGTTTTAATTCAACTATATCTATTGGGATTGAGAATGTTTTTATCTTATTTTGGGGTATTGATTGAGGTGGTGGTATGATGGTAAAGTAAGATTGGACCAAAGAATATAATCCGGATAGTTATTCTACGATCAGCCGTCACTCATTTGCCCTTTTCTTTTTCTACACTTTGAATTTGAATATGAGGTTAGAACCATTGGAAAGCTTATTTCCAGGGCTTCAATTTGGACACAAGAACGACCTAGAACGGAGTCTCGATGAGAGAGTTATACCCGTTTGAAGTTTTCACATCTGTGCTGGAAGCAGAGCCGCACGTGCGGGGAATAGCGCCGCACGTGCGGGCTGTGCGAGACAGCAGCTCAAAAACGAGATTTTTGGCCCATTTCTTACATTTTCTTTTCCTCTCTTCTCCTCCCCTCTTCCATGTCCGAAACCCTAGCTCCCAAAACCTTGATTTCCTCCACTTTTATCAACAAATCCACCATTGATCTTGCACCAAGGATGGAGAACAAGAAAGAGTCAACATTTCCAACCGATTGAAATTCAAATTTTTGGAGGATTCTTCTCAATCTTTACTCCTTTTCTTGATTCTTGAGGTAGGGGTCCTTTTTCCCTTTTAATATTTGCATTCATGGATGGATTTGTGGAATTTTGTATATATACAAACAAAACCTATAGTTTTGAGCATGTTATGTCCAACTTGAGAATTGGGGGTTTAGAGTTGGAGATGTTGGAAGTTAAATTGGTGGGTTAAAATGATGGATTGTGACTCCTAGATGTATAATCATTGGGAAAATTGGAATAAAAAGTAATGGGTTAATAAGTTTGAATTTTTCTTGAAATGTCAATATTTTCTTGAAACCCTAGGTTGATTAATGATGATAACCAATGAATTGGCCCAAATTGAAGGTAGAGTAATGAAATTGAGGTATGGAATTATATGTATCCAAGTTTAATTGGAATTTGGAAATGTTTGAAAATTATGTTTAAAATTTGCGAATGAACTAGGTTATAAACATTGTAATTCATGCTGTAATGTGAAGGAAAAATTGGGGAAATAATCTATTAATGATATGGATGATATGAACTCGGTTTTGGAATGTTGAAATGGAATTCAAGGATTTATTTTGAATTATGTTAAATTACAAATGGTGTTGATGAACTAAGTGATATTGACTTTGTTAGATTATGTTGTGTTGACTCATAGTGAATTGATTGGTGTTGTACTATGATGAATGATGTTTGAATTATGTGAATTGTGTAGGGTCAGCTACAGGGGCGGATCAAGCACCTGAACGCTGTGAGTAGTAGTACTTTGATGTACCTTTAACCGTTTATCGTTATTGATGTTAAATCTTTGTCGTAAGAATTATGTTGACATATATGTTGTCTATGCCATGCGAGAAACACTGTGACATTATGGAAACTTCAAAAGAGTTTGTGAAGTTATGTATGTTATGTGAGTAACATTATGAAATTATGGAAACATCAAAGGAACTTGTGAAGATCAAACCTATGTGGCCAAGGGCCGACTTGTGACTTATGAAGCTATGAGGCCAAGGGCCAAACTTGTGAACTTGTGAATCCAAAGGGCCGAAGGCCGATGTGATAAGTTATGAGGCCAAGAGCCAAACTTGTGAACTTGTGAATCCAAAGAGCCAAAGGCCGATGTGATAAGTTGTGAATCCATGAAAACCAAAGGCTATTGTGAATGTGTGAACCCCTCAGGCCAAGGGCCGAACTGTGAAATTGTGAAACCAGTAAAGTCATCTGTAATCTAATGACAATGTGCTTACTTTTCGTTACTAATTATCAAGAATGTCCTGTTAACTTTACGTTAATTATGTCAATTCATGGGAATGATGTAACGGTTACCATTAGGACTCTGTTAATTACAAGGCAAGGCAACTATGTTAACATATAAGAATGATTAAACAAAGGTGTATGCTATTGATTAATATAGCATGTAAAGTAAGTAATTTACCCAAAAGAATTTATGTTCATTCTTGAAGAATGGATTATGAGTAAATATAAGAGTAGCTATGTGTATCCATATGAATTGAAGTTATTTTGCTACGTTGCTTATAAATTGGAAGTTATCCAGAATCTACGATATAAGTGCAAAGTTTAGCATCATTGTGTGACCCTCATGAGAATGTGAATTAGTCTCTCATTGTTAAGCGTACAATAATGACATGATACAACAAGAAATGCTCTAGTTATGATATGTTCCGTCTGAATTAATGAATGATGTTCAAGTATGTTTCAGGCATGTTTCCAGTACGTTACAAGTTCAAGTATGTTTCAAGTGTATGTTACAAGTTTAAATATGCTACAAGGTCAAATATCTTTCAAGGGCTTTATGCCAATCTTTCAAGGGCTTCATGCCAATCTTTCAAGGGCCTTAGTGCCATATGTTACAAGGGCTTTATGCCACATGTTTCAAGGGCCTTAGTGCCATATGTTACAAGGGCTTTACGCCACAAGTTTCAAGGGCTTATAGCCACCATGTTTCAAGGGCCTATAGCCACCATGTTTCAAGGGCCTCGTGCCACCATGTTTCAAGGGCTTATAGCCACCATGTTTATGTTGCAAGATTGAACCTAAGGCCGTTATGTACTTAGCGCAGAATCAGACTAACTATGTGAACTTTACATCCTTATATGCATTGCTATGTGTTATGTTTCAAGTTAAGCATCGTTTTATTTATGTATTACTATTCACTGAGCCCGACTCACTCTCTGTTATGTCTGTTTCTGTAGGTCACCAATCAGGTGGTCAGTCCTAGCCATGACGCCACTTTCTTTTGTCAACCTTCGTGTGTCCAGGCACTATACACAGCCATTGATTTTGTTAAACTGATAAGATGTTGGCTAGTTTTTTTGAATGTCTATCTAAGATTGATGTATATAGCTTTCATGTTTTTGTATGTGCCCAATGATAGGGCTGGATCTGTATATATGTATGTATATAACCGATGTTCAGGTGTATGTTTTAGATTTTATTTGTCTGGTAAAAGTTTGTGATCCTGGCATGATAGTAGTAGCTCGATGGAGTTTGTTTCCATTGTCAAATTTTGATATTTAGTGCTTCCGTTCAGGCCCCATATATATATATATATATATATAACAGGTTAAGTGTCTGTTTCTGAAGTGGTCATGCCCAAACTTCTAGGGGCGGGTTTGGGGCGTGACAAGTGGTATCAGAGCACGAGTTGCTATCTCACACACGACTCCATTGAGCTTTAGGATGTCTAGAAAAGACGTAGGCATCATGCATGACATCCTTAATGCACATGAAAGGAATTGATAGCAAGGATAATGGTATATGTAATGACGCTAACCGCAACGGTTATTATTCATGTCTGTTATACATTTCTTGTATATGTTGTGATTGATTGCTATGCAGAACATGGTAAGATCTGCAGATGGGATTTAATCAATAAAGTTGCGCAGCAGAAGCATGGTGAGGGTTCAAACTGGTCGGTAAGACGACTTATATGTAAAGATTAAATAAAATGTATGTTGCCGGTTGTTGGTCATCTGTGTGAAATGACGGCGATATACTGAGGCTTGTTAGCATTTCTTTACGTGAATTGGTGAATTGATTAAACTCTAAGCATGGGATATTTCTAAGAACAAAGGAAATGCTATATGTGATACTCTAACTTTAAGCTAGAGTTATGTTTTCCTCACCATGATCATGTTTAGATCTGTGATTTTGAGAAAGTACTGCATTTGGGTAGTATGATAAAATGTGTTTGTGTACGAATTGAAATTGTATTGAGTACGATTGGCTGTAAGGAGAAGTTATGCATATAACGACCTCTCTTAGTGAGTGTAATTTCTTTATGGAAACCTGTAAGCTAAACTTTGAACTTTGAAATCTGAAATCTCACTCTACCATTTGTAATATGTTTTGTTATGTGTAAATCGTAATCTGTAATCAATATTTCTCTACGTGATATGTATAAGGAAAAATGATGAGAGACATTAGAATTATGGTAGCTGACAATTCATGAAATTATTATGATTAAAATATTTAATGATTGATAACGAGCATGGAATTGGTGATCAAGAGTTAGAATGTTGAACTTGCTACCTGGAATGTTAATAAATACAAGTATCATGATTTGTGATCACATAATGTTCGGTAGAATTTTATGGAAGTTTAATGATATAGGGAAATTGTGTTTCTTTTGTGGACTGCCATTTGACTGAAGGACATAATTTTGCTCTGATGTGTTTTTATTCTGAACCTAACGTATTATTATCATAAACCCACCATTATTGATTAAGGATGAAATATTTGTATGAGACTTAATTTAAGGCTTGTTCGTTTATTATGATACGGAAAAGAGTGTTTATTAGAAAAAAAAAAAAAAAAAACTTATGTGATCTGTGTTATTCAAAGAGGTCATACCCTCAAATCAATTCAGTACTTCTGACATAGAGGAATAATGTGTGTTCTCGTGTGAATTGACTATGGACCTAAGTGAGTAATACCTTTGCAAAAGATACTTTTGTGTAAATGATTTTGAAAATGGCTATGTCAGACGGTGTGCAATGAAATCTATATTTTGGTTCCGAAATGTTCTATATGATGAGCATTTTCTGAAGGGATAAAATATACTATGAAATTCCGACATGTTTATGATATGATAAGCTTTCCGAATAATTTCCCCAAAATGACTAAATACGCTACGAAACTCCGAATGTTCAAGATATGACAAGTTTTAGGAAAGAGATATTTTCCTATGCATGAATGAGTTCTTCATTTGATAATTGATTGTGGCATGCTTGATGAAGGCTCTATGTTGAGCTTCAAGTTATTCCGTCTTATCTGTTATAAGTTGGATCGGAGATTGTTCTGTCAAGTTTAAATAAGTTTAATGCTATTGGGAATTATTCCATCATCTGATATCTTTGCAAGGTCTGATAAGTTTCTAAGTAATATCTCTGAACAACGTATTGTATATAATTATGGAGGGTTTAAAGAATTTTATGTATTGCGTATGTTTGGAAAATGTTTTTGTCCATGATAGGAACATCTAACTAAATATGGAACAAAAATATAATACCTTTATGGTAAATGTATTGTGTGCTTAATGTCATGATGTTGATTTTGAGATCATCTAAACTAGTATGGATTTTAAATGCTTATTACCTTACAGCAATTTGGGAAGTATGACCATTAAGGCTTGATCTGTATTTAATTTTATGAACATGTAATTCCTTGATATGAGATTTAAGTTGGTATTTGGAGTATGTTAGAGATCTGATTCGAACTGATAAGTCTAATTCAGGTAATGAACAAAGAGCCACGAAGTCGTTGAATTAGAACTTAATTGCTACTGTGGGTCTAGTTGTTGTACGAAGTATATATCTTTGACACATGATTATGTCGTGAATGTTTTCTTAATCTTGGAGGAATTATGGTAATGGGGGTTATTTGTGAACTTAAAAAGCTTGAATTATGTTTGATAGTTTATGAGTTGCATGCAAATGAATACTTGAAATGAATTCATTTCTGAATATCCTTAAGATGTTATACTATGTGGAAGATATGATTTGTGGAGTAATAAATTAAAATGTACAAGGTTATGAATAATGAGACGATACTTTGATGTTAGTAAGTATTATTATCAATTGGGTTACCAAGTAGTTAGCAGAGATGAATTACTTGTGATTTTGGGAGCAAATTCTATCGGAATTGACTATATAGGATTGTGAATGGCCAAATGATTGAGAAATGTTATACGTCCAGGACGAAGTTAGACTTGTGGCAAGGTGAATCAAGTTTGGAGGACCAAACTTCTTAAGGTGGGGAGAATGTAATGACCCCAAAAGTCATTCTTATTTAATTAGGGGTTAATGTTTTTTAATTCAACTATATCTATTCGGATTGAGAATGTTTTTATCTTATTTTGGGGTATTGATTGAGGTGGTGGTATGATGGTAAAGTAAGATTGGACCAAAGAATATAATCCGGATAGTTATTCTACGATCAGCCGTCACTCATTTGCCATTTTCTTTTTCTACACTTTGAATTTGAATATGAGGTTAGAACCATTGGAAAGCTTATTTCCGGGGCTTCAATTTGGACACAAGAACGACCTAGAACAGAGTCCCGATGAGAGAGTTATATCCGTTTGAAGTTTTCACATCTGTGCTGGAAGCAGAGCCGCACGTGCGGGGAATAGCGCCACACGTGCGGGCTGTGCGGGACAGCAGCTCAAAAACGAGTTTTTTGGCCCATTTCTTACATTTTCTTTTCCTCTCTTCTCCTCCCCTCTTCCATGTCCGAAACCCTAGCTCCCAAAACCTTGATTTCCTCCACTTTTATCAACAAATCCACCATTGATCTTGCACCAAGGATGGAGAACAAGAAAGAGTCAACATTTCCAACCGATTGAAATTCGAATTTTTGGAGGATTCTTCTCAATCTTTACTCCTTTGCTTGATTCTTGAGGTAGGGGTCCTTTTTCCCTTTCAATATTTGCATTCATGGATGGATTTGTGGAATTTTTTGTATATACAAACAAAACCTATAGTTTTGAGCATGTTATGTCCAACTTGAGAATTGAGGGTTTAGAGTTGGAGATGTTGGAAGTTAAATTGGTGGGTTAAAATGACGGATTGTGACTCCTAGATGTATAATCATTAGGAAAATTGGAATAAAAAGTAATGGGTTAATAAGTTTGAATTTTTCTTGAAATGTCAATATTTTCTTGAAACCCTAGGTTGATTAATGATGATAACAAATGAATTGGCCCAAATTGAAGGTAGAGTAATGAAATTGAGGTATGGAATTATATGTGTCCAAGTTTAATTGGAATTTGGAAATATTTGAAAATTATGTTTAAAATTTGCGAATGAACTAGGTTATAAACATTGTAATTCATGCTGTAATGTGAAGGAAAAATTGGGGAAATAATCTATTAATGATATGGATGATATGAACTCGGTTTTGGAATGTTGAAATGGAATTCAAGGATTTATTTTGAATTATGTTAAATTACAAATGGTGTTGATGAACTAAGTGATATTGACTTTGTTAGATTATGTTGTGTTGACTCATAGTGAATTGCTTGGTGTTGTACTATGATGAATGATGTTTGAATTATGTGAATTGTGTAGGGTCAGCTACAGGGGCGGATCAAGCACCTGAACGCTGTGAGTAGTAGTACTTTGATGTACCTTTAACCGTTTTATCGTTATTGATGTTAAATCTTCGTCGTAAGAATTATGTTAACATATATGTTGTGTATGCCATGTGAGAAACACTGTGACATTATGGAAACTTCAAAAGAGTTTGTGAAGTTATGTATGTTATGTGAGTAACATTATGAAATTATGGAAACATCAAAGGAACTTGTGAAGATCAAACCTATGTGGCCAAGGGCCGACTTGTGACTTATGAAGTTATGAGGCCAAGAGCCAAACTTGTGAACTTGTGAATCCAAAGAGCCAAAGGCCGATGTGATAAGTTGTGAATCCATGAAACCGACAGGCTATTGTGAATGTGTGAACCCCTCAGGCCAAGGGCCGAACTGTGAAATTGTGAAACCAGTAAAGTCATCTGTAATCTAATGACAATGTGCTTACTTTTCGTTACTAATTATCAAGAATGTCCTGTTAACTTTACGTTAATTATGTCAATTCATGGGAATGATGTAACGGTTACCATTAGGACTCTGTTACAAGGCAAGGCAACTATGTTAACATATAAGAATGATTAAACAAAGGTGTATGCTATTGATTAATATAGCACGTAAAGTAAGTAATTTACCCAAAAGAATTTATGTTCATTCTTGAAGAATAGATTCTGAGTAAATATAAGAGTAGCTATGTGTATCCATATGAATTGAAGTTATTTTGCTATGTTGCTTATAAATTGGAAGTTATCCAGAATCTACGATATAAGTGCAAAGTTTAGCATCATTGTGTGACCCTCATGAGAATGTGAATTAGTCTCTCATTGTTAAGCGTACAATAATGACATGATACAACAAGAAATGCTCTAGTTATGATATGTTCCGTTTGAATTAATGAATGATGTTCAAGTATGTTTCAAGCATGTTTCCAGTACGTTACAAGTTCAAGTATGTTCAGGTATGTTTCAAGTATATGTTACAAGTTTAAATATGCTACAAGGTCAAATATCTTTCAAGGGCTTTATGCCAATCTTTCAAGGGCCTTAGTGCCATATGTTACAAGGGCTTTATGCCACATGTTTCAAGGGCCTTAGTGCCATATGTTACAAGGGCATTATGCCACAAGTTTCAAGGGCTTATAGCCACCATGTTTCAAGGGCCTCGTGCCACCATGTTTCAAGGGCTTATAGCCACCATGTTTATGTTGCAAGATTGAACCTAAGGCCGTTATGTACTTAGCACAGAATCAGACTAACTATGTGAACTTTACATCCTTATATGCATTGCTATATGTTATGTTTCAAGTTAAGCATCGTTTTATTTATGTATTACTATTCACTGAGCCCGGCTCACTCTCTGTTATGTCTGTTTCTGTAGGTCACCAATCAGGTGGTCAGTCCTAGCCATGACGCCGCTTTCTTTTGTCAACCTTCGTGTGTCCAAGCACTATACACAGCCATTGATTTTGTTAAACTGATAAGTTGTTGGCTTGGTTTTTTGAATGTCTATCCAAGATTGATGTATATAGCTTTCTGTAACAGCGCCCGCGTGGGACCTCGATGCTACAGTTCAGACTCCCCCTTTTTTGTTTGTTGCGGTTCGTAATCTGAACCAAAGAGTCCAACTCTGGCAAATCGTTTTGAGAAAAAACAGATTTTGAAAAGAAGTGCCAAACATGGACTGCTTTGCCAGATACAGAGTCACCACCTAAATATTTTTAAAATGGGAAATTTAGGAAATCCTGACTCGGTGCCGAAGGCGACGTGTCCGTCATCACCAAAGTTGTCTTGGCTCAGGAGCTTGGGTACGATCGGGGAAGGTCAGCTATGAGCAACCCCTTTTGCCCGGTCCGAAGACCGGCCTCTACTAACCGTGATATCCGATTTTGAAAACGTTATGTGCTCTCATTCCGATTATTAGCCTAGAATTACTATGTTATGCGCATAGCAAATAAGTTTAGACTAGATTGCCTAATTTGGAAACAAGCATTGCATATCCGTTCGTTTTGAAAGCAGTTTTGAAATTGCTACTCGCGAGTAGGCTAAAATACGGATTTCAACAAGTTTTTCCAACTCAAGCAATCCAACCTCCATCCACAGGCATTCAAACAGTTTATCTCATATAAGCATTTAGCCACATGGTAATTATGCCATTATGTTAACATTCACACGCATGCGATATGCTAAAGCATAAATACTTACATTGTACTCCGTGCCAAAACAATAAACTAGTTAGCAAACATGCATGCTCTAGTTCATGTTAGAGTGACTAATGCATCGCATACCGAATGTGATTAGGATAGGCTCGGCTAACCCTAAAATGGCATGTGAAATGCAATCATTCGGTGCACGTATTCAAGTTAGATTTGAAGATACAATGCGGTTTGTATGATGTACCGAGCCCGGTGCGTGTAAGACAAATGTATGGATGCACGCATGCATTGCATAAGGTATGCTAAAATAAACGTGCCCTAATCTACCATCGTAAGCGAGTAAATAAAAGGGAAGAAAGAAGTGGGGGTTGGAAGACATACACACCACTCACACACGCTTATTACAGATTTGCCCTCGCTCGGAAGGACCAAAAGAATATACAAATTAATTAACTACGCAAGCTAATTAAATATTACAGATCAATTAAATTAACTAAACAAATTAATCAATTTAATTAAAACAGTAAAACCCTCGGGAAGCGGGTCAGATGCAGCGCATGCTCGAGACTTGCTCGGAATCGCACTACCATGCATAGTCTGCCTCTGTTTTCCCTGCTTTGCTCCTCTGAAGACTGCCAAAGTCTCAGGAATGCCTCTCAGGATACTGGGGGATCCCACCGGCTAAGTAGAATGACCACCGGCACTAGGATGTGGCCATCGGCACAAAATGAACCCATCGGCTGATGACTTACTGCCGGCCGGCACAAAATGTTGCCGGTCGGCAAACAATACCTGCAGAACCTGCAACTCACAGCAGCAGAGGGCAAAACTTGCATGGCAATACAATTCAAACAATGTATGCACCAATCATGCCCCCTATCATGTTTGTGACTCAAAGGAGCATGTGTCTCGATTCTCGGACCACCAATCACGCATTTCCATGCATGATGGCCCAAAGAACCGAGTGTGCAACTTTCATGTCAAATGAAATGCAAACCAATCAAACAAAACAAGGCCCAATTCCTATCACCAAATCAAGGAACAAGGCATGCATGCAAGATGCAATGCAACCTAGGCATGCAAGCTAAGGATGCAACATGGCATGACAAGGCACTTGTGCAAGCATACTAGCAAACATGAGGTAAGCATGCAACCAAGCAAATGATGGTCTTAAACATGATCTAGGTAACTCTAATTAGGCCTAAAATCAGTGGCCAAAACCAAGGAAATGAAGGCCAAAATGCACACACACATGCATGCAATCATGGTCCAACACCTTAAGCATAAACAAGGCAACTCTTAAGCACACTTAAATAGACCAAACAATAGACAATTAGCATGCAACACAAGCTTTGAAATTGCACAAAATAGAGGTGCCAAACCAACTAATTCAAGCAAGTAAAGCATGCAAATGGCCCAAGTACTTGAGGCAAGCCAAGAGGCTTAAACCAAGGTCAAACCCACCAAGCCTCACAAGGTTAAGGGGACTCAAAACAGGTCAAAGGCAGACCTAAACAACACCCGAGGAACACCTAGATGGCATCTAAATGGCTTGAATTCAAAAGCATGCACACATGCACTTTCAAGGAGCATACAACACAAGCTCATAAGGCGTTAAAGAGGCATGCAAGGCAAGCATACAAACATGTTAAAGGGACTGAAATAACATGAAAAATGACTCCAATCCACTAAATCAAAGCAAACAAAACATGCTATACACTTACATACTTAAGGCCAACAAGCCCAAAAATGCAAAGAGGCTATATAATGCATGCTAGGGTCGACTCAAACAACCTAAGACAGACCTAAAGCATGGCAAAATAAGCACAAAAGCTTCACAAATCTAAGCCTAAAACATGCTAAAACAAAGGCACACAACCTAAGGCATATTAAGGCAATCACAAGGCATTACAAGGTAGGTATGCAAGGCATGCATGGTACACCGAAACCAACTTAAAACCATGTTATATTATGGCAATATAAGCATGAAAAACAGTCATGGCATGCTCGACACACATTCAAACATAAGCTCCCTTAAGAGACCAAAAATGGTCCCCTTCAAGGACAACAAGGAGAGGGGGTGGCCCTCCCCTTTTGGAGGCTTCAAGGCACCATTCCCACCACTGAAATCCCTCAAGATTTCAGTGGTGAAGAGGCCCAAACACCAAAGTCTCGAAACTTGCACAAAATAGCACAAAAATGGAGCCTTTCAAGGCCTAAGGGTGGTCAAACACACCCAAACCACAAAACACTCTTAACAAACAACCAAGAGGGCCTAAAAACAGAACTTTTTTATGTTATACACTAAACACAAAAACAGCTCTAAGATAGGTAGAAATATGATGCAAAAATGGGGTAAAAAGGACTAGTTTCTTACCCTTGAAGCCTTTCTTCAACAATGGTGGTCTTGTTGCCTCCTTAAGCTTCAATCCAGTCAAAAATAGCAAGAACAAGCCCTTAGAACCTCAGTAGCCCAAGGAAGGTGAAGCACTAGGTGCTTGTGTGCAATAGTATGGACTAAAACACACACAAGAGTAATATAGAGATAGGATGTCTATTGAACCCTAACCCTAAAACCAGAGCTTCCTCTGTATTTTCTAAGCAAAAAGCTCTAATTTTTCTAACCCTTGAGCAAGGAAGAGGAGGGCTCCTCTTATAGAGGAGCCAATCTTGTAAACTTACAATGTAAGCTAACAAGAGGGGCATCCCTCCATACACGTGTATGGAGGGGAAGCAAATGCCAGCCAGCTGTTTCAAAATATCTCCAAAAGCAGCTGAACAGTAGTCGGCCGGCCAAAAATGTCATTTTGACAAAATTGATTGCCGACCAGCAACAAAGAGTGCCGACCGGCAACATACATTGCCGGTGGCAACAAAAACCAGCCGGTGGCCTCTAGCCACTGCCGGTGGTGTGTGGGGATGCCTCACAAGGCATTCCCTGCCCCTCCAAGGCAAAACACAAGTGTTTGGTGCAAAACCAGACACAAAACGGTCGAGTTCGGAGATCCTGAGACAAGGCGCGTAGCCGAGACCTCCGGGAACTCCAAACGAACACAAACATGGATAATCACCGAGTGTTCAAACGGTGACGTCCAAGTCTTGAGGACGGTCAAAAATGGGGTGTCTACACTTTCATGTTTTTGTATATGCCCAATGATAGGGCTGGGTCTGTATATATGTATGTATATAACCGATGTTCTGGTGTATGTTTTAGATTTTATTTGTCTGGTAAAAGTTTGTGATCCTGGCATGATAGTAGTAGCTCAATGGAGTTTGTTTCCATTGTCAAATTTTGATATTTAGTGCTTCCGTTCAGGCCCAATATATATATATAAAACAGGTTAAGTGTCTGTTTCTAAAGTGGTCATGCCCAAACTTCTAGGGGCGGATTTGGGCCGTGACATTATTCCCACCCTTTCTTATTTGTGATTCTTACATCACTCGGCCCTCAGGCTCTATTTTTTCTGAAAAAGCCCTTTTCTCACTTTTTCCCTCATCGCACATCTCTCTATTCTTCAATCTCTCTTCTTTTTATCCCTCCCCTGGGTGATTGATGGATAAACAGAAAGTTGTTGGTTCATGCCCAACACTGTTAGCTCGCAGCTATTTCTTCTGGTGGCGTCTAGCCAATGCCCCAGATGAGGGAGTGGAGTATCTTGACCCATTCCAATTCGTGCTTTGCACTTGGTTTGATACCTCGTTGCTCGGAGGCTGAGAGATCTTTCAGCCCTTTACAGACAGCTCCAGTTGTGCCCTCTTCTGGCAAGTATGCTGGCGATGGGGGAAAGACAGGAAGCCTGACTCAACTGTGCCCCTAGTTCATCATTTTGACCATTTTTTTTGGTTTTCTAGTAAAACAATTTTGACCAAAATGAGAGTTAGATTAGCATGCTTGTTCAATTTTCTGATTCAAAATCATGCAAGTCAGGCTATGAGCACTGAAAATTTTCCTTTTTTGGGTCTAAGAAATGGTTTAGTTTTGGAAAAGATGGAATAATTTTCAAGAAATTAGTCAACCTCAGTAAAAATTCTCAAAAACCGTTTTGGCAAACAGCCAGTGCTCAACGAGCACGGAACTTACTCTCGAGATGCGCAACCTCGGATCCGAAGGAAAATTGCCCCTTGCTTGAAGAGAGCTGCATGGCAACGGAAAGTTGCCCCTTGTTTGAATGGTGACTCATGGCAACGGAAAGTTGCCCCTTGTCTGGATAACGCCGCAGCATACTGTGAATAGTTCTCATTAGTGATGATCGCAACCGAACTCTCGGATACAGAGAAGACGAAGATGGTTAAAACCAATATATGGACACAGTCACTTTGAAAGTGTTGGTGGCTGGACTTTAGGATGAAGTTGCCTACATATCCCAAACATGGGAATCAAGCCTTACGTAGTTCCGGTCAAGGTACACTCGTATATTAACCCTCACCTTCTACGCTCTAACTTTTGCCAAGGCTGCCCTTCCGGGTTTTCAACCTTGCGAGCTTTGTTTTTCTTTTCTTTTCAATTCTTTTCTTCTTTTTTTCTTCTTTTCTTTTCATTTTCTTCATTTTTCTTCTTTTTTTTTTCCATTCTTTGCATTTTTCTTTTTTTGTTCTTTTCTTTTTTTCCTTGCTCTAACTTTTGCCTGTGTCGCCCTTCCGGGCTTTCGGCCCAGCGAGCCTCTCAAGGGTAAAAGTGTTGCTTGGTCCATGCCAAATGGTTTTTTGAGATCCTGAAGTCATCTGAATCCAAGAGAACGGCTGCTATTCGCTGACGACGCAGGAGTCCATCCAATGGGGGGGCTGAATTTGCCCCTAGTGTTGTGGATCGGAACTCAATTGTCCTTCAGCGCTACCTTCTTCTTTCTTCCCTTCTGGGATTTGGCATTCTTGCCGATTTTCGCCGTGGACTCTTCGAGTACATTCTCTGACGTCTTTTGCCCCTTGTTCAAAGGGCACTTCTGATCTGGCCATACAAGGCTCACATTGCGGTTGGCCGTTAAACATTCTGAATTCCTGTTCAAGGTTTTGAGAGCAAGGGGTTGAATCTTGAGGCTGAGAGCGATCCTAGGCTGCACAATCTCAAGAGCGATTCCACACAGGTCTTCCCAGGACTGCGCAAAACATTTTTTGAAAGCTTTTAAGAAAGCGACAAATCGCTCGCGCGAAAGACAATGTGGAGCCAATCTGGATCAAGCTAGGATCCTTCTCAGTACTAACGTTAACAAACATGATCTCATTCATTTAGGGCTTTGCATGCCTCTCTTTCTCTCAATTGGTCAAATTTTGCAAAACCCGAGGAATTCCTTCCTCTTTGTTTTCATCACCACAGTGTTAAAAAAAGTTTTGAAAAACTTAGGTCAATGCAATGAATTCGAGGTGCAAAAGAGTAAGTGAGATGCTCCGCCGTTTCATTCGAATCCTCTGGCACAACTAGCTCAAAGTAGCAATAAGCATGGAAACATGATAGCCGCAGCTGTTTCATTCAGATTTCCTGGTTGCAACTGGCTCCACAGCAGAGACAGACTCAAAATAAAGCAAAAGGATAATTACAAAACAAAATAATGATATCCGAGGCAACGACCCTGGAATCACCTGATTTCTATATAATGGGACTGACTCGATACAATAAGACAGACCCTTAAGCAAAAAGACTGACTCAAAACAAAGGGACAGACTCAAAAATAGAACCGGAGAACTGACTCAACACCCAAGCCAGAAATTACAAAAACCAGCATTCGCAAATGCTCAAAACAGTGTGTGCCAGACGCCACATCTGAAATACACCGAGCGCCGCCCGTAGGTGGTCCAACCCTTGATCACATACTTGTAGTAGCCTCGAAGTCCAACAGCTCTGTGGTGACAGACTTTGCTGAGGTAGGTGGGAGGATGACCTCATTGTTGATCAAGTCCTGTACTTCATGGCGAAGACGGAAGCAGTTATCGGTGCTATGACCGGTTTGCTGGTGGTACGTGCAGTACACAGTAGCATCATGGCCTGTTGGAAGATGACTAGGGAGAGGCCGAGGCTCAAGAGGTTTGAGATGACCTTTTTCCGCCAGGATTTGAAGTGCTTTAGACAAAGGCATGTAGAGGGCGTGAAAGACTCTGCGCCCTCGGGGCAGATACTTCGAAGTCTGTGGACCTTTGCTGGATGTACTCGAAAAAGGATCGGCAGTTGCTGCCTTGGCTCTCTGATCTTTTCTCGTTGCAGGGTTGGGATTGGAGGGAACTGTTCTGGCATGACGCGGCCTATCCCGATTTTTCGCCTGGCGGGAACTCCCCTCGGTTGGAGTGGGGAAAGCTTCATCCACAGTCTTAGCCACGACTGCGATTACTTGCTGCTTATTCAACCCTCCGGCTTTCAAAGCCTCGACTGCCCACAGTAGTTGTTCAACGGGATCAGCGTAGGTTCCCACTTTGTTATTACCTCTAGCCTCAGCTTGATCGAGGGTTTGGGTTGCTATATCAGAGTAAAACCCGGTTGTTGTGGACACGTCATTACTATAGCTTAAGACAACCTCAGGTTGGCTGAGCTCGATCACAATTTGCCCCAGTAACGGGGGCTCCTGCGGTACAAAATTCTTGGCATACGATGTAGTTGGTGGTGAAGCCGACATTCCGTAGGTGAGATCAGCCACAGACCTCTGGAGGTCACCAATCATTCCCATCAACTCAAACGTGGTGGGCTCACAAGCTTGAAACAACTGGGGTGTCCAGATCGGGTGCGCAGCAGGCGACCTGGGCGGATGTGGTACGTCAACATTGGCCTCATCCTGCAAGATGATTCCTTGGTCTAATGCGGCTGCCATAACCACAATTTCCTCTGAACTTTGCGTCATCATAAGTCCACTGAACTTGAACGGAGATGATGCAATCGATGACTGACGGATCAGGTATCTGCCTTGCCTCAGCGAAGGAGAATACTGGCTATTTTGTATTGAATCTCTGAACTGAAAGAGAAAACACACAGCATTTTAGCCCAACTTTATCAGAACAGACACAGGCATAGCTGAATAACGGTACTCTACTACTGATCACTGTTCCGCAAAATCACTGCCTCAAAAACTGAATCTGATACCCGCAGATATAACTGATTCCTCAAAACACTGATACTGGTGCCCGCAGGCCTGATACTCAGACTTGCAAACTGATATATGCATTCCCATGTAGAGGTCAACTCAAAAAGCACATAACAAGCAAGCAAGAGCCAAAACACCCCTATTTTGGGGTAGGGTTTCCCTGTCCTATTTTTGTCAGGAGCTAGGGTTTTAACTACGCACGCAGCGGTTTTAAACAACCTATAATTGGGTAGCAACCTGTCCTAGCAAGGAATGGTCACTATGGATTCCGAACATACACTAGGTCGAATGGTCAAAAGGGTGCCCCCGGTGACAACCGGGGTCTGTGTTCCCATCGTGGCAGAGCCCCGTAACCGGTCAGCCTTATGGCACGCTTCCCGAAGCGAGCCTCCGGCAAACCGTTCAGGAATAGCAGACGGCAAACACTGTGACTTAGGCGCACCAATGCACATGCAATGCAAAGAAACACATGAGTGTAATCAAAACAAGATATCATGAGTTCGAGTCAAGCTCTCTAAACTCCACAGCAGAGTAGCCCAGAAACTGTGGACGCGCCCTCGGGCCCCCGTGCTCTTCCACAGTTCGGACTCGTTTTGTGTCGGTTCTTAATCTGATCTCACAATGTGCAATGTGAGATTGAGAAATCACCAAAGAGTCCAAATCCGGCAAATCGTTTTGGAAAACAGGATTTTTGTAAAGAAGTGCCAAACATGGACTGCTTTGCCAGATACAAAGTCGCCACCAAAATTTTTTTTATAGGGGGAATTTAGGAAACCCTGACTCGTTGCCTAAAGCCACGTGTCCATCATCACCAAAGTTGCCTCGGCTCGGGAACTTGGGTACGATTGGGGAAGGTCAGCTATGAGCACCCCCGCTTGCCCGATCAAAGATCGGCCTCTACTGACCATGATATCTAGTTTTGAAAACATTATGCATTCTTATTCCGGTTAATTAGCTAATCTTACTATGTGATGCGCACAACACAAAAGTATAGACCAGAACGCCTAATTTCGAACAAAGCATTGCATATCCGCTCGTTTGAAAGACAGTTTGAAATTTGCTACTCGCAAGTAGGCTAAAACGCGGATTTCAACGAGTTGTTCCAACTCAAGCAATCCAACCTTCACCCACAGGCATTCAGGCATTAAATCAACTAAGCAGTTAGCCTCATGGCAAGCATGCTTTCATGTTAACATTCACACTCATGCGAGATGCTAAAGCAGAAACACTCACCTAGTACTCAAAGCCAAAACAGGGAACATGTTAGCAATCAGATGTATGATCCAAGTCCATGTTAAGGTGGCTAATGCATCGCAGGAAAAAACCAGCTAGAATAGGGTCAGCTAATCTATGGATGGCATGTGAAATGCAGCAGGTAACATATATTCAAGTTAGATTTGAAATGCTATGCAATTAGTCTGATGTGCCGAGCTCGGTACATGCAATACAAACGAATGGATGCACGCATGCATAGCATAAGGTATGCTAATCAAAACATGTCCTAATACTAACCATCAAAAGTAGGTAAGTAAAGGCGAGAAAGAATTGGGGGTTGGAAGACATGCATCACACACACGCACGCTTATTACACAATTCGCCCTCTCTCGGAGGGACCAAAAGAATAATACAAATTTAACTAACTAACAAGCTAATTAAATAGTCACAGACCACTTAACTAGTTAAGCAAATTAACTAAGCTAATAAAGCGGTAAAACAACTTCGGGAAGAGGGTCCAATGCATGCGTGCTCGGCTCTGCTCGGAAATCCACCACCATGAACAAGCTGCCTCTGTTTACACTGCTCTGCATCTCTGAAGACTGCACAAGCCGCAATGATGTTTCAGCATAACTCCCTGATCACTGTGGAAGGTCACCGACCAAGAGGAAACACCACCAGCCATGGTAAAGTGGTCATCGACTATCTATGATGCTCTCGGCCATCCATTGTTAGTCGATCGGCACTGAGAATGGTCGGTCGACCATATCTTCCTGCAGAAACCTGTTTTGACAGCAGCAGAGGGCAGACAAAGCATGGCAATGCATTTTCAAGCAAATGTTTGCACAACCATCCTCCCCATCATGCTATGAACTCAAGGGAGTGTGGCCCTCGACCCTCGGGCCACAATCACGCATTTCAATGCGTGATGGCCCAAGTGGCCAAGTGTACAATTTCAATGTTAAATGAAATGCACACCAAACAAACAAGGGACCCACACTCTATCATGGTGATTCAAGAGGCAAGGCATGCATGCAAAATGCAACCTAAGCATGTGAGCTAAGTATGCAATATGAGCATGCAAACAAACATGCAAGCATGTGAGCATGCAACAATATTCAAACATGTAACAACATGTTGAGTGACCAAAAGAGAGAATGCATGCCAAATGCATTACAACCTAATCATGCAACAACATGTCATGGATTGAGTACACAATGAGGCACAATTGAACTAGCATGCTACAACATGTAATTCACCAAATATGCAACAAGTATGTGACAACATACAAGGCAAGCATGCAACAACATATGGGGATGGACTTACACCAATTTGGGCAGATCTCAAATAGGCCCAAAACAGTGGCCAATATGCTAAGCACGTGAAGGTAAATGTACATACAAGCACGCATAGATACATGGTTCAAAACTTAAGCACAAAGAAGCAACTTTTAAGCACACTTAAAAGGAACAAACATGGACAAATGGCATACATTGTAAGCTTTGAAATCATGTTAGAAAAGGTGCCAAACCAATTAAACAAATCAAGCAAAGCATGCAACCAAGCCCAAAACTCAAGGCTAGCCAAGGGGCTCAAGCCATGACCATGCCAACCAAGCCTCAAAGGGCCAAAGGGACTCAAAATAGTCCCAAGGCAGACTAAACCAAGGTCAAAGACACACTTAGATGGCATCCAAATGTCCTATACATGGTGGCATACACAAGGGTCCAAACATGGAGCATAAGACATCAACCTTTTAAAGCACTAAAGGAGCATCAAATGCAAGCATACAAGCATGCCATATGGACTGAAATGACATAACTAACGGTGCCAAACCACTGAAATGATGCAAATAGAGCATGCTAGAGGATCCAATACTCAAAGCTTACAAGGGAGATTGCATGGTAGCTATACAAAGCAAGTCATGGGTGACCCAAATAACCAAAATCAGACCTTAAGTACACCAAAACATGCATAAAAGCTTCACAAAGCTAAGCCAAAATCATGCTAGAAAGTCATGGTACATCATGATGCATGTTAAGGCAATTTCATGGCATTACAAGACAAGTATGCAAAGCATGCATGGTGTGTCGAAACCAACTTAAAATAGTGCTATAACATGGCAAAATAACCACAAATACCAACTAAGACTTGGCCAACATGGACTTAATCAAGGTGCTCACACATGAGGCTAAAATGACAAGTTTTGAAGACAACAAGGAGAGGGGATGGCCCTCTCCTTATTAGGACCGCAAAACACCATCCCCACCACTGAAATCCCTCTGGATTTCAGTGGTGAGGAGGCCAATACAAGGTGGTCCCAGAGCTCACCAAAAATAGCACAAAAAGGAGGCCAAACAATGCCTAAGAGGGGGTAAACAACCCCAAACCTCAAAACAACCTTAAGCAAAGTTCAAAAGCAAGTAAAATCAAAACTTTTACTAGTTATACACTAAGCTTAAAAACGGATGCAAGATAGGTCAAAACCTTGTGCAAAAATGGGGAATCAAGGGGTAAGGTTCTTACCCTTGAAGACCTTCTTCAAAAGGAGAGTTCCAACAGCTTCCTTAGGTCAAAACCAGCCCAAGAACTCCAATAACAACCCTTTGGCACCTCAACAACCAAGGTATGGTGTAACACTAGGTGCCTTAGTGCAAAACTAAGAACAAACACACCTTATACACACACAAATCAAAAGGAGAGGGAGATATAGAGATAGGATAGATACAAGACTCCTAACCCTAAAACCAGACCTCTGGAACTTCTTGGAACCCTTGAGGAGGGAGGTGAAGCCCTCCCTTTATAGGAATTCCAATCTTGCGAAGCTTACAAAACAAGCTAAGCAATAGGGAAATCCCTCCATACACGTGTATGGAGGGGATGCATTGCGGATGCCAGCTATCACAACTGGCATAAAATATCTGCCAAAAGAAGATGAACAGTGGTTGGCCAGCCAAAAATGACAAATTGACCAAAGCAATGGTCGACCGACCAGAAAGAGTGCCGACCGGCCATCACCAATGGCCGGTAGCAACAAAACAGGGCTGGTGGCCTCAAGCCATGGTCGGTGAGGTGTGGGGATGGCTAACAAGCCTTCGTCTACCCTCAGAAGCAAAACAACAAGTGTTTGGTGCAAAACCAAGCACAGAACAGTTAAGTTGAGAGTTCCTAAGGCAAGGCACATAGCTGAGACCTCCGAGAACTCAAAACGAACACGAACATAGATGATCACCAAGTGTTCAAACGGTGACGTCCAAGTCTTGAGGACGGTCAAAAATGGGGTGTCTACACCCTCATTTGCGAATCTTCTGGTATCTCACTGGTAGAATATTTCAAATACCCCTTCATTTTACAATATGTTACACCCCTTTTGATATTCGAATTTTTTGAGTCGATACCTAACAACCCATGGCAATTGTTTATCATTAATGGAACAATAACCATTCCTGTAATACACTAATTCACATTGACAATCCATGGGGAAAACAAAATAGGCCTGCAAGATGTCATTGCCATCTAACCTCCGATCGTACACATTTACTCTAACCAACCCACTGGCATTGGGTGCGCAAAGGAGAGAATATTTTATCAACCTTAGTACTTTTTTGTTTATATCTCAATCTCAAATGAAAAAATAAATTAGGCAAAGCAAGTTCAATATAGCTGAAATCACTTGCTGAAACATCTTCAACAACACCAATTTTTATATTCTCCACTTCCATTCACTTGAACACTACAAATAAAAATACATAAAATTATAATTCTAAACAGTTTTAAAGTACATCTGACTCCTTAACGTAATTTTGCATTCTTTTCCACTAACAGTAGCAGCCACTAAGTATATCGCAGCATTCTGAATACTTCCTACATTTCCCAACATCGTATCTTTGTAGTTTGTCTAAACATCAACTTGGAAGAAACGATCCACAACCTTTATTCCGTGACGAACATACTCTTTGTCCTTGCCACCAACGAGCTTGAATCTTATTTTTTTTAGCATCTGAAACCTATCAAACTGGTCAAGTTCAGCAATCCAAGTCTCAGGATTACCGTTACCAACTCAAATAAATATCTTGTCAGGTGTGGAGACGGAATCTGAAGGACTATATCACTTATGACGAAAAACAAAACGTGGTGGACCACAGCTTCCTCTTTAGCCTTTTGTCCCAATTGAACATTCCCAATTAATTTTGTACCTTTAACCTCAATCTTGTCAAATTGACGGTCACCTCTTTTATTTCCTAACTCAATACCATTCAGCAATCTCGCCACACCTTTATTACCAAATTTAACGTCCCTTAATTGTTCATCGTACAGTTGTAACTTCCTTACTTCCCTCTTAGTCTTCTTAATATAATGGGGAATATTCTGAACGTACTGCTTGTGAACGTACTGGGCCCTAAAAGGTGCACGATCACAGTAACTAATGCTTATATTCACTGGTCGCCGATGTCCTTGAGCTCCAGTATGCAAGGGGGGTCCAATACTGACTTCTTATTACTCCTTTCATTTTTTTTATTATAAAAAACTCCAAATATTTTATCTGAACACTTCTACATGATCTGTTACCTCTATTAATCCTTTTGTTTAGACACCTTAGCTTTGATATTTTTTTCCTTCTTCTCCTCATACCCACAAACAAACTTCGCAAGAACTGACAGCTAGCTCTCTTCCCACAGTCTTATTTGCCACGTCAAAAAATGATCTACACACATTTGAGTAAAATGCCCGTAATTCTCGAGATATCTTCTAAGTAGTATAACATTGTATACCAATACAATCAACAAAAAAGAAAGACTGAAAAGGAGGGACAAAACAAGGTACCAAAAAAAAAAAAAAAATCACCACAATAGCTATCCCACTGCAAAAGTATATTCCTCTCCACCATCAAATGTTCTCTAGTACCAAATAAATAGCAAAATTGTCCCATGAGGAAGGACAAAGATTCCCCATTCAAAAGCATAATCATTTTCCTGCCTTTTCTTTATGTCACTCAGCGCCGGGGGGAGGGCGTTGGTAATATTAATACAGTGCTAACCAAGTGTGGGGCTGAGTCATCCGATAATCCGTCAAGGACTAGTGTCAGTTTTAAGCCATCAAATTGGGTGTACATAGTGTAAATTGAGGGGTTGTTGATCCAAAAAGTAGATAACTTCGTCGTTGGAGATGGAGATAGAGATGAAGATAGAGATAGAGATAGAGGTTTGGCATTGTTGAAGGGCGAAGAGGCTATGAAAAAGGTGATAATAGCAGCAGCAGCAACAACATAATAATAAATAGTACAACAACACAGACCCATTGGTAGTGGTCTATGTCTATACATTTAGAGCTCAAAGGGAAGAAGAAGAAGAAGAAGAAGAAGAAGAAGAAGAAGAAGAAGGTAGAATAAAGGTGAGGTGTTAAGTGAAATCCAGAGATTTCAAGGCAACGAAAAAGTGCATTTGACATCACCCTTATTACAGCCACTCTTTGGCCCTGTTTGATTAGCGGTATTCACACACTATAAGAAATTGCACTTTTGTCAACTAAAAATTTAGTCGGCAAAAGTTTTTTGTGACTAATTTTTTTGGTCGCCACTTTGGTCGCCAATACAGGGTTAGCAAAGACATTAATAATCTCATGAATTAATGTATGATTAGTTATTCAATTAAATTAGAAGGATAATTACTTTTTATGTATTCATTTTTTTTTCATGCCTGAGAATATGATCCCCCCCCCCCTCTCTTAATATTTAAAATTCATCAATTTCGTGAGATTGAATGCCTGTCGTATATATAATCCGATTAACATGTAGCCAAACATGGAAATGTGAGTTCATAAACTAACAATCCCAATCTTATGTTATAATCCTACTAATCAAACAAATCCATAAATCACTATTACAAGAATTATTATTAGAAATATCACTAGAGAGAATCTTGGGTCCTTGTCTTTCAAATGTTTTTCACATTCGATTCCTTTTGTTTGGTCAAAAAAATGCACGCACAGTAAGTTTTGTTTACATACACAAACGATTTTAAAAACCAAAATCCTTTTGGTTTGTGTATTTTAGGTGTAACATTACTACAAAAATATGTAAAATTATTATAAAACATGTAATTTTATTTTTGATAGTATTTATTAGAAAAATACGTAATATAGCTAAAAAAATACGTAACAGGATATATAATTTCTTGTACTTTGTAATCTCATGGAATAAATTCAAAAAATTAAGTAATTTTTTAGAATTTCATGAAAATGACCCTCCTAAATTATATAGTTAAAAAGAATGCCAACCATATGGGAAATCCCAAAATAAGACACCTCTTTCTTGATTATTATTATTATTATTTTCCAATTTGTCTCGTCTAAAAGGGGAAAGTCTATAGTATATTTTGCTCAAAAAATGCACGGTACATAGAAAATCAATGGCTAAGATTGAGCCATAGTTATGAGTCAAAATCATATTTCTTCATAACTATAATCAAATTGATCATAACTTAGTTATAATCACATCTCATAACTAACACCATTTTGTTCATGACTAATATCATAACCACTCCACTTTGATCATAACAAATATCACATATCTCATAACCATTGATCACATATCTCATAACTACTACCCACACGGATCATAACCACATCTCATAACCAACCCCTTTGAGTCATAACCGACATCTTATTTCTCATAACCACTAGTCACATATCTCATAACCCACATATTTTTGTTTATAACCACACCACTTTGATCATAATCAATATCACATATCTCATAACCATTAATGACATATCTCATAGCAACTACCTACATGAATCATAACCACGTCTCATAACTAACCCCTTTGAGTCGTAACCAACATCACATATCTCATAACCACTAGTCACATATCTCGTAACTAACACCATTTTGCTCATAACCACACCACTTTGATTATAACCAATATCTCATATCTCATAAGCATAACCAAACACCATTTGACTCATAACCACACCACTTTGCTCATCACCAAAATCACATATCATATAATCACTAGTCAAATATCTCATAACCATTACCCGCATATCTCATAATCAACACCCAACATCACATATATCATAACCACTAATCACATATCTCATAACCACACCACTTTGATCATAACCAACATTACATATCACATAACCACTAATCACATATCTCATAACCAAACACCCTTTGACTTACAACTACACCACTCTGTTCATAACCAAAATCACATATCTCATAATCACTAATCATATATCTCATAAGCATAACCAAACACCATTTGACTCATAACCACACCACTTTGCTCATAACCAAAATCACATATCATATAATCACTAGTCAAATATCTCATAACCATTACCCACATATCTCATAATCAACACCCTTTTGTACATAACCAACATCACATATCTCATAACCACACCACTTTGATCATAACCAACATTACATATCACATAACCACTAATCACATATCTCACAACCAAACACCCTTTGACTTACAACTACACCACTCTATTCATAACCAAAATCACATATCTCATAATCACTAATCATATATCTCATAACCATAACCAAGCACCATTTGACTCATAACCACACCACTTTGCTCATAACCAAAATCACATATCATATAATCACTAGTCAAATATCTCATAACCATTACCCGCATATCTCATAATCAACACCCTTTTGTACATAACCAACATCACATCTATCATAACCACTAATCACATATCTCATAACCACACCACTTTGATCATAACCAACATTACATATCACATAACCACTAATCACATATCTCATAACCAAACACCCTTTGACTTACAACTACACCACTCTGTTCATAACCAAAATCACATATCTCATAATCACTAATCATATATCTCATAACCTTTACCCACATATGTCATAACCACATCTCATGACCAACATCACATATATCATAACCACTAATGACATATCTCAGAACCAACACCCTTTGACTCATAACCACACAATTTTGATCATAACAAATATCACATATCTCATAACCACTACCTATATATATCTCATATGAATATCATTTGGCTCATAACCATACCACTTTGATCATAACCAACATCACATATCTCATAACCACTAATCACATATATCATAACCATTACCCACATATAGGGGTGTAAATTTGGCCCACGAGCTCACGGCACACCCGAAATCTACCCGCGCCCTGGGTGGCCCTAACTAGGCCCGAGCCTAATCCCAGCCCAAGACCCTAGGCTATGTGTTCTAGATCCTGGGTGTGTTATGGAGCGTGACCCATCCCCGTGAGCTCGGCCCGAAATTTTTTTTTCCTATCTGGCCTGACTCGACCCCAACAGCTCCCTGCCATTGTCAGTGCAATGGTCAAAAATTTTTAATTTTTTTTTTTTGAAACACTCATATAACTGTTAATTCCACCAACAACCAATTTTATTTTATTTTTTATTTTTATATATATGAATTAATCCTCCCTCCCAAGTCCTATAAATACCACCCCTCTCTCATTTTATTTCTCACAAACAAATCTCTCTCTCAAATTCTTCTTCTCTCTGAACTCTCAACCCTCAATTAATTTTGAAGTCCCATCCCTAATTGACAATTGCAATTGATCACCTATCTCTATTTTAGATTTATTTTTAGTTATAGTATCTTTATTAAATATAATAGAAATTTTGATGCAAGACTGACTGACAGTACTTGTTGAATCTGTGCAGCTTTTGCACTTTCCTCTCGAAGTACTTCTTCCCCCTCGAGACTGGTTGTGCCATGGATCACATTGATGACTAGTCGAAGAGGAAGCTCGGCATTTGGTTGTGGTAGGGGGTTACCCTATTTAGTCACGATCTTGTCTGGATCAACATACTCTTGGAAGTGTCCAGCAGCTACCAAATCCTCTAAATGTTGTTTCAATGCTCTGCAGTTTTGGGTCATGTGCCCCCTATCTTGGTAATAAGTACACCTTAGCTTTTGGTTGGGCCGAGCTGGATCTCCTAACATCTTTGGTGGCCAAACAAAGTATGGCTCTCTCTTAATTTTCTCCATAATACGATAGATAGGTTCTTTGAACACGGTGATGACTGCTTTGTGGGATTTAGATTTGTCTACCTCGTTCACTGCAACTTCTCGAGGATCTCTTCAATCTGCTCTTTGTCAATCTCTTGGGCTCGACTGCTCGACTAACGCTACTTCGATAAGAATCTGATCATCTTCAAGACGAGAGTGCTGCTCAATTTTTGATCATAAATCCTTCTGGGAGGTAGCTGGGTGCTTAGTAAGCGATTGCCTCAACTTGCTTTCAGGACACAAACCATGCTTGAAAGATATTACTGCCATCTATTCGCTACAAACATTCTCCTCCAACTCATTGTATTCTTCCCAGTACCTCCTTGCGTAGTTACGCAACGTTTCCTTCTTTTCCTTCCAAAGGTCGAACAAGGTGTTTGCCTCCTTTGGGATTTTGGTGTTATAAACAAATCTGGCCAGGAATTCTTCAGAGAGTTGTTTCCAGTCATAAATCAATCCAATAGGGAGATGATCGAACCATCGGAGTCCAGACTCTCCCAATCTAGATGGCAAGACCTTGCATATTAGTGCCTCATTTCGGTTCCATAATGACATCATCTGGCGATAGTGGCTGATGTGTGTAAGCAGATCTGACTTCCTATCATATGGTGTAAACTTTAGCGAGGTGAACTTCTTGGGGGGTTTCATAGCTTCAATGTCTGGAGAGAACAGAGAGGAAACAAGCCAATCCAGTGTTTAGTGCTTCTTTTAATAAACAGTAAGATCAAGATGCTAAGCTTCTCGTTTACATTGTCGCTTATTTTCTCTGTTCCTGATCAACTAGGTATGGAGATCATGAGGACGAAGAGGATACTCCATCTGCTAGTTGATCATTTTTTGCTTCTTACCCCTTTTATGGCGTGAACCACGGGTGTGGCTGCTCGTTGCTTCACTTTGCACAGGAATTGGCTGACTTTGCTAGCCAGAATCATTTTTAGGGACTTTCTTCACTGGTGGTTCCAATGATGGACTTCTCTGACGCAAACGAGAAGGTTCTGCATTGGTCCTCTTCTACATCGAGTTGCCCATTATCTTCTTGAGCTGTGCTTTCAATTCTTATATCTCCATCCCCATGGAATTAATGATACGATCTCTATAATCTTTCTCTAACAAGAAATAGTGGGAAGACCCTCTAGCAGAGGGCTGGCCATGCTCAACAGAGTCTAGAGTTTGATTGTTATTTCCAATTTGCTCCTCCTGAACCGTTGGCAGTGCCAGACCCTTATCCTTCGTCTTTTCTATTAGCGAAGTTGATGCAGAAGGTGGAATATCCTCAATTCTCATTGCTGGAATTAGATGTAGAGCTCAGAGATGAAGAATCCATGCTTACCGCACCAATTGTGCGTTCCAAATCCTGCACTAGATGAAAATGGATCGGAACTCCACAGCTGAGTGGACTATCTAGGAACTAGGGACCTGCAACACAAGACACCGTCAAAGTTGCCAGGCTGGGGTTGGCCAAAAAACCCCTCCGACGTGAAAGTGAGTGATCGGAGAAGACAAAGGGCTCTCCTTAGGTGTAGAGAGAGGAATGGAAAGTTTGTGTTCAGTTTAAGTGAATAGAGTTGGGTTCAGTTCTGTTCGATTACCTACAATGTGAAGAGAGTGTGGTTTATATAGAACACTTTGCTTGTTGCCCAAGGTGGTTTCATGGAACTTTGATGCTTCAAGTCTTCCTTTAGCATTGCTCAAGGTAGGGGACCACAAGGTAGTTGATGGTGAATCCATGTGCTCATTATAACCATACATATAACAGATCACATTCCTTTGGTTAACTGTTTTCGTGATTCTAGGGAGAAGGGACCAGCTGAGGTGGCCACCTTTATGTTCATGCATTTCATAGCTTCCAAATTCCTTTGAGAGGTTCCCTTGGCTTGGTACCGTCATGCCTCAGCTCGATACCTTGTAAGACTGTTCGTAGAGATAGGTTGGCCCATTTGGATATCTCAATGTGTGGTCGACCTACTTTCGTTCTAAAGATGGGTTCGGCCTATCAGTTCGGTCTATGAATTAAGTTCAGCAGCTTGGCCCAACCCAGCATCGCGGCCAAGTTGGCCTTTCCACTGTGAGTTGGGCCCAAGTGCTTGAGGACTTGGGAAGACTGTTCTTCATAGAGATAAGCTTAATTGACTGGCCTACACATTGGTCTAACTCACTTGGGTTTGGGCTTAGTGTATTGGGTCGGGTTTGGGATCCGGGTTTGAGTGCCCATGGTGGCATGACCCACAACCCATGTAGTGACCCTATCAGTTTGAATTTCAAACCACTTTATCCTAAGGATAAGGGTAAATAACCCATAATCTCATCTCCTTAGGAGATAGAGCTGTGGATGGTTACATCTCTTGTATCTATACATATTACGTATAACATGATATGGATTTTAATCAAATAGGTTTTTTTTGCAAAAAAGCCTCTCTCTAGCTCTCCGCCATGTGACAACAATCGTGAATAGTGTGGGTAGTTCTCTAGTAGTTCTATCTCACTACTGGGAATTATTCGAAAACATCAATGCAGGCATATGATTCATTCACATGATCCATGCATTCGGCTTGAGCGTAAAAAGGTATACCTAGATCCATTTATTGTCATGGTGTATCATTTATTATTTTTCCTACACCACTATTTTCATACTAATCAAACTAAGCTGAATAAAGTTGGATGGTTGAACAAGGAACACAACTCAAGCCTTGGTGCAGCTTTCCTAACCATAGAGGGTACTGACGTGAAATTCACCATTGCAAAAAGGAAAACTGCATTGTTTTGTTGCTCTCCTTGTTCGTAGCAGTTTTCCTAGCCATAAATGGTACTGATGAGAAATTCAACATTACAAAGAGGAAATCTGCATTGTTCTGTTGCTCTCCTTGTTCGTAGCAGCTTTCCTAGCCATAAATGGTACTGATGTGAAATTCATCATTGCAAAAAGGATATATGCTTTTGAGCTAGAATAGCACTACTCTAACAATTTTAGGAAAGTGATTATGTGTCTAATAAATAATCACAAGCTAGATTTCTCTGCTTTACTTTTAATTTACATATTTATAGTAAAATTATTATAAAAAAAATTTTAATAGTAATGTTTATGGTTTATTATATAAGATTCCCCAAACATCTTGTAACAAAGCAGATGACAGCAATGGAGTGAGTTGCAGAGCACCAACATCTTGTTTGGTACAACTTTTGGCAAATCGAAAGTTAATAATCAGAATGTAGAAGCTAAAGCAATTTTCACAGCTGGATACCAATTTGATTAGAAATTTAATTGTTGACTTAACCTGCACTTTATATTGACCTTCATTGAGATGAACAAAACAGAGCAACTCTGCAGTAGCAATTACTTAAACAGGCTTGCTTGCAACTAACTACTCTTCATGTTTGTGTATTCATTTTATTTGACTTGTCAGCCTTCACAATCAAGTAAGTTAAATTCTTTAGCTCTATGAGCTTGTGATGTTTTGAAGCTTTGTAGGACAATGGAGTACTTTCAGAGTTAAACTAGGCCACTTAAGCTAATGAAACAATTAGTGGCCAAATTTAAGTAGTTCCTAGAACAAAGTGAGAAGGATGGAGAAGGACAGAGAAAGTTAGATAGAAACTTGCTTCTTGAGAGCTAGAAGAGAAAGTTAGAGAAGAGAAAGACACATGGGAAGAAAATCAAAGGAAATTCAAATTCATTCTTTTGAACTTAAGAATTGAATACTTAGGTGATTGAGAAAACCTTAAACGAGTTGGTTAAGTTAAACAAATAACATTAAGCTATAATTACTCTGTAAAATATCTTTCTTAGAGGCTAAGCCATATTAGTTTGAGTTAAACATGGCCACTTATGCTAATGAAACTATTAGTGGCCTAATTTAATTTGTTCCTAGAACAAAAGAGAGAATGATGGAGAAGGACAGAGATAGTTAGAGAGAATCTTTTTTCTTGAGAGTGCGAAGAGAAAGTTAGAGAAAAGAAAGAGACATACAAATAAAGTCAAAGTGAATTCAAATTCATTTTTTTGGACTTGAGAATTAAACACTTAGGTGATTTAGAAAAACCCTAAATGAGGTGCTTCAATTAAACTAATATCGTTAAGTTACAATCACTCAGTAAATTGCTTATCATTTATTTTCTTAAAATAGCTTGATTGTATTGCTGTTAGCCACTTTTGGCCCAACTGCAATCCACACTTGCCACATTATCGTACCATATCTACTGTAAGCTAGTGGTGGCTCAAGGGCTAGGCAACTTAGGCACATGATTAGGCCCAAGTAAAGGAGGACCCTACTTATTGTATATTCATTATACAATATGTATATATTAGTCGAAATAATTCTCCAAAATAAAAATAAAAAAGTAGCTGAAAATCTCAGTAAATAAAAGACCAAAACAACACATTAGTGAAGCTTTTGTAAATTTTGCATCCCTTGTGTCGGCCATTGTTGCTGACTACATTCATGTGGTTTTGTATATTCTATGGAACTAATGATGGAAGAACTTGAAGAAATAAAACTGGTGAATATTATTGAGTGAGTTGAAATTTTATCACTGGAAGAAGACACTACCTAAAACACCATTAATCCTGGTATCATGGAGTGTGATTTGGACAAATAAAAATCATGGATTATAGTTCACTACATAAAGAAAGAAATAGAAAACCTTTAAACAATTAGCTATAATTTGTTTGTTGGAGTATGCTTTCTTTACCTTGGTCCTAATAAAGCTGATGCAAATAAAGGAGTAGCAACTCCAATGGCATTCTCTTGGTGACTAGTAGCTGTGATTGCTCTTGGTAGCACAGGAGTTGTGAAGCTATAATCCAAATTGCTTTCAACATTTGATGAACCCTTCAATACCGTAACCATCGCCGACATGGAAGGCGTCCTCAAAAAATCACTTTGTAGACACCAAACAACAACCCTCACCATCTCCATAACTTATTCTCTGTCTGTATGTCATCATTATATTTATCAACGATATCCAGAAGTTGTTCATCTTCTACTTTCCTCTTAAACAGGCTTAGTAAGTGCATATCTTTCTCAGGCTGAGACCTATCTAAATTTTTTGTGCCCACACAATATTTCCAAGACCATGACACCAAAGCTATAGGCATCTACTTTCTCAGTGATAATTGAATTCACCCATTCGGGAGCCAAATAGCCTGGTGTTTGCCTCATCATTGTTAGAACTAGGCTTTGGTCTTTACCAATTAGTTTTGATAATCTAAAATTAGAAATTTTTGCATTGAAGTATTCATCTAAAAGAATGTTTTGGGGTTTGATATCCAAGTGAAATATTTTTTTGCTTACATTCCTCATGGAAATAGGTTAGTCCCCTAGCTATATCCATGATGATCTTCCATCTAGATTGCCACTCAAGAGTGAGCTCCTGGTGCCTGTGGAAGATCCATGTATCCAAAGATCCGTTGGACATATACTCATTGTTGGAAATCGATTGAGGTGTGATCAAGTGGGTCTAGATTCTTTGTAATAAGATCTTTACACCACAAAAAAGAATGACAAAAAATCATTAAGAATTGAATGAGAAATTGTCTCATAAAGTTGGCTTCATGAATGAGGTATTGGGAATGGTGTGTAACTACATATCCCACATTGATTGTAAAGGAAAGCATAGGTATTTAAATCCCAAGTTTTTAATAAGGGTGTGAGCCCTTTGCGGTATCCAAATTTTCCAAAGGAAGGGATTTATGGATGCTTCAAGGATGGACTTGGTCCTGAGGCTTGTAAAATGTTTGGGTTGGGCTGAATTGGTGGTCCACTAGCCTAATCTTTTTGGGCTAAGTCAAATTGGCAGCTAATACAAATATACACACGTGTATATTGTGTGTAGCCTCTACACTTGAGATGGTGATTTACACCATCAGTTTTGTTGTATCTATTTCAACAGTTTTGCATAAATGAATTCTGCATTTGTTGCTAGCCTTCATAGTTGAAAGGCTCCTCCTCTCTCCCCCTTGTGTATAAATAGAGACCTCCCTCTTTGGTATTTTTACACAAAATTTTTTGCTTTTGAATTATTTAGAGACCTCCCTCTTCCTGTGTGAGAGAGTACTGCCATTTTTAGTTCGCCAAAACTATACAAAAGATGCTTTCGACTTAGCTAGTTCCGACCGTCGTATCTTGGAAGACAAACGCCGGCATATCTCTAACACCTACGATGAGGCGGCAAATCTGTTTTAAGGAAATTATGGTATCACACATGTTTCGGTTTGCTTCCTATTTCTTATTTCATTTTATTGTTTTATTCCAGAATATTTGTTATATATTTTTGTGCATCAAATTATAATCTCCAGCATAAAGTAGTTCTATCATTTCATGTTCTGTAATTTGAATCTAATTTAAATATGAATATGTTTATTTTATTTAAATATACATTTTGTACAATAATTTTAAAACAGATTCTATACTTCTCATGAAATTAAATAAAACAGATTCATAAGAGTTTGTAATAGTTTCATTCTACATTCTCTGTACGAGTTCTTTGTTTCTGTTATTGGTATAAAACAGGCACTGCTTTGTTCATTTTCGGAGAACCGGAACAGACCTCTTTCCAATGACATGAAGTTCAGGATTAGATATAGGGAAATAAAATACTTTTCACATGCTGTTGGTTCTAGGATAGTTGTTTTGTTTAGTAGTAAAATAAATATAAAAAATTTAAAAAAACAACAAAAAAAGAAGAAAAAAAAAACGTCCAAGTGGCTTCTTCCGAAAACCAAACCCACCACTGTTTCACCTATATGCAGTTTATGTTTAGAATTTCAAATTTATCTAAGCAAATAAATATATGTCTCATGATGTATGATGCTAGTAGAGTTGTATAATTTTATGTGCAATATTGATTTTTAATTTTTTATCATGATTTACATGTTTTTTTTATCTTATAATTTTTTTTAATTTTCATAATAGCTTGCTAATTATCTTCTATAAACTGCATGCTCATTGGTTTTTAAATTTTTAGTTTTATTTGCATGCTCTTTATTTCTAGTTTTTTAGTATAAGTTACATGCTTCTTATTATTTCTAAGTTTGTAGTTTAATTTGCATGTTAATTATATTTTAGATTTCCTAAAATTATTTACATGTTATTTGCATGCTTATTGCTTCTAGTCTTTCTAGCATTATTGGCATGTTTATTGTGTAGTAATTTTATATAGTTTTTATTTATTTATTTATTTATTTTGTAACTTGTCTAACATTTTTTTCTTTAGTTATGCGTGCTATTAAATAGATTGCTAGGAAGGGAAAAAAAAAAATTGGTTGCATTGCATGAATTTATAGTTTCCTTAGATTATTTATTTTGGTTTGTTGTGCTTTTTTTGCTAATTTTCTTTATAGGCATACCTATGCGAAAGGAAATGGGAAAATAAGAACAAAACAAAATACATAGTATTTCGGACTGTAAAATTTGGACTACTAATCTTTTTGTCGAACAAAAATACCTAAGCATGGAAAGAAAGTTTTTTGGACTTAAAGAATCCTTATTTCGATTGGTTAATTTTTTTGTATAATTGAAGCAATTTTTGTGTGTGTTCTAGTAGTGGTTGAATTACCTAATTCTTTGTAGCAAGTTTAGTTGGCTATAAGTTTTGTAGCAATTTTGATTCCGTGTAATTTGGGCAGCAATATTTAAATTATTTGTTAGAACTTAGTTTGTTTTAACTTGATTTATCCCCTGAAAATTTTAATTCTAAATTTGTTTTCCATGGACAAGAAGTCAACATCCTCTCGAAAGTTTTGTTTAAGATTAATTGGGTCTTAAGTGGAACTAGTGTGACCCCTTTGTGGAAACTTTCCTGACCATGTTCGATTTTGAAGTTAGTGATGAGATTAGTTTTGAATTAAATTTCAGACTTTGAGATTTTCTAGTGTCAAGTTTTGTTTACGGAAAAATAGAATAGTGAAATTTTGTTGTATTTTTTAGAAATGGCAATTGTGACTAATATTGTTGCTGTTGTAAATGTTGGTGGGGATCAGAACCCCGGGTCAACTGGCAAGATAACCCCTGTTGTGATCTCTGTGGTCAATCATGTTACTACTCCTACTGTTATGGGGGGACTGTTTAACCATCATGAACGCCGAGAGAAATTCGCTGGCGTGAATTTCAAGATGTGGCAACAAAAGATGTTGTTTTACTTGACAACTCTTAGCCTTGCGAGAGTTTTGAGTGAGGATCCACCAATCATAGAAGAGAATGAGCAAGACAAGAAGAAGCTCATGACTCTAAATACTTGTAAGCAGGTGGACTTTCTTTGGTTGAATTATGTTTGAACAGCTTGGTACATACACTATTTAATGTGTTTGATGCTAAGAAGTCAGTAAAGAAGTTGTGGAATGCATTGGACAAGAAGTACAAAATTGAGGATGCCGGGGCAAAGAAATTTGTTGTTGGCTGGTTTTTGGATTTCAAAATAGTGGACTCCAAAACCGTTGTTAGCCAGCTCTAAGATTTTCAAGTAATTTTGCACGAGATTCATGTAAAGAGAACGCTGTTAAGTGAATCATTCTAGGCAGTTGCTTTGATTGAGAAGCTGCCTAATGGCTGGAAAGACTTCAAGAATTACTTGAAGCACAAGCAAAAGGAAATGACAGTCAAAAAGCTCATTGTCAGGCTTCGAATTGAGGAAGATAACAAGAAGAAATGAAGGAGTACCTCCATTGTTAAAGCAAATGTGGTTGAGCATGGCCAGTTTTTTAGGGCCAAAAAGAAGAAACTAATCAACAAAGGCTCGAAGTTGGGGCCTAAATGTGGTGTCTTCAAGAGGCCAGTCTACAAGGTGCAGGAAACTACTTATAGGTTCAATGGAAAGTGCTTCAATTGTGAAAACGATGGGCATAGGGCAGTTGATTGCCGCAAGAAGAATAAGCCATACAAGAAGAATCCTCCACAAACACAAAAGCCGAGCTCACATGGCTGAAATAGAGGATCTTTCACAAGATGTTGGTGGCATGCACCTTTCAGCTGTCGTCTCTGAGGTGAACATGGTGGAGTCCAACCCAAAGGAATGGTAGGTAGACACTGGGGCCACCTGCCACATCTGTGTTGAGAAGAAAATGTGCATAACTTTTGAACCAGTTTTAAACGATGAGAAGTTGTTCATGGAAAATTCTGCAACCTCAACTGTTAAGGGGAAAGGCAAAGTAGTCTTGACTTCAGGAAAAGAGCTGACTCTGAACGATGTCATGTTTGTGCAGGAAATTCGTAAGAACCTTGCGTAGACTCAAATTTCTGCGCACGGCCCCCTTTCGGAGAGGCGCAAATTGGTCTCCTACAGTTTGGACTCCTGTCATGGTTCTGAATCTAATCTCACAAAGTGCAATGTGAGATTAATAAACACCAAAGAGTCCAATCTGGCAATTCAGTTTGGAAAATTGATTTTAGATCAAATAATGCGAAAACTGGACTGTTTTGCTAGATTACAGAGTCGCCATCTAAATATTTTATTTTGGGAAATTTAGAAAACCCTGACTCGTGCCAAAGGCCACGTGTCCGTCATCACCAAAGTTGCCTTGGCTCGGGAACTTGGGTACGAGAGGGGAAGGTCATGAAATGAGCACCCCTGCTCACCCGATCAAAGGATCAGCCTCTACTAACATGATATGTTGTTTTATAAACTTCATGTGTTCTTATCCAGTTATTAGCTAACTTTACTATGTGATGCGCACAGCATACAAGTATAGACTCAATCACGAGAACTGGAATAAAACAACTCATGTTTGTTTTTTAAAATGGTTTGAAAGTGCTACTTGCAAGTAGTCTAAGGCGCGGATTTTCCACCCTCAAGTGGGCTTAAAACATGATTTTGCCACTCCTCAAAGTGGGCTTAAAACTCACAATCATCGAGTTGTTCCAATTCAGGCAACAAAGCCTTCACCCACAGGCATTCATGCAGTTAATCACTTAAGCAAATAGGCTCATGGAAAGCATGCTATCATGGCAACACTCACACTCATGCAAGTATGCTAAAGCGTAAACACTTACAGTGTACTCCAAGCCAAAACAAAAAGCTAGTTAGAAATCATGCATGATCCTAGCTATTTTAAATCTGTTTAGTGCAACACATGCAATAATGCAACTAAATAGGCTCGGCTATCTAAGATAGCATATGAATGCAACAATTGATACACGTATGCAACTAGGTATTGAAGTATGATGCAGTTTGAATGATACGCTGAGCCCGGTGCATGCAAGACAAATGAATGGATGCAAACATGTAAAGCATAAGGTATGCTAATCAAAACGTGCCCTAAACTAACCATTGAAAGCGGTTAAATAAAAGGGAGAAAGAAGTAGGGTTAGAAGACATGCACACACACACGGATGCTTATTACAACATTGCACCCTCTCGCAGGAGGGACCGAAAGAATAAGCTAAGCTACTCTAAGCTAAGCTAATTAACTAATCTAATTAAACTAATTAGACTAATTATTACAAAAAAATCAAATGAATAACTAGTAAATTACTGACTAATTATTACAAAACAACTAATTAACTATGCTAAGCTAATTAGCTACAAGCAAACTAGTTAACTAATCCAAGCTAATTAATTACAACACAATTGAATTTGCATAATTAGCTAATCTAAGCTAGTAAGAAGAATATTACAAAACTTGAATTGGATTAGCTACGCTAACTAAGTAAAGTAATGTAAAGTTGCCTCGCGGGCGAGGGGAACATGCATGCTCGGTTGGCGTCCGCTCGGAAATCCATTGCTTTGCGGTCAATTGCCTCGGTTTGCACTCGCCTAGGTTTCTGAACATTGAACCAAACTCCACACTAGTTTTGCTCCAAAGTAGGATCTTTTTTGCAAAAGGATGGACTGGTGGCTGGTCGGCCACAAAAAGTGGCTGCCAGCCACCTCAACTGGCTGACCGACTAGTGAAAGTGGCCTGTCGGCTACCTCAAGTAGCTGGTCGGCCACTTACTTTCCCAAATTTCTGGTTTTGCTACAACAAAGAACTACAGAGGCACAACAATGTATTTGCAAGAAAATGTATGCACTGCCACTCTCCTCATCATGTCTCAAGCTCAAAGGAGTGTGGTGCTTGGCTTTTAAGCCACCAACCAAGCATCTCAATGCATGATGGCCAAAAATCAAGCTTGTACAAGCCTAGTGAATGCACAAACAATACACAAAAAGCCTTCCCCCCATCATGCATGATCAAGGGTGTTGGCAACTAAGAAATGTGATACGTTTCATCATTTCAAGTATGAAACTTCTCGCATTTCTTGTATTTGGATTAACGTCTGATCCAAACGCATGCAATGCAACACAAATATGTTATCTTGGCGTGTTTTACTTGGTTGATTCTTGTTTACACATTTCAGATTACCGATTAATCCATTAACCGATTAAGTCCAATGTGAAAAGTCCACTAATTGGAAAGATGGTCTAAGCCGCAAGTGCCTTGAGCATGAAAGAGGTTTCATACTGTTGGTTAGTAGAAATCCTCAAGAGAGGATTAAAACCATTAGGCATGCGAACCTCAATTCCACATTCAAGCCATCAAGGGGCTCAAGACTACTTTCAAAGCGAATGAAAGATTGACACAATGGTGTGCAATGACATATATTTCAGCACTAAAATCATATGCTAGTGGCTCAAAATCATGCAAACAACTCATGTAATGCATAGTTAAAGGCTTAACTCTTTAAGCTAATGGAAAGGGTTATACTACAACCTCACAACACAAGCCTCAAAAGGCCAAATCAACTCAAAAGAGATGTAAAGCATGCCAAAGCGAAGGCTAAATCATGCTGAGATTGAAGCCTAAAAGGGAAGAAAATCATGCTCACAACTTGGCTCACAAGCAAGGCATAAAGCACCGCTCTCAAAAGCATTTAAAGAGTGATATCTGTGAGAGCTTGACAAAGGAACATGCTCTGAAATCACATGATAAACGATGCCATATCATGCAAATAACTCAAATGAAGCATGCTAAGAGCCTTAAAACACAAAGCTAGTAGGGCCATTTACACTATAGCTATACAAAGCAAAGCATATGTGACCAAGACCACTTGAAACAGAGTTAAAGCATGCTAAATCAAACCCAAAAACATGTTGGGGTCAAGCTAACACAAGCTAGAACGATAGGCTAAAACAACAAGCACACTGGGCTAGTAAGCAAGATTGCACTACAAGGGTAAGAAGCAAACAAGAGGTGCTCCGACCAGCCAAAAATAGAGTTATAACATGTTAAAATATGGCCAAAAACATGCTTGAACTAAGCTAACATAAGCCATAAAAAGATGCTACTTTGTAGTGCTAACAAGGCATGACATAGAGAGACAAGGAGGGGAGGCCACCCCCTCCCATTTTGGACCTCAAAACAAACTTTCTACCACTGAAATTCCCCTGGATTTCAGTGGTTAAAAGGCCAAAAAGAGATTGTTTCAAAAACTTTAAAGGATGGCACAAAGCTTAGCAAATAGGCAATAACAGAGGGTAGACCACCCCAACTCCAAGAAAGACTCAAACCAACATTTTTAACACTTAAAAATAGAGGTTTTTGTAGTTGACAACTAGGCCAAAAACAGCATGCAAAGGTGGCCAAGCACTTAAGCAAAACAAAGCTTAAAAGGGGTAAAGCCTTACCCTTGAAGCACAGCAGCAAGCAACACAACTTCTAAGCCAAAAAAATAGCTTTAGGAGGTCCAAACAAGCCTTAAGGAATCTCAGCTCCAAGGTCAAGATGTTTGGCTAAGGGGGTTTTATGCAAGAATGTGAAGAACACTCACTTTCAAGCACAATATGGCACAATATATATATATATAGAGAGGGAGGAATGTAGAGAGAGTGAAATTTTTGCTTCTAAAATTTTAGAACCCCTCTAAAGGGGGAGGGACCTCCCCTTATATAGAAGAAGCAAGCAAAACTTGCTTCATCCCTCCATACACGTGTATGGAGATGAGCCTCAGTGGCCAACAACTGGCTCAAAAGATCTGAAAATATATGAAAAAAGAGAAAATTGGCCGTCGGCTACTTCAGGTGGCCGACTGGCTACCTCCCCTAGCCGACCGGCCACTTCAAGTGGCTGGCTAGGAAGAAAAGTGGCCGGCAAGTACCAAAAGTGGCCAGCAAGGCACTTCTCCCCTCCAGGCAAGAGGTACCAAGGTTTGGCCCAAAAACAAGGCCAAAACACAGAGGGTTAACAGGCTCAAAGACAAGGCACTCAGCTGAGAACTTCGGACACTGAAAACGAGCGCAAACATGCACAATCATCGCGCACACAAACGATGATGTCTGAGTCTTAAGGTCGGTCAAAAATGGGGTGTCTACACCTTGTCTCAGGGTCTCTCCTAAGCAAGCATGGCATCCGCATGGTTTTTGAATATGATAAGGTCGTGTTGACCAAAAGTGAAGTTTATGTGGGAAAAGGATATATGTCAGGTGGTATGTTCAAACTCAATGTAATGACTATTATCCCGAAAGTTAATGAGAAAGTTTCCTCTTCTACTTATATGCTTGAGTCCCATAAATTGTGGCATGGTGGACTAGGTCATGTGCATTTTGATTTTTTGTATAGATTAATTATGTTAGATAATACCATCTTTCAAGATTAATCCAAATCACAAGTGTGAAACTTGTGTAGAAGAAAAATTGACTAGGACTTCATTTCATCCTATTGAAAGAAGTATGGAGCCTTTAGATTTAGTGCATAGTGATGTGTGTGACCTGAAAGTCGTACAATCACATGGTGACAACAAGTATTTTATCACATTTGTTGATGATTGCACTAAATATTATTATGTGTATTTGCTTAAAAGTAAAGATGAGACGATTGATAAATTTATTCTTTTTAAGAATGAAGTTGAGAATCAACTAAGTGGGAAGATTAAAGCTTTGAGAAGTGATTATGGTGGAGAATATGAATCGCTGTTATTGAGATTTGTGCTCAATTTGGAATTATCCACAAACTACAGTGTCTTATTTCACTTAGTCAAATGGTGTTGCTGAAAGGAAAAGTAGGACGTTAAAAGAAATGATAAATGCAATGTTGATTAGTTCTAGGTTGCCACAGAACTTGTGGAGGGAAGCAATTCTCTCTATGAATTATTTTCTAAATAGAATACCTTAGAAGAAAGTGGGCAAGACTCCGTATGAATTGTGGAAAGGCCGCAAGCCTTCTTATAATTTCCTACGAATGTGGGGGTGTCCTGCAAACATGGTGGTACCTACACCCAAGTGGGTTAGGATAGGCCCGAAAATCATGGATTGTATATTCATCAATTATGCACAGAATAGTAGTGCATATAGGTTTCTTGTGCACAAATCTAATATTTCAGATATACACAAGAATGCCATTATGGAGTCAAAGAATGCATTTTTCTTTGAGGTCTTGTTTCCTTGCAAAACCTAGTGGGAGGATCAAAGTTTCAAAAAAGAACTTGAAGATGATACTAGTGATAGTGATCAAGATGAGAAGGTAGATGAGCCAAGAATGAGTAGCAGAGCTAGGACTTCCAAGTCTGAAGGTTCGAACTTCTTAACTTATATGTTAGAAGAAGAGCCTCGAACTTTCTATGAAACTGTGACTTCACCTGAAAGTCCCTTATGGAAAGAAGCTATTAAAAGTGAAATGAACTCCATCTTACAAAACCACACCTAGGAGTTGGTTGATTTATCCCCAGGCAGTAAGGTTTTTGGGAGTAAGTGCATCTTAAGAGGAAAAATGAAAGTTGATGGGTCAATTGACAAATATGAAGTTAGGATAGTTATCAAAGGATACAGACAGTGAGAAGACCTAAATTATTTTGATACGTATTGAATTGTGACAAAGGTAATATCCATTCAAACGGTGATTGCAATAGCAACTTTGCATGGTCTGGAAATACATCAAATGGATATAAAAATAGCTTAAATGGAGATTTAGATGAAGAAATCTACATGGAGCAACCTAAGGGGTTTTCAGCTCTAGGATAAGGTAAGAAAGTCTGTAAGTTTGTCAAATCATTGCATGGTTTGAAGTAAACCCCTAAGCAATGGCATGAGAAGTTTGACAACACTACGTTGTCAAATGGATTTAGAATCAATGAGTGTGACAAATATGTATATGTCAAAGATACTGACAAAGGTTATGTCATTTTGTATCTATGCGTTGATGACATATTCATTGTTGATAGTAATGATGAGATGATTAAAACTACTAAGTTGTTAAACTCTAAGTTTGACATGAAAGGTATGAGCCTTGCAGATGTGATTCTAGGTATTAAGATTACCAAAACATCCGGTGGTATTGTAGTTTCTAAGTCTCATTATGTTGAGAAGATACTTGAGAAATTTGGTAAATCATATACGAGTGTGTTAAGGACACCAGTAGACTTGTATCTACATTTGACCAAGAATAATGGTGAGAGTGTCTCTCAATTAGAATATTCTAGTGTCATTGGGAGTTTGATATCTGATGAGTTATACGAGACCGGATATAGCCTACTCAGTTAGCAGGCTTAGTCGATACATGAGTAATTCTAATGCTACTCATTGGAATAGCATTATGCGTGTTGGGTTATCTACGCTACACCCGGGATTATAAGCATTATACCAGTTACACAGCGGTACTAGAAGGTTATAGTGCCGCGAATTGGATGTTTAATAGACTCCAAATCCACTAGTGGTTATATGTTTACCTTTGAAGTGGTAGTCGTGTCTTAGAAATCTTCCAAACAAACATGTATATTGAGATCAATGATGGAATCTGAGTTTATTACTTTGGATAAAGCAACAGAAGAAGCTGAATGGCTACGCCAATTTGTTAAAGATATTCCACGTTGGCCGAAACCTATGCCCGCTATTTGTATTCATTGTGATAGCCAATCGCAATTGGATAGGCACAGAGTAATATGTATATGGCCGAAACATATCTATCGTAGACATAATTTCGTACGACAACCACTTTCTAATGGAATTGTCCCTCGAGACTATGTAAAGTCTAAAGACAACATTGCGGATTCGCTAACCAAAGGCTTAACTCGAGAGTTAGTAGAAACATCGTCAAGAGGAATGGGGTTAAAGACTTTAGCAAATGTTACCAGAACGAAAAACCCAACCTAGCTGACTGAAGATCCTAAGATCTAGGTTCAACCTAATTGCGTGTAACGGGTGAGTCACTGAAGAGGTAAATCCTCTTACCCATTCCTTTATACAATGATACCTTGTGGAGTGGAAGGATAAGCTGATATTTTTAATGATCTAATTGAAGTGAATAGTCAATCGTGGTATAGTGAAATACCTTATGTAGGTCACCTACGTGAGTGCAAAGTGGGGCCATTTTTTTAAGAATTGACAATGCCGAATTCTTTAAAAACACTTACTGAACCAAACTAGTGTTCCAGGGCCAAATCGGACACACCACTGAGTACAAGAACAATGGTTGAAGTAACTCCTGTGTGAGGTCTATTGTCAAGGTTTACACAAACAGTAGAACAGTTCAAGATATCACGTTCACTAGTTAGTTAGTAAATCTGATAGGCTTTCACTATGAAAGGTTTAAGGCCACCAACTCTCTTTTCTGATGCAGGGTTATTCTGTGTGCTCTCTCTTTGAGTTTTTGTTGTTAAACACTGTGCTTTTTTTTATTCGGTCAATTTTTATTCATGTGGAGGATTGTTGGAAAAATGGTTTTATGGTGACTTTAATGTGAAATTAAAGTGGGTCCCAACCATCAATTAAGGTAGGATCCAGTGAGTCTAGATTCCTTATAATATTGTAATAAGATCTTTACACCACAAAAAGAATGACAAAAAACCATTAAGAATTGAATGAGAAACAATCTCATAAATTTGGCCTCATGAATGAGGTATTGTGAATAGTGTGTAAACTACCTATCCTACATTGATTTTAGAGGAAAGTATTGATTGGTATTTAAATCCCAAGTTTTTGGTAAGGGTGTGAATCCTTTGGGGCATCCAAATTTTCTGAACGAAGAGAGTTATGAATGCTTCAATGACGGACTTGGGCCAAGACTATGGTCCAAGTTGATTATGCAAAAAGTGCCATACGCGCGTGTGCGCCACCTGCCCGACCAGACTAGGCCGGGTCGAGCTGTGTCCGTAGGTCGCAAATCTTGGATCTTGGGCTTGGGCTTGAGACTTGCGACTTGCTAGAATGGATAAGGTTTGGGTGGCCCACCAACCTAATCTTTTGGGGCTAGGTTAGATTGGCTATTGATATAGATATACACACATGTGTATATTATGTGTAACCTCTACACTTAAGATGGTGATTTACACCATCAGTTTTACTGTATTTGTCTTATCAGTTTTTCTGAAAATGAATTATGCATTTATTGCTGGCCTTCATAGCTGGAAAAGGTCCTCCTCTCTCTCCCTTGTGTATAAATAGAGACCTCTCTCTTTGGTTTTGTTACACAAAAATTTTTGCTCTCGAATTATATAGTCAGTCTGCATATATTATTCTTCATGTGTCAGAGAGTACTGCCATTGTTAGTTCGCCGAAGCTATATGTGAGAACCTGAATATACAAATCCAATAAATAATTAAGTAATAATTATTTTACAATCTCAAATATTTTGCTTGTGAATCTTTTAGTGCAAACTAAATATTATTGGAGGATCTTTTAATTGAGTTTAAAACCAGAAACAAATTTATGGTGAAAGTCTCTAATTTAGAGGCAAAATTTACTATTAAATAAATAATAGTAATAATGTTAAATAATAATAATAACAATAATAAAAAGAAAAAAAAAAGGTTAAGGGAGTTAGATTATTTGAAGCGTGTGGGTAACCCTAAACTCTCATTATATTGAATGAGCAGCCGTGAAGTGAAGGGAGAAGAGGAGATAGGCACAGCTTTTGGGTGAAAATTAAAGAACTAGTTTGGTGCTTGTATAACCCGAATATACCAATCAAATAAATAATTAAGTAATAATTATTTTACAATCTCAAATATTTTGCTTGTGAATCTTTTAGTGTGAACTAAATATTATTGGAGGATCTTTTAATTGATTTTAAAACCTAAAATAAATTTATGGTGAAAGTCTTCAATTTAGAGGCAAGATTTATTATTTAAAATAAAATAAAATAAATAGAGAAGAGGGTGTGACTTGAACTCTAGACCACAATTTGATAAATAATGGTCTTACTATTTGAGTTGCTTATGACATATTTAAATATTTTGTCTATTATTTATTTATTTGACCTACACATGCTTTAGGTGTACCCAACCACTAGTATTAAATAAAATATACATAAAACCCTACCTTCTTATTTGTTCTTCACAACAGCGACCTACACATGCTTTAGGTGTACCCAACCACTAGTATTAAATAAAATATACATAAAACCCTACCTCCTTATTTGTTCTTCACAGCAGCCGTGAGGGAGAGAGAGAGAGAGAGAGAGAGAGAGAGAGAGAGAGAGAGAGATTTGAGAGAAACTTTTGGCAACATTGGTGTTCAACAACTCTAAGGTATTGTTCTATTTTATTATATCTGTTTATTGTGATGGTTCATATGTATAATCTGCTTGTTGTTGGGAAGGAATAGGAGAAACGGGTGTGTTGTTTGGGTGCTAAGTCAGTGATTGGTGATGAGAAATAATGGGTGTAGTTCTTAATCCAAAAAACAAAATTCTGTACAGAACTACAAACTTTAAAAATCAAGAAACCATATCAAATGGATGAATTTTAAACTAAAATTTTTACAGTAGATTAATTACATATTGAATTGCATATCTGAATTTTCTCATAATTTTTGGGAGTCAAAATCTATATTAACTGCTGCGTTCAAATCTGTCCAGAAAACTGGTTTAAAATAGTAACTTCGGAAGTGTTGTTCTCTTTGGGTATAAATCTGAAAATTATCAAATCAGTGTCATTAAAACCAGTTACGAGTCTAGTTTCTTACATTTTTAGCCTTGCATTGATTGCTCGTGTATACTAAGAAAACCATTAATTTCTTTAAAGTGTTGCAGAAAACAACCTGTTTGGGTGTAATTAATTGTAAATAATTATTTTGATAAGCAAATCAAGTAAAACCAATTGGGTTTGAAATTTCGGATATATTAGTTGATATATGGAGGGTTTTGGAATTTTTCAAACAATGTGGAGTGGGTTTTGTAATTTTCAAAGTTAGCAAATAGATTGGAAAAACTTGTTTAAAACTCTGTTTTATCTTAAAGTTACTTTTAATTAAGTTTCAATCTAAACCCATGTCTTCAGTAATTTTAGACCTTGAAGAACATGAGCTTAGGTAATATTTAAGAGTAACGGTGAGTTGGGTTGAGCTGTGTTAGTGCGCTTTAGTTTGGGGTTACTTAGTTCTTATTCTTTAGTATTTTTAAATTAGTAGTGACGTGTAGCTTTCATACTTGGTTCAGGGCACTAGTTGGACTCTTATACTCTATTCGAGGATTACATTGTTCCTTTTTCAGGTGAGTAGTTGCATGCTACATATTTTTATAAATGTTCCCCTACCCTGGACTGTTGGAAAATTAAAATGTTGTTTCAGGACTACACTGTTTTGATAAATTATTATATTATCGATGGAATTAAATTATTTCTGAAACATGTGTAAACTTGGCATACTGTAAACTATTTGTTATGGTCTCATGTTTATAATGGTGAACTACTATGTTTTGTGGAACTAATGTTTATCGATTATTGGGACCATTTATATATTTTAGTCCAGGGAAATTATTCCACGGTGTGTGGTGACTCTGGCCACTACTACAACAAAATGGTTCTGTAATGACAAAATCACTTCGTCTCCAATAGTGAAATTTTCGTCACCAAATTGATTAGTGATGAAATAATTTCACCACCACGTTCGTCATCAATTCGTCATCACTAAAAGTACCTGATGACGAAAATTTATTTTGTCACCTATTATTGGTATTTGGTAACGAAATATTTCGTCGCTAAATGTTAAATATTTTGTCACCTATGACGTCCATTTCATCACTAGAATTAAATAAAATTTTATTATATTTGTTTTGGGTGACAAAATATTTCATCATTAAAAATAGCGCCAGAATTTTTAGTGACGAAAATATCGTCACCAAAAGATGGAAAAAAAAGACCTTTCAGTGATGAAAACTTTTGTCAACAAATATTTTAATTTAGTGATGAAATAGTGAATGTGTGACGAAATTATTAGTTGGGATTAAAAAGTTTTAGTGTCAATTTTTTTTCGTCGCCAATAATAAATAAATTTTAAAAATTGGGGGGGAGGGCTATATTTGCAATTTATATATTTTTTTCAATAAACAATACCTGTACATTTTAATAATCTATTAAATAAAATATCTAATACAAATCAATATAAAATTAAACTGTTCATTATCATAAAAAAAACCTAAGCAAAATACATGTCTCAGAGTATCAAGAAATTAATATATAACATCCAAACTATAACATCTATTCTAGTAAAATCAAAAACTACAACACAATCAAAACAACTTGTGCATTCTAATAACCTGCTGAATATAATATCCATTACAAATCATTACAAAAACCTGTTCATTTGGTAATATCAACAAAAACCTGTTCTTTTAATCTATTCAATAAAATATCAACAAAAAGATAAGATCCATCACAATATAATCATAACCCACAACAACATAGTCAAAATTCATGTTTGGTAATATCAACAAAAAGTACTACACTATGATGGATGTGTCTGGTAACATCAACAAAAAAACTCTTGCTATGCAGGTTACCAAATTTGTTTATCTCCAATCTGCCATATAAAAAAGAAAAAAAAAACCACAACAACAACAAAAGGTTAAGGTAACCATTCACTAAATATGTTAATATGCAACCTAGAAGAGGAAAAATAAAAATTTTAAAGTAAATTTTAAACCAAATTTTACCGTGCTTGTTCCGTAAATTTTTACAACTTACATTAGTTCCTCCCAAGGTATTCATGATATTTCTCGGCCTTTTAACGGCTATTTCAAGATTTTACTCCCTAACGGCCTATTTTCAAGCCTAAATGTTTTCCAACCGAGAGTCCTATGATTGTTCTATAAGTTTTCACAACTTATGTTGATCCCTCCCAAAGTGTTCATGATAGTTTCTGATAATCTCAAGGTGTTTGTGATGTTTTTCGGGCCCTTAGATGCATATTTCACTATTTTCCCGGGACATTGTGCCTAAATGTCCAAAGTAGTTTTTTATTCTACCCTAGTTGAAGAATAAATGTTCTACTAAATTAACATATAAACATAACATACTAACCAAGAAGCTTGTCCATCAGAATCTGAACTTTCCCCACTCTCAAAATTTCCCGTGATACCTTTCTGTGTCAAACACTCTATGATACTTTGTATCTTCTTGCTTTGTTTCTTCTATGACTTTTGGAACCTTGCAAATTGTTCATTTTGCTTGTGATGACCCCGTCACGTATAATATTTTATATTTAGTTAATTAAGGAGATTTGGGATTTTAATTAGTCGTTATCCTAATTTAATTTGGGATTTGTGAGAATTGTGGAATTTGATTCGTATATGATTCTATTGAAGATTTAGTTTAAGGGTCCAAATGGCTTAAGGAAGCGAAATTAAGAAGTTGAATCAATTTAATTTTAATTACGAACCCATTTGGGAGTTAATTAAATATTTGATTCAGTTTAGTAAAATTGAGATTTGATTATTTAGTTAATTAAATTATGAGAATTGAGAATTGTGATTATTACGAATTAAATTTGTTTATGCGGTGTCCAATTTGAATATGTAATTTATTGACGAAAATTTGGAGTTTGGTTAAAAATCTGATTCAGATTGATAATTTTAATTATAATTAATTGGGCTCTAAAGGAAGTCAAATTAGACTAATTAAATTTTATGATTAATTTAATTATGTACTAATCAAGAATTATTAAGACTGTATGTTACTTAATTAAGTTAATTTTAATCAAAAATTGGATGATCTAAAGTAATTTGAGGGTGTATATGGGTGTGTGCGCAAAGAAATTCTGGGTGTGTAAAGAAAATCTGTGTATGTGTGTGCATGTGAGTGTTGTGTTGGAGCCTTGATTAAGTGTGCACGTGTGCTATGCGTTGGTAAGAAGATGAGGAGTGCATGTGTGAATAGGTGTGCATGTGTGTATGTTAGAGGTGATGGTTGTTTGGTGCTCGGCAGAGAGCATTTCAAAAGGGGAAGAGAATGAACTAAAGAGTGTAGAGAGAGAGAGAGTTGCTGGAAGACCAAGGAGAAAAACAAAGGAGAGTGAGGGGTTGAAGAAGAGTTCAATAATTGACCAAGAAATTCATCAATTTGAAGACTTAAGGTAAGAAATTAAGACTTAAATTTTGTAGATAATTTACCTACATGCTGAAATTAAGAGGTAAATGGGTTCAATTTCATGTAATTAAAAGGAAATTAGCAAAAAGATGATGAAATTAAATTAGATTCATGATTATGGAAATTAATTTAGAAAGTAATTATTTTGAGATTGATTTTTATAATCTTGCATATTCAATCAAGTTAGGTTGAAAAATATGAGTTATGGTTCTTTAAATATGTTATGTTTGAATTAAATTTTGAGAATTATTCTTGAATTGAGTCCCACAGATTACATGCATCAAGATTAAGTTGAAGATTTGGTCCATGCAATGGAGTTAGGTTCAAATTTATAGAAATTAACCTAGAAATTAATTATTTTGGGTTTGATTTTGCATATCTGATATGAATTTGAGTCTAAATTTTACATGCATGTAATTTGGAGAAATTAAAGAATTAATTCATGAACATGGTTAAGGTTAATCAATAAGGTATAAATTTACATGCATCATGGATTTAAAATAATTGATTGCATGTTTTGATGTAATAAGAATTAAGCTTTGGAAAATTATGAGTTTATGAACAAAGAACTTAATTTGTAAATTAAAGGAGTTTTGATGTAATTGATTTAAAAATTGATCATGTTCGATGAAGATGAGCATCAATTGTACTATTTAAGTTGAAAGTGAAACCTATATTTCACATGCATGTATATTTCAAAATGATATGGAAATTAATCTACATGAGTTTTGAAGATATGAAGTTGGTATGGGTTGTCAAGAAAAATTTGAAAATAATTTGGGAATTGAATTGTGATTTTGGACAAATTAGACTCAATTTTCTTGTGGCCTCATATTATATAAAGATTTCCATGATTTTGTATCAAGAACATGAGTTTTAGACCCTTTGAATGCTAAGTTTGAGCTACAAATGCAATTCTGGAAATTTCAAAATTTGGCATGTCCGCTTGAGCGAGGAAATCGCCGCTCGAGCGTGAAATGTTGGCTTCCAGAACTTTTGTAGACATTGATGTCCGCTCGAGCGGAAAGAGTCACGCTTGAGCATAGAAATGTAGTAACCAGTACTTTTGCAAACAAAAGGGGTCCGCTCGAGCAGCCAAATCCGCACTCGAGCGGAGAGCCTTGTTCCTGAAATTATGAAAAATGGTTTTGTGTTTTGTTTTCCGTTCTCTTTCATTTCTAAGCACTCTTAGGAATACATTAAGCTATGTAAATGACCTAAAGGGTAAATAAAGAAGCCTAAGAGAAATAAATAGATTAAAGAACGGATTGAATTGTTTGTGACCTAATATGTGTTATGAATTGTGTAGGGTCGAGCAAAAGGACGAATCCACCGGCAGAACACTGTGAGTAATATCTTAGTAAAGATATGGTCAAGTATGTTGTTTTCCCAAATGTTACTTCTGTACATGCCTTATGGATTTGTATGTTTGAATTAAGAATGAGTATTCTAAATGTCAGTCTTTTGCTTAAGGCTAAGTGAATACAAATACGATCATGATCATGAGTATGAAACACACATAAAGGCCGTCTGATATGAATGATTGGGCCAAAGGCCATCTGACATGAATGATTGGGCCAAAGGTCGTTTGACATGAATGATTGGGCCAAAGGCCATCTGACATGAATGATAGTTTGACATGAATGATTGGGCCAAAGGCCGTCTGATATGAATGATTGGGCCAAAGGCCGTCTGACATGAATGATAGTTTGACATGAATGATTGGGCCAAAGGCCGTCTGATATGGATGATTGGGCCAAAGGCTGACTAACATGAATGATTGGGCCAGAGGCCGTCTGACGTGAATGATAGCCTGACATGAACGATTGGGCCAAAGGTCGTCTGACATGAATGATTGGGCCGAAGGCCGTTTGACATGAATGATTGAACCAAAAGCCGTTTGACACAAATGAATTAGGCCTGAGGCCATTTGATATGTTTGGGCCTAAGGCTGTTTGATATATTAGATAAAAACGTGAATGGGCTTAAGGCTGTTAGATATGTCTGTTACCAATTGCATTCATGTAACTTCTTTATTTTGATATAATTCACTGGGCTATCGCTCACTCTCATTTGTATGTGTGTAGGTGAGCAAAGGGATGTCCAAACCCAACCTCAGTGAAAGATATGAGAGGAAGTCAAGTTTTGAGGAGTTAGCCCGCACGTCTCACGTACGAGACTTTATTTTTGTTCATGTGTTTACACTTTTGCTATATCGGTGAATACGTTGGACCATCCATGCATATAAGCTTGTTTTGTTTGGCTGACTGCATGTCTTGAAGTTCTTGGATGTATAAGATATTAACTCTGTATTTATGTGTGAGTTATTATGGACTATTTATGAAATGTTTCGCTTTATCATGTAAGCGCAGCTCATTGGACAATTTTTAAGTCTGCTTCTGCTTTTGGCCGCATATGATTACTTCAGTTTAAAGGAAGACTGTGCGTGGCCGACGTCCCAGAGTTGAAAAGGAAGATTTTGCAGGAAGCCCATGGTTCCAAATTTGCCGTTCATCCAGGAAGTACCAAGATGTACCTGAGTTTTTCCCAATATTGGCTAGTAACATCTGTTAACAAAAATAAGTGGTTGGTTGTGGAGAAAAGTAAGGGATTTGTTTATTTGATTAACAAAAGATTAAGAAAAGTAAATTTGATCAAGAAAGTAATTCCATGTTTCGATATGTGTGCTATGTGCATTGTGATTACAGGTCAAGATTCGAGGACCAGTCAACCATTTTTGGAACCCACTGTGAGTAATAATATTGTAAAGATATGTTCATTTATATTTATTTTGATACATAACTGTTGTGATGATCTGGAATTATGTTTTATGCAGATGAATGAGTTACAAGACCTCTGATATGGTATATAGATATGAAATGTGAAATGTTTGTAATATGATATAGTGGGCCCAAGGCCATTCCGTTTATCTGTTCTGTTTATGCTATGGCATGATATGAACTGTTCAGTCTTTAAGACGTATGGATTCCTGATATGGAACAAAGTGTTGTACGGAACTAAGTGCTACGGTGGGAGTCACCTCTAGAATCCATACGAGTCACCACTTGGGTCCATAGATACATGCATTGGGCCCAAGGAGAGGTGGAGACATATCGATGTTCCTTCTACTCCATGACAAGATACAGGGATACGATAAGATACGTTTGAACCTGAGGTCGTTCTTAATAGCTATTAACATGTTATTGGGCCTAAGGCCGGCCCGTACTAAGTGTGGGCCCAAAGCTATTCTGATATATGTTGGGCCCGAGGTCGTTTTGATATATGTTGGGCCCGAAGCCGTTTTTTTTAAATGAGTATGAATATTGTGAGAACTTTGATAATCTATTTACACTGTTTTACTGTATTATTACTCATTGAGCTTCGCTCACTCCGTGTTTTATATCTATGTAGGTGATCAATCTAGAAACCAACCTTATGTCAGCCTTAGGAGTTCTTGTGAGGGTCGGTTATGTCAAGCCACCCAAAAGGGGCCTCTATGTTAAGGCTTTAATTTTGTATTGTTAGAGTTTATGTTTTATGTATATGTGTGTGAGATATATAAGATTTGTATATGAATAAAAATTCTAGTGTGTCCAAATGTTTTAATTATTCCAGTTATCATGTATGCACAAGCTTGATGGACATTATTATTTGTTTTGCTTCCGCTTTCGGCCCCGATATGATTTGAATAGTTTTGAAATTTTGTCTCTGAGCCCTAAGTACAGGCCGGTCCTGACCTAAACTTTTAGGGGCAGGTTTGGGTCATGACAGTTGGTAGTTAAAATCTCACACACATGTCCATTGAACATTAGAGTGTTTAGAATGCATTTAAGATGCTTGTATTTAGTAACGAAGTGATATGTTGTGCATGTTAGCTTGTACAATAAGTTAAATATTGATATTGAGAATTAGAAGTCCTTATGGACTTTGGGTAATAAGAGGAGATCAAGATGTGTTGGTTCATGGACTGAGTCTGGAGACGAAGGAAGATTTGATAATTGTAATGAAATGGGAATGGGTTTATGTATTGAGTATGATATTGAGGCTAAGGTCATGAAAGATATGGAATATTGGTGTTACACGGATATCAAAATTGGTAAGTATAGGGGTGTTTATGGAAACATGATGTGAAAAGAGATTAAATCCTGGCTTCTATATGGGTTATATGCGGAATTAGACTATAAGCAATTTTGGGGAAACTGAGGTTGTTGTTAATCAATAAAGTGTATAGAACTATGGCAATTGAGAGATGTGAGGATTGATAACGAGTACAGGACTATAGTTAGTGAGAGTTAGGAAATGGCTGGACATGAGAAGTAGAGATGAAGAAATTGTCCCACCCATATCTTTGTATGATTGTATGTTTCATGATTAAGTATGTGATACTATGAGGTATGATGTAGTTAGTAAATGATACCCCACGTGTTATCGGCCACTATCTTGTGGCCCTAGAAGAAGATGACGAGAAGTAGGGATGAAATGGAAGTTGAGTCCTTGTTGACGCAATTGGATAAAGTAGAAGGAATATTTACAAATATGATGAAACCTAAGTGAACATGTCATGAGAAGCAACAAGATCAAAAGAAGAAGTTAAGTGTGAACTCAACAAAAGAATCAAAGAATGTGTTAGGAAGTTTGATGGTACGAAAGATCAATGAAAATATATTTAATGAATGAACGAAGTGTTACGTTGGAATTAGTGTTCCTATGTATGCTTGAACGACTATTGGAGAGTTTAGATTTCTTTTGAGTGAATAATTGAAACTTGAGCTACAATACTAAGATAATTAGGGACACTTCGATATGTTAAGATTGGTATTTCACATGTTTGAGCTATTTGTGAGCAAAATGTTAGTTTAGAACTCATTCGTTTATTTGAATCATTTAGTTATAGAATGAGTTGATCATCGGGCTAATAGTATGTGTTAAGAGTTTCTTTATTACTTGAAGGATCTATTTTACTAGAAATGTTATATAGATTTGATTTAATGCCTTTATGTAAAATATTTGAACAAATGATAAATAAATGTTATAAGCATGCCTAAGTAAGTTATTTTTGACTTTCAACTTTCGGACCCACCCAATTGATTTATTAATAAGGCATATAAGTTGTATGGGAACGACTATTTAGACTAATGTAGCTAAGAAATCTATGGACCAAGGTTTGAATATGATATTAAGGTTATATTAGATGTTTAGTCTACTTTGAAGTTATTGAAAACAAAGGAGTGTAAGCATGGATAGCATTTAAGGTTGAACTGTGATTATTTGGGGATTATGTGAATTAATTGGAAATATGCATATAGTAAAACAAAAATATATGTGTTTATAGACAATATGTTTTGTGTTTTGCTACTATGAAGTTGACTTTGTGATCATTATGGCATTGTAGGATAATTTTCAATGATTAAACCAATTTGGGTTAACAACCTATACATAAATGATAATGAGTTAAACTCCGATGATGAGAAAATCAAATGGTAAGAAAGGTACTTGAGAACAAAAATGGAATAAGGCAAAGTAGAAGAAATGTTAAGTGGAAAAGCTAAGTATGAAACTAACAAGGACTACAAAATTCTGTGGTAGAAGTAATTGATGAGTATATATATTGAGTGGAGGCAAGAGGACTTGAACCTAAATTTGGTTGTTAGACATTTTGACCTCATTTATCACATGCATTATGAAAATAAATAGACTGGGGATACTTTGAATTACCAAGACCATTATTGTGAATACTTAAATCATTAGTGAGCAAGGATCTATAAAGTAATTGAGTCATAACCCATTTGTTCATTTTGGTTCCATTGTTGTAGGATGAATGTACCATTGGGAGCATGATTGAGTAGTGAATATTTCTTTATTCTTCGAAGAATTATAATATTTGGGACTGTTTGTGGAACTAATGGATTTGAATTATGATTGACGGCTTATGAGTTGCATGAAAATGAATATCCAACTTATTGTGGTTAGAGAATTGGTGAACTAAGATTCCAACGATGAATTAGTTGTGATTCATGAAACAAACTTCATTGAGATTGACCGCATAGGACTGTGAACTGTTAAATGATTGAAAGATGTTGAATATCTGAGACGGAATTGGACAATGATAGCAGACTGAAATTTTTGAACTGGACTTGTGACAGGGTAAGTCAAGTTTGGAGGAACAAACTTCCTAAAGGAAGGAAGAGTGTAATAACCCGACCCTCTCATATGTTTTAATTCCCTCATTATATGTGTGATTATAAGTGTGCTTGTGTTTGATGTGAAATGCCATGTTTTAATGGGTGTATTACATGTTTATAAATTTGTATCTGTCGGTCATGAGAAAATCTGTTGAAATTACACCCTTTAGACTAAAAATTGAAAGCCTTAGAGGTGCGATAAGCTAAAACCGACCACATAGATGTGATAAGCATGATTTTTAGAGTCTAATATGAATTTTGGTAAAATTTTGATTCGGAATGAATTCTTGTGTGATTTCGGCTTGGACTCTGAAATTGATGGCCTAAATAGGTTCAGAAACTGAAATGGTGTACATGGATGAGTTAATTGGAATTTTTGGGATCATTTGGGAAGTTTAATTAAAAATTTATTTTGCTGATTTGTTAATGTGTGTTTGGGCCACCTTTAAGTATGTGTATATATATATAAGTGATATAAGTCATTTGGGGCTCATGTCTATGTTGTTTTAAAACACAAAAATCTAAGAGAGAGAGAGATAGAGAGAGAGAGAGTTCTGGAATGAGAAAGAGAGAGGGAGAGCTCAAAGAGAAGAAGGAAGAGAGAAACTTGAAGAGATAAGCTAATCTACAACAAAATAGCCAACTAAGGTAAACATCTTCCTCTAATTTTATGAATACAAGTTGTATTCTTCATGAGATCATGTAATCTACGTTGAAGTAAGAAGTTGAATGGTGTAGATTGGTGGAAATTAAAGTAAGAACCCTAAAGGAGAAGATTACTTGGTGTTAGCATTTTGAGTTCTAAGCGTACATGATATATATATATATATACATATGTGAAATTGGACTTGGATTTGTTTGACTAAGAGCTGATTGCTTTGAAATTACTTAAATTGGGTTAGATTGTGAGAAGTTGAGCCTTAATCTTGAGGTTTTGTATGAGTTGAACTCATAAAAGATAAATGAAATGAAGATTTATGTGGCTTTGGAAGAAGAAGTTTTGAAAAAGTTTGGAAAAGAACTAAACAAGGATTTTGATCTTTCTTGCTTAAAGATTCATTGTGTTTTTGAGCTTTTGATTTAGAAAATCATTATAATCTCATATTTTTCATTGATTCTACTAAAGATTCATTCTGCGGCAGTCCATTTCCAACACCCAATTTGATTCTGCTAAAAAAGCACGTTGTCCAGCATGCGGGGCCCAATACCAACAGGTGCGGAACACCCCTGTTTCAGCCCAACTTCAAATAATCATATCTCTCTCATTCGGACTCCATTTTAAGTAATTCTTGATACTAAATTCAAGTCCCGGAAGTCTAGTTTCCAATGGTGGTGGTCCCACATCTAAATTATAAGTACAAAAAAAGATATGTTTAAATTAGTGAAGATCATTCACTTTCTTTTTAACCGTTTTATGCTATTTCCTCTCCCAACCCAGTTTCCTTTCGTTTCTGAGGACTAATGAGTTTAGAACCAACATAAATAATTGGTTATGGAGCAAAGTAAGGGATTTTTTTATTTGATTAATAAAAGATTATGAAAAGTAAATTTGATCAAGAAAGTAATTCCATGTTTCGATATGTGTGCTATGTGCATTGTGATTACAAGTCAAGATTCGAGGACCAGTCAACCATTTTTAGAAAACATTGTGAGTAATAATATTGTAAAGATATGTTCATTTATTTTTATTTTGATACATAACTGTTGTGATGATCTGGAATTATGTTTTATGCGGATGAATGAGTTACAAGATCTATGATATGGAATATGGATATGAAATGTGAAATGTTTGTAATATGATATGGTGGGCCCAAGGCCATTCCGTTTATCTGTTATGTTTATGCTATGACATGATATGAACTGTTCGGTCTTTAAGACCTATGGATTCCTAGTATAGAACAAAGTGCTGTATAGAACTAAGTGCTACGGTAGGAGTCACCTCTAGAATCCGTACGAGTCACCTCTTGGGTCCATACATACATGCATTGGGCCCAAAGAGAAGTGGAGATATGTTGATGTTCCTTCTACTCCATGATAAGATACAGTGATACGATAAGATATGTTTGAACCTGAGGTCGTTCTTAACAGCTGTTAAGATGTGATTGGGCCTAAGGCCGGCCCGTACTAAGTGTGGGCCCAAGGCCGTTTTGATATACGTTGGGCCTGAAACCGTTTTGTTTAAATGAGTATGAATATTGTGAGAACCTTGATTATCTATTGCACTATTTTACTGTATTATTACTCATTGAGCTTCACTCACTCCGTGTTTTATATGTATGCAGGTGATCAATCTGGAGACTAACCATAAGTCAGCCTTAGGAGTTCTTGTGTGGGCCTATTATGTCAAGCCACCCAAAAGGCACCTCTGTATCGAGGCTTTAATTTTTTATAGTTAGAATTTATGTTTTATGTATATGTGTGTGAGATATATAAGATTTGTATATGAATAAAAATTCTAGTGTGTCCAAATGTTTTAATTATTCCAGTTATCATGTATGTACAAGCTCAATAGACATTATTATTTGTTTTGCTTCCACTTTAGGCCCCGATATGATTTGAATAGTTTTGAAATTTTGTCTCTGAGGCCTGAGTACAAGCCGGTCATGACCTAAATTTTTATGGGTGGGTTTGGGTCGTGACATATAAGGTCTAAGAGTTGTGAATTTCTTTCTATAGATTTATAAGGTTTCTTAGGTTGTTTTGCTTGCATACATATTTCACATTTGCGTTTAACATCAATAGGTGATTTAGGTACTAATTCTAAATCCATCATTTTCATAATTTTCTTTAAATTCATATGTCCAAGTCTTCCATGCCACAAATCACAAACTTCAATATTCAAAATATTATGAGAGATATAATTAACTTCAAAAAATACATTCAATTTAAATAAACCATAATATACAAAACCTTTACCAAAAAAAATATCATTTTTACTTATTACAATTTTATTCAATTTCATTACAATTTTGTAACCTAACCGTACTAAACACGATCCACTAATAAGATTTCTTCTAACTTCAGGAACATAACGCACATCTCTCTAAGTTAAGATTTTTCCAAAAGTCATCTTCAAATCTATATCTCCAATGCCAAGTATCGATGCAATTGATCCATTCCCCAAAGTTACACTTCCTCCACTTGATTTCTGGAAAGTTTTAAAATAACCACAATCAAAACACACATGTATATTAGCCCCGGAATCTAACCCCTTAATTTCAGGATTATACCTAAAAGATGGTCTGACAATTTCTTCTTTCTCCAAAATCATATTCACTTGAGCATTATGATCTTGATTTCTTTGCTTATTGTTGAACCTTGATTTATACTCATCAGTTTCCTTAAAAAAACAATCCTTAGCATAATGATTGGTTCTTCCACATACATAGCACAACCTTTTGCCACTCCCTTGTCCCTTAAAATTATTAGCATTGGCTTGGTAGTTGTTATTATGGTGTTTTCCATTTTGACCTCTAGATTTAAACTTAAGGTTGCTTTTGAAAATTTTACTTTTAGGTCAAAAGTTATTCCTATTGTTAAAACTATTCTTATTCCCATTCTCCACCAAATTTACCTCAGGAGTTTTCTCTTTTCCAATTTCTAGATTTGATCTATGCTTCTCTTCCACCCTAAGTGTATTGATTAGTTGAGGTAATGAAAGATCTCCTTGTTTGTGCCTAAGATGCTTAGCAAAGTCATTCCAAGATGGAGGTAATTTATCGATAAGGCAAGACACTTTAAACTCCTCACTAAAAGTTGTCCTTTTCTTTTCTACTTTTTAAGTAGCTCTTGAAACTCATGAATTTGGTCTCCTACAAGTATGTCATATTTCATTTTATACCCATTAAAATTAGAGACAATGAACCCATCAATACCAACATCTACAGTTCCACATTCGGCCTCTAAGGTTTTCCATAGTTCTTTTGCAGTCGAGGTGGCTGTATAGCGATTCGGGTTTTTCCCCGCCCCTTTGTGGTATTCCAGACTCGAGTTCCGAGTTGTGTGCTGATATCTGTATCTTGTTTCCATCCTTTAATTTCTTGTATTTGAGTTTTGGGATGTGTTGGGCAGGTTGGTAACAGGTTGGTTGTGATTAGACACATAGTGTTGCTGCCCAGTTTTTGATGTCTTCGCTCGAGCGAGACTTTTGTCGCTTGAGCGAGCTTTGAGTATGTGTCTCTTGGCTCGAGCGAGAACTCTTGTGCTCGAGCATGCGTTTGCGTCTCTTTTGACCTAAAGGTTGTGTTTCTTGGCTCGAGCGAGCTTTCCTTCGCTCGAGCGAGCGAGCTGTATGTTTTGTGTTTCTTCGCTCGAGCGAGCACTCTTGCGCTCGAGCGTGCTTCTGGGTTGCAGACCAGAAGCTTCACATTGTTCGCTCGAGCGACGCTTCTTGTGCTCAAGCGAGGTTTCTGTTGTGTCTGGTCACTCGAGCGACCACTCCTTCGCTCGAGCGAGCCTCGCGTATATCAGTTCACAGCAGGGGTCTTCTTCTCCATTTTTTATCCTCTTTCTTCCTCAAAACCCTAGATCGAAAGCTTCTCTCTCTAAACTCTCTCTCTCTCTACAAATACATCTTATTCTAGAGACCTTCTACCCTAGTCTCTTTGTAAGAAAGGTTGAGCATCGCGGGGGCTACATTTTGATACGAAAAAGTTTGTGTTTGGAGTCCTTTCAAGTTCTTCTCTTCTTCTCCTTTGGGTTTCTCCATTTGAGGTAGGGATTTCCTTGCTCTTTTTCAATACCTCGTTCATAGATAGACATGTGGTAAATTTATATTGCATGAAAATCATATCCATGTTGGATTTCTTTGAAAATCATGTAGGGGAACCTAGGGTTGGTTGTTTGAGAATGAGTTTGTTATCATTGATTGTTGTTTAGGCTAATTGGGGAGTAATCTAGCATGTTATTGTTGAAAGAAGAGAAAACCCTAAATTATATTTTGATTTGGTAAATAAAAAGTGAGGATGGACAATGTTTGTAAATTACTATTGTTAATATGGGTTGTGTAAAAGTGTTAATGGCTAAGGGATTAACTATGGCATTGGGGTTATTTTGAAATGAACATATTGAACTAAGATGGGTTATGGCTTTATTATCCGTGGAATTGTTTTTGTGAAATGAAAAGAATGAAATTGGTTTCATGAAATGGAAAAAGCGGGTTGGAATAAGTGATGGAATATGTTGACCTGGAAAATTATGAAAGTTGATCTTGAAAATGGAAAATGAAATGATTACTCTATGTGAATCCCAGAAAAATAAATATGAGAGTTGAACTATTATATCATGAGTGTTGAATACACACATTTGGGGGTTTTACCTTTAACTATCGTACTAGTGTCGTTGTTGGGTTTAAGATCTCATGAGAGTTGAGTCTTTTTAAATAAGTGTGTTGAATACCTGCATCTAGAGGTTTTGTCCTTGGTCATCGGTGGAGGATGACGTTGTTATGTCGAATTGTTGTGTATGCATTACACTTGTGTTGGTTGAACGTTATTGAATAGTTTATGTGTATGTATTACATTTGTTGGTTATGTTTTGTCGCGTTGAATTGATTGGTGTTATATACATCGCTTAGAATGAGGGGTACCAGTACCTTCCAGCTAGCGTCTGGAGAACTAGGCAGAGGTACCAGCACCTTCCAGCTTGTGTCTGGAGAACTTGGTAGAGGTACCAGTACCTTTCAGCTTGTGTCTGAAGAACTTGGCTTGTCATTTGTCGAGAGGTGTACCCTTAACTTACCGTGCTTATGGCAGGCAGAGTAGAGCTTTTATTCATCATCGTCTCAGCTTATCTGAGTATGTTATGGGTTACGATGGTTACAGTTTTGAAAGGCCGAGTTGCATCATTTGTTGGTCATATACTTGTTGATGATTTGTTGTTTCCCTTTTTACTAAAGGTATGCATGTATAGATATGAATGTGTTGGGAACAGACAAATACTATTTGAGATTTTGGAAAGTGTGAAGGAAATTGGGTATTTGTGAACCTATTTTGAAAAAAGGAAAATCTGTTGTAAGTACGGAAAATGGGAGAAAAGTAATAGGCTTGGTGAGGTTGTTTTTCTGGAATTATTATTGTAATGAATTTGGGAAAAAGGGGTAATGAAAAGAAAAGAAAGGTGAATTGCTTACAGTGTTGAGTGAAATGGATGACTTTGAGAAAAGTTCATACATATGTATATTTTGTATAAACTGTCACATTACTATTCTAGTATGAGATTGAGCATTCATGATCACATCTATCTGTAAGTTGTTATTGTTGAGGATCATGTTGAGATCCCTACTGGACTATATGTTCATCCCACATTGTTGAATCTTTTTCAAGTGATAATCAGGATGTGCTACAAGATTTTGGATCTTCTTATTTGTTTGCCACGAGGCCTCTTTTGTGTTGGCGGAATGCCATTTATGTAAAAGGGTTACACCCTTCTTCTTGACCCTGTAATGATGTAAGCCCACGGGCAGTTTATTTAGTATGCTCATGTTGTATGTAATTTTCATCCAAATGAGAGAATTGTTATTTCTTTCTACTCGTTGAAGTAAAGAGTTTTCCGCAGGTTATCTCTGAAATTGAATTAAATTAATGAATTTGGTAATGGTTTCGAGTAATAAAAAGTAGGGTGTGACAACTTGGTATCAGAGCAAGCCGGGTCTGAATACTTTGGGCTCGTGGGAAGTGGTTTTTACCACAGTGGGTTTGCTACGTGTGGTGAGGATGTTGCATATAGTTAGCATGAATGTTAGGACTTGTATGTTGCATTTATGTGAGCATGGGATTAAGTTTTCTAGATAGTACTCGTAGCCGGTGAACTTGCTTTGAGGTCCTCTTGGAAACATGCCTGATCAACATGGTTTCCGATAGGAATTCCTTGAGAGTTCCGGGATGAGTGGCTATCTTTGTGGACTTGATTCGATTATGTGTTTAAATGTTTAGATGTTTATATGCAATAGAAATGTATGTTTTAGGGTGGTAAGTGTGTGCCTCAGAGAAGGTTGTTGTGTTGTGCACTAAGTGTGGTTTTGTTTTTGGGCCTTATAGGATGTCTACACGAGGGAGTCGAGGATGGATGAGTAGTAGGAGTGTCAGTAAAGGCACAACAATTCCTTTAACACCCGCCGTTGCAGCATCGGCCGTCGGCGAGAGCGTTGCACCCGAGATTGTGAGAGCGGTGCAAGACGTTCTAGCTCGCGCTGAGGGTGACAACGGGCGTACCCTCAGGCATACTAAGAAGTTTCTTCGCTCCAGTCCACCAGAGTTTGTAGGGGAGGCCAAACCGTTGGAGGCAGAGAATTGGTTAGAGCAGATTATCAAGACTCTTGATATGCTCAGAGTCAAAGATGAAGAGTTGAGGGTTTCTTTGGCGACTTTTCAATTGAAGGGTGATGCGGGTTATTGGTGGAAGTATGCTAAGAATACTGTAGGTAGCACATGGGTTGCTTTTACCGAGGCCTTCTTGGCCAAGTATTTCCCTCATTCTGCTCGGGAAAGGTTGAGGGAACAGTTTGTTGAGTTGCGTCAGGATGTTACTCCAGTGGCACAGTTTGAGATGCAGTTTACCAATTTGTCAAGGTTTGCTCCAGAGTTGGTGGCAACAGAGGAGCGTCGTTGTTATGAGTTTGAAAGTCGGTTGTGCATCGATATATGGGAGAAAGTAGCTGGATCCCTATGGAAGGATTATTATAGTCTAGTTGAGGCAGCAGCCCATGTGGAGGCCATGGTTGTGAGTGTTGGTCGGGTTAGGGAGGAGGCCATCTCGGTGACTCCTTCGGTTCATAAGCACTCTAGGCTCAGTAAGAGGTGGAGGCGAGCGCATGCTCAGTCCCAAGCTAAATCCTTTTCTTCGTCAGGGGTTTCAGACTCTTCTGTTGGGAGGTCTAGAGAGGTTCAGGTTTTAGGCCAGTCTCAGAGTAGGGGGTCTACTGGTTGTTTTGATTGTGGTCAGCTGGACCATGTTAGACGTTTATGCCCTTTGCGTGTGAATTCTTCGAGTGTTTCAAAACCTAGTCAGACTCAGTCATACCCGTCCAGTCAGGGGCGTTATCAGTACCAGAAACAGGCAGGTCAGGCTTCGAGAGCCTTGCGAGGGGCGACTTATTAGCTAACACTATAGTACTACCCTGGACAGGGACTTTTGTATTGATGGCCGGTGATGTATTATGTCAATCATTTTGTTGTTGACCAGTGTACTATCGGATGCTGAGCCATCATGATTATGTATTGCATATGTATGTATATTGTTGTTTGTTTAATCCTCATGTATTGGGGGCATGCATGGAATCTCGAACCCTCTTTTATAAGAATAATTAATATAAAAAAAAAAAAACTACACGAACAACAAAGTCTAGAAGTTCTCTAAATTAATATATATATATATAAGTCAATGTTTCCAAACAAAGTTACACTATTTCCGAAAAAGAAAAAAAAAATTTGAATAATAACAATGTAATCAACCCGGGCCTCACTCCTACAATACAAACAGATGTATATATTGTTTTGCAATCAAACAAGAGAGGCACGTTTACCCATTTGATGGAAAAAATCAAAATTTTAGATTTTACCAAATTGACGAGAAACAAAAATCAATTTTTTTTTTTTTTTTGTATAACAGATTTGTTCAAGAATAACAAATGCAATTATAAAATATAAATAATTAAAAGATTAAATATGTTACAGTAATAATGACTTTAGATTGTTAGGAGAATTGACCAATAATTATTTTAAATAAATTTTATAGAATAAAATTGAAAGCAAAATAGACTCTGAAAAATAGGTTTTTACAATTCAACAAAATTATATGCACACACACACACACATGTATATAACAGACTAAGAAAAAGATGAAGAAAAGGGTCTAGAAAATAGCCTGAGTGATTGTGAGAGACACGTCAAAGACGTTGTCCTTGCAACACCCCAAATTTCTAGCTCAAATGATAATACAACAATCATGGCACTTTCAAGGAAAACTAAATATAAATCTCCAAACTTACATTACATGATACAATAGTTCTTCATGCAACAATACATTAACCCAACAACAAGTAAATAAACAAATAAATACCCCCAAGGTTTTACAAGTTTCCAAGGCTTGAGCCTAGTTACACAAAACGGTTATTCAAACCCACACACATACAGCCCTTGGCTTACACATAGAGTCACAGCAAAATGAGAGTCTCGTACTCTCAACACACATTTCCTCGCCTTTAGTTAGGCAGCATCACCACATCTTTTCCTGCACAAAAATCACATAGGGTGAGCATAAATCCCAGTAGGAAATCCTTAACAAAGTATATATATTTTATACAAGTTTCAAGAGATGAAATGCACATGCCATGCTATGCCCCTTTTTGAAGATAAATCACATTTTTATCTTTTGAAAACCATCATGCTCAATGATGTCATGCAATTTCAATTATTCAAAACTTAACAATTTATTTCAAGGGCAGTAAATACGACTCTGGTAATCCCTAGGTTGGTGTCTGCAAGTAGACTATACAAGTACTGCCAATTTGTCATTTTTACCAGCATTAACTGGAAGGCTCGACACCTATAATCTGTCATTTTTATCAGTATTAACTGGAAAGCTCGACACCTATTCAATTTCATCTACACCACCTGTCAAGACTTACCACCGTATTTACCCCAAAACCAATTCATGGAAACTTGTTTCTCAACATTCTTTTCTCAATGCAAGTTTTCAAATCAACTTTCAAAGTTTAATGTAATCAAATGAATTGATATGCCAATAACATAAGATGAATATAAATACTTTTATTCCAATTCATCATCCAAGGAATAACACAATTCCCTCTTCTCAAGTTACCTCAACAATTAGTCATTTCAAGACTATTTCAACATTTTGAACAATAATTTCCAAAATGAACAACAATTCTCATATTCCCTGAAATTCATCATTTATATAAATATAAATAAGAAAATTTTCAAACATCTATTTATTTTGACACACAAAATAAATATAACAATATCATTCATGGATTTTCAATCTCTTTAAAAAAAATTCCCAAATTCTAGGTTTCCTCACCAAAGCTATACAACTCAAATCCTTTGAAAGAAAACTTTCCAAAATCATATTTTCTTCAATCAACGAAAATCAAAACCCATAAGATCATTTTAAAAGAACAAGAGGCAAACCCACTTTCAAAATCTCTCAACTTCTTGAATCAACAGTCAATTTTCAAAGCTATCGAAAGATGATTTCGAAAATCATATAGATCTTGCAAAAATATATATATATACAACTCTAAGAAAATCCCTACCTCAAGTTTTGAAGGAGAAATGAGATGAAACCCCCAAAATCAACGGTGTCGAAACTCGATCTTCACCGCACACAATGAAGCCCTCGAGAAGTTAACCAACTTTGATGAAGAACTTATGGCAGAACTCTAATGGATCTTGAGAAATCAAGGTTTTGATCCAATTTGGCGTAGGGAAATGTAGAGAGAATGGAGAAGAAAGGGTTTTTAAAGAGAGAGATATACAAAAGTGATCTGAAATATCAGATTCACGAACTGATATAACATGGTCCGCTCGAGCGTGAAAAGCCCCGCTCGAGCGTCGAATACACATTCCCAGTACTTTTATAGACGTGTCAAACTTCTGGAACCAAACATTCTCTGCTCGAGCGCATAAACGGCCGCTCAAGCAGAGCAGTGGCTCAAGAAGTGGGAAACCTGCTGGAAATAGGGGGAATCAAAGAGGTTCACTATCCCAAGTGGATCTCCAACACCGTGGTGGTGCCCAAAAAAATTGGTAAATGGTTTGCATGGACTACAAGACAGTCAACGAAGCGTGCCCAAAAGATAGTTTCCCTCTACCAAGGATAGACCAACTAGTTGACCTAACTGCAGGTCACAACCGACTTAGTTTTCTCGATGCGTATCGTGGATACCATCAGATTGCTATATATGAACTAGACCAGGAGGTCACATCCTTCACGACTGTGAGGGGGTTATATTGTTATAAGGTCATGCCCTTTGGCCTGAAGAATGCAGGGGCAACATTCCAGCGAATGGTCACCAAAATGTTTGAACCATTGTCAGGGAAAACAGTGGAAGCCTACATTGACGACATGGTGGTCAAAAGTAAGGATAAAGCAGACCATCTTAACAACCTAATTGAGATGTTTCAAATCTTGAAGACCTACAAGTTATGGCTAAACGCCTCTAAGTGTGCGTTTGGGGTGGGGTCAGGAAAGTTTCTTGGCTTTCTAGTGACCAACTGCGGTAAGGCTATTCAGGAGCTCAAAAGGCCTAACACAGTCAAGGAATTACAGCACTTGACAAGCCTAGCTGCCACGCTAAACAGATTTATCAATCGATCGTTAGACAGGTATCGACCGTTCTTCCAGGCGCTTAAAGCAAAATTTCAGTAGGATGAAGAGTGAGACTAAGCTCTAAAGAGCCTGAAGAAGTATCTGACCTCGCCACCACAGTTAGCAACCCTAGTGCCTGGAGAGGAACTTTTCTTGTACTTGGCAGTTTCTCAGTATGCCGTTAACGCGGTGTTGGTATGTGTGGAACGAATATAACACTTGCTCATCTTTTATGTGAGCAAGACCATACTGGACGCCGAAACAAAATATTTGTCATTAGAAAAGCTTGCTTTAGCCCTAATGATAGCTTCAAGAAAGCTGTCGCACTACTTCCACTCGCACACTATGGTCGTGTTAATGGTGTTCCCTTTAAAAGCCTTGTTTGAAAAGACGGACTTCTCTAGAAGAACACTGAAATGGGCAGTGGAGTTTGGACAATACGACATCAAATTCCATCCTAGGATGGCGATTAAGGCCCAAGCTTTGGCAGACTTTGTGGTAAAGTTTGCCCCCGGAAGTCATTCTGTTTGTCTGGTTGACCTGACTAAAGAAGCCTAACAATAAGGGAAAAGTGCTGGGGGAATTGAGCAGCCCCCATATCAACCTGGTTAACCGTGCAATGCGTCGTTAAGCCTAACAGTGGCTACACCATCCTCAGAGGCCAACATCATATTGCCAAAGAGAAAAGGAGCAAGCAGCGCAAATACAAGCACAATATGCGATGACATGCATGAAAAGGAATAGTAAAGTAGCCAAGTAGTGAGGACCAGATCCGAACGATGGCTAGAGACTTGGAAGAAATCACCAACGTCCTAGACCCTAAAGCATCTTTAGATCCATCCACATGTTGGAAATTGTTTGTAAGAGAGATGTGGAAGCTCTTCATAGATGGCGCATCCAACTGGTATAGGGATGGACTTGGCATAGTCCTTATCTCGCCAGACGGCTTGACCATTGAACAGGTAATCACGCTTGGATTTCCAACATCCAATAACGAAGTGAAGTATGAGGCACTGTTAGTCGGTCTGAAGTCAGCCCACCGGATAAGGGCCACCGAGCTAATGGTATACAGTGACTCCCAATTAGTAGTCAACCAAATATCTGGCAACTATGAAGCAAAAGATGACAGAATGGCCAAGTATCAAGAGCTAGACAGAAACGAGATTATGAAATTCAAAATCATGAGGATAGAACAAATCGGCCGAGAAGAGAATAGCAAGGCAGATGAACTGGCTGGTTTGGCGTCGATGGCAGACACTTCTATCCCACACCCTTTGCTAATTGACTTCTTGCTAAGACTAAGCATTGAGGAACCTGAAGTGGCCGAGGTACTATGCGCCGAGCTAGATCCCTCCTGGATGGACCCCATCATCATCTTCTTGAAATATAGGATTTTTCCAGAGGACAAGAAGGAGGTGAACAAGATTCGAGCAAAGTCGCAACGGTTTTGGCTTTCTCCATCCCTAGCGCTATACAAAAAATCTTTCACTTGACTATACTTGAAGTGTGTCCATCCTAGCAAGGTTGAGGCATTTTTGTTCGAAATTCACAAGGGCATTTGTAGAAGCCACCAATGAGGTAGATCTTAGGCCTACCGAGCTGTCTCACAAGGGTATTGGTGGCCATACATGCAGGCAAACACAGAGAAGTATGTTAAGAAATGCAAAAAATGTCAGAAGTTAGCACATCAAATCCATCAGCTAGCTAGAGAGCTTCTACCTCTGACCAGCCCTTGGCCTTTCGCAATGTGGGGCTTAGACAGAGTGGGACCACTCTCAACTGCGCTGGGCACAAAAAAGTTCTTAATCGTGGCAACAAACTACTTTACAAAATGGGTGGAGGCGGAGGCACTCGCATCCATCAAGGAGAAAGACGTCAAGAGGTTTGTTTGGCAGAACATCATAACCCAGTTCGGAATTCCCAAGGCCCTGATATCAGACAATGGCACCCAATTTGATGGAAGAATCTTCAGGGGTTTTTGCGAAGAACACAAAATAGAAGTTTACAACTCCACGCTGGTGTAACCCCAAGCCAACGGCTAGGCTGAAGCATCGAACAAGGTGATCTTAGATGGCTTGAAGAAGAGGTTAGAAAAAGCGAAAGGAAAGTGGGTTGAAGAACTACCCCATGTCCTATGGGTCTACCAAATAACACCAAGATGATCAACTAGGGAAATGCCCTTTACTTTGGCCTATAGCATGGACATAATAAAGCCTTCGATCTAGATCTAGTCGAATAACACCAAGATGAAAATTTTGACCCAGAGCTAAATGGAGAAGTAATAGCCTTCGAGCTAGATCTAGTCGAAGAACGAAAAGAAAGGGCACTGATTCACATCGCTTCGTATCAGCAATAATTGTCCAGAAAATACAATAAGGCGGTGCATCCAAGGCAATTCAAGATTAGAGATTGGGTACTACATAAAGTAATGGGAAACACTTTGGTGCCTGGTGATGGAAAATTAGGACCCAACTGGGTGGGACCGTACAAAGTTATGGGGCTAGCAGGAAAGGGAGCTTACCACTTGGAGGACACTGATGGCCGAGCTATCCCAAGGCCATGGAACACAGCCAAACTTAAAATATTCTATTTTTTGCTTTTTGTACTTGTATTTTTACAACTCTTTGTTTGGATTTAATAAAACAGGTAGACAATTTCATTTTGAACACTTTTTCAATACTTGTATGTATTTTGATTGTTTAAAAATCTTTGCTCAACTAGGGGCAAAGTGGGTTGGCAGGTTTGACCAACCCCTTCTTAAAATCTTTGCAAGACTGGGGGCAAAGAAGGTTGGCAGGTTTGACCAACAAGTTTTTGTACTCCTTGACTGAGATGGTCATCTCGGCCAAAGAAGGTTAGCAGGTTTGACCATCAGGTTTTTGCACTCTTTAACCGAGATGGTTATCTCAGCCAATGAAAGTTGGCAGGTGTAACCAAGTTTTTGCACTCTTTGACCGAGATGATCATCTCGGCCAGAGAATGTTGGCAGGTTTGACCAACAAGTTTTTGCACTTCGTGACCGAGATGGTTATCTCCGCCAGAGAGAGTTGGCAGGTTTGACTAATAAGTTTTTGCACTCCTTGACCGAGATGGTTATCTTGGCCAGAGAGGGTTGGCATTTTTTACCAACAAGTTTTTGCACTCCCTGACCAAGATGGTTATCTCGGCCAGAGAGGATTGGCAGGTTCAGCCAACAATTTTATGCACTTTTTTGACCGAGATGATTATCTCAACCAGAGAAGGTTAGCAGTTTTGGCCAATTTTTGCACTTCTTGACCGAGATGGTTATCTCGGCCAGAGACGGTTGGCAAGTTTGACCAACAATTTTTGGCACTCTTTGACCGAGATGATTATGTCGGCCAAAAAAGGTCGACAGGTTTGGCCAACAGTTTTTAGCATTCTTCGACCGAGATGGTTATCTCGGCTGAAGAATATTGGCAGGGCCATGTGTAGCCGAGCTGGTTAGCTTGCCAAAACATGCATTCAAAGTTGTAACATTTGAAAAGAAACACAAAATATATGCAAATAGTTGGAAATTTTCATTGATAAATGAAATGACTACAAAATGGGGGGCTACTAGCCTAATTACATTGTCGAAATAGGAAGAAAAGGAAAAAAACTACAAAGATGGAAAATATAGAAGCAAGTTTCATCACGGACAAGCAAACAGGTTGTCCAGCTCGGCATCGACACCAGCACCGACTTCACCGCTCGCCAAGTCGGCTCCAGTACCATCCTCTAAGACCAAGTCAGTGATGCCTTCTTTGACAATCAGATTTGGCTTGGTTTGGCTCAATACTTCCAACTGAGCAAGAAGATCAATGGTTGGAGCAAGAGCATTGTTTGGCGTCGGGCTCTCCTTCTCCACCTCCAAGAATATCTATTGAACGGCATTAGCATAACTCGTTATATAGCTTGGTATGAAATGTGGAGTAGAATTCTAGAAAACGTCAGAGTTAGGCACTTGATCGAGCTTCTCTATCGCAGCTTTCCAACCACTTAAAGAAGATATCTTTGGCAACTTCGCATTGTTGAACGTAGGTTTCGTCACTCTCTTTGAAACTGCAGTCCTTATCATCCTCCATCTTCTTCTGCATTGACGTTATTTCAGCATCTTTCTTCTCCTTCAGCTTGGCAAGCTTATGAAGATAACGGTCTTTCTTTTCGGCCAAGGATTTTTGCTTGGTTGCCTCAGCCTCATTAAGTAGCTCGGCTAATTGATCTTAATTAGTGGATAGCTTGGCCAGCTTGGCCTTTACCCCCTTAAGCTCAGCATCCTTAGCCTCACTTTTGGCAATAGCCGTCTGCGCTGTCTTCCTCAATTCAAGGGCGCATCGGTGAGCAGCGTGGTTTTTCTGCACAACCTATAATTCGGCCAAACAAGCAAAGAGTTAGACTGAGCTAAAAGTTGAAAATAAATAGAAAAGAAAATGCAAAACCCAAGCTTACCAACACCATAGACTTGGTAGCTGACCGAATAGCTCTTAGCTCGGTCAGCTGTTCGTACCGCTCCATGTTGGCAGGCAGGCAAGAAGCGCTCTTGCATAGATTAAAGGCCAGGTCGTGGTCCTTCTCAGTGCATATCGAATCAATCGTGGTCACAACACAGCCTTTAAATGTCACAGTCGACACCCAATACGGGGGAGAGGAAATATCAGAACCGCTAGAGTGGCGGCTCTTGGATGATGGTGAAGTTACGAGCAGATCGGTCTCTGGCTGCTCGGTCTTCTCTTCATTCACTAGTCACTGCTACTCGATGAACGAAATGCAGGCACGTTTGGCAGGCCAAGATGATGAAGCCCTCGCTGTTAGGAGGGTGATGGCGGTTTCACGCGGCTGCTCGGAGGGAGGATGCTCAATCTGGAACTCGTCGGTGGCTTGCTTGGTGATTAGCACTCAGACAACTCTCCTCTTGGCCATTTCTTGTTCTTCGGTGAGAGGGACGAGGTTGATTTTAGGGAGAGTTGGGTCAGGCTCAGGTGAGGACTCCAAGAGGAAGTCGGTCACCTTGCTCTTTCGCTTACCGCTGTACCAGTAAGTCGTTTGGAAATTCAGGAGCTTGGTCTAGTCTCTATGTCGATATTGTAGCGCGGCGCGGAGTCTTGATTGGCATAGGGGTAGTTCTCCTTGAGCAAATTCAGATCTGCAATGAAAACAAGGGTTAGCACGGTAAATAGTATTAAAAATGGAAAAAACGCGACCGAGCTATTCTTACCAATTGTGCCTTTGTTCCAGTTTATGTTATAGCCCGGTTTTTGGGCTTCGTGATCTTCAAAGTTTCCACAGACCTAGAGAAAGTCGTCGTCATGCAAGTCTTTGTATGGCGTTCTCTTGATGAGTTTCTCTCGGCCTCTCTTTATTTTGAGATAGTATACCCATCCGCCGTCAATTTGACTGAGCGAATATTGGTGGAAGATCTCGGCTAATCCGAGGTTGAAACCGAGACGGCAATTTAGCTCGGTGATCCCATTTCCTATCATATAGGTGTTAGTAGACAATTGAGTTGGGCAGATCCTAGTTTTCCTTAAGAATTCACAAATGAGAGACTAGACAAGAAACTGTAGTCTGCCCTCTACAATGGACAGCATAGTGAAAGGGACGAAGCCATGCTTGCCCCAAAGGAATGGTGTCTAGCTCAGCTAGAGAGAGGTGTACGTCATCAAGAATGTTGTAGTCCTTTCGGAACTCGGCTATGGCATCCGGTGAGCTAACCATGAAGCGGTACTTGCCCATGGTCTTAAATTAGAAAAGATGATAAGTTTGCTCGATTGGCTAGCTCGACTTCGATTGGGTAGCTCGGTTGAGCAGCATTGCCAAGTGGTGAAGTGAGGGTGTGCCTGGCCAACCTAGCCAAGTCTACAAAGTGACAAATAAAAGGTGTTATGCCCAAGTGCTGACCGAGCTAAGGCAACAGTGTAAACTAATCGTTTGATATTTTGCTCGATCGGAAGTGTGTACACACGGTGCTTGGCTCGGTCTTGAGCTAGCAGTCATAGTTCGGCCCAACAGCAGAGCAAGGTGTTAGCTCAGCTAAGGCAGGGCCGACTAATTAGCTCAGTTGTGACCACAGGCAAGGTTTTAGCTCGGTCAAGATCATGTGTGGGGCTTCTAGCTCAATTATGACTAGGGCAAGATTTTAGACCGATCAAGATCGTTTATGGTTTTTCCGACTCTGTTGTAATCATTTAAAGTGTGTGCAAACAAGATTTTAGTTCGGTTGCTTTGCGATTTCGGATTGAAATCGCTGTTTCTGACTAGTTCTTATTCCAATCAAGAAGATTTGTTTTCGAACATGGAATTTTAAGGGTTTTTTTATAGAGGTTATAATCTCAAGATCATTTTATGATAGGTTAACATGCTAAAACATGGTTTTTGAGCCTAGATGGTGGATTAACAACACTAAAACATCAATAATGCGGAGAACGCCATGAATATTAATGGAAAAAGTGAGTTGGTTTCAGAAACTTACATATTCAAGGGCTGAATCGAGTTCCAGACTGCAGAAATGATTCTCTGGGTGACTGCGAGTTAAATAGTGCAAATGTTTGAGGCATTGACGGGAGAATCAAGAAGAGGCACGGGTTCTAGGGTTTGCCGTGGAAGAAGTTGAACAGTAAAGGGTTTTGAACGTATATCTGGGCTATATATATGAAGAAGGCATAAAGGCGAAACTGTTCAAATATTTGGGGCAGTGTGTGACAGTTGTAGCAGAGTTATGGGCACAGTAGGACCTCACCATGTGTCACAAACATGCCAAGCATGACAGATGTGTCAGAATAGTGGCAGAACGGGTGATACAATTGACAAGACTTCTTAAAATCAAGTGAGTTGTGTGACCAAGTAACTATTTTAGTTCAGCTGATGTGAGCATCCGTAGCTCTGCCTGAGAGAAGTAATTTCAATCATGCTTTCTAGATGGAATTAAAGGGCAATTGAGAGGATAATTTGTATGAACAAATTGGGCCGATCTAATTGGGCCACGCTAATTAGGTTGAACTAGTTGGGCCAAGCACTGGGCCGAGGTAAGATCTTGGTTAGCTAGGTTAGGCACTAAATGGAATTGGACCTGGCTAATTATGTGCAGGTGATATATAGAAGTCCAAGGGGGCTTCGGTGAGGAAGGACGAGCTCGATTGTGTTTGGTAGGTTGTCATTTGGCTGAGTGTACGGTTCGGCTAGAGAAAAGGAGCGAACCAAGGTGACCTCAAGAAATGAAGCCAAGCTAGCCCTAGCTCGGCAGAGTGCTATTCTTTGGTCAGGATTAGCACAGCTCGACTAGAAGCAGAACAAAGCAGGGTAGCTTGGTTGAGCGCAGTAATAGCCGAGCAAAGAGTTGCGCCATCTCGCTTGGCTTGCAGTGAGGAGGGTGTTCCAAGGATAGTCATTATCCTTGAAGAATATGATTCCTAAGAGGACTCTGCAGTGGAGAGTTAGAGTCCTACTAGGATTGTGCCACGCGGAATCTATAAAAGCTCATGACAACACCTATATCCAGGTATTGCAATTTTCACTTGTGAATACACAGAGCTTTAACTTGCTGACTTAGGCATCGGAGGGGTTTTCGGCACACACCCGCTGGCTAGCTCACGATTGTGTTTTCAGATGATAAGACGACAACGTTTGGAGGAGTGCAAACTTGATCAACATGATTATACAAGAAGAATTATTTTGTGCTTGTACATATATAACAAGAAAAGACAACAATATGTACCAAACCAACAATGTATATGTTGAATTCGAGTCAAGGGTAACTTTGTGGACCGTAGCTCATGCTTTAAAATATTTTCTTTGCTATCATGCTTCAGCCTTGAATTATACATCTTGAGCCATGGAAGAAACATGAAAATTGGGGTTTTAAGTTGCAGAGATAGACTAGGACTAAGAGAGATGACTTTGGGTTGTCAATGGTGGTGGGGTTGATGAGCGTTGGATTGGTTAGACCATAGTTCTAAATCGCGGTATCGGATAACGTAACGGTATTAATCGCAGAGTATCGATATCGGTAGTATCAACCAGTACATATCGAGAATCGGGTGTTGCGGCTGTGAAATTTTAAAAATCATTAGCAATCCCTCTAAAACTCAATTTTATGCAATTTTTTTTTTTGGGGGGGGGGGGGGAGGGGGGGGGACTCTTTTAGCCTTAATTTGTCACATTTTAATCAAAATTTTGATATGTAAGGAGCACTTTTGACTTATTTTCAACTAAATGATATGTATATATTTTAGTCTCAAGCTTTTTTTGGCATATATTAAACTTTTAATAAAAAAAATTGATGTGGAAATATTTTAAAAATTGATATGTTAAACTTTTAAAAATTGATGTAGGTGTATAAACAAATAAATAGGAAAAAAAAACTCTAGACATTTACAATCTACAAATCCACCATAAACATACACACCTTCATGTACCTCACTCTTCTTATCCATTTCAATCTCCCATACCATAATATAACCACAAACATTCCTATCCTCTCTCGAAAAAAAAAAAAAAAAAATGGCTGACGCTGACCGGAAGTTGTAGAACAATGGCTTTTCCGGCCAAACCCAGACAAATATTTTAGCTTTAGATCGACACTAAAACACGACCAAAAAAAAAAAATTGAAATACGAAGCAGAAATAGAGCATAGCAAACCTACAACAACTCACCAAAACAGAGGACAACAACAACAAAACAGGTTCTCTACTCCAATTTCATCCATACCGGCGATTGCAAATCTATATCGGACTATATCGCCCCATGTATCGGATTCAGGCCGCTATGTACCGGGACTCGGATGCTACGACTGTGAATTTCATTCTCACCGGTATACCAGTTCATATCCGAATTGGCACTCTGATTTTCCGGTACGAATAAGTCGGTATGGTATATATCGGCCGATATTTAGATCTATGGGTTAGACTAGGGATAAAAGTGAGAGATAGCATATATTGCATTTTTTATTTGACTTGTCCAAAGATTGATATTTTCTTTCTTTTATTATACTTTTAGTCTTTAGTTTTATTTTTTTTATTTTTTTGCTTTTTATTTTTGAGGTTAAAATGGGCATTTTAAATTAATAGTATGATGAGGTCAGCAAAACCAGCCACAGTTAGTGATGGACAGTTACTGACAGAGAGTTAACAGAAGGGGCGACGTGTTACCAACAAACAAACCAGAAGGGATGTCATTGTTATTTCAGAAATCTCAGAGGAGGTATCTATAATTTGATTAAACCTCATGGAGGTCTATTTAATTTACCCAATTAATTTTTATTTATTTATTTATTTATTTATTTTTACGATTTCTATGGTCCACTGCACTTGCACAGACATAACATTTAACTTTTTTATCATTATTTTCTCGAGTTTGACCAACCACATTATAAAAATCATTACTATGCAATTTTTGTATCCACACCTATTCAAACTATGCTATGTTTGTAAACGTAAAATAGTAATTTGTGAAATTGTGCGATTTTGCCATAGCGGCCCAAGGTTATTAGATATTTTAAATTAAATATCAAATTGAGACTTTATATAAATAATTTTTTTAAAAAAAATTGAGGCCTTAGGCAGCACTAAGAATTTTATTTATTTATTTTTTTTTCCTTTTTACGCCTTAGGCAGCAATCTATCTTGCTTAATGGTCAATCTGCCTTGAATTTTGTGATTTCAAAAAGATGCATGATTTAAGATTTCACTCGTTGTTGACATTCTGTTAAGTTAAAAATTGGGCCCCTTTTGGGAAGTGTAAAAAAAAATAAAAATAAAAAATAAACTAGTTTATTGACTTATTAATTTCTTTGACTCATAGTGTCTCTCTATTTTTTGTATGTTTTTTCATAATAAGCAAAAAAAAATTAACTGTTTTAGCACTTTCCAAAACAACCTTAAGACCTCGTTTGAAAACAAGTTATTTTAGTAATTTTTTAGCCTTCTACGAAACAATGTGTAGAAAAATAAAGAGGGTGATGTGACAACTTATAGTGATTTTTTGACTTTTTAATTAAAATATATAGTAGCGTTTGGTGGAATTTTAGAATTATAATTTGATAATATATGTTTGGTTATGAGTTTTGAAAAGAGTTTTGAATTAAGTTTTAGAGGGAGTTTTGAGTTTTTGAAATTAAAAAAATTATTGATTCAAAAACTTACAACTCATAACCAAACACACAATCCAAAGTTCTATTCAAAACTCATAAAAAAGTTTAAAAAAAAATTGAAAATATTTTTTATTTAAAATATAAAAAAATAGCGGGTGTCAATTGCCCTAAAAAAAATCCGAAAAATAATTTTTATTTAAAATATAAAAAAATAATAGGTGCCATGTTCTTCAAAAATCACAATTTATCCCTTAAAAAGATATACAAGTATATTTTTTAGACTTTTAAAAAATATATATATATATAATGATATATAAGTAAGATGATTAATTGATAAATTAGAGAACATATGAGAGAGAGTTGCTTATGTATTCTAAGGCAATGTCACATAATTACGTTTGAAAAATGAGTCTAATTTTTTAATTTAAGTAACATCACATATATTTTTATGAATTTGGATTATTCATTTATGCAGGATGAATGTGAATAATTAATTATATTTAGTGGATTTCTTTATTCAAAACTTTGTGTTTAAGTAGGGGTTTAAGTAAAGTTAAACCTGTATTTTCAGTCTCTAAAGCAAGCGATTTTAGTTTCGACCAAATTTTATTTGGTTTAATTTTTTCTTTCATCTTTTAATTTTTTTACAAATTTAAAATCTACACTCAACTTGCATATTTTCAAAGCTGTCAAATATATCTCCTCCTCCCTATTCTCTCATGTTTTGCCTAAACCAAATTAACCCTTCCTCCCTATTCTCTCACACACGAGGCAAGTTGAGGCAAGTTGTTGGGATATGCCATAGTACTTTCAAGTGCGAGTTAAGTTGGGCGTCTTACAAATTTTATTCTCAAAATTGATACATGGATTTGTTAGCAAGGCAAACTTTTGGAAACAGATTGATCAATGGCATTGTTGTTGTTGGCATTGTACAAAATCACACACAAATTGCAAAGTTAAAAATGATGCACCAAACCTTTCACAAAATCAGTCCCAACGAGAAACAATAAGATGTAAAACCTTTCTTTTATTATAAAGAAAAGAGCTTAACTTGGATAAGTTAACACATTTCATCGTGATACAATGAGGGCAAGGCAAGCCTAGGATAATATTAGTGATGTAGCATTACCACAATTGTAAAAACAGGCACACTTGCCCTCTGAGCAAATACCACGAATGTATTGTACTATGCCCGGCTTACCATGCTCCTTCACACACTCTGCATTACAGGTAACATCCGTGCATGGCAATGCAACTAGCACCACCACGAAACATATCTTTGCTGCCATTGCTTGCTTCTTCTTCTCCTGCATCCCTACATTCCATCATTCAATCACCACCCACACCCACATTCATGTTCATACACACACATATATATATATAACAACACAAAAACCATAACTTTAGCATTGCCCAAGTTCAATTTTTTGTTGAATGGGTTTAATTGCACTTTTCATTTCTATAGTTTGAACACTTTGGTCCCCAAATTGGAGTTAAAATTAATAATTTTTGAACACTTGTCAATTTTTTAAAGTGTACACAAATAAGATTAACAATTTTTTTAACGAAATGACTAAATTGAAACTAGTCTAAAAATGTAGGAATCAAATTATTCAAATTGAAACTATAAGGATTAAAGTAAAATTTGAGGCAAATTTTAAGGGTAAAAAGTGTAATTAACCCTATATAAAAATAATGCACTAATACTATGTATCTGGAATTTGTATTTGAATTTTACTCAAAAAATATGAATCGTATTCGGATCTATGAATGGATTCTACAATATAGTAATTGAATCTCAACCACAATTTTTCATTCTAGGCAAAATTCTTGAATTATGATAAAAAAAATAAATAAATAAATAAATATTTGGGTCCTAATTTGTTTAACCTATTTTTTTTTAATAAGTTGTAAGCATAAAACTCACGAAAGCAACTAAGATACACTACATCAAGAATCCAATGTAAAGAATTTTTTAAATTTGTTTGTGAAAAAACTTTTCTATATCAGTGAAAGATAAATGAAGAGATGACACTGAAATATTAAAATACCATACCACTAGTAATGAAGAGAGCAAACACCACAACAACAGCAATGGAGAGGGTCTTCATGGTTGTTTTCCAATAGATGCAAACACAACTCAGGTTTTTCTTTTTCTTTCTTTTTCTTTGTTGTTGTTGTTGTTGTTGTTGTTGCAATATATGTTTGTAACTAAGCAAAATAGATTTTATAGGACTTCAGGGAAGACAGGTGTACCATGTTTATTAAGATATATACTGCTTATTGTAGCAAACATAGATTATACTGATGCCCTTTCTTGATTTTTTTCCCATATAAGCACAATAAATAATGTTAATAGGACTGCTTTTACAAAGTCAAAATACATTTATTCTCATAAAATCATTCCAAAATTACCATAAAAATGAAAACAAAAATACAGGTGCCAATCAAAAATACAGATAGAACCATGTTTTTATGTATAGTGATAAGAAAATTAGGTAATAAATCTTTTTATATATAGCATTTCCTTTATTGTTTTGTTCTCATTTTTTAGTCCAAAAATTTGTCTAGTAATAAAAAAATTATCATAAATGGTTGCAATTTCTAATTTTTTATGAATGAATAATTGAATTAGCATATAGAACCACCCCAAATTGGAATCTTCCAAAAGTCTTTCTTATAACTAACTTACCATAACCAGAACAATTAAGTCTTTATTACCTTAAACCAAAATTTTACCATATACAATTTGGTAAATTGAATAATTCCGACAATTTCTTTACTTTTTCAATAGTTTTTTCAATAAAAAATTAAATTGACACTTAATTATAAATCACTCTCCACCTACCTATATTCTACTTAATTCAAATTATTTTATTATGTTCCAATAAGTCTTATCGGTGACATAGTTACTAAAATATCCCTAATAATAATATTCATATTAACAGTCTGAATATTCTGTGATGTGAACATTCACATTATAAAATATGAATATTCACATCACCAAGTTGTTAACCATGCAAAAAATATTTCTTAGGATAAAATTATCCATAAAATATCTTAAATATGATAATTAAGATTTAGTGGATCAAATGTCCAAATAATAAGACTTATTTAAAGACAATAATATGTTATAGACTAATTGTGATACAAGTGTTTGAAAATGATTTCTTAATAAATCTCTCAAAATTAAACCCATATAGGCCTTGTTTGGGAAATTGGCTATTTGGTTATTTTAGCCTGACTAAAAAAGTTGTGTTTGGAAAGTTGATTTTTTTTTTTTTCCAGTTGATTTGATAGTTGTGAGAGAAAAAATAAAATGATTATGCACTCGTTTAGTTACAAAAAGACGAAATAGGCTAAAGCCAATAAGACAAAATGTCACACTCAAACCATAATCATTTTATTTTTTTCTTACAAAAGTCAAAAAAAACAAAAAGTCTATCCCAAACGAGACTTTTTAGCCTCAGCCTAAAATAGTCAAAAATTTAAAAAGTCAATCCACATTCCAAACGAACCCTATTTGTTGGATGTAACATTTTATCTTATTAACTATTAGGGTGTTCAGCGGATATTCCAATCCGCCCAACCGACCGAACCGAACCTATCCGCCGCATTTTGGACAGATGCATGATGACGAGCAAACGGTTGTGGATAGATTTTTTCCAATCGACCTAGTTTTTGACGAATAACAGATTTGAGGTTCCTTTGGTCGCAACCGAATCGTTAAATCGCGAGCACCCCTAATAATTTGTAAGACTTTGTGTTTTCAATTTGTTTAGATATTCTGTTTGTATTTTCAATTGAAAAATAATTTAGATATTGTGTTGTGTTTTCAATTTATTTTCAATTTGAAAATCTTTTTATCAAATGATAAGTGTTGATATTTGGTGTTTTTGTGTGAAAAATATAACACTTAATTTTGTCATTTTTTTAAAAAAAATCAAATTAAATAGTTTTTGAATTAAAAAAAAATAATGGAATAGTTTTGATAATGTATGGTTTTCTTATATGTATTTATTATTGATATTTGATAATTTACTTGATAATCTTTTGGTTATGTTTAAAAAAAAAAAATGTTGACAAGTTATTGTATTATGTTTAAAATTTGTAAAAGTTTAAACCGTTAAACCAATTCGTATCTATCTGTCAATCCGCTCAATCTGTATCCACCAATTCGACGGACGGATCCAGATTGATTTTTGGATTGATTTTTTCCAATTCGCCAATCCGGCAGAGGGATGGCGGAATGGAGATTCCCCAACCGCAAACCAGATCACAAACGCTCCTATTAATTTTTTTAATCTATTTTTTTTTTAATAAATTATTTTAACCCAACTCTCACCCAAAAATATTTGCTTCGTCTCTTCTTCTCCACTATATTTTTGTGCAATTATTCTTTTTACTACCTTTTTAATTTCTAATTTTATTCCACTAACCGAAAAACTGAGAAATGAAAAACAAAAAATAATCTTAATTTAATAATGAATGTTGAACGCTGTAATAACTAGGTAGCCATTTATAATTTTAAAACATTGCCTAATTTGTTAATGCAATTAAAGTGGAAGGCATTAGGGCATCTCCAATTGTGTATATTTTTTTTTTCATAAAATTTGAGTAAAAACTCATTTTGATATCAAATGTTCCAATAGAAAGTTTTAAAGCTTCATCAAACCACCGGTCAATTGACCAGTGTAATTTTCTTATAAATTTTTGTCTTAAAGTGGTCATCTAAGGGATATCTGATAGTGAAAATCCAACAACAATAGACAATAATTTGATAAAATGCACAGTCGTTCTCAATTTGATAAAAGATTTGAAAAATCCTAAATTTAATGAACCATTGAAGCATCAAAAAAATAAATTTTTCATCAAATTTAAATTTAATAAACCATTAGAGATGATCCTAGTAATTGCTATCAAGCACAATTGACTAGAAGTTTAATCACTTACTACTTAAAATGACTGGAAATGTGAAAAATGACTTATAATATTTAGTATTTTTAAACCTTACACCAGTATAACGCAAACTAGGCCAAATACCCTAGTTTAGCACTAGAAATTCAGTAATAACCATTTTCAATACTTAATAATTTCACTTTCTCAAATAAACGCTTTTTTTTTAAGTATGATAAATAAAAATAAAATCTATTCAAACATAGATTGAATCTGGTGGTGCATTTCCAAATGCTGTCACAATGCTTGATCTATTTTGGATAAAAACCATCTAACAAGTAGAAATTCACTGGAAAAAAAACCTGTAAAAAAAATTTTTTTCTTTTTCTTTTTTTCTTTTTAGGCCTTAGGCAGCAATCTATCTTGCTTAATGGTCAATCTGCCTTGAATTTTGTGATTTCAAAAAGACGCATGATTTAAGATTTCACTCATTGTCGACACTTCGCTAAGTTAAAAATTGGGCTTCTTTTGGAAAGTGCAAAAAAATAATAATAATAATAATAATAATAAAATAAACTAATTTATTAACTTATTAGTTTCTTTGACACATAGTATCTCTCTATTTTTTGTACGTCTTTTCATAATTAAAAAAAAAAAAAACTATTTTAGCACTTTCCAAAACAACCTTGAGACCTCGTTTGGAAACAAGTTATTTTAGTAATTTTTTAGCTTTTTACGAAACGATATGTGTAGAAAAATAGAGAGAATGATGTGACAACTTATAGTGACTTTTTGACTTTTAATTAAAATTTATGGTAGCGTTTGGTAGAATTTTAGAATTATAATTTGATAATAGAGTTGCATTTCGAGTTTGTGAGCTTTGGAATTATGATTTAAGTATGAAAAATTTGTTTGGTTATGAGTTTTGAAAAGAGTTTTGAATAGAGTTTTAGAGGGAGTTTTGAGTTTTTGAAATTAAAAAAGTTATTTATTCAAAAACTTACAACTCATAACCAAACACACAATGCAAAGTTCTATTCAAAACTCATAAAAAAGTTTAAAAAAATTCGAAAATATTTTTTATTTAAAATATAAAAAAATAATAGGTGTCAATTGCCCTAAAAAAAATCTGAAAAATAATTTTTATTTAAAATATAAAAAAATAACAGGTGCCAATTGCTCTAAGGAGAAAAAAAATAAAAAATGAAAAACGAACGCTGTTCTAGTCAACCGGTCAGACGTCTCGGAGAATATGACCGGTTAGACGTGTTTTCAAAAGTGGGTGTGAAATCAATTCTTGAAAGCTCTAACCAAACACTACACTAAAACCAAGAGTTAGAAATGTGATTTGAAAACTGTGATGACCGGTTTCATATATGACACTTCACTTATAGTCCTCTTTGGGTTTGTTGTGTTCGAAAGCTTTTTCTCAACTTTTGGTCCTTGTTTATTCTAGGTTTGAGTGTCACTCATTTCGAAGGGTGCTCGGTCGAGTATGGAGTGTCTGGAATCGAACCAGAAAAAAATTCTGAGCTAGAGGACCAAGGCCGCACATACGGGGCCTTGGGCCGCACGTGTGAGAGAGAGCCGCACGTATGGGGGATGAGGCCGCACGTGCGGGGAAGTGTGGGCTTTTGAACATTACACACTGCATTATATGCAGGTACGGAGGGGGAATGCGAGAAGGTGCCGCACGTGCGGGGGTCAGAGCCGCACGTGCGGACGGGCCTAAGTCTGTAAAGCTCTGTTTTTCTTCTCTTTTTGGGCTGTGTGTGTCACTTTTCCTATATCACTCTCTCACTAAAAAAAACACTACTCTCCCTTCTCTCTACATTTCATACCCCAAAACTCTTCAAACTCTTGATCCCCTTAGATCCATTGCATCTTCAACCCAAGTTCCTTCATCAAAGTTGAAGAACTCCTCAAGAGCTACATTGTGTACGATGTAGATTGGGTTTTGGCACCATTGATTTCAAGGGTTTCATCTCATTTTCTTCTTCAAAACTTGAGGTAGTAACTTCTTTGAGTTATATATACATGTCTATGCAAGGTTAATGTGATTTTGGAGCTTTCTTAAAGACATTATAAAAAGGTTTTGGTTTTTAGCTCAAGAAGTTAATGGTTTTGCAAAAGAAATCCATCTTTTGTTTCTTTGAAAGATTTTCTTGAATAATTGAAGCTCATTGTCATAAAAATGATGTTTTTGGTGAGATTTTACCAAGAAATAGAGAAATGCATTGTTTGGGTGAAAAACCTAGAAATTTGGGGGGTTTGTTGGATGTTGAGAAATTATGATTCTACTTGTGTTAAATGAATGTTCAAATGGAGATTTCATGACATTAGATGTAAAATGTCAAATTTCTTAGTATATTCGAAATTAGTAAATTTCCTTGGAATCTATTGTATATGTAGATATGTATATGAATCTTGAAATGACAAAATCTTGAGACGTTATGAGATGTGGAAATGTCGCAACACTTGGATAGAGGTAAAAGTTCATGAATTATACATGTTAAATGTATTGGAAAATGGAAGTGGAAATTGTGATCGCAAATGGAACAATTGTGGGGAAATTATGTTATTGTTTGGATGATACATCGCATGGGTAATCACTACATGGCATGGTTAATTGTTGCATTGCATGGATAACTGTGGCATTGACATTTCAATATATAGCGTGTTATAATTATTGAATTGAGATTTGAAACTTGCATTGAGAAAGAATTATTGAGAAATGAGAACTATTGTAATGTCTTGGGACAAATACATTGGTAAATCTGGATAGGAAGTGTAGATAGAATTGATTAAGTTGGCCTGAGTGTCTGGGGTGAAAGACCGAAAACACGAGCGGAGAAGGTACCACTTCCCTTCCGGTTAGCAACCGGTAAAGCAGGTTTTTGGTAGTGCTAGTTATGCCTACTTGTAGACACCAACTCAGGGATTACCTGAGTTGTATTTATCGCCCCAATGTATTAAACAGTAAATTTCTGAATTGTAGAGAATTTCAAGTTATCATTGTACATGGTGGTTTTCAAAGAGATGTAAACGAACTCTTTTTTTGGGGCGTAGCATGGCATGTGCATTTCATATTGGGAATTCTTGTATAAACGTATATACTTTGTTAAGATTTTTCTATTGGGCTTTATGCTCACCCCTATAGGACTTTGGTGCAGGAAAAGATGTGGTGAATCCGCCAAACTAGGGCATGGAAGTATGTTTTGAGAGTATAAGGCTCTTTTGTTGTGATTGAACTTTTTGCAAGCCGAGGGCTATTCATGTATGGGTCCGAGAGACCATTTTTGTGTAACTGGGCTTAAGTCTTGGAATATGTAAGCCTTCAAGGGCATTTTATTTATTTTGGGATTTGATGTTCTACATGCTATAGATTCATGTATTTCTATATCATTGAATGTATAATTCGCATGTGAGACTTTCGTACAAACCTTATTGATTAATGATGTAAGGGTCGGAGAATTGCTATTATTCTTTAATGGATGTTGGTTGATGTACCTAATTTGTGTTGGGTTATTTTGGGGCGTTACAACTTGGTATCAGAGCTATCGAGTTTGAATACTTGGGGCTCACGGGGAGTGGTTGTTATACCACGGTGGGTTCATTTCACATGATTAGGTGATGTTTTAGATTTTGTGATTATGTGATAACATGTTTATGTGACTATATGGGTATGGGATTGGACTTTTGGGATTTTATTTGCGCCTATTAAATTCCTTGAGATCTCATTAGAAGGATATTTGATCAATACTCGTTCTATTAAGAATTCTTGGTTTTTCGCGACACGAATCTCATCACAAAAGAATAATCCGTATGTGCTTACGTGACTAAGTGCTTATGTGAAGTGGAATTGAATTGTTTGTGTGGTAGAACATATATAGAATTGTTGTAGTCTAACGTGTGAGGCAAGTTGAGAGCACATTTGGAATTATGTGCTAAATTGTTTATCTTGTTCCTTAAGTAGGATGTTAGGAAGGGGTCAAACCCGTGGTGATAGAGGTGGAAGGCATGGTAGAGCTCACCGGGGTGGGCATGGTAGAGCTCACCGGGGTGTGCATGGAGTGCCGGTTCATGAGGTTCCGGTGCAAGAGGAGGGGTTGGGACAAGCTAATATGGCCGAGCAAGTGGGGCAAGCTGAAATTCCGAGGGAAGCGGGTCAAGCCACAATGGGGGCCCTAGCCCGAGAAATGGCAGGGGCCTTGAGGGTATCGATGAGTATACTGAGGGCAAAGAATCAAGCTAGAGAGAATGCCGTAGAGATGAGGGCGAGCTTTCTCACTAGGGAGTTTTTGCGGGCCAAGCCGGATGAGTTCCATGGTGGCCTCGAGCCTAAGAAAACAGATAAGTGGCTCGAACAGACAGTGAAGACATTTGAGATGCTTCACATCGAAGACAGTGAGCTTAAAGTGACTCTTGCGAGTTACTACCTCAAAGGGAATGCGGGCCAATGGTGAAAATACGCCAAGGGCCGAATAGAACCGACATGGGAAGCATTTGTGGTGGTTTTCCAAGGCAAGTACCTACCTCCCACTGCTAGGGAGAGGTTGAGGCAAGAATTTCAGGACCTTAAGCAACTCAATATTTCCGTGGCTGAGTTTGAAGCAACCTTCTCTAGTTTGTCCCGGTTTGCACCGGAGTTAGTGGCAACGGAAGAGCGTCATTGCATTGAGTTTGAGAAGAAACTAAGAACCAAAATCTTGTTCAAGGTTGCTGGGAACATGATCCAGAATTATGATCGATTTGTGAAAGCGGTGGCACACGTAGAGATTACCGTAGAGGCCAAGGAGGAGAGAATCCGAGGGTCAAGGTGGAGGGGTCAAGGGTCACAGGGAGACTATAGGCCCAACAAAAAGAACAAGAACACATTTTCATCCCAGTCCCAATCATAGCAGTCTAGATCCACCTTTCCCTTGCCTAGTGCAGGCCTGGGGAAGAGTGCACCAAGTGGTTTTTCTTGTTTCAAGTGTGGCCAACTGGGTCACAAGGCCTTTGCATGTCCGCAGAAGGGAGGAGGACAACAGATGTTGCCACCACCACCACCTAACCGATCTTAGAGTCAATTTCAAAGTAGGGAGCAGGGGCCTACTTGCTATCAGTGCAGTCAGTCAGGGCACATAAAGAGAGCTTGCCCGTAGTTGGGAGGCGCATCTGGCATCAGGGTCGAGGCAGACTCAGAGTCACTAACAGGATCACTCAGTCCAGACTTCGCGAGCTAATCAGGGAGCCGCTTTAGCTTAGTCAGTGCAGTAGGCCTATGCTCCGAGAGATAAGTAGGTTAACTAGAGGCCACAGGAGTGTGTGTATGTTGTTACCGCACTAGAGCAATTGCCAGGATCCTCAGTTGTGAAAGCTATTTTTGTTGTGTGTAATTCTTTGGCTAATGTGTTGAAAGATACGGGTGCGTCTCATTCATTCATATCTACTGTATTTGCGTCTGCATTGGGATTAGAGGTGGCACAGTTAGCATCTCCGCTCAGAGTAGAGTCACCAGTTGGGGGTACAGTTGACTTAGATGGGGGGTGTCGTGGTTGTGAGATAGAGGTTACCGGGCGTCAACTCCCGTTTGCTTTTGTGTTGCTAGACATGTTGAGTTTTGATGTTATTCTAGTTATGGATTAGTTATCTTCGTATCAAGCAGTGATTGATTGTTTTCGCCAGAGGGTCACAGTGTGCACCTCAAGTGGTGATTGTTTTTACTTTTGGGGGGACAGGGTTGATAGGGTCTTGTCGCCAGTTTTTGACCTTCATAGTAGAAACGAGCTTAGAGGCCTTCTTGCTACTCTCTTGGATGGTGAGAGTGACGAGACTCGTGTTGAGTTGCCAAGGGTAGTTTGTGAATACCCGGACGAATTTCCCGAGGATCTTACTAGTTTGCCACCCCACTAGGAGATTGAGTTCATTATTGACTTAGTGCCTAGAACGACACCAATTTCTATGGCGCCGTATAGATTTGCACCTGTGGAGTTGCATGAGTTGAAGATTCAGCTCCAAGAGCTTTTAGACAAGGGTTTCATTCGCCCTAGTACATCGCCTTGCGGAGTGCCAGCTTTCTTTGCGAAGAAGAAGGATGGGTCGTTGCGGTTGTGTATTGATTATCGTAAGCTGAACCGAGTTACCGTTAAGAACAAGTATCCTTTACCCAAAATAGATGATTTGTTTGACCAACTTAAAGGGTCTTGTTGCTTTTCGAAGATAGATTTAAGGTCAGGATACCATCAGTTGAGGGTTTGGGAGGAGGACATCCAGAAAACGGTCTTTCGTACGGGTTATAACCACTATGAATTCCTTGTAATACCTTTTGGGTTGACTAATGCACCGGCTTCCTTTATGGACTTGATGAACCAAATTTTTAGAGAATAGTTGGATCATTTTGTGGTTGTCTTTGTAGGCGACATCTTAATTTATTCAACTTCCGAGGAAGAGCATGAGACTCATTTGAGGGTAGTACTTGACTTGCTTAGAGAGCACCAGTTGTATGCCAAATTTGAGAAATGCGAGTTTTGGCTCACCGAAGTGAAGTTTTTAGGTCATGTAGTGTCAAGAGAGGAAGTAACTGTAGATTCTTCAAAAATAGACGCCGTGTAGGATTGGGAACAACCCAAAAATGTTTTTGAGATTCAGAGTTTCTTGGGATTGGTAGGGTATTATCGATGTTTTGTAAGGGACTTTTCTGGAGTAGCTGCGCCTTTGACTAGATTGACTAGAAGAGGGGTTAAGTTTGTGTGGAGTGAGGCTTGTGAAAAGTCTTTCCAACAGCTTAAGGCTAGACTGACTACCGCACCGGTGTTGATAATTTCGGAAAGAGGTTTGGGTTACACCGTGTATTGTGATGCATCTTAGGATGGGCTTGGTTGTGTCTTGATGCAACGGGGAAAGGTTGTAGCTTACGGTTCATGACAATTGAAAACTCATGAGAAGAATTACCCCACCCATGACTTGAAGTTAGCAGCAGTAGTGTTTGCCTTGAAAATTTGGAAGCATTATTTGTATGGTGAGAAGTTTGAGGTTTTCTCCGATCATAAGAGTCTAAAATATTTGTTTTCTAAAAAAGACTTGAATTTACGCCAACGGAGGTGGATGGAATTTTTGGAGGATTATGACTTTAAGTTACACTATCATCCGAGAAAGGCCAACGTAGTGGCCAACGCCTTAAGTCAAAAATCCGTGAGTAGTTTGGCGAGTGTGGCTATTCGGGAATCGGTTATGTTGGGTGACATCAGCAAGTTTGAATTGCACTTGGGTGAGTCTGATGAGGGTGGAACTTTGTTTACCTTGAGTGCTCAACCTACCTTAATTAGTAAAGTTATAGAGGCATAACAAGGAGACCGTGAAGTAGAGTCAATTCGTGATAGAATCTTTAACGGGAAGGAAGAGAAGGGTTTGAACATCCACTCGAATCTGAGTGTACGATTCCTAGACCGTTTGTTTGTACCAGAATCTTGTAGAGAGGAAGTGCTTTGGGAGTTCCATCACTCACGCCTTGCGGTACATCCAGGAAGCACCAAAATGTATGATGATCTTAGCCGTCAGTTTTGGTGGAGGGGTATGAAGCGGGATGTCGCTTCCTTTGTGTCGAAGTGCCTTACTTGTCAACAAGTGAAGGCCGAACACCAAAGCCCAGCGGGTTTGTTACAACCCTTACCGATAGCCGAGTCGAAATGGGAGCACGTTACCATGGATTTTGTAGTTGGGCTTCCTAGAACACAGCGAGGCAATGATGCCATTTGGGTGTTGATAGGTTGACTAAGTCTACACATTTCATTCTGATGCGTACCAGCGACTCAATTAAGCACTTGGCAGAATTGTACATTAGAGAGATAGTTCGACTTCACGGAGTTCCTGTAACCATCGTATCAGATAGAGATCCTCATTTTACTATCTGGTTGTGGCAAAGCCTTTAAGAGGCATTGGAAATTAAGTTGACCTTTAGCACCACTTACCACCCTCAAACCGATGGGCAGTCGGAGCGTACCATTCAGATTTTGGAGGACATGCTTAGAGCTTGTGTCCTTGATTTCAAGGGGCCTTGGGAGAGACATTTGTCATTGATTGAATTTGCCTATAACAATAGTTACCAAGCTAGCATCGAGATGTCACCATTTGAGGCCTTGTATAGTCAACCTTGTAGATCACCGGTTTGTTGGGCCGAGGTGGGGGATGCACCATTGTTGGGTCTAGAAATTGTTAGGGAGACAACCGAGAAAGTTGCTCTCATTCAAAAGAGGTTAGCTACGGCCCAAAGCCGACAGAAAAATTATGCCGATAAGAGGAGACGACCTTTGTCTTTCGAAGTGGGTGACCATGTTTTCCTTAAGATCTCACCTAGGCAACGTTTGATGAGATTCGGTAAGAGTGGTAAGTTGTCTCCGAGGTTTATTGGGCCTTTCAAGATATTGGAGAGAATTGGGGAGGTGGCGTATCGGTTGGCTTTACCGCCACAACTTTCGGGGGTTCACAATGTGTTCCATATGTCTATGCTTAGGAAGTATGAACCCAACCCTTCTCACGTGCTTGATTGGGTTGATTTGGAGGTAGATGAGGATGCCTCTTACGAAAAGCGACCAGTTCAAATACTAGACACCCGGGAGCAAGTGCTATGGGGCAAAATTATACCGTTAGCAAATGTGTTGTGGAGGCACCATGGGGTTGAGGCGGCAACTTGGGAATGGGAAGCAGAGGTCCGCTCCAAGTATCCAGATTTGTTTGGGAATGCTTAGTTGTTTTAAATTCTAATATTCCCTATTGTTGAAGGAAAAAGTGTTAAAATTGTTAATCACATGTTGTTATATATATTGTTAATCTAAGCATGAGGTTGTGGTGGAATGATATTTTGGTAGAAAGCTTCATTTCGAATGCATATTATAAGCAGTTGTCCTTTTGAAATAATGACGATGATGATGATGATGGTAAATGTTGGTTGAAGATCGATTTTGTGATTTGAAATTACGATGGCACAGTCATGATTGCTAGAACCCATTTGTTTGGTTAGCTTATTTAAATTTCGAGGACAAAATTTCCTATGGTGGGGAGGTTGTGATGACCAGTTTTGTATACGTCACTTCACTTATTGTCCTCTTTGGGTTTGTTGTGTTCAAAATCTTTTTCTCAAATTTCGGTCCTTGTTTATTCCGGGTTTGAGTGTCACTCGTTTCAGAGGGTGCTCAGTCGAGTCCGGAGTGTCTGGAATCGAACCAGAAAAAAATTCTTTGCTGGAGGACCAGGGCCGCACGTGCTGGGGATGAGGCCGCACGTGCGGGGAAGTGTGGGCTTTTGAACATTGCACACTGCATTATATGCAGGTGCAGAGGGGGAGTACGGGAAGGTGCCGCACGTGCAGGGATCAGAGCCGCACATGTGGGGGCAAGTGCCGCACGTGCAGATGGGCATGAGTCTGTAAAGCTCTATTTTTCTTCTCTTTTTGGATTGTGTGTGTCACTTTTTCTATACCACTCTCTCACTAAAAACACACTACTCTCCCTTCTCACTACATTTCATACCCCAAAACTCTACAAACTCTTGATCCCCTTGGATCCATTGCATCTTCAACCCAAGTTCCTTCATCAAAGTTGAAGAGCTCCTCAAGAGCTACATTGTGTATGGTGGAGATTGGGTTTTGGCACCATTGATTTCAAGGGTTTCATCTCATTTTCTTCTTCAAAACTTGAGGTAGTAACTTCTTTGAGTTATATATACATGTCTATGCAAGGTTAATGTGATTTTGGAGCTTTCTTAAAGACATTATAAAAAGGTTTTGGTTTTTAGCTCAAGAAGTTAATGGTTTTGCAAAAGAAATCCATCTTTTGTTTCTTTGAAAGATTTTCTTGAATAATTGAAGCTCATTGTCATAAAAATGATGTTTTTGGTGAGATTTTACCAAGAAATAGAGAAATGCATTGTTTGGGTGAAAAACCTAGAAATTTGGGGGGTTTGTTGGATGTTGAGAAATTATGATTCTACTTGTGTTAAATGAATGTTCAAATGGAGATTTCATGACATTAGATGTAAAATGTCAAATTTCTTAGTATATGCGAAATTAGTAAATTTCCTTGGAATCTATTGTATATGTAGATATGTATATGAATCTTGAAATGACAAAATCTTGAGACGTTATGAGATGTGGAAATGTCACAACACTTGGATAGAGGTAAAAGTTCATGAATTATACATGTTAAATGTATTGGAAAACAGAAGTGGAAATTGTGATCGCAAATGGAACAATTGTGGGGAAATTATGTTATTGTTTGGATGATACATCGCATGGGTAATCACTACATGGCATGGTTAATTGTTGCATTGCGTGGATAACTGTGGCATTGACATTTCAATATATAGCTTGTTATAATTATTGAATTGAGATTTGAAACTTGCATTGAGAAAGAATTATTGAGAAATGAGAACTATTGTAATGTCTTGGGATAAATACGTTGGTGAATCCGGATAGGAAGTGTAGATAGAATTGATTAAGTTGGCCTGAGTGTCTGGGGTGAAAGACCGAAAACACGCGCGGAGGAGGTACCACTTCCCTTCCGGTTAGCAACCGGTAAAGCAGGTTTTTGGTAGTGCTAGTTATGCCTACTTGTAGACACCAACTCAGGGATTACCTGAGTTGTATTTATCGCCCCAATGTATTAAACAGTAAATTTTTGAATTGTAGAGAATTTCAAGTTATCATTGTACATGGTGGTTTTCAAAGAGATGTAAACGAACTCTTTTTTTGGGGCGTAGCATGGCATGTGCATTTCATATTGGGAATTCTTGCATAAACGTATATACTTCGTTAAGATTTTTCTATTGGGCTTTATGCTCACCCCTATGGGACTTTGGTGCAGGAAAAGATGTGGTGAATCCGCCAAACTAGGGCATGGAAGTATGTTTTGAGAGTATAAGGCTCTTTTGTTGTGATTGAAATTTTTGCAAGCCGAGGGCTATTCATGTATAGGTCCGAGAGACCATTTTTGTGTAACTGAGCTTAAGCCTTGGAATATGTAGTCTTCAAGGGCATTTTATTTATTTTGGGATTTGATGTTCTACATGCTATAGATTCATGTATTTCTATATCATTGAATGTATAATTCGCATGTGGGACTTTTGTACAAACCTTATTGATTAATGATGTAAAGGTTGGAGAATTGCTATTATTCTTTAATGGATGTTGGTTAATGTACCTAATTTGTGTTAGGTTATTTTGGGGTGTTACAAAAACGCCACCAAACATAGCCTATAGTTGACAAACGAGACTTTAGTCTTAAGTTAAATCTGATAGGCTACCATCCAATTAAAAATGATACTCTTTTTTTTTTTTTAAATGATTAAAAAAATTGGAACTATTACTCTACAGTGATGTCAGAGGAAACAAATTATACATAAAAAAAGAAAGTTTATAATTTTATTTATTAATATTTATATAATTTTTCATTAATTTGGAATTTGTTTTCACAAACTACACTGATTTATAGTTTCTATAAAAAAAATTTAACGAAACGTCACAAAAAATCAGACTTAGTAGTCATATGTCCACCTTGCATGATGCACAAATGCACACCACAAATTAATCTATTTAAATTTTATTAATTCTTTTTTAATGTTGGGTAAATTACACTTTGCACTCCTACACTTTGTATCAAATCTCACTTTGGCTCCTACACATGAAATCATGACAATCAACCCCCTGCACTTCTGGTCAAATTCCACTTTAATCCTTGCACATGAAATTGTGACAGTTAACCTCCCATACTTTTGGTAAAATCTCACTTTGATCTCTATACAAGTGTCAATTTTCTTTTATGTTACTCAATTATTTAAATATTTAATAGAATCTTGTCATGTGATAAGAATGTAACTATGACATGAGCGTAAGAAAGGAAAATTATCTACATTTTTTACCAATATACATTTTATCCCAAAATTTACATCAAAATATGACTGTATTAGACTAAAATAAAATGAAAATTGTGAACAATTAAGAAGATGAACTAGGATTTTACATAAATTAAAATCACGAAACTCTATTTTTCGTGGTAACACAGTCTTTTGTCTATTCATATTTCTTTCTCTTTACTTTCTTTGTCGCATTTTTTTAATTTCAAAAACTCTACTTTCTTCTTTTTTTGTCACAATTTTTACCATACAAATATATATATATATATATATTATATAACTCTCAAATACTTATCACATAAGAAAAAATGTATTAGTGGAAACATAGATGATTTTCTTCCCTTACTCTTATTTCGTATAGCGATCCCGGCTTTCCTTTCCTTTGTATATTGTATTCCGGACTTGGTTCCGTGGTTGTGTTATTGTCTCATTCTATTTTCCTTCCCTTACTCTTTGTATTTGAGTCTTGGGTTGTGTTGGGCAGGTTTGAAATAGGTTGGTTGTGCTTTGGAACCAAAAGTTGATGCCCAGATTTTAGCCTTCACGCTCGAGCGGGGCTTTTGACGCTCAAGCGGGCCCTTTGTTGTTGCTTCTCCGCTCGAGTGGGTGATTTGACGCTCGAGCGTGATTTTCCATCTCCTAGTACTTTTCTCTGCAGGTCTTCGTACGCTCGAGTGGGAGTTTTGACACTCAAGCGTGAACCTTCGTTTTTGTTCCTCCGCTCAAGCGGGGAGTTTGACGCTCGAGCGGGGACCATGGTCTGCAAAACTTCTGGAAGTGTGCAATCGACGCTCGAGCGGCGCTTTTGACACTCGAGCGTGAGTCTGTGTCTGACGCTTGAGCGGGGCGACTTTTATATCAATCCGTATTTCAACTTTTTGGATCACTTTTTCAACTCTCTTTCTCTCTCTTACTTTCCCAAACCCAGATTTGAGAGCTCCTCTCTCTAAAACCTTACCTTCTCTCTAGGGATTGATCTAATATGAGTGATTTCCTCATCTTGGGCCTTTGTAAAAGTTGTGGGGATTGTCGAGGGCCATATTTTGATCCGAAAATCTTAGGTTTTTGGAGTATCTTCAATTTCTTCATCATCTTCCCTTGAGCTCCGAATTTGAGGTAGAGATAACTACTCATTCTTATGACCTTTGACATAAGTATTTAGTCATTTTGAATAAATGTTGAAGTTGGGTGATTTTGGGTGTGAGGGTTTCAAATGAACAAGGAGGGGTTTTGTTATTTTGACTCACAAATGTGTATTTTGGGTCTTAAAATGATAGTATTGATGTTGTTGATAATATTTGGACCTTTGGGTCAATATTGAGAAAAAGTGGGAAAATGCCATGTTTGGGTGTATTTGGGTCATTAGTGTAATTAATGACAATTTTTATGGAAATGTGAAATTGAGTTGGGTAATAATGGAATTGGGCTCATTATGAGTTAGAATGGTAGAGTTGGATTTATTAATCACTCACTTTAAAAATGTTGAGATTATATATCTGTTGAGGCATTTATTATCTATTTAGAAATAACTGCTTTAGGCTATCGGTGGAGGATAGTCTTGATTGTTGTAGACAATGCATGATGATTAGGCAAACTAAAACTAATCAATTGAATATGTCATCGAATATGACGGTTGGAATAATACATTGAATTTATGTATTGATTGATTATGTATATGATATGTGTTTATATACATTGTATTGTGCGGGAGGAGATAGGGGATGTACTCCACGGTTTAGAGAAGATAGGGGATGGACTCCTAAACCGGATGTTGTGTGGGAGGGAGATAGGGATGGACTCCATTGGTACAACAAATATGTGTATCTATTGAATTATTGATACAGCAAATCTGTGTATCATTTGTGAAGTATGGAAGTGCTTTATGTGTTATTGATACAGCAAATCTGTGTATCTGTTGATGCTTATGGAAGTGTTTTGATATGACTTGTTATCTCATTTGAATTGATGAAACGGAAGAATTATTGATATGAGATGTAATCTCATTTAAAGTATATGGCCAGGTTCTGAGCCAGGGTTATGAATTGAGAAATTGGATAAGAAATGGAAAATGAAATGAAATATGGACACAATGGTCATGTAATTGAAATGGATTGTGAATTGATTTATGTGAGTTAAACATTTATCAAATGCTAATGTTTTAGTTATTGCTCATAGTATGTTTAGCATATCTCTACTGAGCGTTGGCTCACCCTATATGGGACATTATTTTCAGGTACAGGTAGCATGCCACCTCCAAGGACGTAGCTTGAGAGGCTTAATGGCTGGGACATCTTTTTGTGATTTCCTTTTTGTATTACATGTATATCAAGCCAAGGGCTCATTTTGTGTAGAGTTAGTACTCTCTCTTTGTAACCAAGTGTTGACTTGGAAAGTTGTAAGCCTATAGAGCATTTACTTTTGTTGTCAACATGTAATACATTTTGTAATGAATACTCTGATGAAATGTAATTATGCTTACTTCTCTTATGTCTAAGCATGTCTTGAATGTTTGATTGTGGGTTTATTTTAAGGGCGTTGCATCTTGGAATCAGAGCGTACCGGGTTTGAACACTTTGGGTACGTGGGAAGTGATTAGTATCATAATGGGTTTGTCTCGCTTGTTAGAGACTTATGTGTAATGTTATGTGCTTATGTGATAACATGTTTATATGACTATTTGGGTATGGGATTTAGTTTCTAGGATGTTGATTGGATCCTTGGGTTTCTGTGAGTCTTGTTGGAAAAGCACTTGATCAATGCTATTTCTAACCGGAACTCTAGCAACGTCTCGGGACTATCATTATCCGGAAATGAAATTTGTAAGTGCTTATGTGATTATGTGCTTACGTGTAATGAATTACAGTTGTCCATGCATTAGGATGCGAGTGTTATAGCTTCGGCACAGTTATGAATGTGCTAATGTTCTTCGTTACCTTTATTAGGATATCAGGACGGGGACGTGGTGGTAGGCGAGGTAGGCCTAGGAGGCAGGAGATGCCTATACCAGATGATATTCCGGCGCAGCAGGAGGGTGTTGGTCAGGCCAATGTGGCCGAGCCAGCAGGTCAGCAAGCTATGGGTGCCTTAGCCCGCGAGATAGCAGGGGCTTTGAGAGAAACCATAGGCATTCTCAGAGCTGAGAATCCAGTTCAGGCCCAGGTTGTTGATGCAGGACCTTCCTTTCTAAGGAGGGAGTTCTTCCGGTCTAATCCGAACGAGTTTGTTGGAGATCCTAAGGAACCACTTAAGGCTGATGAGTGGTTGGAACAGATGACGAAGACGTTTGAGATGCTTGGCATCGAGGACGGAGCTTTGAAGGTGACCTTGGCATCTTTCCAACTTCAGGGGGATGCGGGTCAATGGTGGAAGTACATGAGGGGTCGTATTGGTGACACGTGGGAGGCTTTTGTAAATGCTTTCCAGGAGAAATTTCTATCTCCAGCTGCCAGGGAGAAACTGAGAGACCAGTTTTGTCAGCTCAAGCAGTTGAGTTTATCAGTGGCCGAGTTTGAGGTCGTATTTACCAGCCTATCTAGATTCGCACCTGAGCTTATGGCGTCTGAGGAACGTCGTTGCCTTGAGTTCGAGAAGAAGCTGAGGCATGGCCTCAAGATGAGAGTTGGGGGTTCTATGACCCGGGACTATGGGCGCCTTGTAGATGCTGCGGCCCATATGGAGAGTATGATGCAGGAGGAGGAGGAGAGGCAGAGAGGCTCCAAGAGAAGTCAAGATGGCCAGGGTGATGGCAGGAGACAGAGGGGTTTCTAACCCTCAGCAGTCTCAGGGTGGTTTTGCTAGATCTACCTTTCCAGTACCGAGTGCAGGCCCTGGGAGAGGCAGTCAGGGAGACGTGACTTGTTATAAATGTGGTCAGCTGGGCCACAAGTCTCCAGCTTGCCCGCAGAAGGGCGGAGGGCAGAGAGAGCAGCTTCATCTTCAGCTCGACCTTAGAGCCAGAGTCAGGGCAGAGAGCCATCCACTCTCTTGTTACTAGTGTGGTCAGGCGGAGGGCACCTGAAGAGGTTTTGCTCGCAGTTGAAGTGGCACTTCTGGGTGCAATCTGGGCAGAGGCAGAGTTTTCAGCCAGCTCAGTCAGTTCAGGCCTCGAGGGCCAATCAGGGAGCTTCGTCATCCCAGTCTGTACAGCAGTCCTTTGCTCCGAGAGGTGAGCAAGTAGACCAAGGGACTCTATCAGGGCGCGTGTATGCTGTTACCCGCGCAGGATCTTGTACCGGCTCCATCGGTTGTGAGAGGTACCTTTTTGTTTTGCAACTCGGTTGCCAATGTGTTGATTGATACGGGTGCATCCCATTCTTTTATATCTACTACATTTGTATCTGTTTTGGGTTTGGAGTTGGCACAGTTAGCATCTCTTATTTGTGTTGTATCACCTGTTGGGGGTGAGTTGATTTTGAAACAAGGGTGTAGAGGTTGTGATATAGAGGTAGCAGATCGCCGACTTCCATTTCCTTTTGTAGTTATGCCTATGTCGGGTTTTGATGTTATCTTGGGTATGGACTGGCTATCGTCATACCGGGTTGTTATTGATTGTTACCGCGAGAGGGTCACAGTATGTACCTTGAGCGGGGATTGTTTTCATTTCTTGGGAGATCGGGTTGGTAGTGTGTTGCCACCGGTGTATGATCCGCGAGGGCGGAGTGAGCTTAGTAGTCTCCTCACTAGCTTTAAGAGTAGTGAGTATGATGAGACCTTGACTGTATTGCCGAGAGTGGTTTGCGAGTATTCGGACGTCTTTCCCGAGGATCTTGTTAGTTTGCCACCTCATCGAGAGATAGAGTTCTCTATTGATTTAGTGCCTGGCACAGCGCCCGATTTCTATGGCACCTTACCGTTTTGCCCCAGCCGAGTTGAGTGAGTTGAAGATTCAACTCCAGGAGTTGCTGGATAAGGGCTTTATTCACCCTAGTGTTTCATCGTGGGGAGCACCGGCCCTCTTTGCTAAAAAGAAAGATGGTACCTTGAGACTTTGTATCGATTATCGGAAGTTGAATCGGGCTATGATTAAGGATAAGTACCCTATGCCCCATATAGATGATTTGTTTGACCAGTTGAAGGGTTCCCGTTGTTTCTCTAAGATAGACTTGAGATCGGGTTACCACCAGTTGAGAGTCAGGGAAGAGGATATTCCGAAGACAGCATTCCATACGCGGTATGGCCATTACGAGTTTCTGGTGATGCCATTTGGGCTCACCAATGCACCAGCAGTGTTTATGGATTTGATGAACCGGATATTCCAGGAATTCTTAGATCGCTTTGTGGTCGTTTTCGAGAACGACATTCTGATTTATTCACCTTCGGAGGAGGAGCACGAGGAACACTTGAGAGTGGTGCTTGAGTTGCTTAGAGCCCATAGGCTGTATGCCAAGTTTGGGAAGTGTGAGTTCTGGCTGAGAGAGGTTAAATTCTTAGGCCATGTGGTTTCCGGGAAAAGGGTGTCTGTTGATACATCCAAGATTGAGGCAGTGCAAGATTGGGCACAGCCTAAGAGTGTTTTTGAGATCCGCAGTTTTCTCGGATTAGCTGGGTATTACCGCCGATTTGTGAAGGATTTCTCTAGGCTAGCTTCACCATTGACTAGATTGACGCGGAAAGGGGTCAAATTTGTATGGAGTGAGACTTGTGAAAAGTCGTTCCAAGAGTTGAAGGTTAGATTGACCACCGCTCCGGTTTTGATTATTCCGGAGAGAGGTTTGGGTTATGCGGTTTATTGTGATGCCTCACGAGAGGGTTTGGGTTGTGTGTTGATGCAAGAGGGGAAAGTGGTTGCTTATGGCTCACGTCAGTTGAAAATACACGAGAAGAATTACCCTACAAATGACTTAGAACTAGCAGCTGCAATTTTTGCCTTGAAGATTTGGAGGCACTACCTTTATGGTGAGAGGTTCGAGGTATTCTCGGATCATAAGAGTTTGAAGTATCTGTTTTACACAAAGGGACTTGAATCTGAGGCAGAGAAGGTGGATGGAATTCATAGAGGATTACGACTTTGAGTTGCACTATCATTCGGGAAAGGCCAATGTTGTGGCCGATGCCCTTAGTAGGAAATCCATTAGCGATGTAGCTTGTATAGCCATCCGGGAGTGGAAGATGTTGGGTACACTTGGCAAGTTTGATTTGCTTCTGAGCGAATCTGTTGAGACTGCGGCCTTGTTTTCTGTTGTTGCGCAGCCTACACTTGTGAACCGAGTGTTAGAGGCACAGAGAGGTGACCTTGAGGTAGAATCCCTTTGAGAGAAAAATCTCCAGTGGAAAGGCTGAGAAGGGTTTGTCTGTGTATCCCAACCTGAGTGTGAGATACCGAGACCGCTTGTTTGTGCTGGAGTCTTGCCGAGAGGAGGTACTCCGAGAGTTTCACCATTCACGCCTTGCCATGCATCCGGGAGGCACCAAGATGTATCGTGATTTGGGTCGCTAGTTTTGGTGGCGGGGTATGAAGAAGGATATGGCAGTTTTCATGTCTAAGTGCCTTACTTGTCAGCAAGTGAAGGCCGAGCATCAGAGGCCAGCGGGTTTGTTGCAACCCTTGCCTATTGCCGAGTGGAAGTGGGAGTACGTCACTATGGACTTCATTGTAGGTCTTCCGAGGACTCAGCGAGGTAGTGATGCTATTTTGGGTGGTTGTAGACCGGTTTGACTAAGTCGGCGCACTTCATCCCTATACGCGTGAGAGATTCGGTAGATCATCTTGCCGATTTGTATATTCGGGACATAGTGAGGTTGCACGGGGTCCCAGTGTCGATCATCTCTGATAGAGATCCACGCTTTACTGCTAGGTTGTGGCAGAGTTTGCAGAGTGCCTTGGGTACTAGATTGACCTTTAGCACGGTTTATCATCCTCAGACTGACGGGCAGTCCGAGCGTACTATTCATATCCTTGAGGATATGCTTCGAGGTTGTGTCCTTGACTTTAGTGGGTCGTGGGAAAGGCACTTGCCCTTGGTGGAGTTTGCCTACAACAACAGTTTTCAGTCGAATATCGGTATGGCACCGTTTGAGGCTTTGTATGGCCGACCGTTTAGGTCTCCAGTTTGTTGGGCCAAGGTGGGTGATGCACCCTTGTTAGGCTTGGAGTTGGTAAGGAAAACGACGGAGAAAGTTGAGCTTATCCGTAGGAGGCTTGTTACAGCCCAGAGTCGCCAAAAGAGTTATGCCGACCGTAGGAGAAGGCTTTTGGCGTTTGAGACGGGTGATCATGTTTTTCTAAAAATATCACCTAGGCGAGGTTTGTTGAGGTTTGGAAAGAGTGGGAAGTTGTCCCCTCGGTTTATTGGTCCCTTTGAGATCCTTGAGAGGATTGGGGAGGTTGCCTATCTTTTAGCTTTACCGCCGCAGTTGTCCGGGATACATGACGTGTTTCATGTTAGTATGCTTCGGAAGTATGAGTTGGATCCGTCCCATGTGCTGGATTGGACCGATTTGGAGGTTGACGAGGACATCTCGTACGAGGAGAGACCGATTCGGGTCTTGGATAGACGGGATCAAGTCTTGCGAGGCAAGACCATTCCCTTGGTAAAGGTTTTGTGGAAACATCACGGAGTAGAGGAAGCCACTTGGGAACGTGAGGTGGATGTCCGTGAGAAATATCCGGACTTGTTTGTAATTGTTTAACCATGTATTGGGATTTTGTAATATTAATGAACTTTAAGAGCATTAATTATGTCTTGAGTTGTAAAACATTGTATATGTTTTGATTTATGGAAGTATTTTGAAACTTGCCTTAAAATGGAAGTTTAATGTAACATTGCATATGTTGAATGTATCGTAGAAATGAAAGTATATCATGAATATTGAATATGATATAGAATTGTGAAAAATGTGTTAAAATTGGTAAATTTCAAGGGAAAGCATGCTAATATTGAGTATATATTGTGAAATGCCTCTTGAATAGAGATGGAATGACCGGTAATGGGTCAAGTTGTTGGGTAATGAATTGTAATGTTGTTGAGAATTGAGAAAAACTTGTTTTTGAAAACTTGTACTTAATTTCAGGGATGAAATTCTTTAAGGGGGGAAGATTATAACGATCCGGGTTTTTCTTTCCTTTGTATATTGTATTCCGGACTTGGTTCCGTGGTTGTGTTGTTGTTGCATTCTCATTCCCTTCCCTTACTCTTTGTATTTGAGTCTTGGGTTGTGTTGGGCAGGTTTGAAATAGGTTGGTTGTGCTTTGGAACCAAAAGTTGATGCCCAGATTTTGGCCTTCACGCTCGAGCGGGCCCTTTGTTGTTGCTTCTCCGCTCGAGCGGGCATTTTGACGCTCGAGCATGATTTTCCATCTCCTAGTATTTTTCTCTGCAGGTCTTCGTACGCTCGAGCGGGAGTTTTGACGCTCGAGCGTGAACCTTCGTTTTTGTTCCTCCGCTCGAGCGGGGAGTTTGACGCTCGAGTGGGGACCATGGTCTGCAAAACTTCTGGAAGTGTGCAATCGACACTCGAGCGGCGCTTTTGACGCTCGAGCGTGAGTCTGTATCTGACGCTCGAGCAGGGGTTTCCACGCTCGAGCGGGGCGACTTTTATATCAATCCGTATTTCGACTTTTTGGATCACTTTTTCAACTCTCTTTCTCTCTCTTACTTTCCCAAACCCAGATTTGAGAGCTCCTCTCTCTAAAACCTTACCTTCTCTCTAGGGATTGATCTAGTAGGAGTGATTTCCTCATCTTGGGCCTTTGTAAAAGTTGTGGGGATTGTCGAGGGCCATATTTTGATCCGAAAATCTTGGGTTTTGGAGCATCTTCAATTTCTTCATCATCTTCCCTTGAGCTCCGAATTTGAGGTAGGGATAACTACTCATTCTTGTGATCTTTGACATAAGTATTTAGTCATTTTGAATAAATGTTGAAGTTGGGTGATTTTGGGTGTTAGGGTTTCAAATGAACAAAGAGGGATTTTGTTATTTTGACTCATAAATGTGTATTTTGGGTCTTAAAATGATTGTATTGATGTTGTTGATAATATTTGGACCTTTGGGTAAATATTGAGAAAAAGTGGGAAAATGCCATGTTTGGGTGTATTTGGGTCATTAGTGTAATTAATGACAATTGTTATGGAAATGTGAAATTGAGTTGGTAATAATGGAATTGGCTCATTATAAGTTAGAATGATGGAGTTGGATTTATTAATCACTCACTTTAAAAATGTTGAGATTATATATCTATTGAGGCATTTATTATCTATTTAGAAATAATTGCTTTGGGCTATCGGTAGAGGATAGTCTTGATTGTTGTAGACAATGCATGATGATTAGGCAAACTAAAACTAATCAATTGAATATGTCATCGAATATGACGGTTGGAATAATACATTGAATTTATGTATTGATTGATTATGTATATGATATGTGTTTATATACATTGTATTGTGCGGGAGGAGATAGTGGATATACTCCATGGTTTAGGGGAAGATAGGGGATGGACTCCTAAATCGGATGTTATGTGGGAGGAGATAGGGGATGGACTCCATTGATACAGCAAATATGTGTATCTATTGAATTATTGATACAATAAATCTGTGTATCATTTGTGAAGTATGGAAGTGTTTTTTGTGTTATTGATACAACAAATTTATGTATCTGTTGATACTTATGGAAGTGTTTTGATATGAGTTGTTATCTCATTTGAATTGATGAAATGAAAGAATTATTGATATGAGATGTAATCTCATTTAAAGTATATGGCCAGGTTCTGAGCCAGGGTTATGAATTGAGAAATTGGATAAGAAATGGAAAATGAAATGAAACATAGACACAATGGTCATGTAATTGAAATGGATTGTGAATTGATTTATGTGAGTTAAATATTTATCAAATGCTAATGTTTTAGTTATTGCTCATAGTATGTTTAGCATATCTCTACTGGGCGTTGGCTCACCCTATATGGGACATTGGGCGTGTTTGATTCGCGGGATAAGAGGGGTGGACTATCCACTATTTGGATTATAATCCAAATAGTGTTCCTTATCCGCCGTTTGATTTTTTTTTAGTCCGCCGGACTCCATGTCCGGCCGGACTCCTTATCCCCCATATGGGGGACTATTGTGTCCTGGGGGGGTATGGGATTGTTTTGTGGGGACTAATCACTGTTTGGATTAGATGATGAAATGACCATTTTGACCCTCTACTATTTAATTATGTATTATATTTAATAAAGTTCAATAAAATTTAAATGTCTCAGTTTAAAAATAAAATAATTTTATTTAACTTTTTATTGATATTTTATTTATTTAATTTTTTCAAATAATTTTTTATAGATATTTTATTGATGTTTTATTTTAAAATTTTGTTTATGTTTTATTTAATTTCATTATTTAAATTTAATAGATGTTTTATTTAATTTCATTTTTTGATTATTATTATTTTTAAAAACAAATTTATTTAAAATTTTAATTAAAAAAAATAATATATATTTTTATTGATATTTTATTTTATTTTTTTTATAAAAAAATAAATTTATTTAATTGTGTAAAAAATAAAATAAAATAAAATTTTATTTAATCTAGCTAAAAATAATTAAAATATTAAAGATATGTTTAATATTGCTATTACTTAGTAAATAATTAAAAAATGGTAAAATAGTCATTTGTTCATTTATCCTATCCAGTCCGTCCAACCAAACGTTGGATTCACTAAAAATAGTCCTTTCCAGACATCTAATCCCGTGAAAAAACAAACACAGGATACATATCCAATCCAACCAAATAGTCCGTGGGATTCACAGTCCCATGACTCAAGTCCGATAGATTCTAATCCCCTCTCATCTAGTCCGTCCAATCAAACAAACCCGTTATTTTCAGGAACAGGTAGCATGCCACCTCCAAGGATGTAGCTTGAGAGGCTTAGTGGCTGGGACATCTTTTTGTGATTTCCTTTTTGTATTACATGTATATCAAGCCAAGGGCTCATTTTGTGTAGAGTTAGTACTCTCTCTTTGTAACCAAGTGTTGACTTGGAAAGTTGTAAGCTTATAGGGCATTTACTTTTGTTGTCAACATGTAATACATTTTGTAATGAATACTCTGATGAAATGTAATTATGCTTACTTCTCTTATGTCTAAGCATGTTTTGAATGTTTGATTGTGGGTTTATTTTGAGGGCTTTACATTTCGTAGTCACATTTTTGTCACATGACTGGATTTTGTTGAAGATTTAAAAATGAAGTAACAGAAAAGGGACATTGACACTTGTGTAGGGACCAAAGTAGGATTTGAGTAAAAGTGCAAGGGGTTGATTGTCACGATTTCATGTGTAGGGACTAAAGTAGGATTTAACTAGAAATGTAAGGATTGACTGTCATAATTTCATATGTAAGAATCAAAGTAAAATTTGATACAAAGTACAATAGTGCAAGGCGTAATTTACCCTTTAATGTTTGACCCACCGATTAACAAGTCATGGCAGCAAAATTTTTTCCAATTATGCAGTTTCTATGATAATGCCTATTGGCTACTTTTATTTATTTATTTATTTATTTTTAACAGAAAAAATGAGTGTTTCTTAGAGATATCATTGCAATTCTGAGGCTCCCGTATTTTGGTTAGATTTATCTAACTCAAATGAAGGAATTCACCACTAGAGTAAGTAGGGAATGCATCAATCCTCAGTGCATGAGGTAAAGTCACTTGTGTAAATGGATCCTTAATTGTGCCTCAAGAATCGAGCTCTACTCACTTGTGTAAAAGGCCAACGCCTTTCGACAATGCCGCCGCCACCCTCGGTGGTCCTATTGGCTACTTGTACTAATTTTCTACCTGTGTTATACGTGAATTTTGTTTCAAATTTGATTTTTCTAATAAGAATTTATTTGGGGATTGATTTTTTTTAATGATTTTTTATTTTTTTAATAAAATGACATGTACAAAAATAGAGATGATGGGTTGAGTTTTTATATTTGTTTTTTTTTTTTTTTTACTTTTTGGCTATTTTAATCAATTGCGAATAAATAGATCTCGTGATATTTGAAAATAATATAAATTTGACATAATTATATTGGACACTTACAAAATTTTAGTTCATATAACACTCTTTTTGTGTGTGTGTGTGTGTGTGTGAACAATACGTTAGTCATAAAAATAGAAGGAAAAAAAAAATGATGTTGTTTTCTCTTTTACAATGAAATGCAAATTTTATTTTATTTATTATTACATCTTTATATCATTTGCATTATTTCGGTCCCTTTTTCTTTATAAACATTTTATGATTCAATCATGGTTTTCAATGTCAGATTATTTTAGTTGATTGATTTATTTATTTAGGAAATGTTTTTTATTCTGTATAACATCTTGTTCTATTGTAGACTTAAGGCACAATAGAAGCTTGATATTCCCTGCGAATCAAATCACTAGATTTTTATGGTGTAATGAATTAGTGAAAATAATTAATTTTTTTGGAATTAATATGGAATAATCATTTTTATCTTCCAATTGAAAATACCTTTTGTTTATGTTTCAATCTAGTTATATAAATTGAATCTAAAATATTTATAAAGAAAACATTGGAGTTTCAACCCTAACCTTAACGAAAAAAATTAGAACATCATAAACTAAACTAAAACACTCTGCATTAAAATGAATGAACTCTCCGAAAAAAATTGTTCTCTTCCTCAATGAGATTGACATGTATTTATAGAGGTCACTGGGACCGTAAATTTGGATAGATTCTAGCATCATCCAGCCAATAAAATTTCTGCATGCGCCTTTCAACCATCAGCCATCCAATTGCCTTTGGAACTCATTCATCAAATAGAATTATGCCCCATACACCTTTGCATTATCCAACCAATAAGATTTTGCCCCAACATTACATTGCATCACTCATCCAATTAAGTTTCTTCATCTACGTAACTGTGTTTTGTTGATTGGCTGTATGATGCTGTTTGGGGAATGGATTTGATTTGGGCTCCCTTTCCTTTAATTTCCATTTAGTCCCAACATTTATTCTAATTGCAAATTATTCTGTAAAAATTAAAATTAAATTATTAAACTCACAACTAAAAATAAAGTAGGGGAATTAAATTAAGAGTGTATTAATGATTAAAAATAATAAAATAATTATACATTTTTAACCATTCATCACCAAACTAAAAGGGAAGTCAATATAATATGCTAAAAATATAAGACTTGTTGTATTTTCTCTAATTCTCAGAGAGATCAGTGTAATTTACTCTTTTTTTTCGGAAAAAAGCAGCGTCATTCAAAACTAATCATCATCAATTTATTTCAATGGTAAAGTTCATGTAATTGTTTCTAAAATTTTAAGTTTCATGTGTCGAAAATATTTTAGAGTTTCAAATTTAGGCAAATAAATGTGTTCTTTTAAAACTAAGAGATGTGTCCCTAATAAAAGCACACTACAATTTCTATACAAGACATTAACTTTCAACATGTTAATTTGGGTTTCTTCTCTTGTTTTTTTATTTATTATTTTCATATATATTTTTTTATCATAAACGATTTATTTACCTTTTTATATGTGCGCAAACGTCATAAGTACTAATAGTAATTTGATTTGTATCTAGGAGTTGTCCATTATCTATTAATACGTTCGCGTGGTTAGGTAGTAACAACTTAAAAAAAGCAATTATATGTCTCACATAATGACAAGCCAAAATTTATTTACTGTACTTTTGATTTAAATATTTATAGTAATATTGATGGTTTATTGTAGAAAATTTCCCCCAACATCTTGTGACAAAGCACAGATGACAGCAATGGATGGAGTAGCACAGAGCAGTGGCCAACAGCTTTTATGCTGTGTATGGTTGGGGAATTTGGGGAGGGATTTGGAAAGGGAAAGGAAAAAGGTATGTGAAACTAGGTGAAATGTAGGTATATTTTATTCACATTTCACATAACTTTTCCCTTTTCCTTTCCAAATTCCTCCTCAAATCCTCCAACCAAACATAACGTTAGTGTTCTTGATGCTGGTGGAATTGATAACAAGTACATCGTCTAAATTTTTCCATCCACAAAGGATTTCCAATACCATGGCACCTTCCCCTTGCATTTCAATAATGAGTTTTTTTTTTTTTTTTTTTTTGGTTGAAATAGTTATTTGTATTTTATAAGTTATAAGTAGAAGCTGCACCAAATACTTTTACACAAACTTTCAATATAAAAAAGAGAGTTATAAACAGCTCCATAAGTTGCACCAAATAATCCCATTCATAAACTAAAAGTCTGTGATTTCTCGACACAATATTCCACCAATCTCACCAAGTTCAGATGGTGAGTGCTGCCTATTATCTTGATTTGTTCAGCCAAGAAAAAGACTTATTAACATGGCCTAAGCCAACAAGATACTTCACTGCAACTTCGGTTTTACCATTGCTTAGAAGAGAGCTCCTTCAAAGACCGATATCATCCTTGCCAAAGTTTCCTTTTGAAGTTATATCAGTCAGTGACTTTGAGCTCACAGTAAGAGAATCTCATGAGCATTGCCGGCACTTCTTTATCTAATAATCCTCTGCGATTTCATCAGTTCTTCTTTTCTAACTTGGAAAGGAAAACACATGGAAATTATAATAAAGAGACCGGAAAAACACTCGGCTGGATACCAGTTTGATTACAAATCTGATTATTGACTTAACCTGCACTTTATATTGACCTTTATTGAGATAATCTCTGTTAGTATATATAGAGCATTTTCCACTTGAATTTTTATTGGATACTTCACTTGAACAAAACAGAGCAGCTCTGCAGTAGCAACTACTTAAACGGGCTTAGCTTCCAGCAATACTCTTCATGCCTGTGTATTCGTAGTATTTGAGTTGTCCGCCTTGACAATGAAGTAGGTAAAATTCTTTAACTTTATGAGCTTGTGATATTTTGAAGCTTTGCAAGACAAGGGAGTAATTTCAGAACATCCAAAATTGTGATGCTCATCATTTATTTCTTAATATAGCTTGCTTGTGTTGTTGTTTGCCACTTTTGGGCAACTGCAGTCCATACTTGCCACGCTATCGTACCATATCTACTGCAAACTAATGGTGGCTCAAGGGTTAGACAACTTACGCGGTTGATTAGGCCCCTGAGTAGAAGAGGGCCTATTTATTGTATATTCATTATACAATATGTGTATACATTAAAGAAATTATAGTCAAAATAATTCTTCAAAATAAAAAGAGTAACAAAAAATCTCACTAAATAAATAAAAATGGTTAAATCTTAAACTATCAAACAAGAATACCACTTCATGAGTTGTCTTAGACTATCAGTCAAATCATAAAGAGAGAAAACAACCCCTCTTACTAGAGAACATTTACATTACACCTCTTGCATTCTCTAGTCAAGATAACAAAAAATAATAATTATAAATAAAAGGCTTTTTTATCAAAATTATTTTGATTGTAAAGGTTAGGGAAATTTTTATGAATTTTAAATGAAAATTATAAAAAAATATTACAAAGGGCCCCAATTAGATTTAGCCATTGAACGCACAACAGGTTGGGCATTGATCGAATGCGCAAAATCAATGTAAAACATGATACAAAAAAAGTACTTGCAACTTAGATTTCAGTTTATCCATTTCCTGTTACAGATCAGTAGGTTATGGGAAAGCAATGGGGCAAAAACATGGCAAGTAGAATGTGAAGTTTTTTGTTCATCATGTCACATTCTTTTTGTTTTCCCAGTAAAGCTCAAAGTGAAGTAAGAAAAAAAAATTGCACATTATGCAGACTAACTGATGTACAAAATGTTTTCCTTCCCAATAATTCAAGAACATAACATTTTAACCAAATTAATTAGTTATAAACTGGCTCTAAATTTGTCAAAAATATAAGTCGGCTTTGTTCCTTCTTCAAACTTAATTTACTATTCATTGACACATCTTTTGGAGAAGAAACTTTGAATCGTACACTAATTTGATGTTCACTTGTTTTACTTGAATCATGAGAAAACTCGCATAGTCTCACAAAATATCTATCTTCTTCCCCTTCACAACAGAACTTGAGAATGTTTAAATTAAAACTATGGGAAATCTAATCTTGCTCACTACATTCATGTGGTTTTTGTATGTACTATGGAAATGATGATGGAAGAACTTGAAGAAATAAAAAGGGCAAATATTGTTGAGAGTGTTGAAATTTTATCGACACTACCTAAAACACCATTAATCTTGGTATCATGGAGTGTGATTTGCACAAATAAAAATCTTAGACTATAATTCACTACATAAGAAAAGGAATACAAAAACTTTAAACAATCAGCTGTAATTTGCTTGTTTGAGTCTACTTTCTTTACCTCGGTCCTGATAAAGCTGATGCAAATAATGGAGTAGCAGCACCACTGCCATCCACTTGGTGACCAGCAATTGTAATTGCTCTTGGTACGACAGGAGTTGTGAAGCTATAATCCAAATTGTTTTCAACTTCAACTGAACCCTCCGAGACCTTAACCACCACTGACATGGAAGGCCTCCTCAAAAAATCACTTTGTAGACTCCACGCGGCAACCCTCATTCCACAACTTTTGCTCTATTTGTTTGCATGTCATCATTGTATTTATCAACAATATCCAAAAGTCGTTGCTCTTCTACTTTCCTCTTAAACAGACCTAGTAAATGCATATCTTCATCAGGCTGAGATCGATCCAAAATTTTTCGCCCACATAACATTTCTAAGACCACGACACCAAAGCTATAGACATCTACTTTCTCAGTGATAATTAAACTCAACCATTCAAGAGCCAAATAGCCTGGTGTTCCCCTCATCATTGTTACAACCTGGCTTTGGTCCTTATCAACTAGTTTTGACAATCCAAAATCAGAAATTTTCGCATTGAAACATTCATCTAAGAGAATGTTTTGGGGTTTGATATCCAAGGGAAATATTTTTTGTCTGCATTCCTCATGGAGATAGGTTAGCCCCTCGGCTATATCCATGATGATCTTTTTTCTGGGTTGCCACCCAAGTGTGAGCTCTTGGTGCCTTTGGAAGATCCATGTATCCAAGGATCCATTGGACATGTACTCATAAACTAGAAGATGATATGATTTTTCAGCACAAAATCCAATTAATCTCACCAAATTGACATGGTGAGTGCTACCTATTGTCTCAACTTCAGCTAAGAATGACTTCTTAACCTGACCAAAACCATCGAGACGCTTCACTGCTACATTGGTGCCATCACTTAGTGTCCCTTGAAACACTGACCCAAATCCTCCTTCGCCAAGCTTATTATCGAAATTGGTTGTCATGACTTTCAATTCTTTGTAAGAGAATCTGGTAGGCATCCCTGGTAGTTGATCAATATAGAACTCATCAAGTTCCTCAGATTCTCCTTTATTTCTAAAAAGGAAAAAGCAAAAGGCAATCACAAAAAATACACCAAATAAAGCACCGAGACTGGATCCAAGTATGATTATGACTTGCTTTGATTTCCTATGAGATTTCTGTACTTTAAGAAACATAGTAACGTCATCACCCCCTCTCATTATTTATAAGAGAAAAGACTTCAGATAATAATAAGCAACCTTGCCTTGAATCATTAGAGCCCAACCTATTTAAAAACAAAGCTGCTTTGCATGAACAGTTTTTCAAGCAACTTGTCTTGCAGTCGTTTAATGCTAATTTTTCATCCAAGTAAAAGTTCGTGGATGTGTATGCATACGGGTTAATGTAGAAGTAACTAGTATTGTTAAGCTCCAATAGGGTGTGATATTGAGAATGGTCACAAGAAATGGGTGTAGCAAGGGAACATCCAAGGTTGGGTTGCCTATAACTTATTTGCCTGAAAGTGCTTGTTTCACTATTGGCATCGTCAGGACAGGCACACTGCCCATTTGAAGAACAGATGCCGTAATTGCCACACGACATGGGATACCCACACTCGCCGCCCGAAACACCGTGGGATGTCAGCAGATCCGCCACCTCATTCCATTCCTGTCCTGCCAACTCATAAGCCTTCAAATGCCCATTAGGATCCAACCTTATGAACTGAGCTGACGATGATGATGTAAAAGGGATTTTCTGCCCAATAAAGCTTTCGTTCTCGAATTTGACATAGTTCACATCCGAATAGATTTCAAAATAGACCAAGGGTGGATTGGATCCTACATAACCGGACAGACTGTGATGCTGAAGCGTTAGCGAAAACAAACCTGGAGTCCAGTTCGATGCGTTTGTGCTGGAGATGAGCTTCTGGCCAGGAAACAAAGCCTGACCAACAAGTAAGGAGTCAGTTGGGTGATCAAATGACTGCCAAACCGTTTCACTGTTTGGGTCAAAGAGGACTAGGTTTCCCAATTCGGTGAATTTCATGCCGAAGACGGACTTTGATGATGTGTTGGTAGACCAAACGAAAGTGCCATCCGAGTCATGCAATATCAAATCTCCATCTCCAGTGAGTTGTAAGGTGGCGTTAATTTGAACAGGACGCTCTCGATTAGCAGACCAAACCAGTTGCGGGGCTCTTATAAAGGAAAAGTTGTTGATAGATGGATGGTATATACTATCGAAGATTACAACACCAAAGAGGCATGATGACTGAGTTTGTTGAGTTGAAGGGCAATAGAAGCCACAGATCAAATGTGAGCCAATATTGGATGATGCTTCGAGGACTGGTGAAAAATGGGTGTAAATTGAGGGGTTGTTGCTCCAATTAGTAGATAAGTTAGCCATTGGAGGTGCAATTAAGGCATTGTTGAAGAAGGGTACAAAGGCTATGAAAAAGATGATAACAGCACCAAGATGATAACAAATAGTGCAAGATAGATCCATTGGTGGTGGTGTTCTATCCATTAGAGCTCTGTTTCTTCTTCTGGATCATAAGTTTTGACTTTCTTTTGCGGAAGCAATTTAAAATCAGAGAAGGCATAGAAGAAGACAGGTGCATTTGAAATGTTCCACTCTGTAAATGCTCAAAAAAATTAGGAGAAAAGACCGTATACATTTTATAATTAAAATAAAAAAATAACATAATTATATATTTTTTAAATTATAATTATATAAAAAAAAATTATAATCAAACACATATAAAATATAATTAAAAAATTTTAAATTATAATTAAAATAATATTATAACTAAAAATATAAATAAGAATACATATAATAACATTTCCTGTCAATTCAAATAATATAAATAAGAATCCAAATAATATAAATAAGAATCCATATAATAATATTTCCTGTCAATTCAAAGGAAAGTGCACTTGATATATATATATATATTTTAAGAGGCTGACACTTGAAATGTTGTTCAATTCTTTTCGGGTTTGTTTAGTTGGTATTTTAAGATATAATTTTTAAGAAAGTTTCTTAAAATTTTGTTTCATTTAAATTTTTGAACAAAAAAAAATTCAAAATCACTTTTTCTCTCCTACACTTCAATCAATCACTTTTTCTCTCTCTTATATACTTCTCAATTACTTTTTCTCTCACACACATCTACTCAACTATAATAAAATATCAAATCATCACAAACTCCCAAACTGTAAAACTACTTTCAAAATATACAACCAAACAAACCAAAAAAATTCTAAACTCTCTCTCCAATTTTTATTTTTTATTTTTTGAAAATTTATATCAAAACACAAATCAAATACACCCTTTAGCTTCATTTGGAAGTTAGTTATTTTAATTTTTAATTATTTTAATAGGTTAAAATATTTATGTTTAAGAAGATGATTATATTTTTTTTATAATTAGATGTAATGTTTTTGAGAAAAAAAAATGAAATGATTATGAATATAATATGATATTTTATCTTATTAATTGTTTTAACTTATTTAATTTTTTAATAGATTTACAAATTAAAAAAAAAAAAAAAAAAAAAAAACTTTGCCAAAGAAGACCTAAACGTGCTCGCATTTTGACTAAGCTTTCGTTTGGCAACTTGGATTGGGTTGGATTTGGGACTATTTTAACCACAAAAAGACAAAATAGACTTTTTAGTCTAATAAGACAAAATGTCACATCTAATCCATAATCATTACATTTTTTTTTCTCACAAAAGTCAAAAAAATCAAAAAATCTATTTCAAACAAGGCTTTTTAGACCCATGCTAATAAAGTCAAAAAGCCAACTTACTTTCCAAACAAACCCTAATACATGCACAAAATACGTGTTGTTCAACTCTTCGTTGACTAATACATGCATACGGTAATAAATAGAGCAATGATAGAGAGGTTTAATATTAGGAGATTGACCAATAAATTATATATTTTGAACTTGTCATCCACATTGTAGTGTCACATTTGAAAAAATGATATTAAAGAGTTTTTTAGTATCACATCATACCCGTCACATTAGAGTGTCACATGTCACGTTTGGGAAAAGTATATTAAGAATTTTTTATTTTTTTTAGAGTGTCACATCATACCCGCCACGTTGTCACATTTAATAAAAGTACACTAAGGAGTTTTTATTTTTTTTGAAATGTCACATCATACATGTCACGTTGTCACATTTAGAAAAAATTAAACTAAGGAGTTTTTATTTTTTTGAAATTCACATCATACCTACCACGTTAAAGTGTCACATGTCACGTTTGGAAAAAGTACACTAAAGAGTTTTTAATTTTTTTTAGAGTGTTATATCATACCCGCTACGTTGTCACGTTTGAGAAAAGTACACTAAAGAATTTTTTTTTTTTTGAAGTGTCACATTATACCTGCCACATTGTCACATTTGGAAAAAGTACACTAAGAAGTTTTTATTTTTTTTGGAGTAAAAGTTTTGGAGTGTTACATTATACCCATCTCATTGTCACATTTAGAAAAAGTACACTAAGGAGTTTTTTTATTTTATTTTTTTGGAGTGTCACATTAATACTTACCACATTGGAGTATAATATCATACATGTCACATTAATAAAAGGATATAGCTGTCCACCAACACACTACCCAAAAAAAAATAAAATAGGGCCACATAGAAAGAAACTCTCCACTAATAGGACTTAACATATCAATAAAAAAATTTGAGACTAGTTGGAGTACTAGCTTGTGAGATGAGATTTATTAGTAAATATCCCTTTAATATTTGAGCTCTAAAGAGATTTCTACACATGTAGTAAAGAAAAAACAAAAACACACACACACAGGCACACACATCTAGCGGCGCAACTTGGGCAGGCTTAACCCGAGCAACACGAACTCAGCCAGAATTTTTTTAGGGCTTGGACAAAATATTTTCAAATTCGCTATGGGCTTGGACAAAAATTCAGAAGCTTGGATTAAATTTTGGCAGACTTGGGCAAAAACGTCAAATAACCCGAGCAATCCGAAATCCGAATTATACATATAGAGATATATACAAATATTAAATATATATATAAACTATTAGTCATTACATGATATTAAAGTAATTTAGATTATTAAATCATATTGAATATATATTATATATACAAATAACATAAAAATCTTACTTTTTTTATCTTCACTCATAAATTGTAAAAATTACTATAGTGGTTTTCCTCTTACATTATATAAATTATTTGTTTTGATGGTATTGATGATTTTATATTTAAAAAAATGTAAATAGATTCAAATTTTGATAATTTAATAATGTAGTTGCAAAAAAAAAAAAAAAAAATTGAAATTCATTAACAATTTTGGCAATTCAAGTTTAACTCAAGTCGGGCTTAGACAGGCAACCTCGGGTTACAATTCGGACCTGGGCAGGTGTCAACACAATGTGAGTTGGGCTTGGACAACCTCCCAACCCGACCGAACCAGCCCGAGTTGCACCCCTACACACATCACATCGTAGGTGAGCTCCACTTATTTAGAGCTCCTCTAGAGCTCTCAATCATTTTTCTAATAAATATATCAGTGATTGTTGTGGAATTTTCAAAATATTTTTAAAATTTATATTTTAGTTTTTGGGTCTTTGAAAAATCTTTCTTTTTTTTTTTTTTGGTTGGAAAGTTTGAAATAAGTTTGAGAATTTTATCTTATGTTGGAAAGAGAGGAAAATATGAAATACTTAATAAAGTACTACATATAATATTATTTTAATATGAAATTTTGGAATGGATGCTAGTGTTTATGCACTCACACTTCAAGAATGTTACATGTGCGTGGCGTGGGCTGTGTGGCGTTTGATGGCGCACTTTGCATAAATGCATCGCGCAGGTGCTTTTCTATTTACATTGAACAAGTTAGAGCGATGTAACTCGACTTTTTACGCTCCTTTCGGAAGACGAATAAGCCCTACAGTATCGGACTCCCGCGGTTCTGAATCTGATTCTACAAGTGCAATGTGAAATAGATAAACACCAAAAAGTCCAAATCCGGCAAATCTTTTGGAAAATCGATTTTGAATCAAATTGCTAAAAATGGACTGCTTTGCCAGATACAAAGTCGCCACCTAAATATTTTTTGGAAAGTTTAGGAAACCCATGACTCGTGCCAAAGGCCATGTGTCCGTCATCACCAAGATTGTCTCGGCTCGGGAACTTAGGTACGAGAGGGGAAGGTCATAAATTAAGCACCCCCGCTCACCTGATCAAAGATCGGCCTCTACTAATCATGATATGAATCTTATTTACATTATATGCTCTTGTTCCGATTTATTAAACTAGCATTACCATGTGATGTGCACACACACAAGTATAGACTATTTTGCAAGAATTTGAACATTTGATTTCATGTTTGTTTTGAAAATTATTTCGAATATGTACCACTTAAAAAAGTGATCACATATGAACATTACTCAAATTATTCCAATTCAAGCAACTAGCCTTCATCTACAGGCATTCAAGCAGTTTATCATCTAAGCACTTAGCCTCATGGTGAATATGCTTTGCTATGGCAATAACCACATTCATGCAATATGCTAAAGTGAAAATGCTCACCTAGTACTCCAAGGCAAGCCAAAAGAAAAGAGTTAGAAAAATGCATGCTCTAACTAATACAACATGACTAATGCAACGCATGCAATATGCAATTACTAGGCTCGGCTACTAATATGGCATATGAATCAATTTGATAACATGCGGTCCAAGCACGTATTCAAAGAAATATTAACTAACAATGTATAGCGATCCCGGGTTTACCCTTTGTTGTACAGTAATCCGGACATGTGTCCGTGGATGTTGTAGTTGAGTATTGTCTTGTTTACATCCTTTCCTACTTTGTAATTGAGTTATAGGATGTGTTGGGCAGGTTTGTTACAGGTTGGTTGTGTTTGGAAACCAAGTGTTGCTGCCCAGAATTTTGGCTGGTCGCTCGAGCGAGGGTTTGGTCGCTCGAGCGAGGTTAGTTTTTGTGTCTGGTGGCTCGAGCCAGGATGGCTTCGCTCGAGCGACCGATTGCGTCTGACCCAGACCTGAAGGTTGCATTTCTTGGCTCGAGCGACCTGGTTCGTCTTCGCTCGAGCGAGCGTCGTAGTGCAAATCAGAAAATTTGCACTGTTGGCTCGAGCGAGCGTGTCTTCGCTCGAGCGAGACCAGTTTTTGTGTCTGGTCGCTCGAGCGACGGGGTCTTCGCTCGAGCGAGCCTGTTTATATCAGCAAGGCAGCACCGAACTAAACATCACTTTTTCTAAACTTTATCTTCTTCAAACCCTTGTTTTGAGAGCTTCTCTCTCTATAATTACTCTCTCTCTAAGATTTGATCTACCTAGGGTGATTTCCTACCCTAAGGCATTTGTTAAAAAGATAGAGGGTGACTTGGGCTTCGTTTTAATCGGAACAAGTTTGGTTTTGGAGCAAGTTGGGTGTTGGGCATCATCTCCTTTGGAGCTCATTCTTTGAGGTAGGGATATCCTACTCCTCTTTATGAGTTTTGTCTTTCAATTTTAGCATTTTGATATGTTGGAAGTTGTTGTGTAATTTTGGGAAACTTTGGGCCATTGTGTAATTTTACAAAAGTTGGGGGTTTTCATCTATAATAAACCTAGAGGCATGTTTGGTATAGAAACATGGATTTAATGTTGAAACATTAAGGAAATTGGAACCTAAGGGTTGTGATGTTAATTATGGAGAATGCCTTAATTACATTGATTGATTAATTTGGATAATTAATTATATTGATTTGTGATGTATATAATTGTTGTTTATATGCATTGTGTTGTGTTGGAGGAGATAGGGGATGTACTCCACGGTTTAGGGGAAGATAGGGGATGAACCTCTAAACCGGATGTTTGTTGGGAGGAGATAGGGGATGAACTCCGTAGATAGAGCGGGTATGCTTATCTAGAAGTGTGTTGACAGAGCGGATATGCTTGTCGTTGGAAGCATTGATGAAGTGAAAGGTGTTGGCATGAGTGTTTGTCTCATGTGTGATGTTTGGCCAGGTTCTGAGCCAAGGTTATGAAATGGCAAGTAAAAGAAATGAAATGGAAAGGAAAGGAAATATAGACTTAAGTGTCTTGGAATTGTGTTATGTTATGAACGAGTGTAAAAGTGTTGGCCATCTATCAACTGTTAATCTTGTAGTCAATGTTCATAATTGGTTTAGTATATTCCTACTGGGCTGTGGCTCACCCTATATGGGAACATCATTTTCAGGTACAGGAAGCATGCCACCTCCAAGGACTTAGCTTGGGAGGCTAGTGGCGGACAGGCTTTTTGGTTGTCTTTCCTTTTGTTGTATTACATGTAAATTCAAGCCAAGGGCTTTATGTGTAAATGAGTTAGCACTCTACTTTTGTGTAACCAAGTGTTAACTTGGAAAGCTGTAAGCCCTTAGGGCATTTGCTTTTGTTGTTAACATGTGATACTTTTTGTAATAAAACTCCGATGAATGGAAGGGTGTGGATCTTTATCGTATCAATGCATGTCTATATTGTTGGGTCTTATGTTGTTATTTTGAGGGCGTCACAACTTGGTATCAGAGTGTACCGGGTTCGAATACTTTGGGTACGTGGGAAGTGATTGGGATCACAATGGGTTTGTCTCGCTTAATAGAGACTTAAGTGTACTGTTATGCTTATGTGATAACATGCTTATGTGATTATTTGGGTATGAGATTTAATTTCTAGGATGTTGATTGGATCTTTGGGTTTCTGGGAGTCTTGTTGGAAAAGCACTTGATCAATGCTGTTTCTAACCGGTACTCTAGTAACGCCTTGGGACTATCATTATCCGGAAATGAAATTCGTAAGTGCTTATGTGTTTATGTGCTTACGTGGAGTGAATTACAGTTGTCCATGCATTAGGACGTGAGTGTTTAGTTTTGGCACGTTTATGAATGTGCTAACGTCTTGTGTTACCTTTATTAGGATGTCAGGACGAGCAAGAGGTGGTAGGCGTGGTAGGCCTAGAAGGCAGGAGGTGCCATTACCGGAGGAGAATCCGGCAGTTTAGGAGGGGGTTGGTCAGGCCAATGTGGCCGAGCCAGCGGGTCAGCAGGCCATGAGTGCCTTGGCCCAGGAGATAGCAGGAGCTCTGGGTATTCTCAGAGCAGGGAATCAGGCAGCTGAGGCGGGGCCTTCCTTCTTGAAAAGGGAGTTCTTCCGGTCTAACCCGGAGGAGTTTGTTGGGGATCCTAAGGAGCCACTGAAGGCAGACGAGTGGCTAGAACAGATGAGTAAAACGTTCGAGATGCTAGGCATTGAGGACGGAGCATTGAAAGTGACCTTGGCATCCTTCCAGCTGAAGGGAGATGCGGGTCAATGGTGGAAATATGAGAAAGCTCGTGTTGGTGGTACTTGGGAGGCGTTTGTGAATGCTTTCCAGGAGAGGTTTTTATCTGCTGTGGCTAGAGAGAGGCTGAGGGATCAGTTCAGCCGGCTTAAGCAGGAGGGTTTGTCTGTGGCCGAGTTTGAGGCTACATTTACTAGCTTGTCCAGGTTTGCACCTGAACTTGTGGCGACAGAGGAGCGCCGTTGCTACGAGTTTGAGCGGAAATTGAGATGGGATCTCAAGTTGAAAGTTGGTGGACCCTACATTCGAGACTATAGGCACTTGGTGGATGCTGCAGCTCATATGGAGCTGATGATGCAAGAAGGAGAGGAGGAGAAACAGGGAGGCTCCAAGAGGGGCCAAGAGGGGCAGGGTGATGGTAGGAGGCAGAGGGGTTATAACCCTCAGCCGTCCCAGGGTGGTTTGGCTAGGTCGACTTTCCCAGTACCGAGTGCAGGCTCCGGGAGGGGCAATCAGGGAGAGTTTACCTGTTTCAAGTGTGGCCAGCCGGGTCACAAAGCTTCAGTTTGCCCGCAGAAGGGCGGGGGTCAGAGAGCTGCTTCTTCGTCAGCTAGACCGCAGAGTTAGAGTTCGGGCAGGGGGCAGCCCTTGTCTTGTTATCAGTGTGGACAGCCTGGGCACATGAAAAGGTTTTGCCCACGGTTGAGTGCCACTTCAGGAGCGTCTGGTTCTAGACAGACGCATGGATTTCAGCCAGCTCAGTCCGTGCAGGCCTCGAGGGCCAATCCGGGGGCTTCGTCGTCCCAGTCAGTGCAGCAGTCCTATGCTCCGAGAGGCGAGCAGGTGGATCAGGGGCCTACAGGGCGCGCGTATGCTGTTACCGCGCAGGATCTTGTACCGGCTCCATCAGTAGTGAGAGGTACCTTTCTGTTTTGCAACTCGGTTGCTAGAGTGTTGATAGATACGGGTGCATCTCATTCTTTTGTATCTGCTGCATTTGCATCTGTGTTGGAGTTGGAGTTAGCGCTGTTAGCATCTCCTATTTGTGTTGTGTCACCTATTGGGGGTGAGTTGATCTTGAAACACGGATGTAGAGGTTGTGATATCGAGGTCGACGATCATCGTCTTCCGTTTCCTTTTGTAGTCATGCCCATGAAGGGCTTTGATGTTATTTTGGGTATGGACTGGTTATCGTCATACCGAGCTGTTATTGATTGCTACCGCCAAAGGGTTACTTGTTGTACCGTGAGCGGGGAGTATTTCCATTTCTTGGGAGACCGGGTTGGTAGTATTGTACCACCGGGGTATGGTCCGCGAGGGCGGAATGAACTTAGTGGTCTACTTGCTAGCTTTGAGAGTGGTGAGTGTGATGAGGCCCAGATTGTGTTGCCGAGGGTAGTTTGTGAGTACTCGGATGTTTTTCCCGAGGACCTTGTTGATTTGCCACCTCACCGAGAGATTGAGTTCTCTATCGATTTAGTGCCCGGCACGGCGCCGATTTTTATGGCACCTTACCGTTTTGCTCCAGCAGAGTTGGTAGAGTTGAAAGTTCAGCTCCAGGAATTGCTAGATAAGGGCTTTGTTCGCCCTAGTGTTTCACCGTGGGGAGCGCCGGCACTCTTTGCTAAAAAGAAAGATGGTGCCTTGAGATTGTGTATTGACTACCGGAAGTTGAATCGGGCTACGGTTAAGAATAAGTACCCTATGCCCCGTATAGATGATTTGTTTGACCAGTTGAAGGGTTCCCGTTGTTTCTCTAAGATAGATTTGAGATCGGGTTACCACCAGTTGAGGGTCAGGGAGGAGGATATTCCGAAGACGGCATTCCGTACGCGGTATGGCCATTATGAGTTCCTGGTAATGCCATTTGGGCTTACCAACGCACCGGCAGTCTTTATGGACTTGATGAACCGGATCTTCCGGGAATTCTTGGATCGTTTTGTAGTCGTCTTCGTGGACGACATTCTTATCTATTCACCTTCAGAGGAGGAGCACGAGGAACACTTGAGAGTGGTGCTTGAGTTGCTTAGAGCCCATAGGCTGTATGCCAAGTTTGGGAAGTGTGAGTTTTGGCTGAGAGAAGTCAAGTTCTTAGGCCATGTGGTTTCCGGGGAAGGGGTGTCCGTTGATACATCCAAGACTGAGGCAGTGCAAGATTGGGCACAGCCTAAGAGTGTGTTTGAGATCCGCAGTTTTCTGGGATTAGCTGGGTATTACCGTCGGTTTGTGAAGGATTTCTCCAGGTTAGCTTCACCGTTGACCAGATTGACTTGGAGGGGAGTCAGCTTTGTATGGAGTGAGACTTGTGAAAAGTCGTTCCAGGAGTTGAAAGTTAGACTGACCACCGCTCCGGTCTTGATTATTCCGGAGAGAGGGTTGGGTTATGCAGTCTATTGTGATGCCTCACGAGAGGGTTTGGGTTGTGTGTTGATGCAAGAGGGGAAAGTGGTAGCTTATGGCTCACGTCAGTTGAAAATTCACGAGAAGAATTACCCTACGCATGATCTAGAGTTAGCGGCTGTGATCTTTGCCTTGAAAATCTGGAGGCACTACCTTTATGGTGAGAGATTCGAGGTATTCTCGGATCATAAGAGTCTGAAATATCTGTTTTCACAGAAAGACTTGAATTTGAGGCAGAGGAGGTGGATGGAGTTCATTGAGGATTACGACTTCGAGTTGCATTATCACCCGGGGAAGGCCAATGTTGTGGCTGATGCCCTTAGCAGGAAATCCATTAGTGATGTAGCTTGTGTAGCCATCCGGGAGTGGGAGATGTTGGGGGCCATTGGAGAGTTTGATTTGCTTTTGAGCGAATCCGTTGAGGCTGCGGCCTTGTTTTCTGTTGTTGCACAGCCTACACTTGTGACTCGAGTGTTAGAGGCACAGAGAGGTGACCTTGAGGTAGAATCCCTCCGAGAGAAGATCTCCAGTGGGAAGGTTGAGAAGGGTTTGACGGTGTATCCCGACCTGAGTGTGAGATACCGAGACCGTTTGCTTGTACCGAAGTCTTGCCAAGAGGAGGTACTCCGAGAGTTTCACCATTCGCGCCTTGCGGTGCATCCGGGAGGTACTAAGATGTACCGGGATTTGGGTCGCCAGTTTTGGTGGCGGGGTATGAAGAGAGATGTGGCAGTTTTCGTGTCTAAGTGCCTTACTTGCCAGCAAGTGAAGGCCGAGCATCAGAGGCCAGCGGTTTGTTACAACCCTTTGCCTATTGCCGAGTGGAAGTGGGAGCATGTCACTATGGACTTCGTTGTAGGTCTTCCGAGGACTCAGCGGGGTAGTGATGCTATTTGGGTGGTTGTAGACCGGTTGACTAAGTCGGCGCACTTCATTTCTATGCGCGTGAGAGATTCAGTAGATCATCTTGCCGACTTGTATATTCGGGACATAGTGAGGTTGCACGGGGTCCCGGTGACGATCGTCTCAGATAGAGATCCTCGTTTTACTGCTAGGTTGTGGCAGAGTTTGCAGAGTGCCTTGGGTACTAAGTTGACCTTTAGTACAGCTTATCATCCTCAGACTGACGGGCAGTCCGAGCGTACTATTCAGATCCTCGAGGATATGCTTCGGGGTTGTGTCCTTGATTTCAGTGGGACGTGGGAGAGGCACTTACCATTGGTAGAGTTCGCCTACAACAACAGTTTTCAGTCTAGCATCGGTATGGCACCGTTTGAGGCCTTGTATGGCCGACCTTGTAGGTCTCCAGTTTGTTGGGCCGAGGTGGGTGACGCACCTTTGTTGGGTCCGGAGTTGGTTAGGGAGACGACGGAGAAAGTTGAGCTTATCCGTAGGAGGCTTGTTACAGCCCAGAGTCGTCAGAAATCTTATGCTGACCGTAGGAGGAGACCATTGGAGTTTGAGATAGGTGATCATGTATTTCTGAAGATATCACCTAGACGGGGTTTGATGAGGTTTGGGAAGAGAGGGAAGTTATCCCCTCGGTTTATAGGTCCTTTTGAGATTCTCGAGAGGATTGGCGAGGTTGCCTATCGTTTGGCTTTATCGCCACAGTTATCCGGAGTTCATGACGTGTTTCATGTGAGTATGCTTCGGAAGTATGAGCCGGATCCGTCACATGTGTTGGATTGGACCGACTTAAAGGTAGATGAGGATGCCTCGTACGAGGAGAGACCGATTCGGGTCTTGGATAGGCGGGATCAAGTCCTGCGTGGCAAGACCATTCCTTTGGTTAAGGTTTTGTGGAAACATCACGGAGTGGAGGAGGCCACTTGGGAACGTGAGTTGGGAGTCCGCGAGAAATATCCGGACTTGTTTGTTGATGTGTAATCAAGTGTTGCAATTGTGTAATTGTAATGAACTTTAAGAACATTAGAAATGTCTTAAGTTGAAAAACATGGTGCATGTTTTGGTTAATGTAAATGTTGTAGAACTTACCTTGTTATGGGAGTTGGTTATAATATTGCATGTGTTGGCTATATTATAGAAATGGAATTGTATCATGATTATTGCTTATGATATGAATTGTGAACCATGTGTGTTGAAAATGGTTGAAATGAAAAGAGAATGCATGTTGAGATGTATATGTTGTAGAATGCCTCTTGATAAGAGATGGAATGACCGGGAATGGGTCGAATTGTGGAATGTTGTGGTATAACATTGTTTAAAAGAGAGGAAAACTTGTTTTTCAAAAACTTGTTCTTAATTTCGGGGACGAAATTCTTTAAGGGGGGGAGGTTATAGCGATCCCGGGTTTACCCTTTGTTGTACAGTAATCCGGACATGTGTCCGTGGATGTTGTAGTTGAGTATTGTCTTGTTTACATCCTTTCCTACTTTGTAATTGAGTTATAGGATGTGTTGGGCAGGTTTGTTACAGGTTGGTTGTGTTTGGAAACCAAGTGTTGCTGCCCAGAATTTTGGCTGGTCGCTCGAGCGAGGGTTTGGTCGCTCGAGCGAGGTTAGTTTTTGTGTCTGGTGGCTCGAGCCAGGATGGCTTCGCTCGAGCGACCGATTGCGTCTGACCCAGACCTGAAGGTTGCATTTCTTGGCTCGAGCGACCTGGTTCGTCTTCGCTCGAGCGAGCGTCGTAGTGCAAATCGGAAAATTTGCACTGTTGGCTCGAGCGAGCGTGTCTTCGCTCGAGCGAGACCAGTTTTTGTGTCTGGTCGCTCGAGCGACGGGGTCTTCGCTCGAGCGAGCCTGTTTATATCAGCAAGGCAGCACCGAACTAAACATCACTTTTTCTAAACTTTATCTTCTTCAAACCCTTGTTTTGAGAGCTTCTCTCTCTATAATTACTCTCTCTCTAAGATTTGATCTACCTAGGGTGATTTCCTACCCTAAGGCATTTGTTAAAAAGATAGAGGGTGACTTGGGCTTCGTTTTAATCGGAACAAGTTTGGTTTTGGAGCAAGTTGGGTGTTGGGCATCATCTCCTTTGGAGCTCATTCTTTGAGGTAGGGATATCCTACTCCTCTTTATGAGTTTTGTCTTTCAATTTTAGCATTTTGATATGTTGGAAGTTGTTGTGTAATTTTGGGAAACTTTGGGCCATTGTGTAATTTTACAAAAGTTGGGGGTTTTCATCTATAATAAACCTAGAGGCATGTTTGGTATAGAAACATGGATTTAATGTTGAAACATTAAGGAAATTGGAACCTAAGGGTTGTGATGTTAATTATGGAGAATGCCTTAATTACATTGATTGATTAATTTGGATAATTAATTATATTGATTTGTGATGTATATAATTGTTGTTTATATGCATTGTGTTGTGTTGGAGGAGATAGGGGATGTACTCCACGGTTTAGGGGAAGATAGGGGATGAACCTCTAAACCGGATGTTTGTTGGGAGGAGATAGGGGATGAACTCCGTAGATAGAGCGGGTATGCTTATCTAGAAGTGTGTTGACAGAGCGGATATGCTTGTCGTTGGAAGCATTGATGAAGTGAAAGGTGTTGGCATGAGTGTTTGTCTCATGTGTGATGTTTGGCCAGGTTCTGAGCCAAGGTTATGAAATGGCAAGTAAAAGAAATGAAATGGAAAGGAAAGGAAATATAGACTTAAGTGTCTTGGAATTGTGTTATGTTATGAACGAGTGTAAAAGTGTTGGCCATCTATCAACTGTTAATCTTGTAGTCAATGTTCATAATTGGTTTAGTATATTCCTACTGGGCTGTGGCTCACCCTATATGGGAACATCATTTTCAGGTACAGGAAGCATGCCACCTCCAAGGACTTAGCTTGGGAGGCTAGTGGCGGACAGGCTTTTTGGTTGTCTTTCCTTTTGTTGTATTACATGTAAATTCAAGCCAAGGGCTTTATGTGTAAATGAGTTAGCACTCTACTTTTGTGTAACCAAGTGTTAACTTGGAAAGCTGTAAGCCCTTAGGGCATTTGCTTTTGTTGTTAACATGTGATACTTTTTGTAATAAAACTCCGATGAATGGAAGGGTGTGGATCTTTATAGTATCAATGCATGTCTATATTGTTGGGTCTTATGTTGTTATTTTGAGGGCGTCACACAATGCAAGTTAGAATGATGCGCCGAGCCCAATGCATGTAATACAACCGGATGCAAATCATGAAATATGCTAAATTAAACATGACATCTTAAACTAACCATCATAAGTAGTTAAATAAAAGAAGAAAGACATGGGATTAGAAGACATACACATTAATACAAATTTTGCACCCTCATGCAGGAGGGTCTGAATAAACTAACTAGCTAAGCTAATTAACTAGCTATTACAAAGCCAAATGAATAAATTAGCTAAGTTACTTAACTAATTATTGCAACAACAAATTTATTAACTATTGTAGCTAACTAATTATTTACAATACTTTACAAAATTAACTAGCTATAACTAATTAATTACAACAAATATCTAATCTGATTAATTAGATTAAATAGCCTGGGAAGCGAGGAGTGCTCATGCATGCACGCGGATTTCCACCCGAAAAAGGCCACTGTTCTGCTGCCAGATGCCTCTGTTGCACAGTAGAACACTTGCACTGTCTTTTACCTCAAAACAACTCTGTTTTGCTAGAAAAGTACATTGCCTGGTTTTGCAAAGGTGGCCGGCAGGCTAGAAGTGGTGGCCTGCCGGCCACAAATGATGGTCTGCTGTCCACAAAAGTAGCATGCCGGCCACTAATGTCTGGTTTTTCCTACTACAACAGAGAGCAAACAGAGCAAGGACAGGGTATTCTCGAGGATTGTTTGCACAACTTACCCCTTCTTATCATCAAATAGCTCAAATGAGTAGTAAACTTGATTCACAAACCATCAATCGATGCAAGTTCAATAAATGCAACAAATAAAGACTCTCAAACCCCCTCCCTATCATGGATTGATCAAGGGAAGTGGTTGACAATGACTCTTGAACCGTTTACATCACTAACAAGTATGAAATGACTCAAGACTCAATGAGTTCAATTAACATCCGATTGAATCCAAGTTGATTATTATCTTGTATCACTTTTAGTCCCAATTTTATTAATTCATTTTAATTACTAACCATTCTTTAATCAATTGAGTCTAAAAGTGAGCTTTAAGTCCTCTAATGGAAAGGAGTACCAAACAAAGAGTTGTTTTAGGCATGAGAGAAGTGTCATGCCATTTGTAATAAACCCCCAAATGGATTAAACCATAAAGCACAAGACCTCAATCTCAAGCTTAAAACAAGCAACTACTTTGAACTAACTTTCAAAGCAAAGAAAAAACCAAGAAATGAGGGAGGTTGCTGTGATAACCCTGTTCCGTATTATGCTAATTAATCTAAATTATGCTTGTGGTTATGTGTTTAATATGATTTTGAGTGCCATTCATATGATTATATGTGTTTTTGAAATTATATCTGTTCACCGTAGGAAAATCTGTTCAACTTACTGTTATAAATTGAAATTGAAGGCCTTATCGGCCATAAAAACCAAAATTGACTACGCCATTGTGATTGGCATAATTTTTAGAGCTTATGGTGAAATTTAATTGAAAATTTATTCGAATCGAATTAATTAGATTAAAATTGATTTAATTGTGCTTAATTAACTAGTGTTAATGAAACTTGATTATGGGTGTGTATATAAAGGCCATACACACTTAAACTCCTTATTTTTGCACTCAAAAATCCGGTTATATGCTCTAGAGAGAGAGAGGGCGGTTCTAGAGAGAGGAAGAGGGAGAATTGTGCATTTTGGCTCAAAGTTTGTGAATTTAGAAGCTACACTCAAGATTTAGCTATAATTTGTGAAGATTGAAGCTCCTAGGTGAGTAATTGAGCATAGATTCATGAATTTAAGTTTGTAATTTTGTGAACTCAAAATTAAGTGGTAATCTAGAACATAATTTGTGTTGATTATGATGAAATTGAAGTGTATATGCACATGCATGCATAGAATTGACATGAATTTACATGATCAAGCATGTAATAAGTTGAATATGAGAAATTGAGTGTTAAAGTATACATGCAAGCATGGTTTTGTTGAGTTTCATGAGAATAAGCATCATTTGCGTCATTTGAAATGGTATTGGGGTCTATTTTGCACATGCATGAATGATCCATAGAGATATGGGATTTGTATGAAGTTAAGAAGCATGAGTTTGGACCATGTCAAGAAAAATGTTAAAAGATTTGAGAATTAAATCATGATTTCGAATAATTGGCCTCATATTACTTGTATTCTCATGATATATAATGTGTTTCCACATTTTTGAACCAAGAACATGAGTTTGGAACCTTTGAAGGTTGAGTTTGAGCTTTAAGAACAATTTTGGAAATTCCAGAATTTTACATGTTCGCTCGAGCGGGGAAATCGCCGCTCGAGCATGAAATGTTAGTTCCCAAAACTTTTGCAGACATTGATGTCCGCTCGAGCGAGGAGAGTCACGCTCGAGTGTAAGTCACATGTTTTGAGCTATTAGCTCGAGCGTCCGAAGTTACGCTCGAGCGTAAATATGAGGTAACCAGTACTTTTGCAGACCAAGGGGTCTGCTCGAGCGATAGAAACCGCGTTTAAGTGGGGAGCCCTGTTTCAGAAATTTTGTAAAGTCGATTTAAGTGTTGTTTTTTGTTCTCTTTCATTCTAAGCACTCTTAGGCATGCATTGAACATTATAAATGAGTTAAAAGGATAAGAAAGAAGCCTAAGAGGGATGTATGAATTAAGAACGGATTGAATTATTTGTGACCCATATGTGTTATGTATTATGTAGGATCGAGCACGAGGACGAATCCATCAGCAGAACACTATGAGTAATATCTTAATAAAGATATTTTGAAGTATGTTAATTGTCCAATTATTCACTCCTATTTGAGTTTCGTAAGCTTGTTAATTCGAAATGTGGACGATACTTGTTATGCCATATGATTGGGCCAAAGGCCGTTTGACATGAATGATTAGGCCAAAGGCCGTTGGATGTGAATGATTAGGCCAAAGGCCGTCGGATATGAATGATTGGGCCAAAGGCGGTTGAATATGAATAGTTAGGCCAAAGGCCGTTGGATATGAATGATTAGGCCAAAGGCCGTTTGACATGAATGATTGGGCCAAAGGCCGTCGGACATGAATGATTGGGCCAAAGGCCGTTTGATATGAATGGATGGGCCAAAGGCTGTTTGATACGAATGAATTGGGCCTGAGGCCGTTTGACACGTTTGAATTTGTAGTCGTTTGATACACTAGATAGAAACATGAACTGGGCCTAAGGCCGTCTGATGCATCTATTTCAAATTTCATTCATGTATCTTCTTTATTTGATATTATTCACTGGGCTTCCGCTCACTCTCATTCATGTGTTTGTAGGTGAGCCAAGAGATGTCCAAACCCAGTCCTAGTGAAGTATGTGAGAAACAGTCAAACTTTTGAAGAGTCAGCCCATACGTCTCACGCATGAGACTTGTTTTCGCCCTTTTGTCATCTCGTTATATTTTGCTATGTTGGCGAAAACTTTAGATCACCTTTGTATATAAGCTTTTGGGTTGGTTGACTTTGACTTGAATGATCCTGTTGTGTAAAGCTATATGTTAACTTCTTTTGATGTGAATTATTAATGAATATATGTCAAATGTTATGATGTGCCACATAAGCACAGCTCTATGGATGAAAGTTTTAAATTCGCTTCCGTTTTGGCCCTTTGACTCTGTTGAAATATATCCATTTTGGTTCGAGGCCGTAGGTAATCTCTCGATTACCGGCCGGTTATGACCTTAATCCATGGGGCCTTGTTTGGGTCATGACAGTTGCAGAGGTGATTACATATGAAAACAAGTTTGGAAAGCAAGAAATAAACACTATCAACTCAAATAGGTTGGTGGCTAAGGCCTAAACCACCAAACCTATGAGGACCAGTACACTACAAGCATACTATACAAAGCATAAATGAAATAAATACCTCAAAATAGTTCTAAATGAAGCTAAAACAATGCTGGAATTGAAATGAAAATAGCTAAAATAGTAAGCTAAAATATAGAGCTATGTAAGCTAGTAAACAAGACACAAGGAGGGGAGGGCCCCCTCCATTTTTGGACCTCAAAACAACATTTTAGCCACTAAAAAAGCTCTAAAAATCAGTATTTAAAAGCTCAAAAAAAGTTGAGGAAGAGATGGGAAACACAAGTGTAAAGGCTTAGGAGACAAGGTGTAAAGAATGGTGGTTAACCCCTCTACCTTTAATAGCCTTAAACCATAAGCTTCAGCCCATAAAAAATAGTCCAAAAATAGTTCAAAAACAGTAAGAAAAAGATGGGAGATAAGTAGTATAGAGATGCTCAAAATTATATCTCTTGAAGCAAGGTTACTCTTTTGTTCACAAACCACAAAGCTTACACTCTTAAGGGTTGAAATTTGGACTCAATAATCTTAACAAGGAGAGCTCCAATATTGGTTTAGGAAGTGTAGAGAGAGAGTGTATAGGTTGCAAGATAGAGATAGAGGGAGAATTTCAAGAATTTGAGGTTTTGAAATTTTTTGTAACCTTAAACCAAGAAGGAAGGTCCCCTATATTAGAAAAACAACCTCACAAGTCAGAAATATCATGCCTAAAACAACTGGAGCTTTTGGGGGGACAACTGGCCAAAAATATCTATGTTTTTCACCAATGGCTGGCAGGCCAGAAGTGTGAATTACCGGCCACAAATGGTGGCCTGCCGGCTACAAAAATCTATTTCCAAACCCGACTTCAAATGGGTATATCTCCTTCATCCGGACTTCATTTCAGGTCATTCTTAAGTCTAAATTGAATCCCCGAAAGTCTACTTTCCAATGGTGGAAGCCTCACATCTAAATTATAAGTGTACCAAGAGATATGTCTATTTTAGTGAAGGATACTCATTTCTATCTTAATCGGATTGATGCCTAACTTCAAACGGCCATATCTCCCTCATCCAGACTCGGGTTTAGGAGATTCTTGAGTGTAAATTGAAGCCACCGGAAGTCCAATTTCTAATGGTGGTGGCCTCATAACTAAAGTCTAGGTGTACAAAGAGATAGGCCTGATTTAGTGAAAGTTGCTCAGTTCTCTCTTAACAGTTTGATGCCTAACTTCTTCCCCAACTAGTTCTTCCCTCCCCTCCAATTTTCTCTAACTCCAAACCTCTAAATAAGATGTTTAAAAATATTTTTCAAAGAATTCACCTCTCTTCCATTTATTTCCACTTTGTCCTTACTCGATTTACCAAAAAGTACAATTTTTAACGAAATGCGAGCCTCGGAACATCGTAGAAACATTTTCAAAAATATTTTGAAAGATAGGGTTTTAAGGTCTAAAATAGCTCAAAATGGGGTGTAAGGTTAGGATTTAGAAGCTCTTCTTGCTGAAGAAATCGAACGTTTGTACAGCGTAACTTTCATCATCGAGTGATCAACCTGAGGCGCCCAAGTCCTAGGGGTGGTCAAAAATAGGGTGTCTACAAGCGATGACATGGAGTACAGTCAGCTTTGTGTGGCAGTGATATAGTATCCATTGGTGATAAGTCAACCAATCAATGAAACGGTTGTGTGTTTGATCTGAAGCGGTTTGATCATAGCCTTTGAATCCTAGAGGCGAATTTGCTATAACTCCTTGCACACCTATTTGTGGGTGCAAATATTGTCTTTAGGAAAAAGACTAAGTAATGTGACTTGAAACACCAATTTTCTCTTCTACATAGACAAGATCATTGCCAAGTTTTAAGGATCCGAAGACCACCAACTGAAGATTTCCAGACTAATTTCTCCAACAGTAATATCCCCTATATCAGTGATATTATAAAAGCTGAGCTTGTCTCATGTTCATGAAGTGTATTGGATCGTATTGTTAGAGTCTGGAGTCTATTATAAGTTTCATCTCCATAATTCAAACTGTTTATTTTTTAAATTATAATGTGTAGATTATTTATAAAAAAATTCATGTCAATCTGATAATCGTAATCATATTAGTTATGATATTTATTTACAAAAAAAATAAACAACAAATATTATTTAAAAATTAGACCATTTATCTTTTGATAAATAAATGTAATAAACTATTGTAGTTACAATTATCAATTCGATCTAATTTTTTATTTTTATAAATGATCAAAACGTTATTATCTAAAATATGAACTATTCGAATTATTGAAATAAGACCCGTGTTATGCCCTCACTTATAAACTCACAATTTATTTTTATTTTTTTTTTTGAGAATTTAGTTGAGGATTAAAAATATGATTCTTTGTCACGACCCGCTCCCCATACCCAAGGGTAAGTATCGTGAAGGCCAGTAACTGAAGTTACCTCCGGCCAATTCTTGAACAAATAAATAAACGCAAGTGAAAATAATATTTAAGTAAGGATACCAAAATAATCATCGGAGCTTCTATTTTTATTACAAAATTTATTGACCAAAAAGGCTGATATTTACATATAAAAATATCATAAAAGTGCTGTGTGTGTCTATTCCGCAGCCCCGCGTCTAAGACTTTCCAAAAGTTATTTCTGAATTGCATTGTTTCTTGAAAATTTGTAAACAGCTATAAGCACATGGCAGAGTGAAAAATATTAAACCAAGAGTATGAGGGACACAAAATAACCGTGGATAGTTATGTAACTAAAATATTTAAGATAACTTAGTATGAACAAAGAATCATTTAAGTAGCAAAACTGAGATTATGTAAATAAATAACCATAACCACGGTACCGAACAGAACAGAACAGAGGTCAAAGGAGTGACAGTCAGAACAGAAGTCAATGGATTCATAACAATACAGAGGTACGGATTCAAGAGGTGGCTCGTACGGATTATAGAGGTGGCTCCCACAATAGTGTAGCACTTATCTCCGCACAGTACTTTGCTCCACACAGAACAGAGGTCAATAGATCCATGACAATAGAGAGCCACAAAGTGACCAAACAGAGACCAATGATTATTTAAGTCCCCCAAGGCATGGGACTCCCGTGGTGGTACTTACAAAATAATATAATTGTTTACAAAATCATTGTCAAATAATCATTAAAAGTTAAACAAATATATCTATGGGTTTCATTTTAAGCAAATAGGGTTCAGAAAATAATCAACATAATTAAAATATAAATATAAGTTATAAAATATAACTTGTATAAAATAAATTATGGTAACTCAAAACATATATAAAATATATTATGGTGACTCCAGGTATAATAACTCACCTTAACTTTAATACCTTACTCTTTCTTTCCACTATCAAAGACCCTCTCGGCTTCCATTATTTTTTTCTTCCTTTTCTTCGTTTCTTTCCCTTCTCCTTCCTATCTTTTTTCCCTTTTCTTCCCACAGTGATCACCTCCTCCCTATTTATAGGGAGGTAAGAACATTAGCTGGCCAACACGTGGCCAGCGCGTATCTTTCCACAGATTTGATTCATAAACTATATGGATTTATACTTATCTTTAATAAATATTTAAGATAATTATACTTTGGCCCAGTTTTCTAATATAACTGTATAAATAAATTAATCCCTAATTAAATTACACTCTATCGTATACCAACAGAAAATTAATTATTTATTTTACTACCACTCCCATTATTATTATTATTATTATTATTATTATTATTATTATTATTTATTTTTATTTTTAATAATATATTATCACATACGACCATAATACTAGTATAAAATTTAAGGGACAACTTAAATTTTCAAGTTGTTACATTCTTTATGTCTAAGTAAGATTGATTTCACTCACATACACTTAAGTTTACTACAAAGTAGGGGTGAAAAATTAACCACATAAACTGAACTAACCGGTTGAACTGACTGAACCGCACAGTTTTCAGTCTACTTCTTTTTTCTTTTTTTTTTTAGCTACAATCAGTCGAAGTATTTTTTATTTTTTGCAATTTTCGGTTTCGGTTTTAGTTTTGCAGAAAATAGGGTCGAACCACGCCGCACCGCACCGACCAAATATCCCTAATCACCTTAGTTGTCCACGTGGCACAATCACAGCCATTGATGTGCCTCACTTATATAACAAAAAAAACCCTCTTTTTTCACATAGGCGCAATAGTGGGTAAACAAACAGTCACTCGCTCACTATCTCTCTCTTTCTCCTCTCTTCTTTCTTCGTCTTCAACTTCTCACAGCCTCAGGGTTTCTCATTCATCACTACTCTCATCCATGACGATCTATCGCACTCTTCATCGTTACATTTGAAGCACGGACGCAGGCGATCTATCGCACTCCTTCGTCTTCACTCTCATTGCAATGATCTTCTTGTTGCTGTAGTAATTTCGAATCCAAATTAAGGTAATTTTGAAGTCCTTGTTTTTTATTTTGAAAACCCTATTTTTGATTTTGAACACCCTAATCTTTTGAACCTTTTTGAAAACCCTAATCTTTTAAACCTTTTTGAAAACCTATTGATTTTGTTGAATTTTGAACCGTTGGATTGAATTAATATTCACTGTTGTATGTCTTTTGTTTTTGCTTTTTTTTTTTTTTGGTTCTTGAATTGGATAGATATCATCCATCGCAAATAACTAAATTGCATTTAGCACTTTGGGGGCTTTTTTTCAAACTTTTTTTTATTTTTTTACAGCAACCCTTTTGTGTATATATATATATTCAGAACAGGGGTATCCATCACAAATCTACATCGCATTTAGCATTTTGGGGTTCTTTTTTCAAACTTGCTTTAATTTTTAATTTTTTTCCAAATTACTGATGTGTTTTTTTCTAGCACAAAAGAGGCCCAAAATCGTAACAATCGGTCGAACCACACCAAACCGCATGTACTGGTTTGGTGCAGTTTATATACATATTTCGGTCTATTCGGTTATCCTAAGTATAGAACCGAATGAACCGATTCAGTTCAAAAATTTAAAAAAAAAATGACTGAACCGAACCGATTTCACCCCTACTACAAAGACTAATTTTAAAGGACGATTTTTATTCATTTATTTTTTTTGTAGGGTAAATTACATTGACACCCTTTGAAATTTCTGTTTAATACAGATTTCCCCTCACATTTGAAAAATTGCATTCTCCTCCCTGAGGTTTGTAATCTCATTACAATTGTTTTCTAGATTGCTGATGTCATGCCTTAAAATTTTCTAAATAACCATCTTATCCTTTTTCCTACCAATTCTTCTTCCTATCATCATGTACAACTTTTCATCATTAAATTTTACCTAAGCATATTCTTGTTGAGTGATGATATACAAATATCAAACACAATGATATAGCTTAATGGTGACCTTTCACTTTAAAACAAAATACCCATAAACATGATTTATATTTACAACAATATTACTATCACAACATTTTTATGATATTTTTTTGTATAAATTTTAATATATGAATATAAATTTTCATTTTAATTTTCACAATTATATCTAAATTAGATCAATTTAATCTAGATATATTTAAAATGTATAAAATTTGTAGAAAAAATTTAAAAAAAAATTCATTGAATATAACAAAATAAGATAATGTATTGAATTGTTATATATATATATTTTGTATTTGGTGAATTTAAAAAAAAAAATCAAAAAATATTATATTCCTTAAGTATATCCAGATTAGGTGTATCTAAAAAATAAAAAAGATTGCTTAAAATATTAAAAAAATCAGTAAAAATAAAATAATACGAAAAATAAAAAAATTTAATTTTTTGTGTGAGTCAAAACAAAAAAGATGATTGTTGTTTCTCTTGAAATGACATGAATAAAAATATATGTATTAGTTTGTTATTTTATATATATAAATGTTAAGGGGTAAATATGTCATTTTAATCTGACAAGGGGTAAGTGTAATTTTTCAAATGCGAGGGAGGAATCTGTATTAAACAGAAACCTCAGGGGGTGTCAGTGTAATTTACCTTTATTTTTATGACCGGGCTTGTAATAACCTCGACTTGTGATTAGCTAATAAACCTTACTTAAGAATGCTTAATCAGTAAGTAAGATGAAATTCTTAGTTAATTGCATGTGTTAGGTGTTAATTGTCTTTATATTTGTTCATGGTAGGAATATCTGTCTGTGTTTCTGTTTCGGTATGCGAATTGAAAGGCCTTATTGGCATCCGATTACGAAATTGACTAAGTTTATGTGTTATTTAGAATTTTTAGAACTTTATAGTGGGTTTAATTGAAATCTGATTCGGAACCAAATAATTAGAATAAAATAATTCATCCTAACCTAAACTTAATTCATCTCCATTAACCAAGCCTATATATGGTGTAGCGACCCTAATTTTTTTAAGTCATTATTTATTATTATTATGATTATTATTATATTTTCTTTTCTTTTTTGGCTTTATTAATTGTATGGTTTGTATGAGAATTTAATGTGTTATTTAGTTAATGTGATATTTAATGAATTTAATGTTGTAATTAATAAATTTAATGTGTTATTCAATTAATTCATATATTTATATATTTATATATTTATTTTTGTTATACAAAAAAAAAAGAGGTGCTATATATAAATATAACGGAAGCAGAAAACAAAAAGAAGGAAACAACACAAATAATACTAAAAATAAGTTAAACTAACACTGTAAGAAATAATAAAGAAAACAGTTTAAATAAACATTAATAATAAAACTTACAATTGTTTAATGGATTGAAACTAACAATTCTTCAAAATACATAACTTGAAAACGGACTTGAAAAGAAAATTACAGAGATAGGTTTTTCTCCTGAGGAAGGGATGCTCTCAATTTTTCTAACTCTGCCTTATGCTTGACTGAAGAGGCCCTTTTATAATCAAAAGAGACCACCACTGTTAGCCTTGTGAGTGATTGCTGTGAGCCTTGTGAGTGAATAGTCTTGACTTGAAAGGAGCATCAGAAGCACATGGGAGTTGTCTGCTGCTTTCGGTGAATTATTAAAGCTTTTACTGTGCTGAATTTGTCGGTGGAATGAATCATGATGAATGATGAATAGTAATGTTGACTTTTTGATGAATAGTGAACAGTAAAGTTGACTTTTTTACTATTCATTGCTTGGAGGCATGTGACTGAGGGAATCAAATATAGGTATATATATCAGCAGCTTTTCTCAAAAGACGAGTATTGATTGAAGCTGATAATTATAGCTATATAGAATCCAATGACTGAATTAAGCATATGGGTCCTGAGCATCTTGGAACTCGGGTCCATATGGATTTTGAGTAGTTGAACCTTCAGAAGAGTTTGAACCGTCTGAACCACCTTCTGAACTGCTGTTATCCGAGTCTGATTTGGCTTGGGCCATGAGTAAACGAGCCATTTGGAGGAGTTCATCTTTGGATGACTTGGACTTGGGCTTAACCTTTGATTTGGATTTATCCTTTGACTTGGGCTGGTCAGAACTGGGCTTTGCTGACTTGGATTTAATCTTTGATTTGGATGACTTGGGCTTGGAAGAACTGGATGATGGGCTTCCAAGATTGATTGGAGGAAGTTGGCTTCCTTGAGTGACTGGAGCAGTTGGGATCTGATGAGCTTTAACCATGGCAGGTGTAGGAGCATGAATGTTAATCGGGAACTCAGTTTGAACAATATCAACAATTCGTTGAATCTTGAAGTTATCCCACCATTTAACCTTTTGTAGCCGCTGAATTACTTTACCAAAAATACCATATTGCCATTTGAATATCCAAGGGATCTTATATTTGGATATAAAAATAAGCAATTGAGGGAATTCTCTTTGCTGTGGAGTGAATGAGAAAACAGTGGAAAAGTAATTGACTTGATCCAAAATTACTGATGGGAAGATGTCTGGAATGGCACCATAATGTGTCCACCATCTCAGAAACCAAGTAGGTAATTCTGACTTAAACTTTTGATCAAATTGAAGAAACCAGGAGTGACTAAATGTTTCATTTTGATATAGGAGGACTTTGAACCAGGCATCAATATAATCATAATAATTATACTGAAGGGAGTGATTAGGTAAATCTCGAAGTTGATAAGGAGAACCCCATTCAACTAAGGAAACAATATTGTGAATATAAAGTGAATGGTAAACCACTTTACTAGTGTAAGTACGATCATAAATGGGTTTAATCACAATTGACTGATGGTTGAACAGGATGTCTTTATAGAAGGTAATTGTTTTCTCTAGATGGAGAGGAACAAAATGCCATCCAGGAGGGAAATAAGTTTTAACCAGATCATTAACAGATTGACTCTTTGGGTGACTAGGTTCTTTGAAAAAGAGATTAGTAGTTGTTGAGTCAACATAATCAGATCGAGCAGTTTTAATAGGATTAGGAGGGTATGGAGTAACTGCTTGGCTAGATGAAGCAAAAGGATCATAGGCCAAAGCAGATGTGAAACTGGGTCGAGGAGTATTACCAAGAACTTGGTAACGGTTAATCATTTCAATAGGATGGTATTGGGTGACTAACTCCAAAGGAGGGATAAAAGGCTGACTAGTTGGAACCAAGGCTTTAGAAGGGGGCCTTGGGCGAGACATCTGTTTAAAAAGAAACAAAGGTTAGCAATAAAGATTAGCAACCACTAAGGAGATCTAAATAAGTCTGATGAAAATCCAAACAGTTGTAATAATCAGCAAGTAAATGGCGACGAGCTTGGATTTGGTGGTATTGAATGTATTGAGCACGTTTAGTAGTTTTTTTTGGCTAATTTTATCCGGGCAATGCGATAAGCAGTTTGGTGAATCAGATCACGGTAATGGGTAATATGGGTTTTATGGTAAGCAATAAATGGAGTGGCCATCCCTATCCCCCCCTGTAAAAATTCTCGGGTAAGGAAATCGGGAATGGAATTTTGACAACCAGGTATATATTCAATAGTAAAATCGAAAATACTTAAAATAGATTGCCAACGGGCAAAAATTTGCTTACTAGCAAGATTTTGAACATCTTTTTCTAAAACATATTTAGCAGATTTGCAATCAACACGAAGTAAAAATTTTTGATTTAAAATATCATCTTGAAATTTACTAATACATAAAACAGTAGATAAAATTTCTTTTTTAATAGTACTATAATTTAATTGTGCTTTATTCCAGACACCAGAGTGATAACGAACAATTTGTTCAGATGATTGAGGAGTGACTTTCTGAAGAAGAATGCCACCATAACCAACATCAGAGGCATCAGTTTGAATAATTTTGAATGAATTTTCAGTAGGAATACCAAGACAAGGAAGAGACTTGACATATTGTTTAACTTGTTTAACAATAGCAGTATGAGTAGAAGACCAAGGAGGAGGATTGTCTTTTAACCGATCAAACAGAGGTTGACAAGTTTTCCTAAGGTCTTTGTAAAATTCAGCAATATAATTCAGTGATCCTAAAAAACATTGTAGTTGAGTTTTATCTAAGATTTCATCAGGAAATTTAGACGCAAATTCAATGGAACGACTAATAGGTAAAATAGTATTCTGGTGAATATCATAACCTAAAAATCGGACTTTGGTTTGAAACAATTTAATCTTAGGAGCAGAAATGACTAGACCATGGCTCTTAATGGTATAAAAGAAGGCAGTAAGATGTTTCCAGTGTTCACTAATTGATTTTGAAAAAATAAGAATATCATCTATATAAACTATGGAAAAATGACTAAATGGATTGAAAATATCATTCATTATATGTTGAAATTCACTAGGAGCATTTTTTAACTCAAATGGCATGACATTCCATTCACAGTGTCCAAATGGTGTAGTGAAAGCAATTTTATATCTATCCTTAGGATGAATTTGAATTTGCCAAAAACCACTTTTTAAATCAAATTTACTAAAAATAACAGCTTGACTAAGTCTTTTAATCAAATCTTTTTTATTAGGAATAGGATACCTAATCCATTCTAAAACAGCATTTAAAGGTTTGTAATTAATGACTAATCGAGGGACACCTTGTTCTAATTCAGCATTTTTATTAACATAAAAAGCAGGACAAGACCATGGGGATTTACTCGGACTAATTATTCTATTTTTTAACAATTCATTAATTTCTTTTTTACACATTTCAAGTAATTCATGATTCATTTGAATAGGTCTAGATTTAGTAGGAATTTGTTTTTCATTAAAATTTTTAATATATGGCAAAGTAACTACATGTTTTTTCCTATGCCAAAACGCAGTAGGTAAAGTTGAACAAACAGTTGATTCAAGTTTTAATTTAAATTCATTAATCTGAGAAATAATTACGGGATCAGTTAATTGTTGATCAATTCTTTTGTAATTAATTTCTTCTTTAAGAAATTTTAAATGTCTACTTAATCGATTAATAGTGTGAGAGATAGAACAATCTTTTAATTGATTTAATTCTAACATTTCAGGTGGAGATAAGAATTTAAATGTAACAGGTTGACTGAAAACATGAGTAGTTATTCCTTCACTAGATGTAGTAAATGGATATAGTAAATAGATAAATGGTGTACCTAAAATGATTTTATCAGTCATGTTTTTTACTAAAACAAATGAGGTTTTAAAACAGACATTATTGTGACAAACATGAACTTTAGGTAATTTATATTTAATATGCATTTTACTACCATTAGCAGAGGTTAATCTTTCATGACATTTTTCATAATATTTAGTAGGGAGTAAACCTTCTTGAATGCAATTTAAATCAGCACCAGTATCAATTAATGCAACAAGTTCTAATTCAAAGTTATTAATAACAATTTTAACTTTTGAATACCATTTTTGAATATAAATTTTATTAATTAGATTTAATCTTTTATTTTCAAGATTGTTTGATTGAGATTGGTGTGATCGATTATCGAATAGAAGGTTTTCAGGATTAGTATGGTCAGAATCATGACCAGATTCATTAGGAGATTCAACATTATTATCTTGGAAATTTTCTAAATGTTTATTAGGTTTTAATGTAATAATTTCATCTTCTAAATGTTGATCTTTATTTTGTAGTTCTTTAATAGTTTGTTTAATCTGATTGATTTCTTGTTGTAAATCTTGAAGTGTAACTTCTTTTTGTTTATTCTTAAATCTTTCTAAAGTTTTAGATAGACTAATAATTGGTTTATCTTGTCTAGGTTTAGAATCAGTATTATTAATTAATAAAGATTTAAGTCTATCAGTATATTTCTTCTTTAATTCTGGATCATCTAATTTACTAATTAGTTCAATAAGAGCAGATTCTTCTTGATTTTGTTTAGTAAGAACAGTAATTTGTTTAACAGGTTTACAACAAACATCATTACATCCTAATTCTATATTATTATCAGAATCATTACTAGGTGAATGGTAATCAGATGAAGTATTCGGATTATCAGAAGAGGAATCACTAACAGATTGATTTAATTGAAAGATTTCAAATAATTGATTTTTTGATTCATCATTAATTGAAGTTGATTAACTTTATCTTTCAATTTTTGTTTCTCTTTACACTTATTAGAATAATGACCTTTTTGACCACAGTTATAACATGTAATATCTTTATTAGATTTAGATTTTGGATGTGATTTTGACTTGTAATATTTCTTTTTTGGTTTAGTATAAAATTTATCATTTGATTTAGAAGGTGAATAGTTCTTTTTGTATTTATTTGAATATCTATGTTTACTATGTTTATGTGGTTTTCTACGAGAGGGTGCTACAGGAGGTAAACCATATTATTCACAGAAATTTCCTAATTCATATTTAGCCTTGTGCTTATCTTTTTGAGCTTTTTGACTAAGTTGAAGATCAATACACATTCTTAATCCTTCTTTTTCAATAGTGCTAATTATATCACCATAGGTTAAATTATCATATTCAATTATTCCAGTAGGTTGACTAAGAACATCTCTAATTTTGTGAGCAAATAAATCAGGTAATCCATTAATAAATTTTTCTTTCCAAAATGATTTAGTACAGTCTTCTCTTAACATAACTCTAGAGGTAAAAACATCTTTATACCATCTAAAATCACTTAAGGTAGGACAGGTCAGGTTACTAAGTTGATCATGTATGCGAGAATATATATTAGTAGGAGTTCCTATAAAATGTCTAACTATTGTGTAGATTAATGTGTTAACACCATCAGGTACATAATAACCAATATGTTCATCAAAGATAGGGAGATCATTTGCATCTTTTTGATTAGCATGTAAGATTGATTCACGTTGTTCTTCAGTGAGATATTTTTCTCACCAAGATTTGAGCATACCGGTAAAACCAGAGGTTATTAAAGAAGCAATTTCAGGTTGAGAGTAATCAGGGTAATTAGTTAAATAACTATTAGCAACCATAGATAAATGATTTAATTTTTGCAATATTTGATCTTCACTTAAACCATCAATATTCCATTCATATAATTTTTTGGCAGAGACAGAAAATTGATTAGCAAGATTATTTTCTTCATATTGGAGATCAGGAGGAGTTGGTCTAGAATACCAATTTTTTGTAAGAGATGTAGGATTAGGTTTAGGATAATGCAATTTGTTGAGCTGAGTAGAGGGTTGAAATTGTCGAGCTAATTGATTAATCTCATTATCAGTTGAATCAGAATCAGATTGAGTAGAAACAGGTTCTTGTTGATTTAAAACAGTAAGACCTTTGGAGGGTGAAGTTTGTTCACTGGTAGCTAATTTGGTAAATAGTTGTTCGATAGCTTTTACAGCAGATTGATCATTGGTGACTAAACTTTTGCGTTTGGAACGATCACTGGGAAGGTTTGTTAAAGGTTGATCGAGAGATTGTTTAGTAGATGTGGTATTAGCAGAATAATCATCTAAATTAGTTTCTATTTTATCTAATTGTTTACCAATTGTTTTTAAACATTGATTAGTATAATTATTTTGTTCAATAATTTTTTTAATTTCAGGGTCAGTGCCAGGCAACTTAAAAGGAGAGGCTGGGACTTCAGAACCTTGGCATTCAATAATTATATTAGATAGAGGTGGATGACTAGAGGTAACAGATGTATTAGGGGAAGTTTTCCATTTATGTTTTGTGATTATATTAATCTTTTTATAATAGTTATTCATATATTCAAAGAAAGATAATTCAAAACCATATTCTACCATAAAATCATACCATTTCCTAGTTATGCTGGATTGTTGAGCAGAATCATATTTAGCACGATAAGCATGTCTTTTAGTTCTATTTTCTTTAGATCTAAAATCAATAAGTAATTTATCTAAATCAGGAGTAAATTCTTTTTTGATTGTCATTAATTGAGGATTGATTGGATGTGTAACTTCGAAATCAGTTTGAGTAGGAGAATTTTGAGATTCTTCATCTTCTTCAGGTAAATGTGTGTGTGTTGAATAAACAGGTTTACTAATTTGAAAAGTTGTAGAGTTATCAATTCCTTTGAGTTTACAATTTGTAGTGTGACCAAGATTGAGTTGACTATTTTTTCGAAATAAAGGAGTATTAAATATTTCATCTTCAGTTTCAATTTCAGTAGGTATACTAGAAGTACTATGTCTAGAGGTTTCACCTCGATTAAATTTAATGTGAACTGAACCATTAGTATATTGTTGGATATCTTGGATATCTTGAATAGAAGATTGTTGTTGATTATGTTTATAATTTTCATTATTAGTAATCCATTGATCGGGGAGAGTAATATTTTTCCATTCAATCATTTGTGGAACATTAATATGGGATTCATTATTACTACTTTGGATTAGCAGAGTTTTATCTTTTGGACTTTTGTGCAAAGCTTGAACATTTAAATTGGTTTTCATACATTTATAATGAACACGATAAATTAAAGCAATATTATGAACTTTTTCTAACATATTAGTAAATGAACCATTTAATTGAATATTTAAAGTTAATGCTTTTAAAATATGTGGATCACGTAAACTGAGTGTAAAATCAGGAAAACAATTAAAATGTACTGGACCCTTATGAAGACCAGTTTCCATCATACCCATTAAACTATCATTATAATCAATAAAACGAGCATCTCGTAAACATAATAAAACAGAAGCATTTTTTCCTTGTTGGGTTAATGGTTTAATACCAACTTGAATTAAGCCTAAATGAATAAAATTATGACCAGTTTCAAATGTCTTTTGATTAGATCAACATCAAATAATTGACAAGTTTCCCTAGGTTTTTCTAAAGCATAAATCTGTTCAATGGTTTTAACATGCAGATTAACATTAAAAGTATTCTGTAAAAAAGTAGTTTTATAAATTTCCTTAACAGGTAATTTTGGTATATTCCAATTTAAATCAATTTTATCATTTTGTATTTCAACATCTTCTTCATTAATTACTAATCCTTGATTGAGTAGTGAGGGCAAAGTAGTTGATCTAGAACTGGCTGACGAGTTGCTTTTAATTTAAATTCATGAATTACTTGAAATGTGTAAAAAAGAAATTAATGAATTGTTAAAAAATAGAATAATTAGTCCGAGTAAATCCCCATGGTCTTGTCCTGCTTTTTATGTTAATAAAAATGCTGAATTAGAACGAGGTGTCCCTCGATTAGTCATCAATTACAAACCTTTAAATGCTGTTTTAGAATGGATTAGGTATCCTATTCCTAATAAAAAAGATTTAATTAAAAGACTTAGTCAAGCTGTTATTTTTAGTAAATTTGATTTAAAAAGTGGTTTTTGGCAAATTCAAATTCATCCTAAGGATAGATATAAAACTGCTTTCACTACACCATTTGGACACTATGAATGGAATGTCATGCCATTTGGGTTAAAAAATGCTCCTAGTGAATTTCAACATATAATGAATGATATTTTCAATCCATTTAGTCATTTTTCCATAGTTTATATAGATGATATTCTTATTTTTTCAAAATCAATTAGTGAACACTGGAAACATCTTACTGCCTTCTTTTATACCATTAAAAGCCATGGTCTAGTCATTTCTGCTCCTAAGATTAAATTGTTTCAAACCAAAGTCCGATTTTTAGGTTATGATATTCACCAGAATACTATTTTACCTATTAGTCGTTCCATTGAATTTGCGTCTAAATTTCCTGATGAAATCTTAGATAAAACTCAACTACAACGTTTTTTAGGATCACTGAATTATATTGCTGAATTTTACAAAGACCTTAGGAAAACTTGTCAACCTCTGTTTGATCGGTTAAAAGACAATCCTCCTCCTTGGTCTTCTACTCATACTGCTATTGTTAAACAAGTTAAACAATATGTCAAGTCTCTTCCTTGTCTTGGTATTCCTACTGAAAATTCATTCAAAATTATTCAAACTGATGCCTCTGATGTTGGTTATGGTGGCATTCTCCTTCAGAAAGTCACTCCTCAATCATCTGAACAAATTGTTCGTTATCACTCTGGTGTCTGGAATAAAGCACAATTAAATTATAGTACTATTAAAAAAGAAATTTTATCTACTGTTTTATGTATTAGTAAATTTCAAGATGATATTTTAAATCAAAAATTTTTACTTCGTGTTGATTGCAAATCTGCTAAATATGTTTTAGAAAAAGATGTTCAAAATCTTGCTAATAAGCAAATTTTTGCCCGTTGGCAATCTATTTTAAGTATTTTCGATTTTACTATTGAATATATACCTGGTTGTCAAAATTCCATTCCCGATTTCCTTACCCGAGAATTTTTACAGGGGGGATAGGGATGGCCACTCCATTTATTGCTTACCATAAAACCCATATTACCCATTACCGTGATCTGATTCACCAAACTGCTTATCGCATTGCCCGGATAAAATTAGCCAAAAAAAAAACTACTAAACGTGCTCAATACATTCAATACCACCAAATCCAAGCTCGTCGCCATTTACTTGCTGATTATTACAACTGTTTGGATTTTCATCAGACTTATTTAGATCTCCTTAGTGGTTGCTAATCTTTATTGCTAACCTTTGTTTCTTTTTAAACAGATGTCTCGCCCAAGGCCCCCTTCTAAAGCCTTGGTTCCAACTAGTCAGCCTTTTATCCCTCCTTTGGAGTTAGTCACCCAATACCATCCTATTGAAATGATTAACCGTTACCAAGTTCTTGGTAATACTCCTCGACCCAGTTTCACATCTGCTTTGGCCTATGATCCTTTTGCTTCATCTAGCCAAGCAGTTACTCCATACCCTCCTAATCCTATTAAAACTGCTCGATCTGATTATGTTGACTCAACAACTACTAATCTCTTTTTCAAAGAACCTAGTCACCCAAAGAGTCAATCTGTTAATGATCTGGTTAAAACTTATTTCCCTCCTGGATGGCATTTTGTTCCTCTCCATCTAGAGAAAACAATTACCTTCTATAAAGACATCCTGTTCAACCATCAGTCAATTGTGATTAAACCCATTTATGATCGTACTTACACTAGTAAAGTGGTTTACCATTCACTTTATATTCACAATATTGTTTCCTTAGTTGAATGGGGTTCTCCTTATCAACTTCGAGATTTACCTAATCACTCCCTTCAGTATAATTATTATGATTATATTGATGCCTGGTTCAAAGTCCTCCTATATCAAAATGAAACATTTAGTCACTCCTGGTTTCTTCAATTTGATCAAAAGTTTAAGTCAGAATTACCTACTTGGTTTCTGAGATGGTGGACACATTATGGTGCCATTCCAGACATCTTCCCATCAGTAATTTTGGATCAAGTCAATTACTTTTCCACTGTTTTCTCATTCACTCCACAGCAAAGAGAATTCCCTCAATTGCTTATTTTTATATCCAAATATAAGATCCCTTGGATATTCAAATGGCAATATGGTATTTCTGGTAAAGTAATTCAGCGGCTACAAAAGGTTAAATGGTGGGATAACTTCAAGATTCAACGAATTGTTGATATTGTTCAAACTGAGTTCCCGATTAACATTCATGCTCCTACACCTGCCATGGTTAAAGCTCATCAGATCCCAACTGCTCCAGTCACTCAAGGAAGCCAACTTCCTCCAATCAATCTTGGAAGCCCATCATCCAGTTCTTCCAAGCCCAAGTCATCCAAATCAAAGATTAAATCCAAGTCAGCAAAGCCCAGTTCTGACCAGCCCAAGTCAAAGGATAAATCCAAATCAAAGGTTAAGCCCAAGTCCAAGTCATCCAAAGATGAACTCCTCCAAATGGCTCGTTTACTCATGGCCCAAGCCAAATCAGACTCGGATAACAGCAGTTCAGAAGGTGGTTCAGACGGTTCAAACTCTTCTGAAGGTTCAACTACTCAAAATCCATATGGACCCGAGTTCCAAGATGCTCAGGACCCATATGCTTAATTCAGTCATTGGATTCTATATAGCTATAATTATCAGCTTCAATCAATACTCGTCTTTTGAGAAAAGCTGCTGATATATATACCTATATTTGATTCCCTCAGTCACATGCCTCCAAGCAATGAATAGTAAAAAAGTCAACTTTACTGTTCACTATTCATCAAAAAGTCAACATTACTATTCATCATTCATCATGATTCATTCCACCGACAAATTCAGCACAGTAAAAGCTTTAATAATTCACCGAAAGCAGCAGACAACTCCCATGTGCTTCTGATGCTCCTTTCAAGTCAAGACTATTCACTCACAAGGCTCACAGCAATCACTCACAAGGCTAACAGTGGTGGTCTCTTTTGATTATAAAAGGCCCTCTTCAGTCAAGCATAAGGCAGAGTTAGAAAAAAAAGGAGAGCATCCCTTCCTCAGGAGAAAAACCAATCTCTGTAATTTTCTTTTCAAGTCCGTTTTCAAGTTATGTATTTTGAAGAATTGTTAGTTTCAATCCATTAAACAATTGTAAGTTTTATTATTAATGTTTATTTAAACTGTTTTCTTTATTATTTCTTACAGTGTTAGTTTAACTTATTTTTAGTATTATTTGTGCTGTTTCCTTCTGTTTGTTTTCTGCTTCCGTTATATAAATATATATATATATATTATCTTATATTTATATTTATATATATTATAAGTATGTTGTATTTATATTATATAGTATAATAACTATGAGGTTATATAATATTGTAACTATTAGGATTTATAAGAAGCGTTTAGGTTATAAACAAATTAAGGAAAAAAGAGAGGCAGAGGCAACAGGGCTACAAGAGAGAGAGAGAGAGAGAGAGAGAGAGAGAGAGAGAGAGAGAGAGAGAGAGAGATTAATCACAAAATAGAGAAGCACCCGAGAGAGAGGGGACCGGCGGGAAAGAGAGGGTCTGCGGCTGTGTGAGAAAGAGAAAATGAGAGGAAGAAAGGGTTAGGGTTTTGTTTTGGTGGCTCTATTAATTTTCTAAATAATTCTTTGAGCTTCAAAATAATATTGTGAGTACAAAACCCACTTTCCTTGATTTATGTTTAATTCATTGTTTTTATTTTTATTTTTATTTATTTGATGTAAGTTCGATTTTGTATTTATATAAAGATGATTGATTAATTTTAATTATTTCGTTTAGTTGTGTATGTAAGGTTTAGGGTTTTTAGTTGATTGATTGATTTTGATTATTTTGATTAGTTGTGTATGTCAGATTTAGGATTTTTATTTGGATTTATTTTATGGTTGTAATAACCCTCATGATTATATAAAACTAAAATTAATATGGTTATATGAAATTAAAATTAATTAAGAACCTATAGATAAATTCCTTATACTCCACCATGACTCCAAGGATTGTTGTTTTATTTGAGTGATGGTGAGAAAGAGTGTATAAAAAAAAGTTGAGGATTATGAGATTTATTTGAATGCCTTAGGCTTGGCATTGTTATGTTTATTCTCATGTGTGAGATGTTGTGTATATGTATATTGTTGCCTCATTCTCATGAGTAGACGAGTGCTTTGATTTGCGCGTGTACGTATATGCTAACCATCTGGGGAGTGTGAGTCAAACTCGGGACGATATTCCCATGCAAGTTTGGCTTCGGAGCGGTGTTAGGTATACGAGAGGCACATGGGATATATGTGTAGGCCGGAAGGGGAGGGCCGAAGTGGTGGAGTTAAGGTACAAAAATTTAATTATGAGTTTATTGATTTGTACATCTTGAAAAATAGTAATTGATCTCAATAAATTATGAAATTTGAGCAGAGGCATGTATACGTGATTTTGGACAACTTTTGTGTTGTAGCTTTTTATTAAAAAGATCGATTAGAACTTATAATCGGATGACCTTGGTTATTGTCGGTTTGATTCATTTTGGTAATGCAGATTTTATAGGCTGTTTTAACCCACGAAACAAGCTCATTTTTATTGGTTTCGCGTAAACTGAAGTAAAACATTATTCTGCACACTTTTCATGTTTTGAACTTTTTCGAAAAAAATCATCTTAGGGCCGTTTTTGTTCGTTTTCAGCTTCAGATTTTTCGATTGAATTCCGTCTAGATTTTTCGATCAAGTTTTTCTCTTAACCTGTTCAGTTTCTGTTAAATTCGTTTGCTTAGTCTTTTAAGAAATTTGATTCTGTACAATTTTTGTTCTTTGAGTTTTGGTCAATTCAAATTATTTAAGTAGGAAACGGTGCATTTTTATACGTATTCGGCAAGTTACTTATGATTAATTTATACTAACATTATTTTTTTTTTGCAAGATGGTGGGTCTTACTAACTTTTTATACAGGGCTGACCCACATATTTCTATTTCTATTTTGTTTATTTTATAATAAATTTATATTTCGTTGTATACGGACGAGAAACTAAATGCCACCGTATCTCAAGAAACTACCCATTCGTCTCGGTACGGTTGGAACTACTTGTCTTGTCCTGTAATAAGAATTAAATGTATTTTTGTCTGTGCCTGGTGGACACGTGGGTGTTAGATCTTGTACTCATACCAGTATACCTGTATACTGACTTGTTTTGTTTCTTGACAACTCGGGTACGTTCTGTTTGAGCGCAGCCGAGCTTCCTTTGTAGGATTAGTAGAGGCTTTGGTGGTGACAAGAAATAACTATGATCGTAGGACATGTCGTTTGGAGTTCTTTTATTTTTCTTGAGCTTAGGGTTGATACTAATTTATGTAATTATTATTTTTTTAATGACTTTAGTATTGGAATAATTTGGCATGGTTTGTAATAGTACTTTATTTAAGTTGTTTTGACTATTTATTGTTACCTTGATGTTGAGGTATTGGTCAGTTATGAATTTATGGTGGATGGTTTGGTTTGCGTTTAGTTTTTTTGTTTCACCCCTAAGATTTGGATGATGGAATATTATTGGGGTTAGTCCTAATTTAATATTTAATTGTCTAAATTTTGGGGCGTGACATATGGCTTATTTGACATAAGACTCTTAAATTGCACCCACACTCATCTTCCTTGGCCTAAAAAACGTGAGAGAGAGAGAGAGAGAGAGAGAGAGAGAGCAACAATTTGTAGGAGATTCGAGATTTGACTTGGAATAAAGCTAGAGATTTGAACAATTGAGAAAAGCAATTAGAATTCTTGCTAATCCAAGGCTCTAGGTGAGTAATCAACTCCTACCTTCTATATTTCAGTCATCAATTATGTAATTCAGGAATTTTGAGGTTAAGCAAGAGAATTGAACTTAGGAAGAAGGGAAGAAGAGCATATCATGCATGCATGCTCATGCCGTGACAATTTGAATTTGATTTCCAAGAATTCTCATATGCATGTGATTATCTTAGCTTTGTTTTGAGAATTCATCACATTTCATGTCATTCTACCTTATTTGATCATGTTTGGGAAGGTTAGAGTTCATATCAACTCATGCATGTTGTGTTTTCAAGTTTCAAGTTTGATTTTGAACAATTGGCATGCTTTTGGGCCTTGATTTTGCGAAATGATCCTTGATTTATGATGCTTCATAAGTTTACAAGTATTTTCTCAAGTTTTGGGCCCAAATGATGTGTTTTAAAGCTTTGAATTTGAGTTTTGCATCTTGAACAGCAATCTGAAAATTTCAAAATTTTGCATCATCGCTCGAGCAACCAAAGTTGCGCTCGAGCGATCACCTTTTGTTTTGCACCTGCTCGAGCAACCAAAAGTTGGCTCGAGCGTAAATTTCGAGCTTCTAGTACTTTTGCAGACATGAGCCTTGGCTCAAGCAACAGAACCTGCGCTTGAGCGACCACCCTTTGTTTTCTATCTTGGCTCGAGTGACAAAGCTCTTTGCTCGAGCGTAAAATGAGAGCTCTCAAAGGTTTTGCAAACCAGGGGGTTTGCTTGAGCGACCAAAGTTGCGCTCGAGTGAACTATCCTGTTTCTGGAAATTTTGCAAAGTGTTTTTAAGTGCATTTTGGCATCCTCATTGCATCTTAGGCATTCCTAAGCCTTAATTAATACATAATAATGAGAATAAGGATTAGAAACACACCAACATAGAAAAGAAATGAGTTAAGTGTTTTTCGAGCGTGTGTTTCAATGTGTATCCACTATGTGTTTGTGTAGGTCACGCGCCATAGACTGTTTGATCCGTCTATTCAGACTATTCTGTTACTGGAGCTATCTGTGAGTAATAACTCTGTAAAGCTATGTTCAACTTTAATCATTTTCTGAAATACTATATTCTATAATAATGATTGATTGTCCGAATTTCTAAAATGTAATCATGGCATTCTTAGCTTCATGTGATATCTGTTATTTGTTAGCTAGTACCAAAGGTTCTATCATGGAACTGGTTAAGCAAAACCATTGTCTGCTCTGTATCTGACTGTCCCATGTGATCATGGGTCATCTGTACGTCCCATGTAATTATGGGTCATCTGTTCTGTTAGCACTAATGGATGTACCACGTATGATTATCTGTGAATTCTGAATTCTAAATATGAATATGAATATGTTTCTGACTCTGAACTCTGATTTCTGAATCTGTTATGGATATCATTCATTAAAACCTTTACTCTATTATTATTAACTGGACTCCAGCTCACTATATTATTTATGTATGTAGGTGATCAGGCGTGTGACCAAGCTCAGTAATGATTGCCTGGAGATCTGTTTTGTCAACCAACCATTTCGCGTCCCGAGGAGGTTTCCAAGTTAAGGTGTGGTCATGTTTTTGCAAAGAAGTTTCTAAGTTTTTGTCTTCTTCTATTTGTCTAAACAATTTTTGCACACTCTGTATTTAGGGCTAAGTCCCTTTGACTGTATCTGTATTAGTGACGTAAGACTAACATGAATATGACGTCATATATATGTTTATAAGTTTTAAATTTTCTGTCTCATGTATGTCTATACAGCTTAATGGACATTATATTCTGATATTTGCTTCCGCTAGCCCCTTAATTTTTTTTAATCTGTTCAGAAGCCTTCGGTGATCCCAAGATTACTGTCCGGTTATGGCGCTAAACCTACAGGGGCGGGTTTGGGTCATGATAGGGCTTTAAAAAGTTGGTAGCACATAGTAAAAGTTGAGTGTGAGACCTGGAGGGAGCACACTCCCAAATTCAAAATTGTACTCAGTAGGCCAATCCCTTGGGTTTATTTTAAAGGTCAATTTTTTTTTTTTTTTGTTTTTTGTTGTTGTTGTTGTTGTTGTTGTTGTTGTTGTTGTTGTTGTTGTTGTGTTTTTGTTTTTGTTTTTGAGATAGCCAAAGGTGGATTAGGTTGGCTATTTCAAGTGAGTAGTGCTCCTTTAATTCAAAAGTAAGATTTATTTTTTAAACACAATAATGTGGCAATCTATTATAATATTTAAGACAATTATCTCTCTCATATGTTCCCCAACTATCAACCAATCATCTCTATTATACATCATTAGGTTAATAAAATGATTCTATAAAGTGGTGTAGACACCCCATTTTTGACCATCCATAAGACTTGGACGCGACTGATGGTTTACATGGTAGAGAAAGTTATGCAGGGGAAAGGTCCAATTTCTTCGGCAAGGAGAGAGTCAAATCTCAACTCCATACCCCTTTTTGGACCAAAACGATCTTGATCAAAAGATTTTAGTCTTAAAACCCTCTCTTTCAAAACGTTTTTGAAATAAAGTTTTTACGATGCTCCGGCGCTCGCATTTCGTTAAATGTTGCGCTTTTCGGTAAACCGAGCAAGGATAAAGTGGAAATGAATGAAAGAGAGATGAAATATTTGAAAAATCTTTCAAAACACCTTACTTAGGGGTTTGGAGTTGAAGAAAAGAGGAGAAGAGGGAAGAAAACTGGTTCAGGAGAAGTTCGGCATGAATCCGAGTAGGGCCAAATCTGCGCGGCTTCACGGAAACTGGCATAACTTTTTTCATAGGAGGAATTTTAATGCGAGGTTGGCGCCATTGGAAAGCTAACTTCAAGGGCTTCAAAGTAGCCACATGGGAGGCCAGCAATTGTTCTGGCCGGCCACCTTTCTTTGGTCAAAAGTGATTCAGCATCACTCTGGTTGGACCGAAATCTGCGCGGCTTCACCAAAAAGGGCATAACTTTTTCTACAGGAGGAATTTTAATGCAAGGTTTGCGCCATTGGAAAGCTAACTTCCGGGGCTTCAATTTGGACACTTGAATGGCCACCATTAGACTTCCCTAGCACCTACCGGCCACCTTTCTTTCCAGCAGCCCATTTTTTTGTCCTAAAAGTAGCTGGCCGGCCAAAAAATCTAGCAGGCCGGCCACTTAGCTGGTGAAATGACTTTTTTGCCCTTTTTAACTAGCCGGCCATAACCCCCTCCCCAAGTGTGTCCTAGAAGTGAATTTTGTTTTCCTTTAGGCCTTATGTTCGAGGGTTTGGCACTTTTGGGGGGAAACTTGAATTGTTTTCCTCCCCATTTTTCCCCCTCTTTTCCACCCTTTTTGTCTATATAACCAGCACTCCCAGCTGGTTTTGAGGGGTTAGAAAATTTGGTTTGAGCCTCCTACATCCAATCTCTCTCTCTCTCTATATTCCAAGCACCAAAACCCTTTGTTCTTGGACCCTTTTCTACACCACCACATAGCACCACCTCTCCATCCTCCTTTCCAACACTTGGAGCTGGTTTTTCAGAGGCAAAGAGCACCTTTCTTTGGTTCAAAAGTTGTCAAAGACATAGTCTTCAAGGGTGAGCTTCCTTTTTCCCTTTTCTAGCCTTTTCTTGATTTATTTATAAGCCATACTTGCTTACATTTTTGGGCTCCGACCCTAACTGGAGATAGGCTTATTTTGAGCTATTTTTCATGTTTTTTTGAGGGCCTCTCACTGTTTGAGGCTTCCTTTTTGCACTTGCTTCTTTACCTCTCTTGTATGCCTCTTTCTTGCATAGTATTTTAGGCCTATTTGTAAACTGTTTTGAGGCATGTTGTAAACTGTAAAGTGGCTTATTTTGAGCCCTTGTTCAACATTGTTGAAGGGCTCTTCACTGTTTGAGGCTCTTATCTGTCACTTACCTCTTTATTCCTCTTTTGGCCTTATTTTTGCATGATTTGTTGGCCTCTTGTGCTTCTATTTTTGGGCTCTGGTCCGAACTATAAATGGCCTTATTTTGACCCTCTCTTCATGTTTCATTAAGGGTCATTTACTGTTTGAGGCATCCTTTTTGTACTTTGTGTTTAGCTCTCTTTTTGGCCTTATCTTGCATAGTATTTTGAGCATACTTGTACACTGTTTTGGGTTCGATCATCAACTGTAAAAGGTTATATTTTAGGTCACTCTTCAACTTTGTTGAAGGACCTTCATCTGTTTGGGGCCAGCATGCATCACTTACTTCTTTGTCCTCCTTTAGGCCCACTTTTTGCATGAGAGTTTTGCCATACTTGTGTTTGTTTTTGTGGCTTGTGGTAAACTGTAAAATACCATATTTTTGGTCCCTCTTGAACATTGTAGAAGGACCCTTCTCTTTTTGAGGTCAGCAGCTGCTACTTTCTTCATTATCTCGCTTTCGGGGCCATTTTTGCATGCTAGCTTAGCCCCATTTGTGCTCACTTTTTGGCCTTGCTTCAAACTGTAAATATGCTTGTTTTGGGGCTGTCTTGATTCTTTCTTCACACTTCATGTTCAAATAATGCATGCGTTGCATAGCCATAGGTCATTCCATGCGCCTAATTTCATGTTTCGGGTCTCATTCCATGCTTCGGGTGCCATGCTTTCATGTTTCGGGGCTGTTTTGCATCACTTTTTGCTGCTGAAATTTGCATGCTAGTATGCCTTATTCCATGTTTTGCCATGTCTTGTTAGAGTGGTATTTCGTGCCTTAGGGTCGGTCCTCGGTTTGCGTGCATGTGTGCACGCATTTCGAGTGTCTCATTTTCATCTAATGGCCTCCTACGTGAGTGTGGCTGAGGTCCACTTGTGTTGGTGTAAGTCCATTATGCATTGTGTATGCCATTTCGTTTCATAGCATTGTGTATGCTAAGTTGTATGTTAGCGCATCGTGTATGCCATGTTACCTCGTGCATCGTGTATGCCATTCCATAGCATTGTGCATGTTAGGTTGTATATTAGTTGCATTCATGCATGTCATGCATATTACATTGTGTTTGGGATAGGAGTTAGCCCGAACACGGGAAACGAGGTACGTTTCGTACTCCGAGTGACAGAACGTGTCTCAATTCCCCAGTCACCGACACTCCGGATTGTCCATGATGGAGTTAGGTCTTAGTTGTATTTTCATGTGCATTCATTCCATATTGAGTTGTGCAATTCGACCCCTCGGCCATCATGCATCGAGATGCGTGATTGGTGGCACGAGGATCGAGGCATGCATACATATGTGAAAATACATTGCCATGTCCCTTTCCTGCTCTCTGTTGCAGCAAATCAAGAATCAGCAACCTTCCGGAGCTTGGCACGCATTTCAAGAACAATTGCAAACAGAGGCTAATCGGGGCATCGCAAGGGATTTTCCAACCAAGGCAACCCGAGCATGCATCATCCATCATCCGGAGAAAAGTCAAGGCAGTCCCTGGCTTGCACGCCAATTTAATGTTTTCCTAGTTAATTCTGTTAAATAATTAGGAATTTGTACATATTTTGGACTGTATTATTTATTTGGACTGTACTATTCGGGACTCTATATTATTTATTCGGACCCTCCGAGTAAGGGCAATGTTGTAATAAGTGTGCGTGTGTGTGATGTATGTCTTCCAATCCCACGTCTTTCTCCCTTTTATTTACCAGCTTATGATGGTTAGATTAGGGTATGTTTCAATTAGCATACAGTATGATAGCATGTTTGCATTCATTCATCTGTCTTGCATGCACCTGGCTCGGCGCATCATACTAACTACATTTGTATTTCAATTCCAAATTGAATACTTGTTAGTTGTAGCATTTCATATGCCATGTTTAGAATAGCCGAGCCTGCTATAGTTGCATTTTGCATGTGTTGCATTAGGCACTTCTATATATTTAGGATCATACATTGATTTCTAATTAGCTTCTTTCTTTGGCTTGGAGTACTCGGTAAGTGGTTATACTTTAGCATCCTTGCATGTGTGTGAGTGACTGCCATGATAGCATGCTTACCATGAGGCTATATGCTTATGTGATATAACTGCCTGAATGCCTGTGGGTGGAGGTTGGGTTATTTGAATTGGGACAATGCATTTGATTGTTTGTTTTAAGCCCACTAGATAGTGGCAAAATCATGTTTTCTAAGCCCACCCGAGGGTGGCAAATCCACGTCTTAGCCTACTTGTGAGTAGCACCATCAAACCATTTTCAAATAAACAAACATGAAATGTTTTGTTCCAATTCAGGCGATCCAGTCTATACTTGTATGCTGTGCGCATCACATAGTAAACCTAGGTTAATAACCGGAATAAGAACGCATAATGTTTTCAAAACTAGATATCATGGTTAGTAGAGGCCGATCTTTGATCGGGTGAGCGGGGGTGCTCACGAAGTGACCTTCCCCAATCGTACCCAAGTTCCCGAGCCGAGGCAACTTTGGTGATGACGGACACGTGGCCTTAGGCACGAGTCAGGGTTTCCTAAATTTCCCAGAAATAAAATATTTAGGTGGCGACTCTGTATCTGGCAAAGCAGTCCATGTTTGGCACTTCTTTCTAAAAATCAGTTTTCTCAAAACGATTTTGGACTCTTTGGTTCAGATTAAGAACCGTGACACGAAATTGAGTCCGAGCTGTAGCGAGGTCCCCCATGGGCTTGTTACAAGTGGGTTTGTATATTATTTTGCATTTTAAATCATAAGTATAAAACAAAAGAGGTGGATTCACTCTGGTTCACAATCTAGTCTAAAGGACATTGTTTGGGCCTATGGCACCCCCACTATAGGTCTCTTTTCAATGATTCAAAACATTTGTTTTATTGGGCACTTCATGTATATCATTTATATAAAAAAATTAGGTCGATATGATAATTGTAACTGTGTGAGTGATTTTCTGACCACACTGCCAACTCAGTAATCAGCTGGAGAGAACTGGCAGAATAGATGACACCTGGCTGACCTGCAACAGAAAGAGAAGATTCCGGCGGTGGTTCGTCTATCCGGGGGCACTCTGACGATCAAGTCAGTATATCTCTCAAAGATAATCAATAGTGCTAAACTCACTATTCAGAATATAAATTACGTACCTTAGACCCATTGGGGGTGCCTTTCTTTTATAGTTAACTCAGTCCTGGTCCCAATAGAAGCCTAGCATCAATGGATTCCTGTTTAGTGATTACTTTGGACTCTTCAAGAGATAAGGATAGACTCCCTAAGAGTGTTATCCTTATCCATCCTGAAGTCTTTCCTTATTCTAGGACTCTTGTCCTTTATCCGCTTATCTCGGATTCTGATATTTTTGAAGGTAACCTCGGCCTATCCGAGATGACTTCGGCATCATGATCAGGATACGTGGCACCTCGGCTGACACGTCGGCGTCACCTTGGCCACGTGTTGGTACTCAAAAAATATATCCCCACAACTGCCCCCTAGGTTCTATTACCTCGGCATTCTGAGGTGATGGAACCTATATTGGAACTTCCTACTAATACATCGGTTTAAAGTCTCTCAGCCGAGATCATCATATAAGCCGACATGTCTCTTTAAAGATTAAAGATCCCAAGATCTCCTTCACGCGTATGAGCTATCATGCAAAATAACTCAACCGTTTCAGCCACGCATCTTCCCTTTGCTGGATCGTACACTGTACGAGCTTGTAAGTCATCTCGCGCCTGTATGCGCCATCTGACGTATTCGTTGTTCCAGGCACATTAATTTCCCTTTTGCCGCCATTTCAAGTTTTTGACAAAACTCGTTTCTTTCCCTCGTCTTTTCACTTTTCACTTTCGCGTCTGAAGCTCTTTTCTCTTTCTAATTTTTCCCTTCAAGATCCTCTATTGTTCAAGCTTTCAAGCTCTGCCATTGCTGTTGTTCACCTCCTCTGGCGAGACTCTTGTTACCCTTTTCCGTTGCCGTCGCTCGCCTGACTTCAGCGAACTCAACACCAGCTTCTTTTATTCTGGTAAGTCACCGTTCTTTCTGGTCTCAGTTTCTTGTTACCTTACTGAACTTTACTGTTTTACCTGCTGTCTTTGCAATCTTGTCCATATTTTTGATATTTCACCTTGCATCTTATATCCCACCATAAATTTGAACATGTTTGTTTCATGATTCTGTTTTTACCCAAATCATCTTCCTGAATATACACTGTTCAGACACCTGTTGATTTCTGCCACTGTTCTTGGCCTGATACACCTGTGCAAACTTTTTGTCTTGATTTCTTGATGGCTTCATCTCCGTTCTTGATTCTGAAACGCATCCCTGCTTTTCTGTTTTCCAGATCTGTGCATTCAATCTTCGTTTCCTTAGATCTAGGTTTTGGGATTTGTTTATAGAACCCAAAATTTTTTTAGAAAACCTTGAACACCTTCTTTCTAAAATCTAGCTCCCATAGTTTTAGCCGATATCATGGGTATATGGAAGCATAGGGTAGACACCCCGACCAAATTAGAGTACTTTAGGCACGAGTTCGAAATCCTAGCCGACGTTCATCTGAGGTTGGTTGGGGAGGATGACTCTATCATGCCCGATGTAAACCTCATGCCTTTCCCAGTGGTAGCATTTATTGAGTGTGGACTTAGGTTTCCACTTGACCCTTTTTTCCGTGAAATCCTTCATTTCTATAGGTTGAACCCAATGCAGCTTGCCATCAATTCTTACCGAGTTATTAATGGTACCATAGCCTTAGCCAAACAAGAGAATGCTAGGATTACCCTTGCCAATTTCCAATACTGTTATACCATGTGTCGCCTGAAATCGGAAAAAGGCCACATCTATTACCTCAAGCCGAGGTCCACTGAATACAAAATCGTTGCCGACCTCCCTGACTCCAACAAGGAAGCGGGGGATGATTACTTCATCGTCTCGGGTAACTGGGAGTTTTAGCTAAACGATGACCTCCATCTTTATCCCCTAAGTCGAACAGTTTTTGGGGAAGGAGCTGGTAAGGGCCACCCTTCACAAATTTTCTTGTTTTTCTTGCATAAAGATTTCAACATTTTGCTCTAATGTCTACGTTTTTTTCTTTTTTGCAGTTCTTCCTCAGCCACCAAAGGGCTTCCGTCAGTCTTTCTTTCCTAGCAAAGACTTGAAGAAACTACTGAATTTGCCAGTCCACAGGTGGAAGGCCCCTCTGCTTCTCAACTTCATCCCCACTTATAAGTCGGCTCTTCCCGACGTCCCAAAAAAGAAGAAGAAAAGCCTTTCTCCACCTTCTGCCACAACTCCACAAGTTGCGTCCACATCTCGGACAGACCAAGGATCAACCTCTGATCCAGCTGAGCAGCCGTCAACCTCGGCTCCATACCTGATCCCACTATCTCAGCGACAACGTCGGCGACGAACTGTTTTTTCTTTCGAGATGGGCCGCTAGAAAGCTGTCGCAAAGGACCTCTTAGCCAGCATCCCTTCTGACATTGACGCTCAGCCAATACAAACCCAGCCTCCACCAAAGAAAAAAAGAATGAAAAAAGCTCAGCCAAAGGCAAAGGTGACTCAGGTTGATACTGAGGACACTTTGCCAATTTCTAAATTGGCTGAGAGCGAGAAGACTGCCTCTGTCCCCGAGAAGAGGTCTACTAAAACACAACCATCTGAATCCACCAGATCAAAGAGGCCGAGGTCGTCTGCTGCAACCACCTCGGGGTCTTCAAAGCACAATGCCCCCTGGGACCCCCAAATCACTCTGGAAGATAAGCTAGTTTTGGCTAGTGATAGCGCCGATGACATCAATGTCGGCGTTGCCCTTAGTACCGCTTTGCTGCTTCTCGGCGATCTTAACCGAAATGCCGAGTTGAGCGAGTATGAGAACTATACTCTGATGCTTTAGCATTCTGTTCAAGTAAGTGCCTTTATTTGGTCGTTTTTCTTTCTTTCTTTTTATACTTTAGAAGATTTTGTAATAACCTCTGCTCTGATTTATTTTTTCGCAGGCCATCTAGCATGCCCATTCTTTCTCAGTACAATCTTTCGAGAACCGAGAGAAGCTGGCCGAGAAGAAGAGGGAGATCTCCAGTCTTCAGAAAACTAATAAAACCTTGCAGTCAAAGATGAAGACCCTGGAGGATTAGGCCGAGGTCGCTATCAAAGCCAAGGACGATGCCGAAGAAAAGGTTGGTGCTGCTAAGGCAAGTGTATAAACATATATAAACAAGCTAAAAACTTTATTTATTTACTTCGGCAAAATGACAGTAAATTCTAATGATAGAGAAATTTCAAATTGCAAGAGTTCCAAGGTCTTGGCAACTCTTTGCCCTCATTATCTTCAAGTTGATATGCCCCATTGCCCAATACCGAAGTGATTCTGTAGGGTCCTTCCCAGTTTGGGCCAAGCTTGCCCTCCCTGGGATCCTTTTTGTTGCCGACGACTTTTCTCAAGACTAGGTCGCCGACTTGGAATTCCCTTGGGTTAACTTTTTTGTTGTAAGCCCTAGCAAGCTGCTGCTAGTATGCTGCTAACTGAATTACAGCCCTTTCCCTTCTTTCTTCTAGTAGATCCAGATCTCGGGCTAATAATACGTCGTTGATCCCATTCTTCACTCCCTGGGTTCTGACCCCTGGGATGCCGACTTCCAAGGGAATGACTGCTTCTATGCCATAGGCCATGGCAAAGGGGGATTCCCCCGTTGATCTTCTCGGCGTAGTCCGATATGCCCAGAGCACACTTGGTAGTTCATCCACCCACTTGCCTTTTGCTGCCTGCAGCCTCTTCTTTATCCCATCCAAGATAACTTTGTTGGATGCTTCTGCTTGTCCATTGCTTTGAGGAAAGCTTGGGGTTGAAAAGTAGTTCTTGATCTTGAACTTTGATTAGCTTACTGTCAAATTGTGTTCCATTGTCTGCGACTATTGCTCTTGGGATCCCAAATCTTGTGATTATGTTCTTCCATATGAATCTCTTTACGTCCACATCTCGGATCTTGGCTAAGGGTTCAGCTTCTATCCATTTGGTGAAGTAATCTGTTGCTACCAGCAGGTATTTCCTTTGCCCAGTTGCTTGGGGCAGTTGTCCGACAAGATCCATTCCCCATTAGGCAAACAACCAAGGACTGGATACTGGGTTTAGGTCTGCTGCTGGTTGGTGTATCAGAGGTGCAAACCTTTGGCATTTTTCACACTTCTTCACATAGGCTTCTGTATCTTTCTGCATGTAAGGCCACCAATACCCCTGGGTAATGGCCCTATGGGTAAGTGATCTGCCCCCAGCGTGGCTTCCACAAATTCCTTCATGAATTTCATATAAAAAATCTTCAACTTGTAAAGGATGTACACACCTCAAAAGGGGTCCAGTGAAGGATCTTCTATAGAGATGTCCCTCTGCTGTCAGACTGAATCTTGCTGACTTCAACCTGATCTTGTGTGCCTCTTTGTGGTCATCTAGCAGCTTTCCTACTTTCAGAAATGCAACAATTGCATCCATCCAGCTTGGTCCCATGTCCACACATATTGCTTCGCGCTCTGTGGTCAGTGGTTCGATGCTCGGGCCCGATAAGTAGTCCACCATTATTGTCCTCGCTTTTCCAGGTTGTATTGCACTAGCTAGGTTGGCCAATGCATCGGCGTGACTGTTATCATCTCGGCTAACCTGAAGTAGTCGGCAGTTCTGAAACAAGGCTGCCAACCTGATGACCTCCTTTGTGTAGGCCGACATCCTTTCATCTCGGGTCGCAAACTCGCCTGTTTCTGGTTAACTATAAGTTGTGAGTCACAAAAAACTAATACCTCATCTACTTGTACTGCTGCTGCCAGCTTCAGTCCTGCAATGAGTGCTTCATATTCTGCTTCATTGTTTGAGGCCTTGAACCCCAAACGAATCGACTGTTCTAGTATCCGCCCATCTGGAGATACCAGTACTACTCCTGCCCCCGCTCCCTATCGGTTGGAACTCCCATCAACAAACAGTCGAAAGGAATCGCCGACGTAAATGCTGCAGGGTCTGAGTTTTTCCTCTTTGCTTTGTTCTTTCGCCTTTGGCTGGGCTCCTCCTTGCTTATTTGGACATCGTTCACCTTGGCTCAACGGAGCCCGATGTTTGATGGATTCTGGCGTGAACTCGGCCACGAAGTCGGCCAAAACTTGGCCTTTGATTGCTGTTCTGGGTCTGTACTCCAGGTCGTACTGGCCCAAGGCGACTGCCCATCTGGCTATTCTTCCTGTCAAGTCTCCTCGTTGCAGCAAGGACTTCAAGGGGTGTTCAATTAGCACCACAATTTTATGGGCCTGGAAGTAATGGTTTAGCTTCTTTGAAGCCATTACTAAGGCCAGTGCCAATTTCTCTAAGGGTAGATACCTCGTTTCTGCTTCGGCCAGGGTTTTGCTTACATAGTAAACAGCCCTTTGTTCCCCTTTTTCTTCTCGGACTACCACTGCGCTTATCGCATGTTCTGAAACTGCTAAGTATAAAAACAGCTCCTCTCCAGGTTCTGGATTTGAAAGAACTGGGGCTGTGGTCAGATACTTCTTTAGGTCGGCTAAGGCGACTTCGCATTCTTCAGTCCACAGGAAATCTGTGGCTTTCTTTAATAAGTTAAAGAAAGGTCGGCACTTGTCTGAGCTTCTGTTGATAAACCTATTCAGGACTACGGCCCTTCCGGTTAGCATTTGTACCTGTTTTGTCGACGTCGGGCTCTTCAACTCCAGGATGGCCTTGATCTAATCTGGGCTGGCCTCAATGCCCCTTCTAGTCATCAGGTATCCTAAGAACTTACCAGATCCAACTCCAAATGCGCACTTTGATGCGTTGGGCCGGAGCCGGTATGCTTTAAGGATTTCAAAGACTGCTTTGAGGTCGGCGAGGTGACCTTCTAGTTCCTTGGTCTTCACGACCATGTCGTCGATGTAAACTTCCACCGTTCGGCCAATCAGGTGTCTGAACATCTTGGTTACCAACCTTTGGTAAGTTGCTCCTGCGTTTTTCAACCCAAAAGGCATCACTTTGTAGTAGTACAGCCCTTTTGGGGTGATAAACGCAGTCTTCTCTTCATCCTCGGGGTACATGGCTATCTGGTGATACCCCCTATAGGCATCCAGGAAGCTCATCCTTCCATGCCCTGAAGTGGTATCCACTAGCTGGTCAATCTTGGGTAGAGGGAAGCTGTCTTTGGAATAGGCCTTGTTTAAACTGGTAAAGTCTACGCAGACCCTTCATTTACCATTCTTCTTCTTCACCACTACTGTGTTCGATAGCCATGTCGGGTAATTTACCTCACGAATGGCCCTGGCTTCCAGTAGTCTGTCTACTTCCTCCTCCACTGCTTCGACGTGTATCAACGTTGGTCTTCTTGCTTGTTGGACTACAGGTTTAGCCGACCTGTCACCGTTCAGCTTATGGCAAGTGACCTCGGGGTCAATACCAGGCATTTCGTAGGGCGTCCACGCGAATACCTCAATATTTGCTCTCAAAAAAGCTTTCAACTCTTTTTCCTCTTTTTCGGCTAAGCCCAAGCCAAGAAGAAAGAAGTGTTCTTCATCCCCCTCCTGGACGAGGATTTTCTTCAGTGCTTCTTCACTCTTCTCGGCTGGCTCCTTGCCGACATCCTCTAGGACCTCCACGTCCTCGTCTTCGATCTCTGTCTTCTCTGGTTCTCGAATGCTGCAAGTGGATTTCATTGCTGCCATGGAGCAATTCTTTGCCTGCAGCTGATCTCCTCTGACCTCCTCAATCACATGCTCTGTTGGGAACCGCAATAGTTGATGCAATGTTGAGGGAACAGCCCCCATTGCATGCAACCATGGCCTTCCCAAAATGATGTTGTAAGGGGAGGATGTGTCAATTATGGTGAACTCTGTTGTTATCTTCCTGGTGCCTGCCTGCATCTCCAAGCTGGTTGTTCCCAGTGACCATGTCGGCGTTCTATTGAACCCGACCATTGGGTTATTGGATTGTTCCATATCGTCTGGGTGAAGGCCGAGCTCCTTGTAACATCAGACGTACATGATGTTACAAGAGCTGCCTTGGTCAATCAGGATGCGCTTAACTTGGCATTCCCCAACCTGGAGGGATACTACCAAGGCATCATTATGTGGATGCTGCACCATCTCAAGGTCGGCTTCAGAAAAGGATACTACTGGTCCTTGGCCTTCCTCTGCCCGATGTCTGTTCTCCCTGACTTGGTAGACGGCCTTCGAGTGAATTACATTAATCACCCGAGGTCCTCCTGCCTGAGGTTGCTATGCTTGGGGGGGGGGCGGCGGAGCTACTGGTGCCTGAGGTAGTCTTGCATGTTCTTCCCTTGTTCTGGCCTCATCGACAAGGTCTCTCAGATGGCCTTGCCTTACCAGGTCTTCCAAGTGTGTTTTTAGGGCTCTACAGCCCTGAGTCATATGCTCGTTTTCATTATGGTAAGCACAATGCCTGCCAAGGTTTCTTCCCATAAATGCTCCTGGTGCCCTTGCTGGTGTTTTGAAATAGGGTTGATTCCGAATTTGATCCAGGACTTTGTGAATTGGGATTCGGAACACAGTTATCACTGCCTGTCTAGCCCTCAATTCTGCCTCTTGTTTGTTCGATCCATTGTTACCGCGGCCTCGCTTCGGGGAGCCGTTTCCCTTCTCTTACTTTGTCTCCTTAGTCCCCGATGTATCTTCCTCGGCTCTGGCGTATTTTTCAATTCTGGCCATGAGCTCTTCCATGCTTTTTGGCAGTGTTTTTGCCAAAGACTTTCATAGTGGGCAGTTATCTTTTAGGCCGTTCTTGAAAGATACGACCGCCACCTCTTGATTACACTCTGGTATTCAGTTGAACACCTCATAGTATCTTTTTGCATAGGCCCTAAGGCCTTCATCCTTACTGATCTTCAGAGCCATCAATGCATCTACCCTCAATGGCTGCAGTTTGTTTGTCACGAACCTGGCCACAAACATCTCAGCCAGGCCTTCCCAAGTCTTCACGCTTCCCTTTGGTAGTTTGTGGAACCAATCTGATGCAATCTCCCCGAAGGATGAGGGAACACTTTGCAGAGCAATGGCTCGTTCCCACTATACAATGCCATTGAGTTCAAGTATAATCCAACGTGGAAGTTGGGGTCTGACTTACCATCGTATATTTGGAACCTCGGCATACTGAATCTCTTCGGCGCCTCAAACTTGTCCAACTCCACCGAGAATGGTGTCCTCGGCTTATCTAGGGAGGTTACCTCGGCATAGGCACTCTGTTGCTTCCTCTTGAGGTAATCTCTTAAATCCTCCTTTGTCCGCCCAGGAGCTCGGCTATCTCCTGATTTCAGTTTTTTAGGTGCACTGCTCTCAGCTTCGTTGTGAGCTCTCTTCGACCTTTCTCCATGAGTAGTGTCGAAGCACAGCGCCCGCCCCTAAACATGCCGATGTTCTTTGGGGTTTGCCTCCTTTGTGCGATGCGTCCTCCGTGATTCTTCCCTTCTTGACTCTCCTCGTCCGACTTCCCCGAAAGGTCGGTGAGAATGTCTTTCGCTCCTGGTGTGCTGAGGGGCTATTGGGATAGTTTTCTATCCTCCCTTCTGGGTATTGGCCGCTGGAATCGGCGTGTCATGCAATGGGAATGGTGGCTGCATGACATTGTTTTGCATCATGAAGTTGACAACCGATTGCAGGTCCGCCAACTTGTTCGCCATCTCTTTAACCTCTTCGTCCCTCCGAAGGCATCTATCCTTCCATACCTAGAGGTCATCCTCTTTGTAGTACCCACTTCGATCTGGCTTCTTTGGTGTGTCGCCATCCTGGCCGACGTCTTTGTTGCTGTGATTCTGGTCACGAGTTTCTGTGTTGCAGTTGTCTCTTTCGACGTCAAGGCCGATAGGTCTGCCACTCCCAGTAGGGGTGTCGTCCCCAATCTTTTTGCTGGCCATCTATTCTCCTTTCTTTCCCACAGACGGCGCCAAATTGTGTGAGTGATTTTTTGACTACACTGCCAACTCAGTAATCAGCTGGAGAGAACTGGCAAAATAGATGACACCTGGCTGACTTTCAACAGAAAGAGAAGATTCCGGCGGTGGTTCGTCCACCCGGGGACACTCCGACGATCAAGTCAGTATATCTCTCAAATATAATCAGTAGTGCTAAACTCACTGTTCAGAATATAAATTGCGAACCTTAGACCCATCGGGGGTGCCTTTCTTTTACAGTGAACTCAGTCCTAGTCCCAATAGAAGCCTAGCATCAATGGATTCCTGTTTAGTGCTTACTTTGGACTCTTCAAGAGATAAGGATAGACTCCCTAAGAGTGTTATCCTTATCCATCCTGAAGTCCTTCCGTATTCTAGGACTCTTGTCCCTTATCCGCTTATCTCGGATTCCAATATCTTCGAAGGTAACCTCGGCCTATCCGAGATGACCTCGGCATCATGACTAGGACACGTGGCACCTCGGTTGACACGTCGGCGTCACCTTGGCCACGTGTTGGTACTCAAAAAATATATCCCCACAGTAACTTATTCAATTTGTCGCGTTTGTTATAAAAAAAATAAAAAAAATGAATGGTCTAGTTTTTTAAATACAATTGTTATCTATTTTTTTGGTGACAAATATTATAAATTGAATAGACTACGATTATTGGATGAACTTAAATTATTTTTTTTTGTAAATAATATACACAAAATATCTGAAAAAATGAACAGTTTTGATCATTAAAACGAGACCTATGGTGAACCTCACATGCCCAAACAGTGTTCTCTAAGATTGGAGATGGACACGGGCCGGGTTTGGGCAGGTTTGTAATCCCCTACCCTCTACCCGGTATCCTATCAGGGGCCGAGCAAATGGGGTTGGTGTCGGGGGAGGACCGAATTAATTTTAAAATTTAAAAAATATAAATACTAATAAAAATTATAGATAATATAGCATACTATGGATAATAATTTATAATTAATGAAACTATCTAAAAAAAATTATAATTAATAAAAGTTAAAAGATGTAAGATAATAAGTATATGTAACTGAGTAAAAAATGGATACTAAATGTAATATTTTGGGTTTTAATTTTATCATATTAAAAAAATAAATAAGTAATTTTTTTTATATACATATTAATATATTTAGTAAATATAAATAGAGCGGGAGTGGATTAGAATGAGACGGGAGAAGCAAAAGTCATTCCTACTCCACTTTCTCAGTGAGGTAGAGAAAACTCATTTAGAACTAGACAGGGAATGCAAGGACGAACCAGGATGAGAGAAAATGGACATTCCCAATTAGAGAATCCACCTCCTAAAAGAAACTTCAAATCTCATACCTGTTATTAGAATTGTGCAAAATATCGTTTAATTTGTTAAAATTGTACCGATTCATACCATTCTATTTGTTACTCGCGGATTAAATTTTAAAATTTATAAACCGTTTTCGAAATCGCTCCACTCCGCTATAATTAATATATATATATATATTTTAATCTCTAATCAAATATCAAAATAAAAATGAGTGTAAGAGAGATTTAAGTTATAAAATTTATTACAAATTAATAATTATATACATGAAAAATATTATACAAAATTAGTTTGTATTATATATATGAAAAATATTATACAAATTAGTATTATATATTATAAAAATACTTGATAATTAGTTAAAAATATTCTTTAATCCGTCAATCCATTTCAACCATGATTTAATTATCCATTAATCTACCATTTAATTTATAATTTTTACTCTAAAACCACTCAATTCGCATCGGACATCCCTACCCGCCATTGACACCTTAATGCATATTTATGGAATTGAGTTGTGCTGCCAAAGTGGAGAGGACGAAATTAATGTGACAACTTGTATATTGATTGGAGCAAAGACCCTTATCAATCAAGTTTTGAAGGGAGGTGTAATGCCTCCGAAGAGGACCAATTAGTCTTATCTGTCCCAAGGTGTCCCACCCAGGCTAGCCATATGCCTAATTGACTGCTATATATCATGGACCAAGAGGATTACATTTGAAATTATTGGAATTAATATAACTAACTAATCACAAAATTAATCATCGAATAAGTATAAACATTGCTAGTTCTATGATTAATTTTACAATAAATTATAAATATATCTTTGTGGAGAAGTGGTTTGGAAATACTCTTTAGATCCTAGGGAACACTCATGATCCTTAGCTAGCCACCTGAAAAAGAATTAACACTCCGGTCAGGGGTGTCGGAATTAGCACTCCGATGGATAAGTCAGTGTATACTCTTTTGATTGCTTGTATCTTAAGTTAAACATGTTAGTTCTCACATATCTTTCTCTGACTGAAGATCCTGTATTTATAGTATTCTCTTGGGCCTTAGCGCCTGGCCCATCCCTGGTCCTTCACATATACTTCTACTCGACCTTTTTTCTACTGCTTCGAATGGTAACTATTTTATTCGGCTCTTCAATTGACTAGGATCCATGCCAAATAGAGGCTATGTTCTGGACCGGACTGGTCCATTCGTCTCTATTGATCCAAGGAAATTCGACTCCCACAATTGTCCCCCAAACACTCCACTAGCATCAGTTAGTCGGCGTGTTTGGCTTCTAGCTTGGGAAGTCAAAAATTCGGCAGTTAATCCTCTTCCCAATGCATGTCAGAATGCGTACACGCTTTTTGGTCATTGCAACGATTTCCCGCTCCTTCGTACACTGCCTCCATTTAATGTGATTTGAAATTGTCTCTTTGAATGTATGTTCTGAATACTCAAAGATATCTGGCTCGCCTTCTAGTGCAACTCTTTCACTTCGCGGCTTCTGCAACTCCTTGTTTCTCATTTTTTCCCTTCATCTCCTGTAAGTTTTTTTTCTCCTTTATTTTTGATCCTGCTTCCTCATCTGCTTTTAGTTTTTCTATAATCCTTGGGCTGGCCAAAAAATGGCAAAACATCTGAAGGAGCTCCTTTTAGCGGACCGAATCTCCGGCTTTCGACACCATTTTTCCATCCCCGATGACGTCCATCTGTTACTTTTGGCAGACAGCACCACTGATATGGAGAGGGATGATGAGAGCACAATCGTCTTTCCTCTCCTATCAATTGCTGAGGGCGGAGTCCTCTTTCCCCTTCACCCATTTTTGAGGGCCGTTCTTCGATACTAGGGTCTAATCCCTTCCCAGGCCAACGTGAATTTCTTTCGCATCATAATGGGAATTGTAGAGCTAAATCGATGTCTTATGATTAATTTAGGTATACCTGCCATTCGGCACTGTTATGTCCTAGCCAAATCCACTAGCCGGCTAGGACGCTACTTTCTTAGAGCCAAGGATACTGATCATTACTTAGTGACCATGCTTGCCAGCTCTGGCAAGTGTGTCGATGACGTAATGGTCGTTGTCCACGGCAATTGCGAATTCGGCGAAGGTGAAGATCGCCTAGACCCTGTGCCAAGGCGAACCAGTGTGCCGATTAGATCACTTTTGTTTCTATTATTTCCATGTCTATATTCGGCACTATACACATCTAATCATTTTGTTTATGCAGGCAGCGACTTGAAGAGAGTGTTAGTTTCAGACGACGACGTTGTGCTTGCAGCAATTAAAACCGCGCTACAGTTCGTCGGCCGTCCAAACCTTCAAAAACAAGGGAGGGCGGCTCACATTCTCCTGCGGTACGAGCCGACTTACACGACATTCTCGGCGGCAGACAACATTCCGATCCCGCAAGGCGATAACCATCTTACAGCCCTCATCTTCCCCAGCTTCAAAAACTTGAGACAGATTGGTTTAGAAACATCCGATTCTGAACACGTACAAGAACAAGCGGCCGAACTAATCGCTGAGGACCCAGACCGGTTGGCAGCGGAAGTTGACGAAGCTATTAACTCGGCCTTTGAGGAAACCGAATTGAACTCGTCTGACCCTCCATCTACATCAGGCCGAGGGGACGCCTTCGAAGATATTTTTACAAATTTGGGAGACCTTCCCGGCAATTATTCTGAAGGTATGGCTAGGGAAAATCTCACGCAGTTGGCATGAAAGAGAAACGCCAAACGCATGGCCGCCTGACAGAAAGCCGAGGCCATCCATTCCGAACTTATCCCGACTGAATCTGTTGAACCTATTATTGTAGAAGAAACGGCTCACGTTGACGTGGCTGAGACGGAAAAGGCGGCGATCGGCCGAATCCAAAAGAACGGCCGATTTCAGATCGGGGGAGAGAAACGTGCCGCCGAGGGTGAGGCCGGCTCTGAGGAGAACCTTGTCGATAAACGGCTATGATTAGAGGAATCGGATGTGGTTCCTTTCGTTGTTCAACCAAAAATAAAAAACACGCCGATCTCCTCCGAAGCGTCAGCCTTGAAGGATCTCGCTGTGGCGTTGAGCTTGGCTGCCTCGGTCTCATTGCCGACTGACAAGGCAACCTTTCGGGTGGAGCCGGATTTGGTAGCAACAGCATTAGTTGCCCAGTCGGCCCTCCTGGTATGTAACTTCATTCTAACTCCTTGTTTTTGGTTTTGTTTGCAAGTGGTATTTCTTGGTATGTGACGATCCCAACTTGTTTTGCAGACAGTCAGAAGGATCGCCGAATTAGGCCGCCGCCAGCATGTTGCTGTTGAAAGGATTGGCCGTTTGCAGTCGGAAGTGGAGGGTCAGTGGAGTAGGGCCGAGTTTGAGGCGATGAGAGTGACAATGGAAAGTGCGCGGGCCGAAGCAGAGAAGGAAAAGGCGCGGAATGCCGACCAGCTCAGAGCGGTAGCCGAGGAGAGGGCCAACATGAACGAGGAATCGCTCAAGTTAGCCAAGGAGGCGCTTGCCAAGTTGGAGGCCGAGTTGGCAGAGTCGAAGGTGGCGAAGGAAAAAGACGACTCCGAGGCATCCGAAGCATTCGAGGCTGGGAAGAGCGCCGCTCTTGAAAACTATGTAGAAGAGGTCCCCAAATTCGAGAATCGAGGATTCAAACATGGCTGGCGCAAAGCTCTTGCTGCCGCTGGAGTGACATTGGACATGTCGATTCCATACGAGCAAGTGGATGTTGAGCCGCTTGAGTCTAATCCCGAGGATTGATTTGGGGATCACTTTAGGTATTTTCAATGTACCTTTTTGTAATCATGTTTTGTTTTCTTAGTAGACAACTATTTGCTTGGGGTAATTTTCATATATAAAATGATGACTATGTTGTATTCAATTTATGAATGAATATTTCCCTTACCTTGGATTATTTCCTGTATTTAATTGTAGTTATCAATGAAGATTACCGTTTTGTTTTTGGTATTTTGGGTGAAACTATTGTTGTCTCTCGCGCGGCAGACAAATGTTCGTGTAGACTTGCCGAATATCATATTAATTGGTCGGCATTAGGCTTAGGTATTTTGCCGATCAGATTAATAAATCTGCCCTTGCCCCAGCCAATGTATGAACTCCGAAAGCTGAATAGAACTAGTTCATGGAGTGGTTGTGGCACAAATCGGTCGGCATTAGGCTTAGGTATTTTGCTGATCAGATTAATAAATCTGCCCTTGCCCCAGCCATTGTATGAACTCTGAAAGCTGAATAGAACTAGTTCATGGAGTGGCTGCGGCATAAATCGGTCGGCATTAGGCTTAGGTATTTTGCCGATCAGATTAATAAATATGCCCTTGCCCCCAGCCAATGTATGAACTCCGAAAGCCGAATAGAACTAGTTCATGGAGTGGCTGCGACACAAATCGGTCGGCATTAGGCTTACGTATTTTGCCGATCAGATTAATAAATCTGCCCTTGCCCCAGCCAATGTATGAATTCAGAAAGCCGAATAGCACTTCTAGATCGGAATGAATCAATAATGCTGAATATTGGTGGTTGCTAGAGTGCGTGCATTGATGATGTCGCCTCGGGAGTGAGGTGCACTCCTGAGTGATTAAAAACGGGTTAAGAAATTCCATCTAGGTTTCATAAAGCGACTCAATTCTGCTCGTCTTTCGTGGCCGGAAAAGTGTGAATGTCAACCAGACTTTTCTTTAATAGTAAGGGAGAAGGCAGGACTTTGGCGGAGCTAGACTCATCAATGAATCGAGGTAGCGAGCCTCCCCGTACGGGAGGTAGGGCATCTGTAGAGCACGAGAGGTGCCACTCTTCGCGTCGATGAAGCAAGTCACCAAGAAAGGAGAAGCGGCAGAGGGGGAGCTCTCCTCGTTCACGAAGTGAGGCCAGCAGACCACCACGCCCATTGAGCTTTTCTATTTTCGTTGGGAATAGACCGATGACAGAGGCGGATTCCACCATCCGGGACTCGAACGTGGTGGTCGAATTCGCGCGACGGATTTTTTCGCTAGAAGTACATCAGTCGATGGTTGGTCGATCTGACTTCGAGGTGTTTCGAGAGGGCGTTCATGGGGTGGTGAAAGGGCTGTACACCGCCTATGAAATCGGCATGCGCCTTCGTGCTGCGCAATGAGAAATAGAGAAGAAGGATGAATGCATTCGAAGCTTGGAAGCTCGCGGGGAAGCGGCTGAGCGTGAGCTAAGGAAGGTCAAGGCCGCTCAAACACAACCAGCCGGACAGGCTAACCCAATCGTGGAAGAAAAGGTGACCCAGCGACTTATCAGTACTACACTTACCGATCGCGATACGGCGAGCATGTTTGCGATAGAATCCGCGAAGGGGAGGGCTTATGAAAAAGGCTTCCATAAAGGCCGGAAAGTGGGGATAGAGAAGACTGGGGAAAAGCTCACCGAGGAAGTTTGCCGATGTGAAAATTGTGGATTTAAACACGGTTAGATTGAGGCATTTCATGCCGCGGAAGCTCTCCGAGCGTCGGGCATTGATTCAGCGTTACCACTATACCAACGTAATCATTTTTCCTTTTCCGCCTTTGAAGTCGAGCAGAGTGAGGATAAGGGAGACACCGGATAAAAATACTCATTGTAATGCTCAAACGCAGATTACATTCAAAACTATGTAATCATTGGCTGATCGAATAAAAATGTTTTATTTTCAATGTTTGTGTTTCATTGTAATTTTTATTCGGCACACACGTGTTTGCATGTTTTGTGTCTCATTGTATAAATGTTTGAATAAATGTATTTTAAATGATTGAATAGACATTGACCGGCCCGAGTTAATTAAGCATTTCATTTCGAATGTTTATATGCTTTAATGTGTAAACAGTTTTTGCCGGCTCGACATAGCAGAGAATTCTTCATTAAATATTTATTCGGCATACACGTGTTATGCACGGCCCTGGCTCCAAATTTGGAGACTTAAACATGGCCAATCGTGATATCCATGAAGGGCGTTTCGAATTCGGAGGCTTTTTCGGCCCAAAGGCATCATGCGCCGATGAGGCTCCGAATCCGGAGACTTTGTTTGGCCAATTGTGATATCCACGAAGGGCGCTCTGAATCCGGAGGCTTTTTCGGCCCAAAGGCGTCATGTACCGATGGGGCTCCGACTCCGGAGACTTTTATTTGGCCAATCGGAATATCCACGAAGGGCGCTCCAAATCCGGAGGCTTTTTCGGCCTAAAGGCTTCATGCGCTGATGAGGCTCCGAATCCGGAGACTTTTTCGGCCCAAAGGCGTCATGCGCCGATGAGGCTCTGAATCCGGAGACTTTATTTGGCCAATCGTGATATCTGCGAAGGGCGCTCCAAATCCGGAGGCTTTATCGGCCCAAAGGCGTCATGCACCGATGGGGCTCCGAATCCGGAGACTTTATTTGTCCAATCGTGATATCCACGAAAGGCGCTTCGAATCCGGAGGCTTTATTTGGCCAATCGTGATGTCCATGAAGGGCGCTCCGAATCCGGAGGCTTTTATCAGAACACTTTTGAACTAGATTTCGCAGTAAGTAGAAATGTGTACATGGAATCTTTTCATTACAAAAGTGGAATGTGTACATGGTGAGCCATTCAAAGCTAGTATCACTCCCCACAGGTCGGGTTCAATGATAGAATTTGCGTAAGTGCGTTAAATTCCGAGGTCGTGGCAGACTCATTCCAGACTTGTCTTTGAGCCGATACGCCCCTACTCCTACGATCGAATCGACCTGATAGAGGCCGTCCCAGTTAGGACCCAATTTTCCATCAGCCGGCTTCCTGGCAGCTGGGAGTACTTTCTTCAGGACCAACTCTCTTGGTGTGTAGCGGCGCAGCTAAACACGTTTATTATACGACTTAGCAAGCTGCTGTTGATACCGCGCCATGGATGCGAGGGCACGGTCTCTTCGTTCTTTAATCAGGATCAAATCCAAGGCCAGCATCATGTCATTTTGGCCCATATCAAAAACTGTCGATTTCAAGGTTGGGAGGCCGATCTCCAGGGGTATGATTGCCTGGTTTCCAAAGCATAGAGCAAACGGTGTTTCTCCAGTAGATCGCCTCGGCATAGTTCGATGAGCCCACAACACACTCGACAATTCTTCGACCCATTTGCCTTTAGCTTTCTCCAGCCTCTTCTTGATGCCGTCCAAGATGGATTTGTTAGAGGCTTCAGCTTGACCATTGCTTTATGGATTAGCCGGTGTGGAAAAGTAAGGCCGGATACCATACTTGCTGCACAACTCTCGGTAGACGCCACAATCGAACTGGGTGCTGTTGTTTGAGATAAGTGCTCTTGGAATGCCGAATCGTGTTATGATGTTTCTCCATACAAAACGCTTCACGTCGGTATCTCGGATGTGCATTAGTGCCTCCGCTTCTACCCATTTTGTAAAATAATCTGTTGCGACAATAAAAAATCGCTTGTTACCCGGGGCACGAGACAGTGGTCCGACGATGTCAAGTCCCCATTGGGCGAACGGCCAACGACTGGTTATGGAGCTTAGCTCTTTAACAGGCAGGTGAGTCAAAATAGAGAACTTCTAGCACTGTTCACACTTTTTCACGTAACATTCGGCATCGACTTTCATTGTCGGCCAGTAATACCCTTGTGTCACGGCTCGATGAGCCAAGAAGCGCCCGCCAGAATGGGCGCCACAACTGCCTTCATGTATTTCAGTCAAAAGCTCCTCGACTTTGTCTGGGTGCACGCATTCCAAATATGGACCAGAGAGGGATTTTTTTATAAAGCCTTCCTTGCGGATCCAAGTAGTATTGCAGGGCTTTATTTCGCAGCTTGTGCGCTTCTTTCTTGTCCTCTGGGAGCTGTTCGGAAGACAGGAATGCAGCAATGGGATCCATCCAACTTGGTCCAGATTCTATAACATTGACCTGGACTTCCTCCGAAGGGCCAATGCTCGGCTTCGAGATGAAACCTACTTCGATGGTCCGTTTAATCTCTGAGTTAATGGTAGAGGCTAGGCAAGCCAGGGCATCTGCATGTGTGTTCTGATCACGTGTTATCTGGTTCAATTCATGATGGTCAAATTTCGCCAGCAAGGAGTTGGCCGTTTTCATGTAAGCCGCCATACGGTCGTTTCTTGCCGCGTACTCCCCCTTTAGCTGATTGATCACCAGTTTTGAATCGCAAAATACAAGCAAACGCCGAGCACCCAGAAGATGTGCATTTCGCAAACCGGCTAGAAGGGCTTCGTATTCGGCTTTGTTATTTGATGCTTCGAAGTCGAGCTTGACGGCCTGCTCAATTATTACGCCGTCAGGAGCCATGATTACAACTCCAGCTTCACTGCCCCACTGATTGGATGATCCATCACAGTACAACTGCCAAATGTCCCCAACATAAATTCTCCAGTTCGGCTTCGGTCAAATTTCATCAGACTTGAAGTCGGCAAGACCCCCAGTGAATTCGGTAACAAAGTTGGCAAGCATCTGTCCCTTGATTGAGGTTCTAGGTAGAAACTGAATATCGTACTAGCCGAGTTCAAGAGCCCATTTTGAAACACGTCCTGATGCTTCTGCACTACGTAGTACTGATCGGAGGGGATAATCTGTTAGCACCCCAATGTTATGCCCCTGGAAGTAATGCATTAGTTTTCTTGCCGCCATGACTAGGGCTAGGATGAGTTTTTCTAGTGGAAGGTAGCGTGTTTCGGCGTCAACCATTGCCTTGCTCACATAATACACTGGCCGCTGCTCCCCTAACTCTTCCTTTATCAGTACGACGCTGACAACCCGGTCGGAAACTGCCAGATACAAAATGAGCGGGTCACCAGCAGAAGGTGCTGTCAAGAGTGGTACTGAGCGGAGGTAGGTCTTGAGGCCGTTGAAAGCGGCTTCGCATTCGGCAGGCCATTCAAAAGCCTTGCCCTGCCGTAGTGTATGAAAGAATTGTCGGCAGCGATCTGTGGACCGACTGATGAACCTGTTGAGTACGGCGGCCATCCCCATCAACTTTTGAACCTCTTTTACTGAACGAGAGGAGTTGAGCTCCAAGATTGTTGTGATTTGCCTTAGGTTGGCTTCGATTCCTTGGTGGTTGACAATGTAACCCAAGAATTTGCCAGAGCCGATACCAAACGCACATTTGGAAGCGTTCAATTTCATTCCATATTTGCGTAGAATGCCGAATGTCTCTTCCAGATCGGCTATATGATTCTGCTCTTCCTTGGACTTGACTACCATATCGTTAATGTACACTTCCATAGTGTGGCCGAGTTGCTCCTTGAACATGATGGTGACTAGTCTCTGGTAAGTTGCCCCTGCATTCTTCAGCCCAAAAGGCATAACCTTATAGCAATAGGTTCCTCTTGGGGTGAGGAACGCAGTTTTGTCTTGGTTCTCCGGATGCATAGCGATTTGATGATAACCTCTATAGGCATCGAGGAAGCTCATTCGCTGATGACGCGCCGTAGCATCTACAAGTTGGTCTATCCTGGGGAGAGGAAAACAGTCTTTGGGGCAGACTTTGTTTAGGTCCGTGAAATTGACGCAAACTTGCCAAGTCCCATTTTTCTTCTTCACAACCACAGTATTAGAGAGCCATGTAGGGTAGGTCACTTCTCTGATTGCTCCGGCATCAAGTAACCGGTCAACCTCTTCAACGACGGCGGTAGTGTGCTCTGCAGCTAATCGCCAGCTTTTCTGAATGATCGGCTTGCATTTAGGGTCAACATTCAAACAGTGCTGCGAAATCGATGGCTCTACACCCGGCATCTCATATGGAATCCACGCAAATACATCAAGATTGCCGAGCATGAAGGAAATTAGCTGCTGTCTGTCAGCTTGATTCAGGGAGGCGCCGACCATGAAGAACCTGTCTGCGTTTCCGTTGATTTCAACTCGATCTAGGGCTTCCGTGGCCTTTTCATTGGGGAGCTGCCCAACATCGTCGAGGCTCTCCCGATTCACCACTTCAATAGAGTTCACTTGTAACTCCTTTGGCGTTTTTTCTGCAAGGAGATAACATGCTTGTGCCGATTTCTGGGAGCCACGGATTTTCTTAATGCCGCGTTCTGTCGGGAAGCGTAGCAGTTGATGATAGGTGCTTGGCGCGGCCTGCATAGTATGCAACCAAGATTGCTCCATGATGAGATTATACGGCGACGGCAGCTTGATGACCAAGAACTCCATATCCACTGTTCGGGAGCCCGCTCAAACGGGTAGTGTGATTTTCCCTAACGGGTATTCTGGATTGGCGTTGAAGCCGAATAGTGGATAAGGAGCCAGGGAAAGGTCCGATTCAGAGAAGCTGAGTTTGATGAATGTCTTGTAATACATGACTTCCGATGTGCTCCCTGGGTCAATAAGTACGCGCTCAACGGTGAACCGATTTGCGCGTAACTCAATTACCAAGGGATCAATGTGGGGCAGTGTCACTCCGGCCAAATCTGAATCATCAAAAGTAATGCTTGCAGCTTCGTGGGGCTGTTTAGCCAGAGTGAGTTGATTTTGAGGGTCGGGATTCGACTGAATCGTATGCACCGCAGATGACATTGGCAGGTTTTATATCATGTGGATCACGCCGAGTGGAGGTGAATCATGTCTTAAGGCTATTGCTTTGGTTGGGTTGCCTTTTCGGACGTACTGTTGTAGCCGGCCATCTTGTACCAATTCCTCCAGGTGATCCTTCAATGCATAACAACTCTCAGTATCATGGCCATGATCATTGTGATACTCACACCGCCTATCCCGTCTTCACGTGTCGGGAGGTCCCACCATTTTCGACGGCCATTTGAAGCACAGAAGGTGTTGGATTTTGGACATAACCGCACTGATCGGCTCTGTCAACTACGTATATTTCTTGTCGGCCAGCCTCGTGCGCCTGCTGTCAACTTGCAGTTGTTTATTTGCTCGGTTGGAGCATTGGTCGCCCGATCAGCGAGAATCTCATCTCTTGTCTCGTTTGGCCCGATGCTGTGGTTCAAGGCTCTGAGGTGGTATAGAATTTACTGGCTGAGCAATTTCAGAAGGAGCCATTTTGTTGGCCGTGTTTCCGGCTTTAACCCGCAAGGCGTCATCTTCCACTTTGCAGTATTCTTTGACTTTCTTCATCAACAACCAGACCGTTTTGGGGGGTCTTCTAGTCAAAGAACTGCGGAGAGCACTGTCAGGATGCAAACCCATTTTGAAGGCGGTGATGGCCATAGAGTCGTTGCAAGCATCATCAACAAGATTAAAGCACTCCCAATAGCGCGCCGAATACGCTCTTAGTGTTTCTCCTGGCTGGATCTGCATTGCCCAGAGAGAGTCGGCTTGTTTTGGTTGGACCTCGTTGGTGATGAATCTGGCCCTGAAGGATTTTTGTAATTGATGGAAGCTTTTGATCGAAGCCGGCTCTAGTTTACAATACCACTGACAGCCAATGGTCCCAAACTGCTAGGAAATATTCGGCACATAAGGGCCTCGTCGTCTGCATACAATGTCATGGCTTGCTTGTAATGACGGATGTGATCGGTGGGGTCTGATTTTCCATCATAGAGAGTGAACGACGGTGCTTTGAATTTTTTGGGCAGAACCGCCCTGGCGATCTGTCGTACAAAGGGATCATGCTGGTCTTCTTCATCTGAACTGTTTCTTCTGCGCTTATGCCTTATACGTGGACTCTCTTCAGAGGAACTGGAAGTTTCGGGTCGTCCCTTTTTCTTAGGCTTCGAGGATAACGAGTCGGAGTCGCTATCAGTGTCTTGTTGTCGGGCTCGAGGTCGTCGACCACCTGCCCTCAGAGGTCGTTCCGGATCTCGGCGTACAGCTTGTTTGGACTTCGCCACTTCCAAGGCCAAATCCTGACGGAGACGTTCATTCTCAGTGTTCATGTTCTCCAACCTCTGTTCGTTTTGCTTTGCTTGTTCCATGATCGCTTGCATTGCCTCATGCTTTGAAGTCGAAGATGAGGCAAAGTTCAAAGCGCGTCTTGCGGGGATAGTCTCCGGTCCAAGCATGTTTGTTGGAGTGAGGTCGTCTCTCTGCGTGGTTTCATCAGTGACTATCGGAGGGTCTTCCGTTACGCCCGCCATGGATGTATTTGAGTATTCCCACAGACGGCGCCAATTGTGAAGAAGTGGTTTGGAAATACTCTTTAGATCCTGGGGGACGCTCGTAATCCTCAGCTAGCCACCTGAAAAAGAATTAACACTCCGGTCGGGGGTGCCGGAATTAGCACTCCGATGGATAAGTCAGTGTATACTCTCTTGATTGCTTGTATCTTAAGTTAAACATGTTAGTTCTCATATACCTTTCTCTGACTGAAGATCTTGTATTTATAGTATTCTCTTAGGCCTTAGGGCCTGGCCCATCCCTGGTCCTTTACATGTACTTCTACTCGACCTTTTTTCTACTGCTTCGAATGCCGACTATTTTATTCGGCTCTTCAATTGACTAGGATCCAAGCCGAATAGAGGCTATGCTCTGGACCGGACTGGTCCATTCGTCTCTATTGATCTAAGGAAATTCGGCTCCCACAATCTTTTAAGATTTGCTTCAAATACAAATTGTATTTTATAATTTTGAAAATTATATCTGCTCCTTGAAATTTCAAATTTCATAACAAATAACTCATTTTATTAATAAATCATCAAATCAATTAACAATTTCAATGATGTTAGAAATTTATTTCAATTAATAATTCAGATAATTTTATTATTATATAGGATAGTAGTTAGAAATTTTATTTTTTTCAATTAATTATGTTAAATAAAAAATTCAAACATTAGGGTATTTGTAATTTTTTCAAATCATATAAGACAATTCATATTTTAAACAAATTTCAGAAAATGTATTTATAATTTAACCTTAATTTTATATGTAAATTATGGTTAAATGTCAAAGAGTTTTTGTATCATCATGATATGGGCATCTAGATCTTCTTTGAGACTGCTTTCACCAGAATACTCTTTGCCATTCAATTCATCCAAAACCAATCATTTGAAATGAAGATATTCTGAATGAATGAATATAATCATCATTGCTCTTTCATCCAATCAGATCAAAGTAAAGTCGCTTGATTATACCTCAATTGTTGTGTAATTCCAAGGCCATCATATGAAATCAGAGTTGGAAGTATATCACCATTCACTTTATTTTATGAGATCAAATTTTCATAAATAAATCACGAGAGCATAAAATAAAATTTTACCTTTTTCTTAGGGAAGAAAATTGGTAAAATCTCACTTTATTCTCCCTCAAACTATCACATTTATATCACTTCACTCTCTCAATTATCAACATTAAAAATTAACGCCTTAAATTATTAAAATTATTTCGCTTTGTTCCAAGTTGTCAAGGGCATTACAATTATTTGATGGAAAATTTCACATTACTCCACAAATTATTACACTTGTATTATATTAATCTTTTGGACTATCAAGTTTAACAATTAATGCATTAATTCACTTTGTTTCAAATTATGAATGATGTTAATAAATTTTTATGAAAGCTCATATGAGCAAATCAAAGAGGCATGGAAAAAAATAAAATTATTCTCCAATAATATCTACATCAACTACAAGGAAAAGAGTAATGATAGTATTTCTTGGATTTTGTTGAATGATTTCATTTAAAACTCAAAATGACTTTGCTTTCATTCCCTCTTCTTTTTCTTCTTTTTTTTGGGTCAAGCTTGTTTGGCTTGGTATTAATTTAGTGGTAAAAAGGATGGAGTTCAATTACATGTGCAAATCTCATTTACAAATTAGTATTAATTTGACTAGAGAGGGACTACATTTCCCTTCCTTGCTCCTTATCAGTGATCAATTCATATGATTTTGGAACAGAGGGAACTAATTTTACTGATTTAAGGTGTTAATTGTTAAAAATAATAATTAAAGTAACACAAAGGTGACAATTTTTTATAAGGATATTTGGGGGTTTAAAATACAAGTGTATTTTTTTTCTGTTGGAACTTTCATGGAGATGGACTAGTCCTTTGCCTATGTCAAAGGATGATCTTTCTTTTGGTTAGCCAAGCCAGAGCAACCACTTGTTTCCTGTTAAATACCCACTATTACACATTTATTCATAAACTAAAAGTCATCGATTTCTCAACACAACATCTGAATGATCTTACCAAGTTTAGATAGTGAAAGTTGCCTATTGTCTTGACTTGTGCTGCCATGAAAGACTTCTTGACATGGCCTAAACCATCAAGATGATTCTCTGCAACTTTGTGCCATTGCTTAGAAAAGTCCCTTCAAAAACCAATCTGAAAATCCTAAGTGATTTGTGATTAGATCAAGATTAAAATATTCCAAATCCCAATTATCCAAAACACTCAATCCAAAATCAACAAGCACTTACGAGAGTGATTTTAGATTGTTTGTTTTTCGGAATAAACAATAAATCGACACAAACGATTTTTACGTAGAAAAACCACAATTGAAGAACCTTCAATTGTAATCAAAAACCACGGGCGAACCGCCACTAATCAATCCACTACTGAAAGAAGAAAGATTACAAAGATAATACACAAATTACCCAACCCAGTCAATTTGTCTTCGAATCTTCTGTAACTCTTTCGCCACGCCTTCTTCATGGAACTGATCCTGAAGTTGATCCCACAACTTCACTTGTCTAATTAACGACTACGTATAGAATCAAACGCCTTTTGAAACTCTACGTCTTAATATTCGGAATTCACCGAAGAACACTCTCTTGAATTTAACGTATCAACCTTCTTGATGTATGAATCTCAATGCATAAGTTTAGAACTCTCTCAAGAACATCAAGAAAAACTCACCAAAACCTCAAAAGAAAACTTCAAACCAAACCCTAGGACTCTTGAATAAGATCTAGGAAAAGTAATCCTAAAAATGACCTAAACAGGTATAAATAGAAATTCTGAGTCCGCGATCTCCGCTCGAGCGCTCCACATCCAGCTCGAGCAGCTTTAACAAAACATGCGTGTGACAACACAGGGTTCCGCTTGAGCGCTTGAGATCCCGCTCGAGCGCGAAATCACACACCCCAGTACTTTTACAGACCTGTTAAACTACTGAGATACCACAAATTCCGCTCGAGCGCAACAGACCCCGCTCGAGCGGGAAAGACAAAAAAACAAGAAAAATTACAACTTTAACAACTCAAAGTTTTGTACCCGGATTTGACAATAAAGGGACCTAACAATCTCCCCCTTTGTCAATTCCCGAACAAAACCTTTCTAAGCATTTTTCCTTAACCACACGCACGAGACAAGATTAACAACACAAACAAAACAACTCTAAACTTAAAACAATCTTGTCATGAACAAGCCACCCATCCCACTTCCTTCATCCAACATTCACCTGTGTAAAAATAATCAATATACCAAAACAAAACAAAACAAAACTGCGGAATAGCATCAGAAGTGAAATGTATCATGCCAAAGTATCATGCCAATCAAAATATCAGTTATGAACAAAAGATGTACCAATATCCAAAGTCATATGAACCAATGTATCACTATCAAAATATACAAAAGGACAAAAGATGCCAATATCAAAATATCCAAAATGTCAAAAGATGTACCAATATCTACCAATATCGGTTCCAAGATCCAAAACATCAAAATACCATGCCAATGTCCAATGTAACAGATGCCAATGGCCAATGGAATAGATGGTGACAAATGGTATATGTCCAATGTAATGTAACAGATATCTCCCCCTTTTTGGCCGGGAAACAGAAACAAATCATGCATCAGGAGGCTGGGCCTGTGAAGACTGAATGAGATGGGCTAGCTGAGTGAGAGTCTGCTCCATCTGACCAAGACGACCATCAAACGCATCAAAGCGTGCATCTAGAAAATCCAAGCGCCGGGTCATGACCTCCTGTAACTGCTGAATCTGAACATGAAGATCTGGAGGAGGAACAGTATCCTCACCACCTGCTGCAGCTGCATCAAACTCGGCCTCCTCAGCGAGTCCAGCAGCGACACCTGCAGAAGGAACAGCCCGAGACGACTCCCCCTTAACATGAGCCCTACTTTGTGACACAGTTTTTTTAGTAAAAGGGCGAGAAGGGTAGCCAAATTCGTCATCTTCTAAAACCGGGACCTTAAGATCAGACAGAAGACGGTTTATCAAACAACCATACGGAAGGCCAAGCTGTTTATTCCCATGAACACCGATCATCTTTTTGATAATAAGGGTGGCTAGGTCAAAAGACATGTGATTGGCAATACAGTATAAAATGAAGCCTTGGTCTTGTTTAATCTCAGAGGAGTGAGTGGTCACAATGATGTTGGCACAGACAATGAGATTAAGCAGTCTGAACTCTGGAAGAAGTTCAAACTGTTTAATCAAATCACCTTTCGGCCAATTGCGGGAAACACCACACAACTCCTTAGCCACAGTATCAAAATTACATGTAGGTCGGTCTGGAATGGGGAAAGGATAGTGCGTGGGAAAGCCTTGCTCAATCTTAAGGAGATGGCGTATGAGGTCAGTGGTGACAGAAATAGATTTTGACCTAACCCAGGTGGTGAAAGAAGGCTCATAATCACGAATACCCTCCATATCACAGTAGAATTCTCGAACCCAATCGAGATTCTGACACCCAGAAAAAGATAAAACTAAGTCACCACCTAGAGGGTCGAACAAAGGACGAATGTGGATGGAATCAAAAGTATCAGGTTGAACATTCCGTTCTAAATGAACGGTACGAGACTCAAAAGACTTATGGAAGGACTTGGATTGTTTAGCTGACTGAAACCTCACAGGATTAAAGGTAGGGCGAGACACTGTGGCCTTACGACGTTTAGAGGCAGAAGCAGACATGACTAGGGATGACAAAACTACAACCCATCAATTCCAAAAACCAAACCAAACAAAGACCAAATCAAACCATTAGTCCAGTAAACAGTTCATAAACAAAAACAGGGCACAAAGACAACAGGATATATACATAAAACATCAAGGTATGGAACAATATAGAGAAAACAAAGGACAATATCACTATGACAAGATATGGATATGAAAATGAAATCCACAATTGTTAATCTCTAACAACAATTCCAAACACATAATGCAATAGATGTATAAAGAATGAAATCCCCAATGTGCAATGCTAAACATCAAGCATGAGACAAAATCAATCCCCCCAAAGCCACACCATGTTATACCCAAGAGAGCACTTCGAACCCAAACCCCCAAAAAAATCATGGAGAGAACAAGAACAGGGCAAATATGGACAAAGATTGGCATGGTATTGAGGAAATTCATAACACAATACACAACATGATAGATACCAAAATATTGCAAAACAAACCCAAAAAGAAAGACCCACAACCAAGACACAGTGAAGGTGTGTGAGAGAAGAGACCACAAAACCTAGACACAAAAACCAACCAAAAACCACAAAAAACAACTCCCATTGGAGCCGAAATGACAGAAAAAATAGCGAAGAAGAGAGGGAAAAACTTACCACGGATCAAATCGATGAGGAGGATGAAAGATTAGAGTGGAATCGACCCCAAAACTTGAACAATATGAACCCTAGGTCTGAGAGATATGAAAAGAGAGTAAAAAAATGACCTGAAGAGTTGAGGGAGGGATTTAAATACAAATTGGGTCTGCTCGAGCGTACATAGGACCGCTCGAGCATACATAGGACCGCTCGAGCGTAAGGCAATGCAAGCTGAAGTTCGCTCGAGCGGGAATACTGCAGCTCGAGTGCAAAAACCCCTTCTCAGAACTGTAAAACCAAGAACAAAGTGCTGCAAGGGTGAAAAATACGCTCGAGTGTAAAACAAGACGCTCGAGACGCTCGAGCGGAAAACCTTTTTTTTTTTTTTTAAATAAAATAAACACACCTAGGATGTCCTGTAGCAAGCAAGGTGACCAAGTGAAAGACTATACCACAAGGACAAAAGAATCCATCAATCATGAGTCCTGAAAATTTGAGAAAAAAGTTGAAACACCATATCATGAATAAAACAGATAGTATTAAATCAAAGCCATAAGAATCATAAGAATGCATAACTCAAAAACGCACATGAGAGCTCACATAAACAATGTGTGTGTGTGCAATCCTTGAGAGCCACAAAGCTAGACTTAATCCTCTTAGTGATCTGATGGCTGGACCTCCGACAAGGGTAACTGACTATCACAGAGAAAAGTCAAACCACTAGGAATCACAGGGTATTTGTTGAGTAAATGCGGAGGCTCCCCCTCAAGCAATGATCTTATTAATTTTTTTCTTTTAATTTTTCTTTCTTGTGGGCACTCACTGGTGGCATACACTCTCAAGAGTATGGAGACCAAACCAGAGAAGAATGAAATCAAAAGGATGGCCTGGTTGGTGCCTCTGAGGTAGCCTTTTCCTAATGCCTGGATATCATGTACTGAGGGAGAAACCATGGAAGTGAAAAAAGATGGTAGATGGTTAAGAGACTCAACATCACCCATGATGTACTAGTATAGGTCAATTCCTCTGAAATAGTACAAGAAACACTGTCAGTGGTCCATAGAGAACTTTGATCACTTGTGCGGAAACCCCTGCAACAGTTTATCTCAAGGATGTGTACAGAATGAGATCATGTAGTAAATGAGTATGGGCATTCAGAATGATCTATGAACAATGAAATAATGAGATCTTGTAAGAAACATGAGTAGTGTTCATAAAAAGATTTGATGCAAAAATTTCAGGACTCAATAAGAATGAGATTAAAACATCCAAGAATAGTAAGCCAACCACTCACACTCACCTCACATAAAAACAAGAAACAACCTAGTTACTGAGCATTACAGCCAAGGTCTTTCTAAGAAACTCAAATCGAAGAAGATCAAGGGGTTTTGTAAAAATATCAGCTTTTTGATGCTCAGTAGGTACATGTTCCAAAACAACAAGGCCTTCATCCACTAACTCTCGTATAAAATGATGACGAATGTCAATATGTTTGGTGCGAGAGTGTTGGACAGGATTTTTTGAAATGTTTATGGCACTTGTGTTATCACAAAAAAGAATGAGAGTGTTCTGTTCTATTCCATAATCATGAAGCATTTGCTTCATCCATAGCATTTGAGCACAACAACTCCCTGCAGCAATGTACTCAGCCTTAGCAGTTGAAAGAGAGATGGCATTTTGCTTTTTACTATGCCAAGACACCAGATTATTCCCAAGGTAAAAACACCCCCCGGATGTACTTTTTCTATCATCAGCACACCCTGCCCAGTCAGCATCAGAAAAACCAGTAATTTCCGCTGTAGTATCAGTGGAAAACCAAACCCCATACCCCAAGGTCCCATTAACATATTTGATGATGCGTTTTACCGCAAGAAGGTGAGACTCTTTAGGACTGGCCTGGTAACGGGCACAAACACCGACACTAAAGGAAATATCAGGATGACTGGCTGTGAGATACAAAAGACTCCCTATCATACTCCTATAAAGGGTAGGATCAACATCAATACCAGAGGAATCTTTGGAAAGGTGAAGACTGGTGCTCATGGGAGTGCGTGCATGTTTGGCAGACTCAAGACCAAACTTTGACACAAGATTTTTTGCATACTTAGACTGGGAAACAAATATACCCGAAGGAGACTGTTTAATTTGAAGACCCAGAAAATAAGACAACTCTCCCATCATGCTCATCTCAAACTCATGTGTCATGCAATCCGAAAAATATTTCACAAGATGCTCAGCAGTGGAACCAAACACAATATCATCAACATATATCTGAGCAACAAGAATATGAGACTTAGTATGTTTCACAAATAAAGTCTTATCCACACTGCCCCTTTGAAAATCATTATCAAGAAGAAAGGTAGTAAGTCTATCATACCAAGCCCGAGGGGCTTGTTTCAACCCATACAAAGCCTTGTCTAACTTGTAGACATGATTAGGACATTTAGGGTCCTCAAACCCTTTTGGTTGCTCAACATAAGCCTCTTCTTTTAAGTACCCATTCAGAAAAGCACTTTTCACATCCATTTGAAACAGTTTAAAGCCAAGAAAACATGCAACACCAAGCAAAATACGAATAGATTCGAGACGTGCAACTGGGGCAAACGTCTCAACATAGTCAATACCCTCGACTTGTGTATAGCCTTGAGCAACCAACCTAGCTTTATTTCTCACAACAGTACCATTCTCATCAGATTTATTTTTAAAGATCCACTTGGTGCTTATCACATTCATGTCTCTAGGTCTAGGAACAAGAGTCCAAACTTTGTTACGTTCAAATTGACCTAATTCTTCATGCATAGCATTGACCCAACTATCATCTAGCAAGGCCTCTTTAAAATTCTTAGGTTCAATTAATGAAACATAACACATATGTGATACCTCATCCCGAATCTGTCTTCGGGTTTTCATTCGATCCGAAACACTTCCAATCACCTGTTGAGCTGGATGATTCAGTTTCACCCTTGCTGATGGTTTAAGTTTAGGGCTTGCGGTGACAGAAGCAACAGGAGTGATGTCCTTTTGAGCACTCTTTGGACTTGAGTTTACCTGTGAGGATGGTGCTGTAACACTTTCTTGTGATTGAACCGCAGCTTCTCCTTGATTTTGTGGTTCAGTATCCAAGATTGGAGACTCACCATTGTCATCCTCATTTGTTGCTGGAGTAGGTGCATCTGTGTCATCTATAACCACATTGATAGATTCCATTAAAGATAAAGTTCGCAAGTTATAGACACGAAAAGCCCTACTGTTGGTTGAATACCCCAGAAAAATACCTTCATCACTTCGGGAGTCAAATTTTCCCAAGGGCTTCCTATCTTTGAAGATGTAACATTTACTCCCAAAAGTTTTGAAGTATTTTACGTTAGGTTTCAATCCCTTCCACAATTCATATGGAGTTTGTAAAGTGTCGGGCCTTAAATACACGCGATTTATAACATAAACCGCAGTATTTAGGGCTTCAGCCCAAAACTTAGGAGGAAGTTTCTTACTAAGGAGCATGACCCTAGCCATTTCTTGAACAACTCTGTTCTTCCTCTCAACCACTCCATTTTGTTGTGGAGTAATAGGTGCAGAAAATTCATGCTTAATTCCATGCATATCACAAAAATCCGAAAACAAGCTATTTTCAAATTCACGACCATGATTAGTTCGGATTCTTATGATACGCCCAATGGAAACACCCTGTTCATTTTGGATTTTAAGAACTAAAGCCTGGATAGCATCAAACGTATCAGATTTTTCCCTTAAAAAATTTACCCATGAAAACCGAGTAAAATCATCAACAATTAGAAAAATATATCTTTTACCTCCAATGCTTTCTGTGCGAGTAGGACCCATTAAATCCATGTGAACCAATTCAAGAGGACGTTTGGTTGTAAAGCTGTTCACCTTTTTACGAGGGGCACGGGTTTGCTTTCCAAGTTGACATGGTCCACACACATGGCTCAAATTCTTACCCAGTTTAGGTACTCCTCTCACAAGCTCTTTGTTGGCTATCTTAGTTAGGTCTTTGAAATTCATGTGACCTAATCTTTGATGCCACAAATCTATGTTACTTATGATGGCAGAGTGACAAGTGAGATCATCAGTAGTAACAATCCCATAGCAATTATCAGATGTGCGAACCCCATGTAAGACAGTATTTCCCTTTTTATCCAAAATTTCACATTTATTTTTTGAAAACAATACTTCATGATGGGAATCACACATTTGACTAATGCTTAAAAGATTTGCTTTAAGACCATCAACAAGTAGAGCATTATCCAATTTGGGAAGACCAGCAACACTTATAGAGCCCGTACCGATGACTCTAGAAGTGCCGCCATCTCCAAAGGTAACAATTCCTCCTTCATATTTTTCAAGAGAGGTGAAGTAGGATTTGTTACCGGACATGTGATGAGAGCAGCCACTATCAAGATACCACATGTGTGAGTCACGTGCTTTTAAGGCAGTGTGAACAACTAAACAAGTCAAATCATCTTTCCTAACCCAAATCCTTTTGGTCTTGGTTAATGTCTTGGCGTTGTGAACACCCTCATAAATCTTGGTATTCCGCCTAGACATGTAAGGTTGTCTCCTAATCCAAAAAGTGTTCGAATTTCTAGCCTTTTGAGACACTTTACCAAACAGTTCATAGCAGTAAGGACGAATGTGGCCATACCTACCACAATGATGACAAATAAAAACAGGTTTTACCTCCTTTTTGTTGATCTTACCCACTTTCGGTAGATGAAGAGAGGAATCATCCTGGTCTACCTTCAGCTTTCCTTTTGCTTGAGTCTTCAGATTATGGGAGGTAGAGGCCTGTCCCTTGTGAGCTGTCGCACCATAGCCTAGCCCACTTTTGTCAGAACCCATTTGTTGAGACCCGAGTATGTCTTCTAGAGATCTGGAACCTTTGTTCCACATGGCAATTGTTGCTCTAGCGATACGGAGTTCTTCATCTTTCTGACTGACTATCTCTTCCAATGCAGCTTGTGACAACTCAAGACTTTCAAGTTTTTCTTCATATGTGGAATATACCTTCAGAAGTTCATTCCTTTCAGTTTCACAGGATAGAAGTTTTCCACATAAGTCTTGCCTGTCACTTGAGATCTGGATGACATTCTATTTTGCTATTACAAGTTCTCCTTTGAGCCGGACATTCTCGCTCTCACATGTTTTGAGCTTGAGAGAGAGTTTGTCGTTGGTTTTGGACAATTCAGAGATTCCTCGTACAACTTCTCGTAAGCTTGTTGTAGTTCATCGCCATTGATCTCATCATTGTCTTCAGATGTTTCGTCATCCTCTTTTTGTTCTTCATTCTCCTTGACCTCATCCAATCTAGCAACCAATGCAGACAAGTTGCTGGATGGAGGTGAAGGTGAATCTCTTCTTTCATGAAATTGGCTCAGAATTTCCCATGCATCTTTTGCCTTTATGCAGTGAACAACCCGTTGCTGTTCTTCATTAGAAATTGCTCCACGAATAATGATCAGGGCTCTCTGATTACCCGGATTATCTGCACTTTCTGTATCTTCTTCAATGGTTTGCCAGCCTTCTGGTTCAAAAGCTCTCAGAAAAGCCCTCATTCTGATTTTCCAATACAGGTAGTTAGTCCCATCAAAGGTGGGAGCATGATGCAAGTTCTGGCCTCGAGCTGATTCCGAAGGCTTTGGAAGAGGTTGAGTAAACGTAGTCCAAAATGCCATGAAAGCACTATCCCCATCTTCACCGGATTCAAGTTCTTCGGGTTCTTGCTCCGACCCGCTTTCATTATCCCAAGTTACAGTGTAGACTTTCTTTCGATTCTTTTTCGAAGGGCATTCAAGGGACATATGGCCAAATCCTTGACATTCATAGCACTTGACCCCTTGCCCCCTTACAATCTTCTTTTCAGTTTTTTGCGCAAATTTTGGTGGAAACATTTTGGGTTTATCATTACTCTTCTCTTTTGAAATAGGGTCTCTGAAATTAGGTTTCTTTTTCAAAAAAATTTTAAACTGTTTTGTGAACATAGCCGTCATCTCAGACTCTAAATCAAATTCAGTCTCCGGAGGTTTTGCAGTCTTATGAGCACTCGTGAAAGCCACACTTTCTTTTTGTTTTTTCTTTGAAATTTGGTGGGCTTCATAAGTCTGCAAATTTCCAACCAATTGATCGAGCTTGAGGGTATCAACATTCTGAGCCTCCTCAATGGCTGTCACATTTGATTGGAACCTCTCGGGAAGGGACCTCAAAATTTTTCCAACAACTTTCGCTTCCGGGATTTTTTCACCGAGAGTGAAACAGGAATTCACGATATCACTGAGTTTTGCATAGAAATCATCAAACGTCTCATCGTCGCGCATAAAAAGGGTTTCAAAGGCGGAGGTGAGACGTTGAAGTTTTGACCTTTTGACAGAGGTAGTACCTTCGTGAATCGTTTCAAGAATATCCCACGCCTCTTTTGCTACCTCACACGTGCAAATTCGACGAAATTCTTCAGGTGTGACAGAGCAAAAGAGGGAGTTGAGAGCCTTGCTGTTCCAACTCGAGTTCTGGTAATCAGTTGTGTCCCATTTATCAAGGGGTTTAGGAATATCAATGCCATCAATGGTGACAGTAGGTTCACTCCACCCAAAGATTACGCAGTGCCAAACTTTCTCATCGATGGATTTTAAAAATGCTCTCATACGAGCTTTCCAATAAGAATAGTTTGTACCGTCAAGTAAAGGTGGTCTATGGGTTGAGTTACCTTCACGAATAGAATCCATAATACTAATCACACAAAATCACACTCCTATAGTTTTGATAAAAACAAAGAGTGACCTGCTCTGATACCAATTGAAAATCCTAAGTGATTTGTGATTAGATCAAGATTAAAATATTCCAAATCCCAATTATCCAAAACACTCAATCCAAAATCAACAAGCACTTACGAGAGTGATTTTAGATTGTTTGTTTTTCGGAATAAACAATAAATCGACACAAACGAATTTTTATGTGGAAAAACCACAATTGAAGAACCTTCAATTGTAATAAAAAACCACGGGCGAACCGCCACTAATAAATCCACTACTGAAGGAAGAAAGATTACAAAGATAATACACAAATTACCCAACCCAGTCAATTTGTCTTCGAATCTTCTGTAACTCTTTCGCCACGCCTTCTTCACAGAACTGATCCTGAAGTTGATCCCACAACTTCACTTGTCGAATTAACGACTACGTATAGAATCAAACGCCTTTTGAAACTCTACGTCTTAATCTTCGGAATTCACCAAAGAACACTCTCTTGAATATAAAGTATCAACCTTCTTGATGTATGAATCTCAATGCATAAGTTTAGAAGTCTCTCAAGAACATCAAGAAAAACTCACCAAAACCTCAGAAGAAAACTTCAAACCAAACCCTAGGACTCTTGAATAAGATCTAGGAAAAGTAATCCTAAAAATAACCTAAATAGGTATAAATAGAAATTCTGAGTCCGCGATCTCCGCTCGAGCGCTCCACATCCCGCTCGAGCGGCTTCAACAAAACATGCGTGTGACAACACAGGGTTCCGCTCGAGCGCTTGAGATCCCGCTCGAGCGCGAAATCACACACCCCAGTACTTTTACAGACCTGTTAAACTACTGAGATACCACAAATTCCGCTCGAGCGCAACAGACCCCGCTCGAGCGGGAAAGACAAAAAAACATGAAAAATTACAACTTTAACAACTCAAAGTTTTGTACCCAGATTTGACAATAAAGGGACCTAACACAATCCATATTGTCCCTGCTAAAGTTTCTTTTTGAAATTATCAGTACTGTGAGCTCATAGTAAGAGATTCACATGTGCACTCCAGGAACTTGATCTATGTAGTGGACAGTTTGGCCATTGAATGCTCAACAGGTTAGGCATTGTTGGGGAAAAACATGGCAAGTGAATACTGAATTTTTCTGTTCATCATGTCACACTCTCTGTGTTCCCAGTCAAGCTCAAGGTGAGGGAGAAAAAAAAGCACATTCTAGAGACTAAGATGTACAAATTTCTTTCTTTCCAAGCAATTCAAGAACAAATTTTATCAACCAAATTTATTAGTCAAAAAATGGCTCTGAATTTCTCCAAAATATAAGATGGCTTTGTTCTTACACATCTTTGGAAAGAAAGTTTGAAAAACCCACTAATTGATATTCTCTCATTTTGCCTGAATCATGAGAAACTCACATCCTCTTACAAAATATCTATCTTTTTCCCTTTTGCAACAGAACTTGAGAATGTTTGAATTAAAAAAGTGGGAAATCTAATCTAGCTCACTACATTCATGTGGTTCGGTATGCTCTATGGCAATGATGATGGAAGAACTTGAAGAAAGATAAAAAGGAAGAATATTATTGAGAGAGTCAAAATTTTATCAGTGGAAGAAGACACTACCTAAAACACCATTAATCCTGGTATCATGGGGTGTGATTTGTACAAATAAAACTCTTTATTTATAGTTCACCACATATTTGGGCTTAGAGGACCTGGGTGTGTGAACAGGGAATTTTAAAGGACCTTTCACAAAATTAAGCAAAAATACAACTCTTAGATAAGTCTTTACAAATTCCAACCACATCCAAGTTAGAGTGGTGTGAATGGGGAACTATACCAAACATGTTTTGACAGTTTTCTTCCCTTGTATCAATGTTTAATTCCAGAGTAAATTGAAATCCCAAAACTTATTAGTCCAAAAAAAAAAAAAAAAACAAAACAAAAAAAAAACAAAACAAAAGTAGAGAAAGAAATACTCAATACTTTAAACAATCAACTGTATTTGTTTGTTGAACTCTACTTGCTTTATCTTGGTCCTGATAAAACTGATGGAAATAATTGGCTAGCAACAGCACCAATGGCATCCACTTGGTTACCGGCAGCTCTGATTGCTCTTCGTCCCACAGGAATTGTAAAGTTATAATCCAAATTGTTTTCAACTTCAACAGAACCCTCCAAGACCTTAACCACCACTGACATGGAAGGCCTCCTTGAAAAATCACTTTGTAGACACCACACAGCAACCCTCATCATCTCCACAACTTCTTCTCTATGTATCTGCATGTCATCATTGTATTTATCAATGATATCCAAAAGTTGTTCCTCTTCTGCTTTCCGCTTAAATAGACTTAGTAAATGCATATCTCCTTCAGGCTGAGACCTATCCAAATTTTTGCGCCCACACAACATTTCCAAGACCACAACACCAAAGCTATAAACATCTACTTTCTCAGTGATAATTGAGTTCAACAATTCGGGAGCCAAATAGCCTGGTGTTCCTTTCATTATTGTTTCAACTTGGCTTTGGTCCTTATCAATTAGTTTTGACAATCCAAAATCAAACTTTTGCATTGAAGTATTCATCTAAGAGGATGTTTTGGGGTTACATATCCAGGTGAAATATTTTCTTCCTGCATTCCTCATGGAGATAGGTTAGTCCCTTGGCTATATCCATGATGATCTTCTTTCTGGAATGCCACCCAAGAGTGAGGTCTTGGTGCCTCTGGAAGATCCATGTATCCAAGGATCCATTGGACATATACTCGTAAACTAGAAGCCGATATGATTTTTCAGCATAGAATCCAATTAATCTCACCAAATTGACATGGTGAATGCTGACTATTGTCTCAACTTCAGTTAAGAATGACTTCTTAAAATGACCAAAACCATTGAGACACTTCACTGCTATTTTGGTGCCATCGCTTAATGTCCCTTGAAACACTGACCCAAATCCTCCTTCCCCGAGCTTGTCATTGAAATTGCATGTCATGGCTCTCAAGTCTTTGTAAGAGAACCTGGTAGGCATCCCTGGTACTTGATCAACATAGAACTCATCAAGTTCCTCGGATTCTCCTTTATTTCTAAGAAGGTAAAAGGAAAAGGCAACCACAAAAACTACACCACAGAAAGCTCCGAGATTGGACCCAAGTATGATTATGAGTTGCCTTGATTTCTTTTGAGAAGAATGTGCTGGTGAAGATGGAGATGGAAATGGAGCAACAACAACAGGTGCTGGAGATGGAGATGGTGATGGAAATGGAACAACAACAGTAGAAGACGGAGATGGAGGTGGAGGAGAAGTTCGAGATGGAAGTGGAGGAATTGGTAAAATAGAAAAATATGGAGGTGGAGGAGAAGTTTGAGATGGAGGTGGAGGAATTGGTAAAATAGTTACCGGTTAGGCATTGTTGAAAGGTGCAGAGGATATGAAAAAGGTGATAATAGCAGCAGCAACAACAACATAATAATAAATAGTGCAAGAACAACAGCAACAACAACACAGACCCATTGGAGGGTGGTCTATGTCTATCCAGTAGAGCTCTGTTTCTTCATCTTGTTCACTAGTTTTTGGTTTTCTTTTGGGAAAGCAATGGAGAAGAAGGTGTTGAAGAAGAAAGATGAGTTGCAAATTCCAGATTTCGTATCTGGCATATGCAGAACTGCCAGGAAAGTGCTGCATTTCAAATCACTCGCAAACAAGGTTTTAAAAAGCGGCCGCAACCGTTACGTAACGCCGTTACGTAACGGTTTTGGCGGTTACCGCCACTCGTTACGGCCGCTTTTGCAGTGTGATTGAGATTCACAGGTGTGTCGGCCATAGCGGCTGCCGTAGCGGTCGTAATGGTGTTGTAACAGCCGTAACGGCTTATTACACACCGTTACGTAACGGTTCCAAACTGTTTTTCGAAAAAACACACAAAAAAAAAGCTGAAAATAGGGGAAGAGGGATAGAGAGAAGAGGGAAGATAAAGAGAAAAAATGGAGGAGCAAGAGATAGAGAAAGAGAAGAGGGAAGATGAAGAACATGTTATTGATTTGTTGAAACTGTAAGACCCATGCTATTCTATTCAGCTGCTATCACTAAACCATTTTGTTTGTGTGTCTATCTATATATTATTTGAAAATAATAATAATAAGTGTGGTCATTATCTATTTAGCTTGGTTAAAAAATATATATATATATTTAGGCTCTTATTTATTCTCTTACTTTTGTCATTGTTTATCTTATATATAATAGTTAGTGATTGATTTTTTGTACAATATAAAGTCATTAATTATTAAAATAGAATATAAAAAACTCAGTTTATAGTGATTTAAAAATATGAAATATATTGGATCATACTTAAAAATTTACAAAAATTGATCAATATTTATTTTTAACCCAATAAATATGATCATAGAAAAAAAATAAATGTATCGGTAAGTTTTTTTCAAATTGTGCGAAAAATAAAAAAATTTACGGTTCCGGTTACCGCAACCATTACACTACAGCCTTTACACCCCGCAACCGCAACCGCGTCACCGCCACCGTTACGACGACCGCAACTGCTTTTCAGAACCTTGCTCGTAAATCACTATTACAAATAACAAAACAGAAATGTTTAGGATCCAATTTGATCTTGGCCCTTGAAGTGTGTGTGGGGTCCACCCATGTATGTGTAGACCCCACATTATGAGTGATTGGGATGAGAGTGGGGTTGTGGGGGTCATGTTTGTGTGGGTATCTCTATCAGAATTGATGACAAAAATGTTATGAACCCACGCATTGTGTCCCAGATTTTTCTTGAGTGATTTTCCTTGAGTGGGTTTTTTTTTTTTTTTTTTGGATGGATATTAAATTGATGTAGTGTGAATACAAAGTATAAAATGAATTTAATTCAACTTGCTTGGCTTGAGTTTTCTGAATTCACTTTTCAGATAATTGAAATTTTTTGTTTTTACTGAATATTTTTAATATTTTAAGTATTTTTTAAATTTTTTAAAACACCTAACATAAATACACTTAAAAAGTATAATATTTGTAAAATAAATTTAAAAAAATTTACTAAATAACAAACATACCAAAAAAACAAAAAATGAAAATACAATATATTATCGTATTCTTATGTATTCATTAATTTTTTAAGATATTTTTTTAATAAATATTTTACTTTTTATATACATGTAAGTAAAGTGTATCTAAAAAAGTAAAAAAAATTGTTTAATATTTTAAAAATATTCAATAAAAAAAACGAAAAACAAAAAACTCAATTTTTAGAAAATTAAATTTAAAAATTGAAACGAAACACAAAGTTATTTCTGCGTAAAATTCAAACTATAATTTTTAAAGGGCCAGGTTTGGACGGTATTGTTGGGTCTGTGAGGCCTACCACGGGTTCTATTTTGATAATCCGAATTGTTCAATATATAGAGCTCATTGAGTACTTTATTCTTGTAAAAAATCACGTTGATCGGATATCGATACCTACTTGACTAGATCAAATTTTTTTCAATAATTTATTTTGAAAATTATATTTTCCATTGACAAAAATCTGATCTAATCAAGTAACTATTTATATCCGATAAACATAATTTTCTACAAAAATAAAGTACTCGACAAATTTTACACACTAAACAAGTCAAACTATCGAAAAAAGAACCGTCATAAACATTCACAGTTCTAACAATATGTTCCAATTCAATCTCACAATGAAGATAAGCCTCGCCCATTTTTAAAACGAAAAATACTTGAAACTTCTATTTTTTGAAGACCCTCACAATCTCTTTTGGATCTCCATCTTTGATATATGAATGAAACTCACTCATATATGTATGAAGTTTATAAAAATGCAAAAGAGATTGTGAGGATTTCTAAGAATGAGAGTCACAATTATTGTTGTTTTTAAAACCGTTCACAACAATTATTGCAAGAGTCCTTGAGATGTTTTCTTACGTTCCCCACTCCTTCTGTTACGTCAAAAAGCGCGGGGACATTTTGTTGACTAATAAAATAATATTAATACATGCACAAACAAAAAGATCGGACTTTGATCTTCTCGTTTAAGCACTATTGTTTGTGACAAATGTAAGGTATTTTTATAATAAGTTTAAGCGAATTTTTTTAAAGTCTCCAATAATAAGATTTTATAAAATAAATAATATATAATTGTTTGTAATATATATATTTATCAATTATAATCTATTAATTATGATTAAATTCGATTATAATCTGTCGATCAAAATTATAAACTATTTTCAAAAAATAATCTTGACCATATTTATTATTATTATTATTATTATTTTTGTCGACATACATGTTAACCTGACATGACAGATATGTTAAGGAAGTGTCATGATGACATGTTAAATGGAGGGTCAGAAAGTTAGCCGTTGCAGCAATTTGAAACTTAGTTGCTGAAATCAAGGAGCCAAAATCAAATCAAGTACCAAATCTGTAAAATGGTTCCTATCAAACATGGGGTATAGATAATATTGAAGAAATCGTGGGCTTAAGTTATCTCTTTCTCTCACGCGGTTGAGCTTACAAATAGACCAAGAGAGATATAAAGAAAGAAAAATCATCAATTATCAATCACTCGCAAAGAGTTATTTAGGAATAGTATTAAAGTAGCCATTTTAGGAGTAGATTAAATTAGGAATACTTATATGTAGGTTCTAATAAGTGGACTTATTATCTAATAGGTCATATGAGAAAAATTTGTCATAAAAAAAGGTTGCTAATTGTAAGTTTTAACGACAATTTATAAAAATTATGATAAAAAAAGTCACTAATTGTCAATTTTTAGTGACGTATGTAAAAAATTGTCATAAAAAAATATTTTTAGCGACAATTTTACCAAGATTTATTTTCAATAGGACTTGATGAGAATTAACTCTAACTATTAGGACCTATTGGTAGTTTACTCTGAGTAGATTTTCCAACCCCCATTTCTTTTCTTTCTGTCGATTGTTGTATTTGTTCAATGCTTTATTCTTGTTAAAGTTTTTGTAACTAGTAACAAGTGACAATTTATTTGGATTAATACATATTCTATTATGTTCCATTTCTTCTTTATTCAATTACCTCCAAGGAAGTCCTTAATCTGTTTAAGGTATAGCACTCAACCACAAAGTCTGATATTTTTTTATTTATTAAATTTTGTTTAAGTTTGTCGATCAATCACTGTTGATTGAGTCTAAATCAAATTTTTACCATCAATAATATTTTTATATTAGTAAAGGTTTTTTGATATTTTCATTAAAAAAAAAAAAAATTCGACTTAAAGAAATTTTATCCAACATAGAGAAATTTTGAAATTTCTCTATTACTCTATGAAAATTAAAATTTCTTTGAGCTACGACCGAAATTTCTCTGAGTTTGACGAAATTTTTTTGAGTCGGGTAAAATTTCTTTGAGTCAAATTTTCTTTATGAAAATGTAGAGGGACTTTAACTAATAAAAAAATATATTTTAAACCTTTTCTATTACACAAAGTTAAAAAAAAATATTTCACTAAATATTCTTATATAGTACCAATATATAAATATATTTAACAAATATTATGAGGGTGGGAGTCAAGTAAAATGAGGTGGGAGAAATCAAAATCGGTTCCCACCACACTTCTTTATCGACACAAGAAAAATGGGTACAATTTTTTTGAAGGTGTAAATACTATTTTACAAAAAATAAAAATAAAAATAAATAATAAATAATAATAATAATAATAATTAAATGTTCTGTCAGTGGACCATAGAAATTGGGGAGTCCATGACTTTCCAACGTTTCATTTGGCTTTTGTTTTTGGAACTGGTGTTCCTTTGGCTAACATGTCATTTTTTTCTTTCGATTATATTAGAAGGGTAGACTAGACTGGGTCGAAGTGTAGGGCGGCTAGAAAAATTAATATATAAAAAAAAAAAAACCATTAAAGCAATTGAAATTTTGATTTTTTGAAATGTTCGTCAAAACTTGTCGTTATATCTAGAAAAATTAGTGAAACATTTTTTTAACTTTGTGTACTATAAGAGGTTTAAGTTATATTTTTTTTTATTAACTGACGTCTCTCAATATTTTTATAGAGAAAATTTGACTCAGAAAAATTTTAGTTTTTGCTAAGAGAAATTTCCAAATTTCTCTAGTATGATTACAGAAAAATTTTGAAATTTCTTTGCGAAATTAGAAAAAAATTTCTGTGAAAATTAAAATTTCTTTTAGTCGGACAAAAATTTTCTGAATCGAATTTTCTCTGTAGAAATGTTGAGGGCCCTGAAGTATTTTGAAAATATTATGTATCATTTATCTTATAAAATCTTAATATTGGGGATCTTAAAAAAAATTTCTCTAATATATATAATTTAATTTTTTTATTAGAGTAAAATTAAAACACTAAAATATTATACTTAATATTAATTTTTACTCATTTATTTTTTTATCTTATATCTTATAATTCTCAATAAATATAAATCATTATCTGTAATATAATATATTATTTATAATTTTTATTAATATTCTTACTCTTCATCTTGTAAAATTAATCATCTTTCACCCCGCCATCTCTCATCCCAGACTTGACCCGTGACAATCCATTGTTGACAGTTTGGTAAGCTAAAAACTATGATAAATTACACTGATATTTCCTAAAGTTTAGAAAGGGATAACTTGCACATCAACCAAACCATAAGATGGTAATGTAAAATTTGTCTAAATTATCCAACAGGTCATACCTATATCATATGTGACCGGTCCTTCCAAGTGTAAGGCCATGTAACTAATTTTTCCTACCTTATCTCCTACATTATAGGCAAATTGATTATGTATCATCTTAAACTTATTTTGACAATAGACTAAAATAGTCAAAAAAAAATTAAAAAGTCACCATAAAAAGTTAAATTGTTTTATCTATTTTTTTACATATTTTTTCATAAAAAGTTAAAAAGCTTAGCCAATTCCCACAACACCCCTTACTATAAGATTGACACCTAACCACGTAATAGATCGGATCTACTAGATAACTTCTTCCTCCAGCGAATCCTACCTTGCAACCTCATACTCGTCCCTTATGCTATGTTTGATTGGGAGATTTAGAAAGAGATTTGGAAAGGAAAATGAAAAAAGAAACGGTAGGTGAAATATGAATAAAATATACTTACATTTTATCCAGTTTCACACACATTTTCTTATTTTATTTTCAAATCCCTTAATCAAACACAGCGTTAGAGTCCTTTATCCTCATATCTGCTTTGTTCTGTTGCTCTCCCTGTCCATAGTAGCTCAGAGAAGAGTGGATAGGAGAAATTTTTATTGTGGAGCCAATCCTTTGCTTATGTGGCAACTCTTGACCAATGGATGTACAAAATGTTTTCTTTCCCAGCAATTCAAGAACATATCCCTTGAACCAAATTAATTAGTCATATAATGGCTCTAAATTTGTCCAAAATATAAGCTGGCTTTGTTCCTTCTTCAAACTTATTCATTGACACATCTTTCGGAAAATAAAGTTTGAATCATAACTCACTAATTTAATGTTCTCTTATTTTACTCGAGTCATAAGAAAACTCCCATACTCTTACAAAATATCCATCTTCTTCCCCCCTTCATTACATGGTCGGGTCTGAATGTTACACATTTAATTCACTAATATACATTTTATTAGTTTATTTATTTATATTATTTTATAATTTTAAATGATTTTGTATGTTTATACATATTTTAAGTGTTTGTACCTAAGTAGTTATAAATAATATATTTTAATATTAGATTATAATATAATATAAAATAAAATAAAATAATAAAAAAATAAATAAACTTCCGATGTGAGAATCTTCCCTACCGTTATTCAACATCTTCAATTATATATAAAAAATAAAAGGTAAATTACAAATACATCTCTTGAGATTTGCTTAAAATATAGATTGTCCCTTGTGGTTTGAAAAATTACAAATATCCCCTTATTAGAATTTTTTATTTAACAAAATTAACTAAAAAAATAAAATTCATAATTGCTCTCTTATACAATAATAAAATTACTTAAATTATTAATTGAAATATATTTTTAACATCATTAAAAACTATTAATTGGCTTGATGAATTATTAATAAAAAGGGCGATTTGTTATGAAATTAGAAACCTTAGGGTAGAATGTAATTTTCAAAACCACAGGAAGCAATTCGTATTTTAATCAAACCTTAAGAGATGTATTTGTAATTTATTTTAAAATAAAATATTATATAATTATATTATTATATTTACGGAAGTTATACAGAATTCTAATTATAGAGTTTTAATTTGAGCTCTGTGTGGGCGATTTTCTGACCACACTGCCCGTTTAGTGATCAGCTGGAGAGCACCGGCAAAATAGATGGCTTCTAGCTAACCTATAACAGAAATATAAGAATCCCATGGTGGTTCGCCACCCGGGGGTACTCCGACGATCAAGTCAGTACTCAATATCTCTCAAAGATAAATCAATTTATTCAACTTACAAGCTTGAGCATAAAAAACATACCTTAGACCCATGGGGGTGCCTCTCTTTTATAGCCAATACAATCCTAGTCCCAATAGGAGCCTGGCCCTAATGGACTTAGGATTATTGCTAATCTGGGACTCCCAGTGGGATTAGGATAAACTCTCTAAGAGTTCTATCTTTACCCAAACTGAAGTCTTCTCCCAACCTAGGACTCTTGTCCATATCTAGGTTGAGTTCCCTCTTCATTCTAGGACTCTTGCCCCTCATCCGCTTATCTCGGATTCCGATATCTTCGGAGGTAACCTCGGCCTATCCGAGATGACCTCGGCATAACAACCAGGACACGTGGTACCTAGGCTGACACGTCGGCGTCACCTTGCTACGTGTTGGTACTCAGAAAATATATCCCCACAACTGCCCCCTAGGTTCTATTACCTCGGCATTTTGAGGTGATGGAACCTACATTGTTCGTTCATCTGTACCCCTCTGTCCGAGATCAAACTCGCCGACCTCAAAGTTTCCTGGACTTTATTGTCCACTTCTGTCAAGTATCATGTCTGGGTCATTACTTTCTTGTTCTTCACATACTTACTTAGTGCCTGTGCACTTGGCTTTATTCACGAACTCCGTTGTCGTCTTGATTCTGAATTTTCTCTTCCTAGCTCTTTTCCTCAAATCCGCCATTGTTCCAAGCTTTCAAGCTCTGCAACTGTCTTCGTTCCTCTCCTCCGGTGAAGTTTATGTCATTCTGTTACTTTCGCATCCGTCGTCAGACTCCGGCAATTCTCATTCCGACTTCCCTCTTTCTGGTAAGCCACTGTTCCTCCTGGTTTTATTTCTTGTTCCTTTCCAAGAAGCCCTGCTTTATTGTTAACCACCATTGCTATTTTACCCGGTGTTTCCAAATCATCTTCTTGAATACATACTGTTCATTTATCCGCTGATTTCTACCACTGTTTATTGGCTTGACACACCTGTGCAATCTTTTGGTCTTGATTTCCTGATAGCTTCATCACCATTTTTGATTTACGAATTACATTCTTGTTTCTGTTTTCTGTGTCTTTTTCCAAATTCTTGCTTTCAATCCTTACCTTCAAACTCCGAGGTGCTAGTCGCCGAGAAGAGCCTTGATCAAACTCTTCGGGAGATTGATGCTAAGCTCGAGGCCGAGAAGGCTGCTGAGAAGTCCTTTCCAACTGTCTTCTGGGGGTGAGACAGAATCTGCCGCTGATGCTGAGTAGTTTGCTTCATTCTTGAAATTGATGCCGAGATAACGGTAAAGAAGCTCCTCCAATTGACTGCCGAGGCTGAACCATCGTCGTTTGTCGAAACAGATCAGCCCGACGTTCTTGCTTTCATCATCTCAGTTCTTTAAGGTCTTTCATTTTTGTACTTGCCTTTTTTTATACATGTTTCATATTTCCCAACTTTCTCAGCTCTTAACAAGCTAGTTGCTTAATCGAAGTCAATCTTGTAAATTGCTCAAAAATTTCAACAAATATTAATATTCCTTGCTCCTTGATTATCATTCATTCCCCCTGCACCTTCTCCCTGCCCCCTAATGTGAACATAAATTACACTTAGGATCACATTAGGGAAGTTGGCTTTGTGCCGTAATCACAGACCCGATGTGCTCTTCTTTCGCCGATGTATTAAAACTTCTGGTATTTAATTCACCCCTTTAGACCCTCCTTCTTTTGGCCTTTTGCAAACTATCATCGCTGTTTCTTGAAGCATTTATTCCTTTTACAATTCTGGTCACCACTTCTGGCGTGTACTTAGTGGTTCTGTTCTAATCAAAACGACGTTTGACTCCGGCGAATCTTTCGCCGACATTTAACTTGTGCACTCTTTAACTTGTAAATTCTCTCAGAATTTCAATAAGTGTTAAACATCATCTCGGCTTGACTTCGGTTAAGCATCATCTCCGTTTAACTTCGGTTAAACATCATCTCGGCTTAACTTCGGTTAAGCATCATCTCCGTTTAACTTCGGTTAAACATAATCTCGGCTTAACTTCGGTTAAGCATCATCTCGGCTTAACTTCGGTTAAACATAATCTCGGCTTAACTTCGGTTAAGCATCATTGCAGTTTGTACTCTTGTACCTTTTTGCTTCTTTGGACAGTATAAGCTCTGCATATGGCTGATGTGCCTCCTTGTTCTTGAATGTCTAATTTCAACTTTCCTTCTCTGAATGTTTGTGCCTTTGTCTTTTCTTGACTGCCCTTGCATGATTCTATGCTTAGAATATTTTGCATGTCTTTAGTATGCTCTTCCTTCTTTGTGCAATCTTCTCGGGGTTACATACCTCGGGTATAATAACTGCAAACTTTACTTCGACAAGATACTGACCTGCAAACTTTTTATAAATTCCAACAAGTATATATACTTATAAACTTTTTTCAAATTATAACAAGTGTTTAAACAATGATCTGCTTGTAAATTGCTACAAATTTCAACAAGTGTTTAAACAATATACTTAGCTTTTACTTCAACCTGTAAATTGCTGCAAATTTCAACAGATGATCACATGTCGGCTTAACTTCAACTTGTAAATTGCTACAAATTTCAACAAGTGTTAAGCATCTTTTTTGGTTTATCCAACCAGTAGATTGTCATAAATCTGTAAGTAATAACATCAGCTTCACTTCGACTTGTAAATTGCTACAAATTTCAACAAGCGAAGAGAAACAGATACTTCGACTTATCTTCAACTTGTAAATTGCTACAAATTTCAACAAGTGAAGTTTAAGGAACCATCTCGGCTTACCTTTAACTTGTAAATTGCTACAAATTTCAACAAGTGGTAAGCTTTGTACCAGTTTGACCAACTTGTAAATTGCTACCAATTTCAACAAGTGGTAGACTTTGTATCGGTCTGACCAACTTGTAAATTGCTACAAATTTCAACAAGTGGTAGACTTTGTATCGGTCTGACCAACTTGTAAATTGCTACAAATTTCAACAACTGATAAACTTTGTCTCGGTTTAACTTCGGTTAAACATCTTCTCCGGCTTAACTTCGGTTAAGCATCTTCTTTGGATTCAAGCCGGGGTTTTCAATTCGGCCAACTTTAGTCTGATCTCGTGTGTTTTCTTTTTATCCTCTGGGATCTTAGATTTGCTCGTTGTGCTCTTCTCTTCTCGGACTTAAGCGCCGAGATCTTATCTTCTTAGATCTGCTCACTCGGGTTGAGCTCTTCTTTTCTCGGACCTACTCACCTAGGCTGAGATCATGTCTTCTAGGGTCCGGGATCTGGAATCCGGGACCTGCTCACTTAGACTGAGCTCTTGTCTTCTTGGGGCCTATTCATCTAGGTCGAGATCATGTCTTCTAGGGTCCGAGATCTAGAATCTGGGATCTGCTCACTCAGGCTGAGCTCTTCTATCCTTAAATGTCATCTCCTTGGGAGCGCTCATCGCCCCCTGTCTTCGCGTCCCTTCTGGAAGGGTCTTCATTCCGTTTATGTCGACAGACTCTCTATCTTCGCTAACTCGTCGTTTTCAACACATTGATCTTGTACGGTGATGGCCATCTATTCTCCTTTCTTTCCCACAGACAGCGCCAAATTGTGTGGGTGATTTTCTGACCACACTGCCCGTTTAGTGATCAGCTGGAGAGCACCGGCAGAATAGATGGCTTCTAGCTAACCTGTAACAGAAATATAAGAATCCCACGGTGGTTCGCCACCCGGGGGTACTCCGACGATCAAGTCAGTACTCAATATCTCTCAAAGATAAATCAATTTATTCAACTCACAAGTTTGAGCATAAAAAACATACCTTAGACCCATGGGGGTGCCTCTCTTTTATAGCCAATACAATCCTAGTCCCAATAGGAGCCTGGCCCTAATGGACTTAGGATTATTGCTAATTTGGGACTCCCAGTGGGATTAGGATAAACTCTCTAAGAGTTCTATCTTTAACCCAAACTGAAGTCTTCTCCCAACCTAGGACTCTTGTCCATATCTAGGTTGAGTTCCCTCTTCATTCTAGGACTCTTGCCCCTCATCCGCTTATCTCGGATTCCGATATCTTCGGAGGTAACCTCGGCCTATCCGAGATGACCTCGGCATAACAACCAGGACACGTGGTACCTCGGCTGACACGTCGGCATCACCTTGCCACGTGTTGGTACTCAGAAAATTATCCCCACAAGCTCTACTCATACAGCAAAGAAAAAATATATATATATATATAAACACACACAACATATCACACATGAGACTCACTATTTAAAACTGTCTTAAAAACTCTCTTTTTAAAACTCCAAATCATTTTTCTTATGCTTATTTGATTGCACGTTGAAGTCAGGAAAGCGCAAAGAAAAGAGAGAGAAAGAGGAGTAAAGAGAAGGAAATGATGGAAAATGATGGTGGTCTGCCATGCCCTCCACTTTTCTTTGTTTTTTTCTTATTTAATTTAGGATTTATTATACTTTTTACTCTTAAATAATCATCCAATTTTTTATTTAATTTCTGAATTATCAATTGAATCTATTATTCTTTAAACTATCATCAAATTCTCTATTTAGTCCCTAAAGTATAAAAATCAAAATCTATTTAATCCCTAAATTATTGATTGAATACATTAAGTGTAATAACCCACATTCATATCTTGGTCATGTTCATGTGCATTTGCATGATTTCATCTTGTTAAGCTTGCATTTGTAGACTTTCACTTGTTTCTTCCTAAGTAAAGGTCCCTGTCTTGTTTTGTGCTTATGTGATTTGCCTAAGTGTTGTGTGCATGCTTTGTTCCTTCCTTGCTGTCTTAAGCCTAGGTCATGCCAAGCCTAGGTCATGTTAAGCCTAGGTCATGCCAAGCCTAGGTCATGTCAAGCCTAGGTCATGCCAAGCTAGGTCATGTTAAGCCTAGGTCATGTTAAGCCTAAGTCATTCCAAGCCGAGGTCATTTTAAGCCTAGGACCATCTTGGAACCACCTTGGTTGACCTCCACCATCACCTAGGCATATTGGCCGAGATGTCATCATCTAGGCCGAGGTGTGCATCACCTAGGCTGAGATATGCATCATCTAGGCCAAGATGTTATCATCTAGGCATCCGAGATCCTTAATCCCTTGCACCTAGTGATCTTGTTCTGGGACTGGAATGACCTAGACCGAGGTGTGGCACATCTAGGCCGAGGTGTGGCACAGCTTGGCCAAGTGTTATCCTTCCTAGCCGAGGTCATTGAGACCTTACTTGCCGAAGCCTATGTCCTTAGCCGAGATCATTACTTGCCGGAGTGTTTGCTGTGAAGCTTGTTAGACACGCTTTGTCAGAACCTTGTCTTGTCAATCAGTCACCTTTTTGAGGAGGACCAACCCGGTAGCGCCACGTGGCCGAGCTGAGTGTTAAGTCAGCCGTTGGAGAGAGAAATCTATCATTTGTTATATCTTTGTTCTAAGGAGGAGAGAGAAGCTCTAGGAGAGGAAGAGGAGTTCTTGAGGGAGAGTAGATTTCCAAACTTGATTCCAAGAGATCGAACCGTTAGATCCGTGTTCTAAGGTTAGATTCTTGATCTGCTCAAGTTGTTTCTTTATGATCATGTCATTGCATTGCACGATTGAATATGATTTGTAAGTCATGCATTGCTTTGAAGTTCGGTTTTAGAAAGAGAAAGTGGTATTCATGTGTTCTTCAAGAAAAGTCATGTTTTGATCCAAGAGTTTGCACCAAGATCCATGTTTTCATGTTTGTTTTCATATGATCTTCAAGTATGGGTACCCAGGTCCATGTTTTCGAACTCATAGCATGAAATCCCAGATTTTGTAATAACAAGTTATGATTTTAACATTCATGTTCTTCATGTTCTTCATGATCATGTTCTTCATGTTCTTCAAGGAGGAAACCCAGATTTCCAGACTTCTTTTCCCTAGGTGTGATCACCGAGACCACTCTTGCCTAGATCATTTCTGTGCATCCATTCCAGGACCTGGTTGGTACCCAGCATGTTTTCCCTAGGTCATTTCCAGCATGTTTTCCCTAGGTCATTGCCAGCATGTTTTCCCTAGGTCATTTCCAGCATGTTTTCCCTAGGTCATTGCCAGCATGTTTTCCCTAGGTCATTTCCAGCATGTTTTCCCTAGGTCATTGCCAGCATGTTTTCCCTAGGTCATTTCCAGCATGTTTTCCCTAGGTCATTTCCAGGATGTTTTCCCTAGATCATTTGCATGCATGTAAAGCTTGTTTTGAGAATGTGATTGCCATGTGTTTGTAGGACGTGGACCTTTGCCTTGATCCCGACGTCCCAAGAACTATGTGAGTGGTATTTTTAATAAAGCTACGTTATCATGTTTTGATAAGCCTTGCTTTGCTTTGTTTTGACAAGTATTTGTTAAGCATGAATGATTACCCTTATTTTATGTATCAAGTATAAGCTTTGTTTTGGATGACATTCTTGGAACCGTCCTTTCGTGTTAGGGGACGTTAAGCCTAAGTAACACCGTCCTTTCGTGTTAGGGGACGTTAAGCCCAAGTAACATAGTCCTTCCGTGCTAGGGGACTTTAAGCCCAAGTAGCATAGTCCTTCCGTGCTAGGAGACTTTAAGCCCAGGTAGCACCGTCCTTTCGTGCTAGGGGACGTTAAGCCCAAGTAGCACCCTTGTTAAGATATCGGCCACCGACGGACTATGAACGGGTGTGCTCGATGCCGAGGTTATGCTTTTGTTTTGCCCGGAATGTCATCACCCCAAGTACATGTTTAGATACAAGTTATGCCAAGTACATGTTTTGAACAAACTATGATATATGTATTGTTTTGACAAGACCTCGGGAATCATTCATTAAACCCTTTATTACTTGTACCATTCACTGAGTATCCAAGCTCACCCTCTCCTTATATATATGTAGGTGGCAAGCAAGAAGGCGGTGACGCCTAAGATGTTATGTGCAAGATGTTTGATTCATGTTTTGTAACGTCTTGAAGATTATGCTTCTTAGTTGTAATTCATGTCTTTTGTACACTTCGGCTTGAGAAGCCTTTTGATCAAGATGTAACATGTACTTTATTTTATTTGTATCCAAGTTGTAAACTATATTAAGATGTATGTCATTTCATTTGATCTATGCACAGCTCTTATGGACCAATTAGATTTATATATATTGCTTCCGCACATGCTAGCCCCATATGTAATACTCTGATTGTGTGTGAATTTTGAAAGTTGGCCTTCGGTAATCTCGGATTACTGGCCATCACGACACCATTCTACTAGGGGCGGAATGGGGTCGTGACAGAATGGTATCAGAGCACAAGATCCTTATAGTACGTTGGTCACACACTTTGAGTCCTAAAGAGCATAGGATCTCGCTTAGACTTGATATTAGGATTACATCATATTGCTTGCTACTTGATAAGATGTGCATCATCTCGGCATAATCATGTTCACTTGCATACATGTCTATTTGTTCATGCATCATCTCGGCATGATCATTTACTACTTGCATATATGTTTATTTACTCATTTTGATTTAAGAGTCACATTTTGCATACCTTTAGCATCATGAGAAGGGGTAGACCTCCAGTTAGCCGAGATCAATCCGAGGACAGACTGGACAGATTAGAAAGGATGGTAGAAGGTTTGGCCCATGAGTTAAGGCAAGCAAGGCAGCAGAACATCGGTACTACATCCACTCAAGCCGAGCAGACAGAGGGCCGACATGCAGTTCCACCTCCACCTCCTCCAGTACCACAAGTGCAGCCGCAGCCAGCTTTGTATGGAGACGACACCTTGACCTTGATCAAAGAATTCAAGAAGATGAAGCCGCCGAAGTTCCATGGAGGTATAGAGCCGATGAAAAGCAGAAGCATGGGTTCTTGAGATAGAGAAGTTGTTTGAGGTTTTTCCCAGCACCGACGCCCAGAAGGTGTCATTGGCAGCATTCACATTGGAAGACGACGCCCGTAGATGGTGGATGATGATCCGAGAAGGCAACCCAGGTTTGACTTGGGCTAGATTTTTTGGAGTTGTTCTACGACAAGCACTTTCCCCTCAGTGTCCGAGATCGCAAGACCACAGAATTTCAGATGTTAACACAGGGCAGTAAAGCAGTGGCCGAATATGATCGTGCTTTCACCGAGTTAGCAAGGTATGCACCGCACATGGTCGATGACGAATACAGAAAAGCTAGGAAGTTTGAGAGTGGACTTCGGGGACCAATACAAGATCGGGTTAATCTACTCAACATGCCGACGTATGCCGAGTGCTAGATAAAGCCATCCTGGCAGAAGCTAACCTGAACAGAAGTCAGAGTTTGAGGGAGAATCAGAAGAAGAGGCACACCTATGACAATTGCAAAGAAGAGGCAGGTCCGACTGATGCCGGGGAAGAAGACAAAGGCGGGGAGTTCCAACAACGCGAATCAGGAAGGTTTCACTAGGCCAACATGTACAAGTTGCGGGATGCGACATTTTTGGAGTTTGTCATCGGGCATCTGGAGCATGTTTTGAATGCGGTGAGATGGGTCATCATATTAAGGATTGTCCCAAGGTAAAGGCTAGAGATGGTAAGAAGGGATTGAGAATCTGACATTCGGAATTGTTTTGGCGACAAGGTAAGTTAAGTTTGGGGACCAAACTTCTTTAAGGGGGGAAGGATGTAATAACCCACATTCATATCTTGGTCATGTTCATGTGCATTTGCATGATTTCATCTTGTTAAGCTTGCATTTGTAGACTTTGACTTGTTTCTTCCTAAGTAAAGGTCCCTGTCTTGTTTTGTGCTTATGTGATTTGCCTAAGTGTTGTATGCATGCTTTGTTCCTTCCTTGCTGTCTTAAGCCTAGGTCATGCCAAGCCTAGGTCATGTTAAGCCTAGGTCATGCCAAAGCCTAGGTCATGTCAAGCCTAGGTCATGCCAAGCCTAGGTCATGTTAAGCCTAAGTCATTCCAAGCCGAGGTCATTTTTAAGCCTAGGACCATCTTGGAACCACCTTGGTTGACCTCCACCATCACCCTAGGCATATTGGCCGAGATGTCATCATCTAGGCCGAGGTGTGCATCACCTAGGCCTGAGATATGCATCATCTAGGCATCCGAGATCCTTAATCCTTGCACCTAGTGATCTTGTTCTGGGACTGGAATGACCTAGACCGAGGTGTGGCACATCTAGGCCGAGGTGTGGCACAGCTTGGCCAAGTGTTATCCTTCCTAGCCGAGGTCATTGAGACCTTACTTGCCGAAGCCTATGTCCTTAGCCGAGATCATTCCTTGCCGGAGTGTTTGCTGTGAAGCTTGTTCGACACGCTTTGTCAGAACCTTGTCTTGTCAATCAGTCACCTTTTTGAGGAGGACCAACCCGGTAGCGCCACGTGGCCGAGCTGAGTGTTAAGTCAGCCGTTGGAGAGAGAAATCTATCATTTGTTATATCTTTGTTCTAAGGAGGAGAGAGAAGCTCTAGGAGAGGAAGAGGAGTTCTTGAGGGAGAGTAGATTTCCAAACTTGATTCCAAGAGATCGAACCGTTAGATTCGTGTTCTAAGGTTAGATTCTTGATCTGCTCAAGTTGTTCTTTATGATCATGTTATTGCATTGCATGATTGAATATGATTTGTAAGTCATGCATTGCTTTGAAGTTCGGTTTTAGAAAGAGAAAGTGGTATTCATGTGTTCTTCAAGAAAAGTCATGTTTTGATCCAAGAGTTTGCACCAAGATCCATGTTTTCATGTTTGTTTTCATATGATCTTCAAGTATGGGTACCCAGGTCCATGTTTTCGAACTCATAGCATGAAATCCCAGATTTTGTAATAACAAGTTATGATTTTAACATTCATGTTCTTCATGTTCTTCATGATCATGTTCTTCATGTTCTTCAAGGAGGAAACCCAGATTTCCAGACTTCTTTTCCCTAGGTGTGATCACCGAGACCACTCTTGCCTAGATCATTTCTGTGCATCCATTCCAGGACCTGGTTGGTATCCAGCATGTTTTCCCTAGGTCATTTCCAGCATGTTTTCCCTAGGTCATTGCCAGCATGTTTTCCCTAGGTCATTTCCAGCATGTTTTCCCTAGGTCATTTCCAGCATGTTTTCCCTAGATCATTTGCATGCATGTAAAGCTTGTTTTGAGAATGAGATTGCCATGTGTTTGTAGGACGTGGACCTTTGCCTTGATCCCGACGTCCCAAGAACTATGTGAGTGGTATTTTTAATAAAGCTACGTTATCATGTTTTGATAAGCCTTGCTTTGCTTTGTTTTGACAAGTATTTGTTAAGCATGAATGATTACCCTTATTTTATGTATCAAGTATAAGCTTTGTTTTGGATGACATTCTTGGAACCGTCCTTTCGTGTTAGGGGACGTTAAGCCTAAGTAACACCGTCCTTTCGTGTTAGGGGACGTTAAGCCCAAGTAACATAGTCCTTCCGTGCTAGGGGACTTTAAGCCCAAGTAGCATAGTCCTTCCGTGCTAGGAGACTTTAAGCCCAGGTAGCACTGTCCTTTCGTGCTAGGGGACGTTAAGCCCAAGTAGCACCCTTGTTAAGATATCGGCCACCGACGGACTATGAACGGGTGTGCTCGATGCCGAGGTTATGCTTTTGTTTTGCCCGGAATGTCATCACCCCAAGTACATGTTTAGATACAAGTTATGCCAAGTACATGTTTTGAACAAACTATGATATATGCATTGTTTTGACAAGACCTCGGGAATCATTCATTAAACCCTTTATTACTTGTACCATTCACTGAGTATCCAAGCTCACCCTCTCCTTATATATATGTAGGTGGCAAGCAAGAAGGCGGTGACGCCTAAGATGTTATGTGCAAGATGTTTGATTCATGTTTTGTAACGTCTTGAAGATTATGCTTCTTAGTTGTAATTCATGTCTTTTGTACACTTCGGCTTGAGAAGCCTTTTGATCAAGATGTAACATGTACTTTATTTTATTTGTATCCAAGTTGTAAACTATATTAAGATGTATGTCATTTCATTTGATCTATGCACAGCTCTTATGGACCAATTAGATATATATATTGCTTCCGCACATGCTAGCCCCATATGTAATACTCTGATTGTGTGTGAATTTTGAAAGTTGGCCTTCGGTAATCTCGGATTACTGGCCATCACGGCACCATTCTACTAGGGGCGGAATGGGGTCGTGACATTAAGTCTCTAAAGTATTTAATTAAAACTTATTTAGTCCCTAAAAGGATTATCAAAATAAAATATAAGTTCGTAAATATTATAAATTAATAAAACACCCTATTTAGTTAAAATTTTATTTAAAAAAAAACCTTAAATTTTTATTCTATTTTTGAAAAGTGGGTGCCAATCTATATATTAAATTTCCTTTATAAGCATAAGGGTAATTAATAATAGTATTTTTTTACTTATCTTCAACAATAAAAACGTGTTTGCCTTAATATCTAGCATTAAATGCCAGATTTCGTTTATAATTTCTAATTGATTATTTTTAAGTTTTTCGCTAAATTCTTTTTATTACTTAATTAATGTATTATTTTGTTCTATTACTATTTGTAGAGAAGTGTTATTATTTAAACTATCCAATTCTACTCTTTTAGTATATCTAATATTCATATATTCTACTGGTAAGACTGAAAAATCAGTCTCTAATATTAATTTAAACACACAACGAAATGAAATATCTTTTAAAGACAAAATAAAAATTTAAAAGATTTTTCTGTAATAAAATCTTAATTGGAGAGGGCTTTTTACTAATTTATAATATGTATGGGCATATATTTTATTTTTGTAATCCTTTTAGGGATTAAATAGTTTTGAATTAAATATTTTAGGAAATTAATAGATTCAATCGATAGCTTAGGAACTAAATAGACTTTGATTTATATACTTTAGGGACTAAATAGAGAATTTCATGATAGTTAGGGATTCAATAGATTCAATTGATAGCTCATGGACTAAATAGAGAATTTGATGATAGTTTAGGAGTAGAAAGTGTAATAAACCCTGTAATTTATTTGCTCTTGCAGGTGGGCATCCACATTGTTGATGAATTGGCTTGGGAAATTTGCCTATGAGAAGATGCAACGTTCAGCCAGAGAGAGGAGAGCAGAGAGACTGGGGAGAGAAGCAGAGAGCTTCTTCCCAAAGCAGAAGGCCAAAGAAGAGAAGAGAGCTGAGTGTTTTGGCAGTGTCTGACACATCGAGGACACGTACGGGACACATTGGTGGCGTGTCCCTTTAATTTAATTATTTTTTTTGCAAAGGACATGGCAGAGACACGTGTGTCCACCAAATTTGGACACAAAAAACAAAAGAGGAGTAAAGGAGAAGAGTAAAGGCCAAGAGACAAACCTGGACATCGATCCAGTCGACTCGCCTGTCGACCTCCATGACTTCGACCACCGTATGCCAGTTGACTTCGACCACCGTAAGCCATTGACCTCGACCTCAACCTCCATCCAGTCGACTTCGACCATCGTAAGCTTCTCTCTCTCTCGCCTTCCCTCTTGCTCGCATCTCTCGCTCTCTCTTTCTCTTGCTCTCACTGATTAATATGTAATATATATATATGTATTTATTTAATATTAACAAAAAAAACATATCTTATATCTTATATAATATATATATATAAGATATAATATATACTTATACATATTAATCCAAAAAAAAAAAGTAGATAAAATAAAATTAAAAAATTAATAGAAACACATTTATTTAAAAATATAATAATTAAATAAAATAATTAACTTGTATTAAAAAAAATATTTATTAAAAAGAAAAATATTTGCCGTGTCCCCAGCCGTGTCTGTGTTTCCATTTTTTTAAAATTGTCGTGTCTCGTGTCCCATGTCTGTGTCCGTGTCTGTGTCCGTGCTTCATACGATTTAGCCATTGAACGCACTACATGTTGGGCATTGATCAAATGCGCAGAATCGATGAAAAACATGATACAAGAAAAATATTGCAACTTAGATTTCAGTTTATCCATTTCTTGTTACAGATCAGTAGGTTCTGGGAAAGTAACGATGGAAAAATATGGCAAGTAGAACGTGAATTTTTTGTTCATCATGTCACACTCTTTTTGTTTTCCCAGTCAAGCTCAAAGTGAAGGGAAAAAAATTTCACATTCTACAGACTAATTGATGTACAAAATGCTTTCTTTCCCAGCAATTCAAGAACATAACCGTTCAACCAAATTAATTAGTTATAAACTAGCTCTAAATTTGTCAAAAATATAAGCCGGCTTTGTTCCTTCTTCAAACTTAATTAACTATTCATTGACAAATCTTTTGGAGAAGAAACTTTGAATCGTAACCCACTAATTTGATGTTCACTTGTTTTACTTGAATCATGAGAAAACTCGCATACTCTCACAAAATATCTATCTTCTTCCCCTTCACAACAAACTTGAGAATGTTTAAATTAAAACTATGGGAAATCATGTGGTTTTTGTATGTACTATGGAAATGATGATGGAAGAACTTGAAGAAATAAAAAGGGCAAATATTATTGAGAGAGTTGAAATTTTATCAACACTACCTAAAACACCATTAATCTTGGTATCATGGAGTCTGATTTGCACAAATAAAAATCTTAGATTATAATTCACTACATAAGAAAAGGAATACAAAAACTTTAAACAATTAGCTGTAATTTGCTTGTTGGAGTCTACTTTCTTTACCTTGGTCCTAATAAAGTTGATGCAAATGATGGAGTAGCAGCACCAATGGCATTCACTTGGTGACCAAAAATTGTAATTGCTCTTGGTACTACAGGAGTTGTGAAGATATAATCCAAATTGTTTTCAACTTCAACGGAACCCTCCAAGACCTTAACCACCACTAACATGGAAGGCCTCACAGCAACCCTCATCATTTCCACGACTTCTGCTCTATTTGTCTGTTTGTCATCATTGTATTTATCAACAACATCCAGAAGTCGTTCCTCTTCTGCTTTCCTCTTAAGTAAACCTATTAAATGCATATCTTCTTCAGACTGAGATCTATCCAAATTTTTTCGCCCACACAACATTTCCAAGACCACAACACAAAGCTATAGACATCTACTTTCTCAGTGATAATTGAGCTCAACCATTCGGGAGCCAAATAGTCTAGTGTTTCCCTTATCATTGTTACAACTTGGCTTTGGTCCTTATCAATTAATTTTGACAATCCAAAATCAGAAATTTTCGCATTGAAACATTTATCTAAGAGAATGTTTTGGGGTTTGATATCCAAGTGAAATATTTTCTGCCTACATTTCTCATGGAGATAGGTTAGCCCTTTAGCTATATCCATGATGATCTTTTTCCAGATTGCCACCCAAGTGTGAGCTCTTGCTGCCTTTGGAAGATCCATGTATCCAAGGATCCATTGGACATGTACTGATAAACTAGAAGACGATATGATTTTTCATCACAAAATCAATTAATCTCACCAAATTGACACGGTAAGTGTTGCCCGTTGTCTCAACTTCAGCTAAGAATGACTTCTTAACCTAACCAAAACCATTGAGATGCTTTACTACTACATTGGTGCCATCACATAGTGTCCCTTGAAACACTAACCCAAATCCTCCTTCACCAAGCTTATTATCAAAATTGCTTGTCATGACTCTCAATTCTTCGTAAGAGAATCTGGTAGGCATGCCAGGTAGTTGATCAATATAGAACTCATCAAGTTCCTCGGATTCTCCTTAATTTCCAAAAGGGAAAAAGCAAAAGGCAACCACAAAAAGTACACCAAAGAAAGCTCCGAGACTAGATCCCAATATGATTTTGGCATGCCTTGATTTCTTTTGAGGGTAATAGGTTGGTGAAGGAGTATGATACTCTACAATTAGAGATTTTTGCACTTTAAGAAACACAGTAACGTTATCATACCATCCGTTATTCAACATCTTCAATTATATATAAAAAATAAATAAACTTCCGATGTGAGAATCTTCCCTACCGTTATTCAACATCTTCAATTATATATAAAAAATAAAAGGTAAATTACAAATACATCTCTTGAGATTTGCTTAAAATATAGATTGTCCCTTGTGGTTTGAAAAATTACAAATATCCCCTTATTAGAATTTTTTATTTAACAAAATTAACTAAAAAAATAAAATTCATAATTGCTCTCTTATACAATAATAAAATTACTTAAATTATTAATTGAAATATATTTTTAACATCATTAAAAACTATTAATTGGCTTGATGAATTATTAATAAAAAGGGCGATTTGTTATGAAATTAGAAATCTCAGGGGTTGAATGTAATTTTCAAAACCACATGAGGCAATTCGTATTTTAATCAAACCTTAGGGGATGTATTTGTAATTTATCTTAAAATAAAATATTATATTATTATATTATTATATTTACGGAAGTTATACAGAATTCTAATTATAGAGTTTTAATTTGAGCTCTACTAATACAAGAAGGAAAAAAAAAAACAAAACATAAACCTACACAACATATCACACATGAGACTCACTATTTAAAACTGTCTTAAAACTCTCTTTTTAAAACTCCAAATCATTTTTGTTATGCTTATTTGATTGCACGTTGAAGTCAGGAAAGCGCAAAGAAAAGGGAGAGAAAAAGAGGAGGAAAGAGAAGGAAATGATGGTGGTCTGCCGTGCCCTCCACTTTTCTTTATTTTTTCTTATTTAATTTAGGATTTATTATACTTTTTATTCTTAAATAATCATCAAATTTTCTATTTAGTTTCTGAATTATCAATTGAATCTATTATTCTTTAAACTATTATCAAATTCTCTATTTAGTCCCTAAAGTATATAAATTAAAATCTATTTAGTCCCTAAATTATCGATTGAATCCATTAAGTTTTTAAAGTATTTAATTAAAACTTATTTAGTCCCTAAAAGGATTATAAAAATAAAATATAAGTTCATAAATATTATAAATTAATAAAACACCCTATTTAGTTAAAAAGAAATTTAAAAAAAAACCTTAAATTTTTATTCTATTTTTGAAAGTGGGCGCCAATCTATATATTAAATTTCCTTTATAAGGATAAGGGTAATTAATAATAGTATTTTTTTACTTATCTTCTACAATAAAAACGTGTTTGCCTTAATATCTAGCATTAAATGCCAGATTTCGTTTATAATTTCTAATTGATTATTTTTAAGTTTTTCACTAAATTCTTTTTATTACTTAATTAATGTATTATTTTGTTCTATTGCTATTTGTAGAGAAGTGTTATTATTTAAACTATCCAATTCTACTCTTTCAGTATATCTAATATTCATATATTCTACTGGTAAGACTGAAAAATCAGACTCTAATATTAATTTAAACACACAACGAAATGAAATATCTTTTAAAGACAAAATAAAAATTTAAAAGATTTTTCTGTAATAAAATCTTAATTGGAGAGGGCTTTTTACTAATTTATAATATGTATGGGCATATATTTTATTTTTATAATCCTTTTAGGGATTAAATAGTTTTGAATTAAATATTTTAGGAACTTAGTAGATTCAATCGATAGTTTAGGAACTAAATAGACTTTGATTTATATACTTTAGGGACTAAATAGAGAATTTGATGATAGTTAGGGATTCAATAGATTCAATTGATAGCTCAGGGACTAAATAGAAAATTTGATGATAGTTTAGGAGTAGGAAGTGTAATAAACCCTGTAATTTATTTGCTCTCGCAGGTGGGCATCCACATTGTTGATGAATTGCCTTGGGAAATTTGCCTATGAGAAGATGCAACGTTCTTTTAGAGAGGAGAGCAGAGAGACTGGGGAGAGAAGCAGAGAGCTTCTTCCCAAAGCAGAAGGCCAAAGAAGAGAAGAGAGCTGAGTGTTTTGGAGTAGAGCGCACAATTATGTGGAATTAACATTTTCTTTTTAGGGTATAGATGAAATCCGGACCAAGTAATTGAGATTTTATTGTATTTAGTATTTTTAGTTCTGATTTGGTTTGGATAAGTTGTATAACTCTAAGATATTTTTGTGCAATAAATGTTTTATTCAAATTATGTTATACAATGGTTTTCACTTATGTGTATTAAAATTATTAAATGAGTCATACTTAGTAAGACGGGTCGTGCATCAAATTGTAGTTTAGTGGTAACAGTCCGTGCTAAACGAAGATGATTCGTGACTTTCTGATTTTGATATACAAATTCTCTTGACAATATATTTTTAATCAACTTACATCACAATATCCATATCAATGATTTTCTAAGAACTAGATATCAATAACTCCCTGATTATAAGGTTAGTGGTGGATTTAAAACCCTTAGATATTTCTTACTTAATTTTATTTTATGTTTTATTAGTTTTAGTTTTATTTATTTTCAAAACCAATCTTTTTAAATTATTTTAATTATTATTTTTAAGTCAACACAACTCGACTAGTCCCTAAGGATTGACACTTGATCTTAACCGCTATATTTCGGAGTGGTAGTTATTACTCGGTTTTAAATAAAATATTTTTGTGTATAAACGACAACATCACTACACTTTATGAGAATGTTCGAATTATAACTACGGGAAATCTAATCTTGCTAACTGCATTCATGTGGTTTTGTATGTTCCATATTGGCAATGATGATGGAAGAACTTGATGAAATATGAAGGGCGAATAATATTGAGAGAGTTGAAATTTTATTTCTTCCACTGCTTAAAATATACCATCATTCCTGGTATCATAGAATGTGATTTGCACAAATAGAAATCTTTGGTTACAATTCACTACATAAAGAAAGAAATGCAAAAACTTTAAACAATCCGCTGTAATTAGTTAGTTGAAGTCTACTTTCTTTACCTTGGTCCTGATAAAATTGATGGAAATAAAGGAGTACGTAGCAGCATCGATGGCCTCCTCTTGGTGACCAGCAGCTCTGATTGCTTTTCATACCACAGGAGTTGTGAAGCTATAATCCAAATTGTTTTCAACTTCTATAGAACCCTCCAAGACCTTAACCGCCATTGACATTGAAGGCCTCCTCGAAAAATCACTTTGTAGACACTACGCAGAAACCCTCATCATCTCTAACTTCTGCTCTTTGTGTCTGCATGTCATCATTGTATTTATCAACAATATCTAGAAGTTGTTCCTCTTCTACCTTCCTTTTAAACAAACCTAGTAAATGCATATCTTTCTCAGGCAGAGACCTATTCAAATTTTTTTGCCCACACAACATTTTTAAGACCATAACACCAAAGTTATAGACATCTACTTTCTCAGTAAGAATTGAATTCATCCATTTAGGAGGCAAATAGCCCGGTGTTCCCCTCATCAGTGTTACAACTTGACTTTGGTCCTTATCAATTAGTGTTGACAATCCAAAATCTGAAATTTTTGCATTGAAATATTCATCTAAGAGGATGTTTTGGGGTTTGATATCTAAGTGAAATATTTTATGCCTACATTCCTCATGGAGATAGGTTAGTCCCTTGGCTATATCCATGATGATCTTCCTTCTGGATTGCCACCCAAGAGTGAGCTCCTAGTGCCTTTCGAAGATCCATGTGTCCCAGGATCCATTATATATGTACTCATAAACTAGAAGCCGATATGATTTTTTATCACAGAATCCAATTAATCTCACCAAATTGACATGGTGAATGTTGCCTATTGTCTCAACTTTGGCTAAAAATGACTTCTTAACGTGACCAAAACCATTGAGACGTTTCACCGCTACTTTGGTGCCATCACTTAGTGTCCCTTGAAACACTGACCCAAATCCTCCTTCACCAAGCTTATTATCGAAATTGCTTGTTATGACTCAATTCTCTACAAGAGAATCTGGTAGCCATCCCTGGTAGTTGATCAATATAGGACTCATCAAGTTCCTCGGATTCTCCTTTATTTCTAAAAAGAAAAAAGCAAAAGGCAACCACAACAAATACAGCAAAAAAAGCTCCGAGACTGGATTCCAATATGTTTATGACTTGCCTTGATTTCTTTTGAGAAGAATCAGTTGGTGAAGAAGGATTAAGATACTGAGTAACTGGAGCTTTGTGCACTTTAAGAAATACAGTAATGTTATCAACCCCACCTTCATTATCTATAAGAGAAAAGACTTCAAATAGTAATAAGCAACCTTTCTTTCAATCCTATACAAAAATGGGACTTTTAGCGACGAATAAAATCCATCACTAAAAGTAAAAAATGGATCACAAAAAGTATTAGCGATAGATATGAGGCGTGGTAACAAGTGGCGTGACAAATACTATTTGCAACGGAAATAAACCGTCGCAATTTTTTGGTGACGGATTGTGCCTATCTTTTGCAACGGAAATCAGCCGTCGCCACAAGTATGAGACAAAATATAGCTTTCTTTTTGCAATGGATATAGTTCACCAATTGCGACGGTGTTATACTGTCATTAAAAAATTTAAACTCTTTAGCGATGCTTTAAATTCTGTCGCTAAAAGTTAAATTGCTGGAAATTTTTTCCCCTTATTTTATTGATTTTTCTTTTTCTCGCAAAATATTATTAGTATTTCCTACATTCATATTTACTAAATCCCTGTATCAACTTTTAATATTTGCAAAAACAAATATCAATGCACACTCACATCAAATATTCGAATAATAATCCAAAGCAATCACATTACTAAATTTAATCAAAATATTTAATACAACCAGAATCCATATCAAACCACTGGCCAAATAACAAAACAAATCAATGTGAAAACAAATATCAACATTGATAGTAAATTCCAACTTCGATATGAGAATATATCATCACCGCCTCCTCAGTATGATAACAACTGTAAACAAACAAATATTCAAATTATTTTTGAAAATAACAAATATTCAAATTATTTACAATATAATTAAAATCAAGCTACAAAAACTCTCAGAGTTATCTGAACTTCTGAATCAATTTAATATGAATGACATAAGAACTATTACTGGTTTCTATTTTCAAACCATCGAAGTGTTACCAAAAGTGTTTATGTGACTAGATTACAGAGATTACAAAAGAAAATAAGGTAAAATAAATTTATTCCAATGTCAATAGTTCACCAGAATCACCATTCAAATCAAAACTACTAAGATCCATATCCATTAAAATAAAAACATGTAATCAGAGAACACTCATGAATTCAGATATTTAAAATAGTCACATGACTACTACTATCACCACGTCCAGAACTTTCATGAATTCAGATATTTAAAATTCACTCAACAAATTAAACAACACGTATGCCATTGATGTGATCAGTAATCAAGAAAACAAACAGACAAGTAGCCTCCTTATTTTTCTATTTCTTGAACCGCTTATGTTCTTTCTTTGCACTCTGAATCACCTAGGCTGCAGCTAGTCCGCAGCTTTGACACAGCAAATCTTAACATAAGGCATGGCTAGAATGAGGACAAGGGAGCATATATAGTATATACTCCCCATACAAATGCTGTACATTCAACATTGATCAATTTTCTAAATTTCTATATTTATAATTTCATAACACGAAGGACAAATCTCAACAAATTCATTTCAAGTGATTTCAATTGAGTCCTCCCCCCAACCCACCCAATCCAACCACCCAAAAAAGGTAAGATGAAATTAAAATTTCCCACAGATTGCATAGGATGAAGTCAGGAAATGAAAAGACAAAACAAAGCATGGTTGAATACCTCATAGCACGATGAAATGGCCTGTACCGTAGGGCATGTGAAAGAGGGCATCCAAGTATGGCATAGATTGTTGCTAGGAAAAAAATCTTTAAATCTGGAAATAGTGAACCATGTCAGAAGCACTATACTGAAGCATATCAACAACTTAAAATCATCATAAACAAGAAATCCCCTAAAAGAAAGAAGAAAACAAGAGTTTAAGAAGTTTAGGAATGAACACAATTAGAATGCTTCAGAAATCTTCTAATTTTTAAATTAAAAGAAAAAAAAAAAAAAAAAAGGTTTACTTACAAGCAGTATGCCCTGGCACCAACAAATTAGGTTTAGTTTCTACAACTACAGTATTATGTAGCAAGCGTATGACAATAATAAATACTGATCAGTACTTGATTGTCTTGTAAATGAAACCACCATCACCATCATTATCTGCAATAAGCAAGAAGTATATATTAAACTAACATTTGTGACAGATTGAAATCAACTTTGTAAAAAGCCTCCGAAGTCCTGCCAAAATTTATTTTCAGGCAGTATAAATTTTAGAATAATGGTACCTAAAATGGCTCAAGATAAAAACTGAAATAAAAATTTAAAAGAAAACATCCAGAAGATTTAAAAGTTTGCATACTAGCAAAATTGATGCTTCAAATTAAAATGGCCCATTGACAATAAATCAAAGCAAAGAAACAGTTGTGACGGAATTACCCATGAGAAAATATCAACCTCTGCTGTACTTGAATCTGGGCTCATGGGGCTCTTGCTGCGTGCCGTCCATCACTGTTCTATAGGAGCCGGTGTGGGTATCACTTCCTTGTCTATAAGTTGCATAAACTCTTCTATATATTCAAGATCTTTCATGCTAGGCTTTTGATAAGGTTCTAGCAGGAAAACAGGTCTCAGATACCCATTGTTGGCCACCACAATCGAAGCCCAGAATTTCATCACTCCAGCCTACTCTGTATCCCTCTGACTTCCTCCAGAACTCTGCCTCAGCTTGATTGACCTTTATGATATGGTTTTTGTTGAGAGGATCAAGTCAAGGGCATGTAGTTTATCTCTTGGCTCTGTAAAAGAAAGCTCATTTATGTCTTGCTCATTGTTGTTCAGAGATTTGGTTGCTGTCACATTACGTCTGCAAATAGCTATTAAAGCAGGTCATTAACCCAAATAAACAACAATTTAGAATTTGAGAGGGAGTTTTTATGTGCATTAGAGCTGAGCTAGGCCCAGGCGTAGTGAGGGGCTGCTTTATGGGCCGGGGTAAAACGGGCTTAGTGAAGTGGACCATAGTGTTAGCTCGGTCCAAGAGGTTACAGTCACCACGGTCGGAATGGGGTAATTATCTCGGTCAAAGTATTTGAAACCGAGATATTTTGGGCTTCTTGTGGTGAACCTTGCTCTTGTTAGCTCGGTCAAGACTTGCTATGGTTAGCTCGGTCTCAATAGCCAAAACCGAAGTACAAGTGAACAATAGCCGAGCTGTGCAATACATGGGAAGGCACTTTATTGAGTATGACAAAGGGCTAGTGTTAGCTCGGTCATACTATTATCCAACCAGGGTAAAACCATCTCGCTTGGTTTAAGCAGTGAGGGGGGGTGTTGAAGAATAAACATTATCTTTTAGGAGTGTGATTCCTAGGAGGACTCTATATGAAGGAATAAGAGTCCTACTAGGATTGTGCCAGGCGAAAGTTATAAAAGCTTACAATAGAACCTATGTAGAGGTAACACAACTTTGATTCTCGAATACATAGAGCTTTTTGTCTATTTGTCTATTTGGTTGACTTAGGCATCGGAGAGGTATCCGGCACACACCCGTCGGCTAGCTCACATTTGTGTTTTCAGGGAATAAAGCGACGACGTTTTGAGGAGCGCAGACTTGATCAACAGGATTATACGAGAGCATTATTTCATACTCGTACAATTGGCGCTGTCTGTGGGAATACCAGAAAGAACAAAACCTCTTGATCGAGTCTTCCTCTCTAGTTGGAAGCGATGGCGCACAATGAGGATTTGCCGCAATCTGCTATCGACGGACAAACCCCAGAGGGGGGTGGGAGGCGCAAAGGTTTACCTTCTATCCCACCCATGGTGGATTTAGAATCCCAGCGACAGAACCCCTGGAGGGATGCAAGGGGGAGGTGGGCTAGCAGGCCCCATCGCTCTCAAAGTCCTAAAAGATAGAGGCGGAGGATGGACCCTCAAGTTCTGGAGGATCGCGTGAAGGAGCAGGACGAGTTAATAAGGAGGATGGCGGCAGACATGGAGTCAATGAAGCGCCAGATAAAAGGAAAAGGGGTGGTGGCAGGAGAGGGGTGCAAAGGCAACACGCCCCCTCACCACTCAGAGGATCGTGATAGGCGTACCACACCATCACAAGCAGAAAGTAGGAGCCTTAGAACAGGCGACACTCAATCAAGGACTTCCAGGACTCGTTACTCCAGGTCTGAGAGAGCGAGAACTAAGAGGTCATGTACTGAGGGAAGCACCTATCGGCTCTCGCACATGCACCAGATGTCATCTAGGCACATGGAGTTGCCTAGATCATCTGACTTGTGAACTATGCTTGAAGAAAGGGCCTGATGGAAGGAGGATACCAGGGCACGCGACCCACGCAGGGTTTCAGCCCATCAGCGGTTGGCCCCTCGGACGCATGAGAGCGTCGAGGTAGGAATGCCAATGCAGCGCCTTACTTACGAACCAGGAGACAAAGTATTAGCAAGGTTACAAAGCTCGCTGTTCGTTCCGGTAACAGAGAACGCACCGCTACCTTCAGGCTTCCACCAGCCCAAATTTACTACTTATGAGGGGAAGATGGACCCCGACATGCACTTGAGCCACTTTCGCCAGGTTATTGCAGTATATCGGCGGAATAAGGCCTTGATGTGTATCCTGTTTCCATCCAGCCTTGGTGACCTAGGTCTAACCTGGTTCAAAAGGCTACCAGAAGGCAGTATCACCTCCTGGGCGCAATTGGCAGAAGCGTTTGTGACTAGGTTCAGAATGAACACCAAGACACCAGTGGAGATTGATCAGCTACTCTCTATAGACATGGGTGACAAGGAGACGTTGAGATCCTACAACAGTCGCTATTGGGAAACCTTTAACTAGATTGGGGATTGCCCTACAAACCTCGCCATTGCACAATACAAACGGGGCCTGCCAGTCGGTAACAAATTGAGGGACTCAATTACTATGACGCCGCCCCTCATGATGGAGGCCTTAATGGAGAGAGTGCACCAACATATTCGTGTGGAGGAAGATAGTGCCTGTGCTAAAACGAGATCTGGCACAACAACAATGCCAGATAAAAAGACTACAGCAAAAGTCAACACAGTAGAACAACCAAGCAGGAATGGGCAAGACAGGCGGGCTAACAGAGAGGACCCAGACAAAAGGAGGTTAAGGGTGCGCACTGCCATTACGATGGTGTTCAAAAAACCAATCTATCGAATTCTCAGCGAGATAAGCAATGAGCCTTTCATCCGATGGCCAGCTAAGTCGGGAGAAGCACAAAAAGACTATAACGAGAGGTCCCGGTGCACATTCCATGACGAAAGGGGGCACCACACTGAAAATTGCACGCCGTTGAGGTAGCATTTGGAGGAATTAGTGGCAGCTGGGCACCTGGACCAGTACATAGAAGGGGGAACACAGCCAGCTCCCCAGAACCACAACAACCCAAATGGGATGCCGATCGACGCTCCACCTCAAGGCGTGATTAACGTAATACATGGGATATGCGAACCTAAGCGGGTATGTGAGCTCAGGGGGATGATCAAAAAGGCTGAGCACTTGAGGGAGGTATTAAGTGCACAACCTGCAATCAAAAAGGAGGGAATAGAGGCCACAAATGTCATATCTTTTTCAGACAAAGATTTAGCAAGGATATACTGTCCTCATAATGATGCACTGGTTATCACTCTACACGTCAAGAATTTCAACATCAAGCAGATTTTGATTGACCAAGGAGGCTCAGGTGAAATAATGTACTACGAAACCTTCAAACAACTGAAACTGGAGGACAAAGACTTGGCACCTGCAACATCTCCCCTAATCTGACTCAACTCAATGCCAGAGTGGCCAGTGGGCAAGATAATCCTCCCAGTTAAGGCAAGAACCATGACGAAACAAGTGGAATTCTGGGTATTGAAAGTCCCTTCCACTTACAACATAATTTTGGGGAGGACATGGTTGCATGCCGTGCGATCGGTAGCATCAACCTACCATCAAGTATTACGGTTCCCCAACGAAGCCGGAGTAATTGAAGAGGTCTTTGGAGACCAAATTATGTCCAAACAGTGCTTCGTCACAGTAAATGGCAGCCGCGCTGCAAAAAGGTATGTACAGATGGTGGAAGAGCTTGAGAGCAATGAACTATTTGTGGATGTTGGCAAGGCAGCTGAACAAAAGGCAGTGGAAGACTTGGTACAGGTAAGAATAGATGAAAAAGACCCAGAAAAGTTCTTTTTACTCAGCTCGTCTTTGTCCAGCACTGAGAGAATAAAGGTCATGGAATTCTTAACCTCTAACGTTGAAGTGTTTGCCTGGACACCGTATGACATGCCTGGCATTGAACCAAACTTCATCTGTCACCAACTAAACGTCCACCCAATTGCCAGACCGGTTATACAGCGCACTCGCAGATCAGAACTCCACCATGCCGAGATAGTAGCGGAAGAAGTAGAAAACTTGCTGGAGGTAGGAGCTATCAGAGAAGTGCACTATCCCAGGTGGATCTCCAATACCGTAGTAGTGCCAAAGAAGAACAGAAAATGGCGTGTCTGCGTGGACTACAAAACAGTCAACAAGGCATGCCCAAAGAACAGCTTTTCCCTACCACGGATAGACCAACTGGTGGACTTGACGGCAGGACACAATCAACTTAGTTTCCTTGATGCGTACAGAGGTTACCATCAGATCACTATGTATGAACTAGATCAGGAGGTCACATCCTTTACAACGCCTAGAGGATTGTACCGCTACAAGGTCATGCACTTTGGCCTAAAAAACGCAGGGGCAACATTCCAACGGATGGTCACCAAGATGTTTGAACCATTCTCAGGCAGAACAATGGAGGCTTACATAGATGACATGGTGGTCAAAAGCAAGAATGAGAACGACCATCTCAGGGACCTAGATGAAATGTTGCAGATTTTGAAGAGGAACAAATTGCGCCTAAATGCATCCAAATGTGCATTCGGCGTAGGATCAGGCAAATTCCTAGGCTTTCTGGTGACCAACCGAGGTATAGAAGCAGACCCTTCTCAGATCAAAGCAAAACAGGATCTTGAAAGGCCCAACACAGTCAAGGAGGTGCAGCATCTCACTGGCCTAGCAGCCGCACTCAACCGGTTCATAAGTCGGTCGTCAGACAAATGTCGACCATTCTTCCAAGCATTAAAGGCCAAGTTTGAGTCGGATAAAGAATGCGACCGCGCCCTAAAAAGCCTGAAAGAGTTCATGTCTTCTCCATCATTGATAGTAACCCCAATACCTGGAGAAGAGCTCTTTTTGTACCTAACAGTTTCACAACATGCAGTCAGAGCAGTGTTGGTCAGAGCGGAAAGAATCCAACACCTGCCCATGTTTTATGTTAGCAAGACCTTGCTGGGCGCAGAAACCAGGTACTTACCATTAGAAAAACTGGCCTTAGCCTTGATGATGGCTTCAAGGAAGCTATCGCATTACTTCCACGCCCACACCATAATCATCCTAACAACTTTTCCATTAAAAGCTTTGTTTGAGAGGGCGAACTTTTCTGGGCGAATCTTGAAGTGGGCGGTGGAATTGGGACAATTTGATATCAAGTTTCAACCCAGAACCGCAATAAAAGCCCAAGCTTTGGCAGACTTTGTGGCAGAGTTCACACCAGGAAGTCATCACATCTGCCCAGTTGACTTGGCTGGTACGACAGGAATGGGGACGGAAAGTGCCGCAGGAAATGCGCAACTCCGAATTCAGGATACCCAGCCACATTGCAAACCACACAGGCTTGAAGATCAAGACGGAGGAATAAACCATGCCATTCCCAGTAAGGACTCATCGACAAGTGAAGACTTGGGGCAGTCAGATAATAAAAAGCAAACCCCAACAACAGCTAGGGACTTGGAAGAAAACAACACTCATGACCCCAAGACATCATCCGACCCCTCCACTTGCTGGAAGCTATTTGTTGGAGAGATGTGGAAGCTCTTCGTGGATGGAGCATCCAATAGGCATGGTGTAGGACTTGGCATAGTCCTCATCTCACCAGATGGCCTAATAGTGGAACAAGCAGTCAACCTTGGCTTCCCAGCATCAAACAATGAGGCGGAGTATGAAGCACTCTTAACAGGCCTAAAATCAGCACTCTTCATGCAGGCCACCGAGCTAATGGTTTACAGTGACTCCCAACTGGTAGTAAACCAGATTTCAGGCAACTACGAGACAAAAGATGAGAGGATGGCAAAGTATCAAGAGTTAGTCAGAAGGGAAATCATGAAATTCGAAGTAGTGCGAATAGAGCAGATCGGCCGGGAAGAAAACAGTAGAGCAGACGAACTAGCAGGCTTTGCTTCGATGGCAGATACATCCATCCCACATCCATTACTGATCGGCTTCCTACCAAGACCAAGCATTGAAGAACTCGAAGTAACTGAGGTATGTTGCGCCGAACTAGGCCCGTCATGGATGGATCCTATTATAGTATTCTTAAAAGACGGCGTCTTAGCTGAAGAGAAGAAAGAAGCCAACATGATCAAAACAAAGTCACAGCGATTTTGGCTCTCCCCATCAATGGCCTTGTACAAAAAATCTTTCACAGGACCTTACTTGAAATGTGTCCATCCCAGCAAGGTCGATGCATTCTTGTTCGAGATACACGAAGGCGTATGTCGAAGCCACCAAAGGGGAAGATCATTGGCCTACAGAGCAATTTCGCAAGGATATTAGTGGCCTTACATGCAAGCAGATTCAGAGAAGTATGTCAAGAAGTGTAAGAAATGTCAGAAGTTCGCACACCAAATACATCAACCAGCCAGAGAGCTTCTACCATTAACTAGCCCATGGCCCTTCGCAATGTGGGGCTTGGACATAGTAGGACCAATTCCAACGGCGCCCAACAACAGAAAGTTCTTTCTTGTAGCAACAGACTACTTTACAAAATGGGTGGAAGCAGAAGCACTCGCCTCAATAAAAGAGAAAGATGTGAAGAAGTTCATCTGGTAGAATATCATCACTCGGTTCGGCATACCCAAGGCTCTAATATCAGACAACGACACTCAGTTCGATGGCAAAATTTTTAGAGGCTTTTGTGAGGAGTACAAGATAGAATTCTACAATTCTACACCAGCATACCCCCAAGCAAATGGCCAGGTGGAAGCATCAAACAAAGTCATCTTAGATGGATTGAAGAAAAGGCTGGAGAAAGCAAAAGGCAAGTGGGCTGAGGAGCTCCCTCATGTTTTATGGGCTTACCGTACCACACCTTGGCGGTCAACGGGAGAAACACCTTTTTCCTTGGCCTATGGCATGGAAGCAGTAATCTCACTGGAAGTCGGTCTCCCCACTATTAGAAGTGAAAATTTTGACCCAGACTTAAATGGAGAAGCCATAGCATTGGAGCTTGACCTTGCAGAAGAGAAAAGAGAAAGAGCACTGGTTCACATTGTAGACGTGCCCGAGAACTCTCCGGGCTCCGCGCGCGAAAATGGGCGTGAAATCCCGTTTTGTTCATTAGGCAACTACAGTTCAGACTCAATGTCACGGTTCTGAATCTAATCTCGCAAAGTGCAATGCAAGACCGATAAATCACCAAAGAGTTCAAATCTGGCAAATCATTTTGGAAAACTGATTTTTATAAAGAAATGCCAAACATGGACTGCTTTGCCAGATACAGAGTCGCCACCTAAATATTTTATTTTGGAGGGGAATTTAGAAAACCCTGACTCGTGCCTAAGGGCACGTGTTCGTCATCATCAAAGTTGCTTCAGCTCAGGAACTTGGGCACGAGAGGGGAAGGTCATGCAATGAGCACCCCCGCTCCCCCGATCAAAGATCGGCCTGTACTAAGCATGATATCTTGTTTTTGAAAACACATGTGCTCTTATTCCGGTTAATTAGCTAACCTTACTACGTGATGCGCACAGCATATAAGCATAGACTAGATCGCCTAATTTGGGACAAAACATTGCATATCTGTTTGTTTGAAAACGGTTTGAAGTTTGCCACTCGCAAGTAGGCTAAATCGAAGATTTCAATGAATTGTTCCAATTCAAGTAATCCAACCTTCACCCACAGGCATTCAAGCAGTTATATCACTTAAGCAGTTAGCCTCATGGCAAGCATGCTGTCATGGCAACACTTACACTCATGCAAGATGCTAAAACATAAACACTTACAGTGTACTCCGAGCCAAAACAATAGCTAGTTAGTAATCAATGCATGATCCTATCTATGTTAAGATGGCTAATGCAACACATGCAAAATGCAACTAGAAATAGGCTCGGCTATTCTAAGATGGCATATGAATGCTATACTTGATACATGTATTGAAATTGGAATTGAAATACAATATAGTTAGTATGATGCGCCGAGCCCGGTACATGCAAGACAAATGAATGGATGCATGCATGCAAGCATAAGGTATGCTAATTGGAACATGCCCTAAAACTAACCATCAAAAGCAGGTAAGTAAAAGGGAGAAAGACGTGGGGTTGGAAGACATGCACGCATGCACGCACACTTATTACAACAATTTGCCCTCTTGACGGAGGGTCCAAATGAATACGCTAAGCTAGCTATGCTAAGCTAAGTAATTAATCTAATAATCTAATTAGACTAATTATTACACAACCAAATTGAATAACTAGCTACAACTAATTATTACACCACTTTAACTAATTAACAAATTAATTAAGTTACAAACAACAAATGCTAACTAACAAGTAAACATTTAAAATAAGCTGCTCCAGCTCTGTTTGAAGAAGAAAAGGATGCATGCTCGCACTCGGTTTCTCACCTCGAAACACCTTCCGGTTGCTCTCTTGAGGCTTTGCTTGTAGGATGTCCTCAAGAACTTGTTGCTGGAACTTACCAAATCCATGTTGGGGAATGCACCAGTGGCCTACCGACCATGAAAAGCCACTGCCGACCACCCTACTGAATAAGAATGCACACTGCCGACCACAAATGAAGATATGCCGGCCAACAACAAAAGGGTGCCGGCTACTGGTGTACTGTGACACCAAGCTGCACCAGAGCACAAAATAGAGAAAAGTGAGGGTCTCCCAAGGGTATGTACACACTATGCCACTCCATATCACCTCAAAACATCAAGGGAGAGGCATAATCGGATCCAAGACCACCAATCACGCATCTCGATGCATGACGGCCAAAGATCCAACATGTGCAAATTCAATAAATGCATGACAAATAAGACACCAAGACCATTTCCTTATCATGGGAAGTCAAAGGAAATGGAGCCCAAGGGTGATTGGCTCATTTCATCACTTCAAGTATGAAATGAGCTAATCCACCTTGTGTTCAACGTAACACCCGATTGAACACAATGCAATGCAACATAAGCATGCCAAATACAATGTAATAAGCATGCAAAATGCAATGAAACCTAATCATGCAACATGCAATGTACCAAACATGTAAAATGCAATGCAACCATAACAAGCATGCGACAACATGCAAACTAGCAAGCATGCAACAACATGCAACGTAACAAGCATGCAACAACATGCAAAGATGGATAAGCATGCAGCAACATGCAAAGATGGACTTAAACCAAAATGGATAGGCCTCAGCCATGCCCAAATTAGTGGCCAAGATGCTCTAAAATGCTAGCATTGAAAGCAAGAAAATACATGCTCATGCATTGGCCCATGAATAAGGCAATAAACACAACTCTCAAACACCATCAAAGAGTGATATGCATGAGAATATGGCAATGCTATATGCTCTGAAATCAAGTGTTAAATGATGCCAAATCATCTAAATAGCTCAAAGATAGCATGCATGAGTCAACAAAACACAAAGCTAGCAAGGCCAATTGCACTACAGCTATACAAAGCATGAAGGATATGGCAAAGGCAACCCAAAATAGTCCTAGAACATGTCAAAATGATACTAAAACATGCATGGAAGGAAGCCAAAACGAGCTAGCATGAAAGGCATAAAGCATGATGCATACAAGGCAAATAAGGTAGATTACACTACACCTATTAAGACCAAGCATGGGATGACTTAACCAATAAAAATTAGAGTTATATCATGGCAAGATAACCCCAAAAACACATTGAAATAATGGTTCGCAAGCTAAGGCATGAAGGCATACACAATGATTCGTGTTAAGGCATAAAGGGGCAAACCCTCCAACACATTGAATAAGTGAAAGATGCAAGTGCATGATCATGGAACATGGACTGAAATCAAATTTCACATGATGCCAAATCATGGAAATAGTTCAAGTAATACATGCTAATGGACTCAATGCATAAAGCCTACAAGCTAGAGTGAACCATAGCTATACAAGGCAAGGCATGCATGACCAAAACAACCAAAATTAGAGCTAAGGCATGTTAAAACATGGACAAACTCTTCTTGAAGTTAAGCCAAAATCATGCTAGAACGACATGTTAAAGCATGAGACACACTAGGCTATTTCATGGAATTACACTACAAGTGTATAGAGCATGCAAGGGGCCATCAAACCCACCCAAAATAGAGTCATGGCATGCTAAAACAACACCAAAAACCTACTGAAATGGAGACAAAACAAGCTAGAATGACATGTTACTTCATGAAACATACAAGACTAGTTTGTGTGATTTACACTACAAGTGTATTATGCATGCATGGAGTAACAAAACCAAGTAAAAACAGAGGCATGCCACAGCAAAATAACCCCAAATACAAGCTAAGATATGGCCAACATAAGCTTAACAAACATACTCACACATGAGGCTTTCAAAGCAAGTATTGAAGATATAAGGAGAGGGGATGACCCTCTCCTTTTTGGGACCTCAAAACACTCTTCCCACCACTGAAATTCCTCTGAGTTTCAGTGGTGAGAAGGCCAAAACAAGGTGATCCCAAAGCTCGCAAAGAAGGCACAAAATCAGGGCCAAACAAGGCCTAAGAGGGGGTAAACTATCCCCAATAAAAAAGTGACCTTAAACAAACTTTTTAAGCATGCAAAAACAAAACTTTTTCTAGTTAAGAGTTAAGCTCAAAACTGCATGCAAGTTGCGCTAAAAGCTTAAGCAAAAATGGGGGATTTAAAGGTTAGAAACTCACCCTTGATGACCACCTTCAAGGTTGCAACTCCAACACCCTTTTTGATCCAAAACCAGTCCAAAAGCTTCAAAAACAACCTCAAGGGACCTCAGCTCCAAGGGTATGGTGTTTGAGTATGTGTTTGTGTGTAAAAGTGAGACAAAATGACACTTTTAAAGCACAAAACAAAAACAAAAGAGAGATATAGATACAAAGCTATATGTATAACTCAAACCTCAAAATTCTGAACCTCTGAAATGGAGGAGGAGCTTCTCCTTATATAGAAGAAAGCAATGCAAAGCTTGTTAAACAAGCTTGAAAAGGGCTTCATCCCTCCATACACGTATATAGAGGAGGGATGAGTGAAAACTAGCTAGCTCAAAAGATCTAGAGTGAAATCTGCTGAGACAAAGTGTTCTGCCGGCCATCAATTGTGACCGACAGTGCCTCATTGATGGCCGGCAGGCTTCATCAATAGCAGGCAGGGACAAAAACATGGCCGGCAGTGCCAAAAGGTGGTCGGCATTGCCTCACAAGAAGCAAGCAGAAAGGGCCAACACATGGTCCAAAAATGGGGCAGAAAGGATATAGGGTTTGAAAAGCTCAAACCTGTGACATTCCGCTGTGAAGGTCGAGTACTGGACGAGCAATCGAACTTGTGGCTGGATGTACCTGCAAGCACAACCAAGTCTTGAGGACGGTAAAAAATGGGGTGTCTACACACATCGCCTCATACCAGCAAGAGTTATCTAGAAAATATAACAAGACAGTACATCCGAGGCAATTCAAGATTGGAGATTGGGTGCTGTGCAAAGTAATGGAAAATACTCTGGTACCAGGAGATGGCAAGTTAGGGCTTAATTGGGAAGGTCCATACAAAGTGGTTGGCTTAGCAGGAAAAGGGACATATCATTTGGAAGATGGAGACAACAAGGCAATTCCCAGGCCATGGAACACCGCCAATCTCAAACTGTTTTATTTTTAGTTCTTCTTTAAAATACTTGTTATTTTTCTTCTTTCAATAAAACAAGTAGTTCTCTTTTCGGGATGATTCGTTCTTCTGTAAAAGTTGTTTCGGTGAAACTAGGGGCAATGAAAAATAGAGTTGGCAGGAATAACCAACTTTGAGCTCTCTTCAGCCAAGATTAGGATCTAGGCTGAGGAAGCTTGGCAGGAATAACCAAACAGTTGGCCCTAAGTTGGTAGGAATAACCAACTTTAAGCTCTCTTCAGCCAAGATCAGGATCTAGGCTGAAGAAGTTGGCAGGAATAACCAACACTTGGCTCTAAGTTGGCAGGAATAACCAACTTTGAGCTCTCTTCAGCCAAGATCAGGATCTAGGCTGAAGAAGTTGGCAGGAATAACCAACACTTGGCTCTAAGTTGGCAGGAATAACCAACTTTGAGCTCTCTTTAGCCAAGATCAGGATCTAGGCTGAAGAAGTTGGCAGGAATAACCAACACTTGGCTCCAAGTTGGCAGGAATAACCAACTTTGAGCTCTCTTCAGCCAAGATCAGGATCTAGGCTGAAGAAGTTTGGCAGTAATAACCAAACACTTGGCTCTAAGTTGGCAAGAATAACCAACTTTAAGCTCTCTTCAAGCCAAGATCAGGATCTAGGCTGAAGAAGTTTAGCAGGAATAACCAAACACTTGGCTCTAAGTTGGCAAGAATAATCAACTTTGAGCTCTCTTTAGCCAAGATCAGGATCTAGGCTGAAGAAGTTGGCTGGAATAACCAACTTTAAGTACTCTTCAGCCGAGATAAGGATCTAAGTTGAAGAGTGGTTGGCTGGAATAACCAACTCTAAGTACTCTTCAGTTGAGATAAGGATCTAAGCTGAAGAGTGGTTGGCTGGAGTAACCAACTATGAGTACTCTTCAGCCGAGATAAGGATCTAAGTGAAGAGTGGTTGGCTGGAATAACCAACTTTGGGTACCCTTCAGCCGAAATAAGGATCTCGGCTCAAGAAACATGACAGGTCTGAACAAACAAATTATAATGTTCCAAGACCGAGATAAGTATCTCGACGAGAACAGAAAAGGTAAAACTGAATACAAATTACAGTTGAAAAATAAGTGCAAGTATGGAACAGACCGAACAAAACGAAGAAGATTTTCATTCAAAATTCAAGTCAAAGTTACAAGCAGTGGGACTTTAGCTCGGTTACACATTCTTTCCAAGAGTAAAAAGAAGAAAATACAGGATCAAGCAAAAAGGTCGTCAAGATCCGCATCTAGATCAACTCGAAGCCCAGTTTCAGCAGGTAGCTCGGTCACATTTTCAACCAAGTCTTCCACCGGTGGCTCCACCCGAGCTGACTGAACAACGGGATCATTGGTGACGACCGGGGCATTGTTGGATTCTGGGGACTCCTCTTCTTCTTTCTCAACTTGAAGAAATTTTTGCTGAATGGCATTAGCATACTCCGCCATGTAGCTCGGTATGAAATATGGAGGAGGGTTCTGGAAGACCTCGGTCTCTTGGCCATGACCGAGCTTCGCCACAGCCGCCTTCCATCCACACTTGAAGAATATATCTTTTGTGGCTTCACATTGTTGGATGTAAGTGGCCTCCCCTTCCCTATAACCCCGGTCTTCAACATCTTCCACACTCTTCTCCAGCCGGGCGATCTCATCATTCTTCTTTTTCTCGAGCTTGGCCAGCTCATGCAGATATTATCTTTCAACTCGGCCGAAGCCTTTTGTTTATCTGCTTCAGCCGAGTTAACTAGTCCGGTGAGTCGGGCTAGTTCGATGTGTAGCTCGGCCATTTTCTTCTTGGACTCTTCTATCTCGGCTGATTTAGCATTGGCCTCTGCCACGGCCTGCCTTGTTGTCTTGCGCAGTTCCAACACACACTTGTGAGCAATGTGGTTTTTCTGCATGGCCTGCAAAAGGCGGTAAGAAGCTTTTAGTAAAACCGAGCAAACAGATGTACAAATTAGAAAGGCAAGCAAAGGGAGAACTTACCAGCACCATCAATTTTGTTGCCGAGCGAATGACCTTCAGCTCAGTGAGGTGGTCGTGGTGCTCCATATCGGCTAGCAGGCATACGCTCTTGGCGAGGTTAAAAGCCAGTGAATAGTCTTTCTCTGTGACCACCGAGTCAGTGCTAGTAATAGCTCGGTTCTTGTAGGTGAGCTTTGGTACCCACTCAGAGGAGCTAGCCCGGTCAGAACGCTCAGGTTGTGGGCTCGATGGCGTGGATTGGGGAAGTATGGTGTCTTCTTCGGCAACAAGGCGTGGCTCGGCTGAGGAAGTGCGAGCACGCTTACTTGGCCGAGATGATGAGGGACAGGCTGTTGGAAGAGCTACCACGGCCTCTTGTGTTTGGCCGGCTTGTGGTACCTCGGCTTGATTTGTTTCGGTGATGAGGGCCCTAACTTCTATCTTCTTGGCCATTTCTTGTCCCGCTGTTAATGGGATCAGATTGATTTAAGGTAGTGTTGGGTCTGGTTCTGGAGAGGGTTCCAGAAGGAAATCTGTCACCCTGGTCTCCCTTCTACTACTGTATCTGTATGTCGGTTCAAAGTTGAGTAGCTCGGCCCAACCTCGATCGCGGTACCGCAACGCGACGTGGAGTGCGTCTAGATTAGGGTAACTGTACTGCGACTTTAGATGATTCAAGTCTGCATAAGGAAAAAAGCAACGGTTAGCACGGTGCGAAACTTATAAACAGAGTAAAGAACGCATGAAGCTAAAACCGAGGTATTTATACCAGCTACTCCCTTATTCCAGTTAATTCGGTCGCCCAGGATCTAGGCCTCCTGGTCTTCAAAGTTGCCCGAGACCCAGAAAAAATCATCGTCATTTACATCTTTTTCTGGTGTATTTTTAATCTGGCCAAGGGAGTATTGGTGAAATAGCTCGGCTAAACCAAGGTTGAGGCCAAGCCGACGGTTTAGCTTGGCGATGCTATTTATTATTCTGTACGAATTTGTGGAAAGCTGGGTAGGGCAAAGTCTTGTTTATCTAAGGAATTCACAAAGAAGAGGCTGAACGGGAAAACGGAGAGCAGCCTCTACAATGGATATGACGGAGAAAGGGACGAAGCCCGGTTTTCCCCAGGGCATCGGCTAAACTGAGATGAACATCATCAAGGATGTTGTAGTCCCTTCGGAACTCGGCTATAGCCCCTGGAGAGTTTACTAAAAATCTATATTTGACCAAGTGGACTTAAATTATGTATAATTTAGCCTAAAGTGCTAGCTCGGTGCTGAGATGACGTTGAGTATCTCGGTTGAACATGCAAGGGAGTGCCTGGCCAACCTAGTCAGAGTCTACAAAGTGGAGATGAGAAGTGTTAAGCCCAAATTGTTGGACCGTGCTAAGTATAAAGGCAAAAATGAATGCAAAGCCTAGCTCGGTTATGTAGGATACTATCCATTCTTAGTTCGGTTGGAGCGAAGAATTTTAGCCCGGCAAAATGAAATGGAAGATTCTTAGACTGATTGAAACCAAGGAGTGGCGTGAAGTTTTAGTTCGGTTATTGGGGAAGTTATCTAGTTTGGTTGGGTGCACACCTAAAAAGTTCCCTAGTTTGGTTGTACCTAAGCCTAGAGTTGCCCAAACAGGTTTTTAGCTCGATCACACCACGATTCTAGATTCAAAACTTCATGTTTTTTTGAATCCAGAGGGTGTGTTCTTAAGCACAAACCTATGGTTTGGGGGTCTAGTTTTTGGTACTAACTGTTCTTACCCATTTCATCAAAACTACAGAGTGTGTTTTGTAGAATATATGAGTATATGCATCTATATTATATATATTCGTAAAGTAAATGAAGGAAAGAGAAGAGATTTGATCCACGTACCAGTTTAAGATGGGGGGAGTGAAGATGGAAACAGTACCAGCAGAAAACACGAGCTTTGCAGATGCAGTGTTAAGGAAAAATGGAGGCTCAGAAGGTAGAGAGAGAAGATGATGAATAGTGGTATGTTTGGTTCAAAGAGTAGGGTTTTTTGTGAAGGGCGTGAATTTAGGCGGGACTGTTCAAATTTTGCGAAGTACGAAGGCGGCGGGGCAGCTGTATTTGACCAATAAAAACTAGCCACGTGTCCAAGAGAATCGTAAGCGATTCAGTTATGCAGTGACTAAAAAGACGTTTGGACCGGACAAATTAGTAGCCCGGTATCAATTTAGCTCGATTGAAGGCCACTTTTAGCTCGGCTGATAAAAAGGTAATCCAAAATCATGCATGGTAGATGGAATTAAGGGGCAATTAAGAGGGAGTTTTTATGTGCATTAGAGCTGAGCTAGGCCCAGGCGTAGTGAGGGGCTGCTTTATGGGTCGGGGTAAAAAAGGCTTAGTGAAGTGGACCATAGTGTTAGCTCGATCCAAGAGGTTACAGTCACCACGGTCGGAATGGGGTAATTATCTCGGTCAAAGTATTTGAAACCGAGATATTTTGGGCTTCTTGTCGTGAACCTTTCTCTTGTTAGCTCAGTCAAGACTTGCTATGGTTAGCTCGGTCTCAACAGCCAAAACCGAAGTACAAGTGAACAATAGCCGAGCTATGCAATACATGGGAAGGCACTTTATTGAGTATGAAAAAGGGCTAGTGTTAGCTCGGTCATACTGTTATCCAACCAGGGTAAAACCATCTCACTTGGTTTAAGCAGTGAGGGGGGTGTTGAAGGATAAGCATTATCTTTCAGGATTGTGATTCCTAGGAGGACTCTACATGGAGGAATAAGAGTCCTACTAGGATTGTGTCAGGCGAAAGTTATAAAAGCTTACAACAGAACCTATGTAGAGGTAACACAACTTTGAATCTCGAATACATAGAGCTTTTTGTCTATTTGTCTATTTGGCTAACTTAGGCATCGGAGAGGTATCCAGCACACACCCGTCGGCTAGCTCACGTTTGTGTTTTCAAGGAATAAAGCGACGACGTTTTGAGAAGCGCAGACTTGATCAACACGATTATACAAGAGTATTATTTCATGCCCGTACAAGAATTACAATGAACATCGATAAGAAATGGAAACAATAAATAAAATATGAGGTGAAACAAAAAAATAAAATAGCCACAAACATTGAGGTCATTGCTCTTAATTAGGGAATGAATGATCAATAGCCGTTAACAGAAGCTTTAAAATAAACTAAGTGGAAATAGAAAAACAACGTGCGGGAATTCAAAAGGCAAGTAAATTAGAATTCATCATGACTATATTTTGGTTTAAATAGGGTGTTATTCAACGTAGGAAAATTAACATGCCCATCAGAAAGTAACATGCCCGCCATGCTGAACACCAAACTTGAATATCAACTGATAATATGAAAGCAACAGTGGGACAACAATTATAATTAAGAAAGACCTACCTGCATGCCACTGGTGGACATTTGAACTCAAAAACTCGAACAATTGAACCCACTTGCATTACCCAAGCAAATCTGTGAATGAACATGTATATTAAATCAATAAAATTCCTTTTGGCACCCCACCCTAACCCTTGATAAGCATAGAACATAAGCAAAAACAAATCTGAAATTACCTTTTATGCGAGTGTAGTGTTGAAATGCGCAAAACAGATCTGAAGATCGAAGAGAGAACTAAAAATACCAGCAAAAACAGAGAGCGAGGCTCAAAAATCAATCCATCGATCAATTGACATGTATTTTAACAAAAGAAATTCATCAATTATCTATCAAATGCCAGTTTTTTTTTCAAAATGTTATATTTTGTCTTTAAAAGTATATTTTTTAGAGACGAATTACGTTTGTCTCTAAAAAATTGTCTCTAAAATTCAAATTTCCTGTAGTGACATAGATTATGCAGAGGGAAGTCTTCAATGACTAGTTAAATGTAGTTGACATTGATCAAGACAACATTGTCAAGCAAACAAACAAACCATCACATTTATGAGCACATAAAAATATCAAATCAAAACTAATCTACAATAACCTTTCTGTAATAAGAAACAAGAATGAAAGCTTGCAGGTAAAGTGTGGCGAACAATATAGATAGAACATTTAAAACATAAACCTTGTCAAGCAAAATCTTGATATCTGATTTAGATTAGCAGATATACACTTCGACCTGAAATTAAAATGAGATCCAACAAAATCAAATTGTTACTCCTGTCTATACTGAGCTTGCATAGATGCCAAATCAAACTTAAATGTGTAAAATCTTACAACATAAACGACATTTCTTTGAAGGAAGCATAAATTCATTCCCAACCATATGCAACCATAAATAACAGAGCATGAGCATTAGGAAGAAAGCCCTCACTTGGAAGGTCCTTTTGAGCTTTGATCAGTGAACTCTTTACAGGTAGCATGCCATCTTTACCAGTTAAATTATCTGTATGTGTACCAAGTATCAAACAAATTATCATGGGCAAGAAAGAAAACTATAACCTAAATAAATGTACGAACAAGAAAAGCTTAAAGCTAAAATTCATTAAATTGGTTGAAGTTAAGTCGTTGAGTTAATCAAGTCTACAATTTTACTCCTAAAAATATGATATATGATGCTCATGTATACATTTGCCATAAATATATATATATATTAACAATTGGACCAATTTGAGACAAAGTAAAAAATTCAAAATTAAAATTGATCCAATTGAAAGCACATGGACCAAAATGACAAAAAGACTCAAATACAAAGACTAACAATATAATTTACTCAAAAAAAAAAAAAAAAAAAATACACAAGCATTTTCTTGCAAGATACAAATTGCTTCCCAAGTACTCAATGAAATCCTACAGAGATAATACCCCACCTCCCTAATCTCCATTCCCATAGACTGGTGCAAGCAAACACTTTCTCTGCTAAATTCATAGAAGAGTCATGATTTTTCCCTCAACCACCACAATGAGTAATGCATCCCAGAAGGAAGCATAAAGGGGAAACTCAAATTTTCAAGGCTATTTTGTGGGTCTCAAATTTACCACTGTATCATTAGTGAAGCTTTTTCTCAAATCTATGCTTGAATATGAGTTTGTCCATTAGAGTAGTTCATATCAAATAAATTTTTGATTTGAGTAAAGTTTGAGAAAGGGCTAAAGATGGCCTTCTATAAGTTCAAAAGAAAGGCAACTGAATGATGCCCCTCAAATAACAAATGGAAAGATCCCTCGAAACTATTTTCATCTGAAACAAACAGAGACGATGATTGATGCAATAGACAACAACAATAATTCACACCTTATAGAATGAATAAATGAAACAATTGAGAATGGATAACAGAATTGAATTTTATGCCACAAGAATCACATTTTCAATGTTTCAAAAGGAAATTTAAATGAGTATTATGATCAAATTAAATACATACATACATATATATATATGCATAAAATCAAGGTGAAACCGAGTATTATGATCAAATGTAAACTGATATTCAATAAATAAAAAAAAAAAGAGATAAGCTATCAATAGGTTCTAATAGTTGGACTTAATTCCCATCAAGTCCTAATAAAAATGTCGCTAAAAATAATTTTTTTACGACAATTTTTTGCATATCTCACTAACAATTGACAATTAGTGACTTTTTTTGTAAAAAAATTTTCAAACTGTTACAGAAAATTTAAAATTAGTGACATTTTTTGTAATGATTTTTTAAACTGTCGCTAAAACTTATAATTAGTGACATTTTTTGTGACAAAATTTTTAAACTGTCGTTGAAAATTAATAGTATTGCCATTAATTATCATTGGACCTATTGAATAATAGGTAAGTCTCCTACCTAATTGAACATATAGTGAATTATATATATGGAATTGAACTCATGAGTCACATGAATTAGGGTTTTAGGACAAAGAATAAAGCAAAGTCTACCAAACTAAGTGTACCAAACTGAGCGTAGTCGAAGAAGTTCTGTCATCAGAATAACGGAATCAAGATCAGAATAACAAAGTTCGGAAAAGAGAGAGATTCAAGGTCAAAAGGTCCAAACAGAGATCAAGAGAAAGAGATTCACAGTAGATTAGCAATTCGCATCTTTAGAAGATTGTCGACTGTGAAGAACTTGAAGGAACTCAATTCAAAACTGACCTAGGGCTTCGATCATCTCCTCGAATGACAGCGTTGCAGTGGAGAGACACTGGCGGGAGAATGACGGAGTGGGGCGACGCCAATGGAAGGAAGAGAGAGATAGAGAATGATTTGGCCGATGGGAGGAAGAGAGAGGAAGAGATAAATAGCGTGGAATGAAATTGGGATGTTAGGGCTTTTTATTATTTGCGACACACATTATGCCGTCTCAAAAAATCAAACCTACGCCGTTTTGATATATATATTTTTTTGCCACAGTTAGTATCCGTCACAAATAATGGAGTTTTTGCGATGGATAATTTGTTACCGTTGCTAATGATAACACTTTGTATCTCAAAATTGCATATTTATGATAGATTTTTTTGTCCGTCTCAAGTGTTCACTTTTTGCCACATAAAGTAATCCGTTGCAAAAACCTCCATGTCAATTACCCCATTTTCCAGTAGTGTACATAAACAAATGAATAAATAATCTTTTCATAATATACTGCATATGTTGACGTGGTATTTGTAAATATTTTTTAAAAAACTATATAATTAAATAGTACTACTGGGTAGCTCGAAATGAGCTGTCCTGAATGGCTCGAAATTGTTGTTTTCGATCCCATGTGCGTGGGTTTCACCCGCTTTTCTTATTTGCTTTTGGATGTCAAACTTTGAGTTTGAGAGATAAAGAGATAGAGAGGCATTATAGCGTGTGAGTCCAAACATCCGGGCCATTCGAGCCACCAATTTTGAGCTACAAAACATTATTCATAATTAAATTATTTTTTTAAAATACTAAATTATTTTAAAAAATATTTTCAAACGATCATATTTTCAAATGGTAATATATAAACTCAAAATCAAATCAATTGGATGCAGTATACAAACACAAAACGAACCAAAAAAAATGTATTTGTTCAAATGGATGGAGCAATTTCAACGCGAAACCCTTTTTACCTCTCAATGACGGCTAGCTAGTTGTGGAGAGCCAAAATCAAAATGGATATTTTGTCTCTTCTGATGCAGACCCTCTTGGAGAAGAAGAAAAACAATTACACTAGCAAAAATGTCTCAAAAATATTCTTTTGTCTTCTCCTTAGATGCTCTTATAAAGAGTACGATATTATTCACACATTGAGTATGTAAATAATACACACTTTTTAGTATAAAATAGTAAGATTTATCAGTTTAGATTAAATCATTATATTTTTTAAATATGAAGATTGTATTTTGTATTCACACACTGAAAAGGGTGTGAACAAAGTTATAATGGTCGTGGCATTAAATTTTTTTGGGGGTAAATTATACTGACCTCTACCGAGATTTAATGAAATTGTAGATACCTCCCCATTTCTAAAATAACAAAGACCTTCCCTTTCAGTATTGGCTAGTAACATCTGTCAAAAAAAATATTTTTTTACTTTTTTACCCCTGCACCTTATTTTAATTCCAAAACAGTTGGGAAATTCTATTTCCAAAGACTTACTTATCTTAGTGCACACACTTAATGAATTATTATTTTAGTGATAATTATATCCTATAGTAAAATGACCATAATAGACATCAAAACCCACCCATAATATTATATGAAAATATTTCCTATACACATCTTTTTAAAATAAAAAAATCTCAGTGCACATATTTTAATTAAAAAAAAACTAAACCCTAATTCTTTCATTTTAGACAAAAACAACAGGAAACAAAGTAGATTAGGAGATTTTTATGATCTTTTTTTTTTTTTCTTCTTAGCATTAGTTTTCTAGTCAACCAAATAGATTAAGATCACAAATTTATACATCCAACCGAAAATAAAAGCATTATAAAATAATTAAAAATTCTTGGTTGTGTGGAGGAATTTTCATTACATATTAAACTTTTTTTTTTTTGAAAAAAAAAAAAAAACCTTTTTTAATTGGCTAAATCTAACATTCTACAATAAACTCTTATGAACTAACCTCTAAAAACCAGACCTTAACTGAGAAGAAGCTAATGAAGCAAAATCTAACATTTTCATTATACATAAACTACCAATGGAAAAAATATATTGCAAACCTTAATTTGCTAAATCTAACATTTTCATTATATATGAACTACCAAATCATTACCATGATGAAGCAAAAATACAAATTGAACATCTTAATAGCAAAGACCCATCGACTTGCAAATAGAAATACTAGGGCTTGTTTGGAAAATAGAAAGATGGGTTTGATGATAAAGGTTAATGAAGATAATGGAGATGGAATTCTTTTGGGTTCAAAGTTGCTCTTTATTAGAACTTCTATTTCCTCTTGATCAGAATTTACTCTTGATTATAGATCTACCCCATCGATTTGGCCTTGGACGAATTGTTCATCGACTCCATGAGAGGAGCTAGATTGATGTGAAAGTGTGTGAAAAGAGGGTTGAGGTGGTGTATGTACAAGATATGAGTTAAGGGTATGATTGGAATTTTTGGTGTGTGGAATGAGAATAATAATTAATAATCAAATTACTAAGTGTGTGCATTGAGAAATGATGTGTACTGAGGTAAGTAGGTGTATGAAAATAGAATTTCCCAAAACAATTGCATGTCCTTTTCCTTCTCTTTGTTATGCCATTGGGTAAATTACACTGACACCCTTTGAGGCTTTTATTTAATATAGATTCTCCCCTCACATTTGAAGAATTATATTCCCTTCTCTGAAGTTTGTAATCTCATTACAAATTACCCCCTGAATTGTTGATGTCATGCCCTAAAATTTTATAAATGACCATTTTGTCATTTTCCCTACAATTTCTTCTTTTTATCATCATGACTATATTTTAAAACTTTCTATCATGAAATTTTACCTGAACATATTCTTATTGAGTGATGATATACAAACATAAATTTTATATAAAATTTTCAAATATAATAATATAGCTTAATGGTGACCTTTTACTTTAAAATAAAACATACCATAAACATGATTTATATTAACAACAACATCACTATCACAACATTTATATGATATTTTTTGTATAAATTTTTATATATGAATATAATTTTTTATTTTTATTTCCACCATCATTTTACTTTCTCGTCTATTCATCCACATTTATTAAAGTATTACCAAACACCGTCATTCACATTCATTACAGTATTATTGAATTTTTGTATATATATATTTGTAGTTAGTGAATTTAAAAAAAAAAATCACAAAATGTTATACTTCTTAAGTATATCTAGATTAGGTGTATCTAAAAAAAAAATTGCTTAAAATATTAAAAAAATTTAGTAAAAATAAAAAGCATGAAAAATAAATTAAAAAACTCAATTTTTTTTTTTTTTTTTTTTTTTTTTGGTGTGTGTGTGTGTGTTAAACCAAAAAAGATGATTGTTATTTCTCTTGAAATGACATGAATAAAGGCTAAGGAGCAAATATGCCATTTTGATCTGATAGGGGGTAAGTGTAATTTTTCAAATGTGAGAAGATCTATATTAAATAAAAACCTCGGGAGTGTTAGTGTAATTTACCCTATCCCATTTCTATAATAAAATATTACTGCATACGCCCATATCTAGACCTAGCCTTCGCAACAGATTCACATATGCAATGCATCAATGTACGTAGATAAACCGACACTACACAAACCCACATTCAATTGATAAAAAAAAACACACAAGCACAAGCATCATCTACAAATTATACCTCAAATCAAGTACTACAAAACTAAAAAATGGAGACATAAATTTGCATTAAGCAAAATTCTGGGACAGGAAATTTTTAAAATTGTGATAAGAGAATTAACCTCCAAGTTCAATAAATTAATGAAGACACATAAATTTAAGAAATTTAAATGTTGAATGTTGAGATTTTAAAAAAGGTAGCAATGGTAGATAAACTTTCAAATAATTTGGAAGGAACAAAATTTCAACAAAGCTGTTGCATTGTTTGCCAAGTGTTGGGTCTGGGGTTAGCGAGCTCAACTTCCTTCAGAGATGTTTTGGACTGCTCTTTCAATAATAGACTTTTGTCCAATGCTTGTAACCATTACTCTTGTTAATCGAAGTTATACACTTCGCTGCCCAATCTCTCGGGCATTATCTTAAACACTTGGTGCTCTTTTTGTGTTTGGCAAGAAAAATTTTAGCCTATTTTAGGCTAAAATTCATAAAAAGACAAAATAGGGTAAAATAACTAATAAAACAAAATGTCACATCAAATCCATTATCATTTCCCTTTTTCTCTCACAAATATCACATCCAACTATAAAAAAATCTAATCATCTTCCCAAATACAAAAATTTTAGTCTACCAAAATAGCCAAAAACTAAAATAGCCTACTAAAATAACAACTTTCCAAACACCCACTTTCTTTGGAAAAGAAAACTTGATGTTGCTCCTTAATCACCCCTGCCGTTGGTAAAAATCTTTTCAGTGTGATTATCATGTTGGGGGGGGGGGGGATTCAAGTTTTTTTATTTTTTAGTTAAATCCTTATCAACTTCAAGAAAATATTGTTTTGTTTGTTTTGCTTTTCATTTTTAAAAAAATAAAATAAAAAATTGTGAGAATGGTTGTATATTTGCGAGTAGCAACAATAGGGATATTCTATACTACTCAAATTTCTCTCGATGTATTGCATCTTCTTACTTCTTATACCTTTAATTTCATATTTTTAATAAAATTTTCACATTAAAAAAAAAAAAAAAACCCCTATTTCTCACCCACCACCCTCGCCAAAACCCACATTGGCCACACCCCCCCAACCCAAACTCGATGCTGCCAACGAAACCCATGGGTCCTAAGCATCATATCTGGCTTCCCCAATCATAAACCCAACCTCAAAAGTTACCAAGCTATTTTTATTTCCCTCAACAAAACACTCCCTCACTTAGAACAACCACCACTTTGTATGTATATAAACAAGAAAAAACAACAATATGTACCAAACCAACAATGTTTGTGTTGAATTCGAGTCAAGGGTAACTTTGTGGACCGTAGCTCATGCTTTACAATATTTTCTTTGCTATCACGCTTCAGCCTCGGATTATACATCTTGAGCCACGGAAGAAACATGAGAATGGGGGTTTTAAGTTGCAGAGATAGGCAAAGACTAAGAGAGATGAATTTGGGTTGTCAATGGTGGTGGGGCCGATGATGGTTGGATTGGTTAAAGTATGACTTATTTTGGGAAGTAGGTTAAAAGTTGATATTTTGATTTCAATTTTTTTTTTTTAAATGTGCAAAAAGGTAAACAGGTAATGTGACTCAAAAAAATCAAAAAATCAATAAACTAGCTTTTAATCATGTTGTCAAAATAGGCCTATATTGCATTTTTTATTTGACTTGTCCAAAGGTTGATATTTTCCTTCTTTTATTTTTGTTTTAGTCTTTAGTTTTATTATTTTTTATTTTTTTTGCATTTTTTTTTTGAGGTTAAAATGGGCATTTTAAATTAATAGGATGATGAGGTCAGCAAAACCAACCATAGTTAAGCGTGTTTTGAGAAGATGGTTAAACTTAGCCTTTTGGCTTTTTTGACTTTTTTATGTGAGAGGTAATGTGATCCAAAATGGGTTGTCATTGTTATTTACCAACAAACAAACCAGAAGGGCTGTCATTGTTATTTCAGAAATCTCAAGGGAGGTATCTATAATTTCATTAAGGATGATTCTACTTACATCACTATTTAACCATTTTACACCCTCCATCTCATTATACCACTAAAAAAAAAATGTAATTCTCATTACACCTCCAATATATTACCAAAACTAACTCTAAATTAACTATTTCATCTCTTTACACCACTAATTTTGGTAATACGGTGCTAAACAATTTACATTATTCCAGTGTTATGCTATCGGAAAAAATGGATCTCTCCAGCATTTTGTTGCTATACATTTACAAAGCCACTTTCTTCCAAACAATGATTTTTTCATTTGTGGTGGGCCTGATCGGTAATACAACGCTAATTAATTTGAATTACTCCAGTGCCATGTTACCGGACAATATTTTTTTTTCCCAGCATTATGTTGTCGTCCAATTAGATGATAACAAGAAATTAATTTGGGCCACTTGTGATGTGTCTGTTCAGTGATACATTGTTATACAAATGGGATTACTGTAGTGTCATGTTTCCAAACTACAATAGAGTTGTCTAGGCCCCATCGCTGTACATTGAAGGATTTACTTTTTCCTTGAAGAATCCATAAAAAAATTCGCAAATCAAACACGCATCCATAAAATCATACCTAAAAGGTATCCATAAAATTATTCATAAAAACGTCAATTGTACGAATATCCATAAAGTATCCATAAAATCTGTTATTGTTTGCATCCATCAATCAAACATGTTATCACAATTCGTCTTGGTAATTTGTAGGTAATTTTTCCCCTCTTAATAGAAATAAACATCCACACTTTTTAGTTACTGTCAACCTTAATCGTTCCCCCTTGATCTTCCTGTTGTCTCTATAGTAACTACTTCTTTTACATGCAAGTGTAAGTCTTGGTTTTCTGCCATTGCTTCCTGCATCGGATGTCTTTATAACAATGACAAATCTAGTCTTCTTCCCAATGTCAGAAGCTCATTTAATTAATGCTTCACGACTACTAAAAATCTAAAGATAATAACTACATTTATACGTCAAATTATTAATAAAACTCAATACAAATTAAAAATAAGAAACAATCGTCTTCATAAAAAAAAACTTAACAAACCTCGTCTATAATGAATTCATGACTAGAGTCCACTAATATTGCAGTACTTACGTTGTTGCAATGAGTATAAGTTCCTTCCAGGCAAAAAATAAAAAATATAAAAAAATGAAACTGAATATACATTGTAATGAGAAGCCGAACAAATTAAAAATATTCAGTTTGGGGTTATCGGAAATGTATATTTTATTCGGTAGTTGGCTACCAGACTTATATTTTTTGTTCGGCAATATGATCTCGGACTATTTTATTTTGTTCGATTTCGAACCACTAAACGAAAGTCGAACACCAGTCTAGAAAAACGAAGCAAAAACCTACCAAATAAAAAAAAAAAAAAAACTCACCATTTCACTTTTTTGATGGTTCTTCACCACCGTTTCTTCATTCATTACTTTCTTTAATGATCAAAATACTATGATTTTCACTTTTTGAAAAGAGATGTGTGAGAGAAAAGAAAATTAAGAAAGGAAAAAGAGTAGGGATTGAAAACCAAGGGGTGTAAAATATATTTAATTTTAGTGTTTTGTCCTTAAAGGTAATTTCACACATGGATAAAATTGGGAGGAAAAAAAAACTCATATGGAGGGTGTAAGGAGGTAAAGTAGTGGTATAAGTAGAATCAACCTTTCATTAAACCTCAGGGAGGTCTATGTAATTTACCCAATTAATTAAAAAAAAAATTCAACTTTACGATTTCTGTGGTCCACTTAGGGGTGTAAATCTGGCCTGACCCGGCCCATGTCGGGCCTCGTGGGCTCCCGCCAAAATTTGGGCCGGGCAGGCCCGCGGGTCAAAAAATTAGGCCCAGGGATATTTGGGCCATGGGCGAACTGATCCAGTGGGCATGGGCTGTCACGCCCTCAAAATAGTAACATTAAACCCATCAATTTAGACATGCTTTGACATGAGAGACAAACATCATTCTATTCCACAGAGTAATTCTTTACAAGAAGCATTACATATTAACAACAGAAGCAAATGCCTTATGGGCTTACAGTTTTCCAAGCTAACACTTGGTTACAAAGAAGAGAGTACTAACTCAAATACATATTAAACCCTAGGCTAGAAATTTACATGTAGTACGACAAAAGATAACAAAACCACAAATATCTGCCTGCTTCTAGCCTCCCAGGCGATGTCCTTGGAGGTGGCATGCTACCTGTACCTGAAAATGATGTTCCCATATAGGGTGAGCCAGAGCCCAGTAGAAATACACTAAACCAACCATGAATAATGACTACAAGATCAGCAACTGAAAGATGGTCAATACTGATACATTCAATTACGCCTTACTACAATTCCAAGACAATCAAGGCTATGCTACACTTCACTTTCCATTTCTTATTCAACCTTGAGTTTGAAAACAAGGCTCAGTACTCTGGCCAAAACAGTTGATGAGATTTTAGTTCACCACTAGAACACTTTCGAAATCCAAGGTGAATACACATTTTGGTGCTGTATCAACCTAACATAGAAACATTTCTATACTTCACAATTGATAACGATATACACTTTAGTGCTATATCAAATCAATCCAAACAACACTTCAACTGATAAGCATAAGAGCTGTATCATAACTTCAATGGGAGAGCATACGAGCTACATCCCCGGGTCCATCCCCCATCTTCCCATAACCATTAACCGGCTTAGAGGTACATCCCCCATCTTCCCCTAAACCATTAACCGGCTTAGAGGTACATCCCCCATCTTCCCCTAAACCGTGGAGTACATCCCCCATCTCCTCCCATACACAAGTAATGCATACAAGCACAGAATCATATACGCAATCAATCAATACACAAAGTCAATGTATTCTAACAACCGTCATACTCTATGACACATCCAATTGATTAGTTTTAGTTTACCTAATCATCATGCATCGTCTACAACAATCAATACTACCCTCCACCGGTAGTCCAAAGCAATTATCTCTACACAGGAAATAAATGCACAAGTGGATAATATATCAACATTTCAACTAGGTGAGCAATGAATGATTCCACTACACCCTTTAGTCCCATACATTCCCAATTTCAACATTCTCAACTCAATTCTTCAATTTCTTTAATTAATTATCTACATTAATTAATTAAACCAATTAGGGCAAATTACCATAATTCACAAAACAACCCTAAGGTTCCATTTCTATCAATGTTCCAACATTAATCTCATTTCTCTATGCCTAACTTGCATATAGGTTTATTATAAATAAAACCCCCAACTTTTGTAAATTTACACAAAAGACCCAAACTTTCTCAAAATTACCCAACAACCCCCAACATATCAGAATACCAAAATTCAAAGACAAAACTCATAAGATGGAGTAGGTTATCCCTACCTCGAAGTTTAAGCTCAAACGGAGATGAAGACTCAAAGACCAATGTGCTCCAAATCCAAAGATTTTCAGATTAAATCGAAGCTCTCAACACCCTCTATCTTTTTAACAAAGGCCCTAGGGTAGATTCACACTCTAGGGAGATGATTTCTTAGAGAGAAGGCAAGTCTAGAGAGAGGGGCTCTCGGATTTCAGAGTTTGAAATCAAAAAGGGAATAAAAAATGGTTTAAAATCCGCTGCTGCCTCGCTGATAAAGATAGGCTCGCTCGAGCGAAGGCCTTCTCGCTCGAGCGACCAGACACAAGAAACACTCGCTCGAGCCAAGACAGCCTTGCTCGAGCCAACAACCCAGAAGCTCGCTCGAGCGACCAACTCCTCGCTCGAGCGAAGAACGAACCAGATCGCTCGAGCGAAGAAAAGCTCGCTCGAGCCAAGAAATGCAACCTTCAGGTCTGAGCCAGACGCAATCGCTCGCTCGAGCGAAGCCACTCTGGCTCGAGCCACCAGACACAAAAACCAACTCTCGCTCGAGCGACCAAACCCTCGCTCGAGCGAAGGTCCAAAAATCTGGACAGCAACAGTAGGTTTCCAACCCAACTAACCTGCAACCAACCTGCCCAATACATCCTATAACTCAAGAAGAAAGGATTAAAGGACAACAACAACAATTATATAACAACGGGATCTACGGAACATAACTTCGGATACAATAACTAACTGAGAAAAGACCGGGGTCGCTATAACCTCCCCCCCTTAAAGAATTTCGTCCCCGAAATTAAGGGAGATGCCAAGACACAAGGCCAACCGATAACAAGGCTCACAATACCAATGAGTTAAACTCACAACTGATTTCCTACTTACCCCCGCATATGAAGCTTCAACAAGAACCAAATTCTCTCCGAGATACTCACCAAAACAATCGACTAGCGCTCCTAGCTAAGTCACTACTCAACAATCACAATCCGAATGAAACAACCAGTACAAGCTTTTGTATGAATAAAAAGAAAATTATTCTCTGATTAGAAGGGCATTTTCTCAAAAATAATCAAGTTTTCAATATTGACAATTCAAAAAAAAAAAAAAAAATTTTTTTTTTGCACTTCCCATGTGAAATTCAAGAGTTTCGTAAACATTTTTCATAGGTACGATGTTACTCACAGCACATAACCATTCCCAATTGATTTGGCCAAGACTTCTCATTGAAAGAAATTTTTTTTTTTTTTTTTTTTTTTACGTTTAAATTGAATCAATTGCTCCACAATACACGATTCAGTATTCATCAACCTAACCCATTACCGGTTATTTCATCTCTATTCAGGAGACAACTTACAATATATGCTATAACATGCAATATTGACGTGCATTTCTTTCAAAATCAATAACTTCTAATATACATGGTTCAAAATTCCGAAACACATTCAACATTAATGATACATTTGCATTCCATATCACATTTAGCATATACAATGCTAAATTAACTTCCAAGTTATCACCATAGACTGAAACACATATAATATTCGTACATTTCATCCATACAACAAGATATTCAACATACACTCAAATAACTACCAATGGATCCAGATACTTTGACTCCACTACGTTTCCACAACGTCTCAATTGATAGGAAGATCCCACTCTCCAAGGCCTGATAACAATGGTACTGTACAACCCACGTAACCAATACTGTACTCTGAGACGTTTACTACGTCTCGACTACCGACAGTACCCAAACCAATAGTTGGTACATACTACCCCATAAAATATTCGGGTCTATATCGCCACCTACCGAAAACACGTCATACTCACGTTGATGACACTGCACTTAAAACAGAACTTTCAAGAAAGGGAATCCTAAACGTTTGAAATTCCCAATAACGTAACAATACAACGGATAACGTTGTACATCCCCGTGCCTTACAACGCGCAAACAAGGGTCAAACGAGTCAAAGTGACTCTAACAAGGTGCCTCACTCACCTTACACAACCATACTGCCTCACTTGTGTTACCTCTATCCAAACTGGATGACGGACACTTATGTCGAAGTGACCTAATTTCACCAAACATCCAACCTCTCAGTTTCAATCAGAAACCAAACCAAATCCTTACTAAGGGATTCCTCTGGGATTTTCTAAGACTGATCCCCTTCTATCCATCATCCAAACACAACATATGAACCACACACTAACACGCATCGTGCTGTGCAAAACTCCCTCATTTAGAGATTTCACTCACCCCGCGAGTACAATCAAGACACCCAGCCTCCGTACCAAACCACTAGCCAATGCTATTGCTAGACAACCACCGTGAACCAACCCCGACACTGTCGCACGTGGCCGATAAGGCTTTTCAAGGTGCGCCATTCTAAATCCCCAGAGAAGTAAAGGTTCTCCACCCTTTTTATTACCATCCCAGACCTTCCTTCGCAAAAGACTTACCACAGTGACTCGACTCACGGGTCACACCCCAACTACAGGCCACACACCTAATCAACCCTCACAATAGCATCTCCCGACCTAACCAGTGTTAAGGTACAAACCTATCACTTTTGATCAAAGTAAGGAAGTCCAAAAACTTAGGAAACATCCATAAACTACTACCCGAGATATAGTACCAGCTGCTCACTACACACTGCCCTTATCTAGGGACTAACACCCCCTCTATCGAACGACCAATCATTATACATGCCTATACGGCAACGTTACCCACCACGAAGGTACAAGTCTAATCCTAACAAGATTATGCGCTATGCCCTTGTAAAATACCATGCTAATTATATACCATACCTAGTATTGAGCTCACACTTCACATCCTCCCGAGGTTCCCGCGACAGTAGACTAATATCGCTTCCACACACATAAGAATCAATTAGGTAACACTAATGGGATTTCGAACAATTGGTAAGTATAACCGTTCTCGCCTCCCCCTCTTGTACTACCAATTAAGGTACGCGTCCCTCAGTAATCCTTTCGAATTTGAAACCATGACTCATCAGCTCTCATTTTTCCCAAAACTAAATCACACGCATAAGAATGCATTATTACCAAAGATTTTATGGTCTCACAACAACCTATTATATTAATAAAACTTTTAGAGCTACAACATGTTCCAATCCACCCATTCCACCGAAATTAACAAACCAAGCATATATATATATAAACAAACAGTTTAGATGTTTCAACATTCCCAAAACACATTGGTTACACAATAGAACCCAATGGCCACAAAACGATAATTCACCGGTTACAAAACGGATTAGTCAAAACAAAACCAACCCCTCGGTATTACCACTACTACCGCCCCTCACTGGACTTCAAAAGTTAGTCATTTTCTGACCCAAGATATTCTATGAGCTTACAAGCCACGAACACAGACTACTGATGTGCCCCAACCGGCCACACCTGGAACAACTGCGAATTTCCCCCAACTGGAGCTTGGGAACTCGACCCCACTGAGGCCCTCGAAATCTGGCCTGTTTGACCCCCAAAACGGTACTGCCCTGGCCCAGTCGAATAAGGCTGGACCCGACTAGGTTGTAAAACCCCCAAAGAAGCCCCTGGCTGAGTACAGAAACGTCGGATATGACCCGGCTGATTACACACCCAACAAGTAAGCGGCTCCTGAGAACGAGCCTGGTTCGAAATCTGAGCTGATGAAAGCCCCAATAACTGTCTCTCCACTGAACTTTCAGTCGGCCCAAAACTCAGCTGGTTAGATAATCCTGGTGGTACAACTACTGGTTGAACTGCTAACCCTGCCCCCTTCCCCTGTGGGCAAACCGCAGCCTTGTGGCCCAGTAGACCACATTTGAAACAAATGACACTCCTCTGTTTACCTTCTCCCGAACCCAAACCCGACACTGGAAGGGTAGTTTCAGCCCGACCCCCTGTTGCGGGTTTAAATCCCTCTGTCTCTTAAAAGGCCTATTAACACCCTGAATCACAGGAGTCGCCGAAACGGTCTCCTCTCTACTCTGGCCCATAGCTAGCATCGCTGCCTCCACATGAGTCGCAGCCCTAACAAGCACACTGTAACTCCTATGCCAAGACCCCGCAATCCTTACACGGATGTCGTCACACAGCTTACTCTCAAACTCTGCACAACGCAGTTCCTCTGTCTCCACCAACTCTGGAGCAAACCTTGACAGGTTAGCAAACCACCTTTCAAACCGCACCAAAGGTGTAGTACCTTGGCGTAACTCCACAAACTGTTTCCGTAACTCTTCCCGAGCGGAAGGAGGGAAATCACAACTTCCTCGCCTAAGCATCCTAGTAAAAGTAACAAAGAATATTAGCACATTCATAAATGCGCCGAAACTAAACGCTCACGTCCTAATGCATGGACAACTGTAATTCATTCCACGTAAGCACATAAACACATAAGCACTTACGAATTTCATTTCCGGATAATGATAGTTCCGAGGCGCTACTAGAGTTCCAGTTAGAAACAGCATTGATCAAGTGCTTTTCCAACAAGACTCCCAGAAACCCAAAGATCCAATCAACATCCTAGAAATTAAATTCCATACCCAAACAATCACATAAGCATGTTATCAATTAAGCACATGGCATATGACACTACATTTAAGTCTCTATCAAGCGAGACAAACCCATTGTGATCCTAATCACTTCCCACGTACCCAAAGTATTCGAACCCGGTACGCTCTGATACCAAGTTGTCACGCCCTCAAAATAGTAACATTAAACCCATCAATTTAGACATGCTTTGACATGAGAGACAAACATCATTCTATTCCACAGAGTAATTCTTTACAAGAAGCATTACATATTAACAACAGAAGCAAATGCCTTATGGGCTTACAGTTTTCCAAGCTAACACTTGGTTACAAAGAAGAGAGTACTAACTCAAATACATATTAAACCCTAGGCTAGAAATTTACATGTAGTACGACAAAAGATAACAAAACCACAAATATCTGCCTGCTTCTAGCCTCCCAGGCGATGTCCTTGGAGGTGGCATGCTACCTGTACCTGAAAATGATGTTCCCATATAGGGTGAGCCAGAGCCCAGTAGAAATACACTAAACCAACCATGAATAATGACTACAAGATCAGCAACTGAAAGATGGTCAATACTGATACATTCAATTACGCCTTACTACAATTCCAAGACAATCAAGGCTATGCTACACTTCACTTTCCATTTCTTATTCAACCTTGAGTTTGAAAACAAGGCTCAGTACTCTGGCCAAAACAGTTGATGAGATTTTAGTTCACCACTAGAACACTTTCGAAATCCAAGGTGAATACACATTTTGGTGCTGTATCAACCTAACATAGAAACATTTCTATACTTCACAATTGATAACGATATACACTTTAGTGCTATATCAAATCAATCCAAACAACACTTCAACTGATAAGCATAAGAGCTGTATCATAACTTCAATGGGAGAGCATACGAGCTACATCCCCGGGTCCATCCCCCATCTTCCCATAACCATTAACCGGCTTAGAGGTACATCCCCCATCTTCCCCTAAACCATTAACCGGCTTAGAGGTACATCCCCCATCTTCCCCTAAACCGTGGAGTACATCCCCCATCTCCTTCCATACACAAGTAATGCATACAAGCACAGAATCATATACGCAATCAATCAATACACAAAGTCAATGTATTCTAACAACCGTCATACTCTATGACACATCCAATTGATTAGTTTTAGTTTACCTAATCATCATGCATCGTCTACAACAATCAATACTACCCTCCACCGGTAGTCCAAAGCAATTATCTCTACACAGGAAATAAATGCACAAGTGGATAATATATCAACATTTCAACTAGGTGAGCAATGAATGATTCCACTACACCCTTTAGTCCCATACATTCCCAATTTCAACATTCTCAACTCAATTCTTCAATTTCTTTAATTAATTATCTACATTAATTAATTAAACCAATTAGGGCAAATTACCATAATTCACAAAACAACCCTAAGGTTCCATTTCTATCAATGTTCCAACATTAATCTCATTTCTCTATGCCTAACTTGCATATAGGTTTATTATAAATAAAACCCCCAACTTTTGTAAATTTACACAAAAGACCCAAACTTTCTCAAAATTACCCAACAACCCCCAACATATCAGAATACCAAAATTCAAAGACAAAACTCATAAGATGGAGTAGGTTATCCCTACCTCGAAGTTTAAGCTCAAACGGAGATGAAGACTCAAAGACCAATGTGCTCCAAATCCAAAGATTTTCAGATTAAATCGAAGCTCTCAACACCCTCTATCTTTTTAACAAAGGCCCTAGGGTAGATTCACACTCTAGGGAGATGATTTCTTAGAGAGAAGGCAAGTCTAGAGAGAGGGGCTCTCGGATTTCAGAGTTTGAAATCAAAAAGGGAATAAAAAATGGTTTAAAATCCGCTGCTGCCTCGCTGATAAAGATAGGCTCGCTCGAGCGAAGGCCTTCTCGCTCGAGCGACCAGACACAAGAAACACTCGCTCGAGCCAAGACAGCCTTGCTCGAGCCAACAACCCAGAAGCTCGCTCGAGCGACCAACTCCTCGCTCGAGCGAAGAACGAACCAGATCGCTCGAGCGAAGAAAAGCTCGCTCGAGCCAAGAAATGCAACCTTCAGGTCTGAGCCAGACGCAATCGCTCGCTCGAGCGAAGCCACTCTGGCTCGAGCCACCAGACACAAAAACCAACTCTCGCTCGAGCGACCAAACCCTCGCTCGAGCGAAGGTCCAAAAATCTGGACAGCAACAGTAGGTTTCCAACCCAACTAACCTGCAACCAACCTGCCCAATACATCCTATAACTCAAGAAGAAAGGATTAAAGGACAACAACAACAATTATATAACAACGGGATCTACGGAACATAACTTCGGATACAATAACTAACTGAGAAAAGACCGGGGTCGCTATATGGGCCTAGCCTCGGGCTAGGGCGGGCCTGACTATTTTTTTGGTTTTTTTAAATTTTTTCTACTAAAATTTTATTATTTTCACTGAAAAAGACACTGGGCCGATGGGCTGGTCCACAGGCCGGACCGGACTTCAAAATGATGGCCTAGGCCTAAGCCCAGGGGCTCAGGCTGGGCTCAGGCCCAAGCCCAAACTGGCCTAAACGGGCTCGGCCCGCCTCAGGCCACGGCCCATTTTTACACTCCTCGTCCACTGCACTTGCACAAACATAACATTTAACTTTTTTTATCATTATTTTCTTTTGAGTTTAACCAACCACATTTTAAAAATCATTCAATGGGTTTGGTTTTAATTTTTTGAATTTAATTTTTTTTAAATTTAATTTTTTGTTTTTCATATTTTTTGTTTTTAGTAAATATTTTTCAAATTTAAAGAAATTTTTATTTTTTAGATGCACCTTACTTCGATGTATCTAAAAAGTAAAATATTTGTAAAAAAAAATATTTTAAAAAATCAATAAATAAAAAGAATATAAAAATGTACTGAATTTTCATATATTTTTATATTTTTTTGTATTTAATAAGATTTTGTTCACAAATATTATACTTTTCAAGTGTATTTATGTTAGGTGTATCAAAAAGAATTTAAAAAAAAATTGCTTAAAATATTAAAAAAATTCAGTGAAAACAAAAAAAAAATGAAAAAATATAAAAAAAGTATAATTTTCTAAAAAGTGAATTCTGGAAAGTGAAATCATTCCCAATTGTTCAAACTATGCTATTTTTATAAATGTAAAAATTTGTGAAATTTTGTGATTATGCCATAGGAGCCCAAGGGTATTAGATACTTTAAACTAAATATCAAATTGAGACTTTTTATAAATAAATTTTTAAAAAATTGAGGCCTTCAGCACTAAGAATTTTTAAAATTTTCTTTTAGGCCTTAGTTGACAATCTATTTTGCTTAATGGTCAATCTACCTCTAATTTTTGTGATTTCAAAAAGATGCAGGATGTAAGATTTCACTCATTGTTAACACTAGGGGTGATCATGGATCTATCTAACCCGTCCAACTCGACCGAACTGATTTAACCCGATTGATTTTGAGCAGATGGGTGTCTTTTGGCAGATGGATGCGAATGAAATATTTCAAAATTCACGGATACGATTTGGTTGGCAGATCAACCATCCCGCACCCTCATGAACCAGATCTGGCCGTAGATGAAGTTCAAAAAAAAAAGAAGAAGAAACTCCTAACAAGTAACAACATAGAATAGAAATAATAAAATATATATTTTTGTGAAAATAGAAAACAATACTTTAAAAATATACATACGTGGTGTCGTGGCCTATTATAGATAAATAATATATATTTTTTCAGATTGCTAGTTATTGGAGATTGTAAAAGTTATGAATTATAATTTTAAAAAAAATGTCCAAAATTTGTAAAGTCCAAACCGCCAAACCGATTGCATCTGTTTGCCAACCCGCATAGCCTGCTTAATCTGCATCCGCCAAACCGGTCGACGGATGCGGATTGACTTTTTCCAATCTGCCTAATTTTGGACAGATGACGGATCGGATGCCACTTGACGCAACCCGATCCACGATCACCCTTAGTCGACATTTCACCACCTCTCTATTTTTTACATGTCTTTTCGTAATAAGCAAAAAAGCTAATTTTTTTTAACACTTTCCAAACCAATTTTGAGTCTTAAGTTATACTGTGATTGATTACCATCCAATTAAAATTGTACTTTCTTTTTAAATGATAAAAAAAAAAAAAATGGGACTATTACTCTGCAGTGATGTTAAAGGAAACAAATTATGTAACGCCCTCAAAATAAACCCATTAATCATACATTCGTGACATCCATAAACGTAGGAGAAATAAACATATTTCCATTCATTAGAGTATTTAATCCAAAGGTATTACATGTTGACAACAAAAGTAAATGCCCTACGGGCTTACAACTTTCCAAGCCAACACTTGGTTATAAAAGGAGAGTACTAACTCAAAACACAAAATAAGCCCTTGGCTTGAATTACATGTAATACACAAAATAATTACAAAAAATAAGCCTTCAGCTTCTAAAACATCCCAAGCTAAGTCCTTGGAGGCGGCATAACACCTGCACCTGAAAATGATGTCCCATATAGGGTGAGCCAACGCCCAGTAGAGATATGCTAAACATAATATGAACAATGACTAAAACATGAGCATTCGATAAATGTTAACACTGGTCAACCAACTTACAACACCATCCAATCCCATGACAAATATGTCCATATTCATTTTACTTTCCTTTACTTAACAAATTTTCAATTCATAAACATGGCTCAGAACTTGGCCAAACAATTTAAATGAGATTATATCTCATATTAAAACATTTCCTTTATCCACAATTCATTTTCAAATGAGATAACACTCACATCAAAACACTTCTATACTTCACAATAGATACACATATTTGCTGCATCAATGCCATAATAAAACACTTCCATACTTCATAAATGACACACAGATTTGCTGTATCAATAGAGTCCATCCCCTATCTCCTCCCAAATAACATCGGTTTAGGAGTCCATCCCCTATCTCCTCCTAAACCGTGGAGTACATATCCTATCTCCTCCCACACAATACAATGTATATAAACGTTTATCATATACATGTTCAATCAATACACAAATTAGATGTATTATTCCAATCGTCATTTTCAATGACATATTCAACCGATTAGTTTTAATTCACCTAATCATTATGCAGTGACTACAACAATCATGACTATCCTCCACCGATAGCCCAAAGCAATTATTTCTAAACAGATAATAAATGCATCAACTGATAAATTATCAATATTTTCAAAGTGAGTGATTTATCAATCCAACTCCACCATTCCTTCTCAAAACTCCCCAATTTCATTATTTCACAATGAAAGTCATTAATTACACTAATGACCCAATAAAACCCAAATATGGCATTTCCCCCCTTTTTCCAATATTGACCCAAAGGTCCAAATATTATCATTAAACATCCACAATCTCATTTTAGGACCCAAATACACATGTATTGGCCAAAAGAACAAAACCCCTCTTGTCATATTTGAAACCCTAACACCCATAATTACCCAACTACAACATTACATCAAAACGACTACAAGTTTATGTCAAAGACCATAAATATGAGTAGTTATCCCTACCTCAAATTTGGAGCCCAAAAAAGAAGGTGAAGAAAATCAAAAGTGCTCCAAATCCCAAGATTTTTGGATTGATAGATAGCCCAAGTCAAGCTCTACACTCTTTGCAAAGGAACTAAGGTAGAAGATCACTCAAACTAGATCAAACCTTAGAGAGAAGGTGAAATGTAGTGAGAGAAGCTCTCAAAATAGGTTTTTGAAAAGTAAGAGAGAGTGTGTGAGAGTTGAAAAAGTGATCTGAAATGACCCAGCTGCCAACTGATATACGTATGACCCGCTCGAGTGGAGAATAGGACGCTTGAGCGTCAAACACAAAAACTGGATCTGCTCAAGCGCAAGGATACTCGCTCGAGCGCCAAGACACAACTGCAAAACTCCACCCGCTCAAGCGCAAAAGAACACCCGCTCGAGCGCAAGGATACCTGCTCGAGCGCGACCCGCTCAAGGGTAAGGAAATTCGCTCGAGCATGAAAAACACATCTGCAGTATTTTTGCAGACGGACAAACTACTAAAGGTGTGTAAACTCCGCTCGAGCGGATCACCAAAAATCAGGACAACAAGAGTTGGGATAAAAGCTCAACCAACCTGTTCGAAACACGCCCAAGACAATTCTAAACTCAAATACAAGGAGTTAGAGGACGGAAATGAAATACAGACAACAACAACTATTAACAGAACCAAGTCCGGAATACAGTAAACATGAGAGGGAAAACCGGGAACGCTATAAATTATAAATAAGTAAGAAAGTTTATAATTTTAATAATTACTATGTATATAATTTTACATTGATTTGAAATTTATTTTCACAAACTAATGTATTGTTTCTCCAAAAAAAGTTAACCAAACGTCACAAAAAGTCAGACTAAGTAGTCATAAGCCGACCTTGCATGATGCGCAGATGCACACCACAAATTAATCTTTTTAAATTTTTGGGCGATTTACGTGTAGATCCTAATATATAAAACCCAACCAACAAAAGCCAAACAAAACCAAGCACAAGGCCAAAAAGTAGCACTGCAACACCTAACAACTAGCAAAAGAAAAAATAGGAAAAAAAACACCAAACAACCCTCCAGCCGAAAATGCAACCCAGCAGTAGCATAAACTCAAATGTAACCCAGCAGCAGCAGACAACAACTAAGTCACTAAGTCCAACTACGAGCTTGAAGCATTACTCCAAGAAACTGAATAATTTCTCCCAAAACTTGCCACTCTTAGGTGTAAAATGTTATCCAACTAAGCATTGATTGATATCTATCATTGACCCACTTAATTGTATGAATCAGTAGGGCCAAGCAAGATGAAAAAAAATATTGTTCATAATAAGCCATACCCAACCAAGTTCTTATCATCTTTGCAAATCTACAACCTACATTATCAATGCTCTCAATTATTACATTGACCTCTCAGACATTTGGCATCCATGTTAACTACCTTTCCCTTAATTTTTAGTTTTAGAGAAAACTCCCTTGCACCAACATCACTAACAACCCTTTTGTTGCTCTTGCGCAAAATCCATGCAACAAGTCATTACCAACAAAGTTGTGGGATTATTTTCCATGTCTAAAATAGCTAGAGCACCTAACTTTTCATTTCCCTTAATGGATTAAATAAATAATAATAGTTTCACATGTATGCAAACTTTTATTATTTATTAAAAGTGAATGTATTGCATCTTAGGTTAACAAATAAATAAATAAAGCAAATGAAATAGTCTACATTTTCAAACAAGTTCCGCTTGTACATTGTGAAATTTGATCAAACATGTAGCAGACATGAAGCGAAGTTACAGAAATCAAAGAAAATAAAACCCAAACAGAGAGAGAACAAAGATACAGAGGGGCAATCATAAAAAGGAAATGAAACAAAATATTCAAAACAAAACAGAGAGAGAGAAAATGAAAAGTATATTCATAGCCAAAACCGTATCGAGAGAGAGAGAGAGAGATAGAGAAGGGATAAAAAATACCTCATAATGTTTCTCAATGTTTGTCCCCAAAACTCGAATACTCGAAGCGACGACAGCGGCACTAACGCTTGCTCGGAGATGCGACGTTGGCGATGGCAGCGTTGAAGGGGGAGTAGCTAGGGTAGAGAGCGAGGAGGGCAAAGAGTAAGCATGTGTTTGAAAGGGAGAAGGGGGAGGAAAACTAAAAAAAAAATAATAATAAATAAATAAATAATTAGGTCTTCATTCAAAACGGTGTAGTATTGACAAATAAATTATTGGCGACCAAAAATTAGGTCTTCATTAGGTTGCCATACATGTAACCCACATTTTCCACGATTAAATAATTGTTGTTGCCAAAAAGTTACATTTGGTGACTAAAATATTAGTCGCCATATAGTAAATTTGTTGCCAAAATGTTTCCCTTGTTCCCATGCAAAAATTTAGCCTCGCACCAAATCTAACTGTGACCAACCATGTTAACTAGTTGCCAATAGTTTAGTTTTTGGAGACCAATCAATATGCGGTCGCCAATTATTTGGTGACCGATTTATATTGTGTTGCCAAAAATAGTCGTCAAAAATGCTTTTTGTTGTAGTGTATGATAATTAATAGTATTTTTTATCAAATACTATTAAAAAATGTCACTAATTATTAGTTTTCAGAGACAGTTTGAAATTTATCACAAAAAATATCACTAATTATAAGTTTTAGCGACAGTTTAAAAAAATCGTCACAAAAAAGTCATTAATTTTCAAATTTCAACGACAGTTTAAAAAATGTCACAAATTGAAAGTTTTAGTGACAATTTATAAAAACTGTGACAAAAGAAAGTCACCATTGTCAATTTTTAGCGATATATGTAAAAAATCGTTACAAAAAATTATTTTTAGTGATGATTTTATTAGGATTTATTTTTAATAAGATTTGATAGAAATTAAATCTAACTATTAGAACATATTAGTAGTTTACCTAAATTTTATTATTTCTTTTTTAATGTTGAACCACCGATTAACAAATCATGGCAGCAAAACTTTTCCAACTATGTAGTTTCTATGATAATGCCTAGCGGATACTTGTTTTTTAACGGAAAAAAGCAGTGTTCTTGGGAGGTATTATTGCAATCCCGAGGCCTTGGCATTTTGGTTAGATTAACTCAAAGGAAGGGACTCACTGCCAAAGTAAGGAATGCATCAACCCATTACCAAGATAAGCAGGAAATGCATCAACTCCCAGCACACGAGGTAGAGTCACGAGCATAGTATAGCATAATTAGCTTCACCAAATAAATGGGTCGCTAATTGTGGCCTCCAAGAATCAAGCTCTACTCACTTGTGTGGAAGGCCAACGCCTTTCCACGCCGCCACCACCACCTTCGGCGGTCCTATTGGCTACTTGCTTGTACTAACTTTCTACTTGTGTTATACATGAATTTTGTTTCAAATTTGATTTTTTTTAATAAGAATTTATTTGGGAATTGATTTTTTTAATAATTTTTTACTAAATGACGTGTACAAAAATAGAGATAATGGGTTGAGTTTTTATATTTTTGGGGGGCCAAATTACACTAATAGTCCCTTATGTTGGACCTTTTTGTCAATTTAATCCTTATAGTTTCAATTGTAACGTATTTGACCCTAAATTTTATAATTTATGTCAATGAAGGACAATCAATAACGGTGGTTAAAGTTTTGGATAGAAAATGATCATGGGCTTCGCACATGTTAATTTTGAAAGGCAAAATTGACAATTCATATTCTATTTTTTGCAATCTCAATTTTGCTGAACACCCAATTGCAGGGAAATTCTATTTCCACCCACCTAATAAACTCAAGGCAAATCTTTTCTCACTACACACCCCTATTAATTTGATTATGAACTAATTTTCTCAATCCACACCCTTAAAATTACAATCACATCCTTCACTCATAAATGGTACACACACTTTACCCTCAAATGCACACACTTTAATTGACCTTAATTGACATTCATAGTTCCACCCACTTTTGTGAAGACTTTGACTTCGTTCAAACAGAGGGGAAAAAAAAAGTTTTGAACTTTCTCCACCTCCATTGAAGAACTTGAAGGAAGAGCTCCATTGAATCTCCACTAAAAACTATTGAATCCTTTGTTTGAGGTAAGAAATCTTTCCATTTTCTTATTGCATTTATCATTTTGTTATTACATTTACCAATTTCGGATATATCTACACTCCATTGGCATATAAAACATCGATTTTTCCATGGCTGGACGGGTTGGAGCTCTCGGCATTGGGTTTTCGAATTGTTTTCTTTAATTCGGAACCTAATAACCAAATAATGTGTACAATTCGACTTATTAAAACCGAACAAGATACAAAATTTCAAAGTTTTTCTGCTGAATAAGATATATTTTTTCGGTTCAATAGTTCTGAATTAATTCTTTAATTTCGGCAATTGGTTTCTGAAATATTTTTGTTTATTCGGCAATGAATTTTTGAATGGTTTATTTTATTTTATTATTTATATATATATATAAATTTACACCAAGTTACATAGGCCACCAAGATTGGTTATACTGTAGGTTTTTCCAACAATTTTATTTTATGGGTATGTTTATGTATTTATTTATTTTTTTATTTTTTTTGCGAAATTCAATGCATAACAATAGAAACAAAAATATGTGCAGTATTGGTATTTTCACATTATATTGTTAGCTTAAGTAGTTAAACATAGGTCTTCAAAAATGGTATTAGCTAAATAGCTGAACAAAACAATTGCATTATATAGAACATTAGGGGTTTGTCCTTTCAAAACATTGAAATTGGGGCCAAATTTGGTTTTTGATTGTATACTTACAACTACAACAAATTTACAATCAATAGAATGTACAAAGACAAGTGATGGACAGTCCTTTGATTGTTTGAAAAATGATGTTGGTATTGATTAATGACCCTGCTGCCTTGGTAAATTGGCCGAAGTGAAGTTAATATGTTTTTGGCATGTTGTGAACATTACCAAACTAATTGGTGAATGGTCTGTATAGAATACAAATAGTTTTGCTATATCCATGTTCGCATTGGAATTTTTCAACAAATCTTAGTCTCACTCTTTCATCAGTAGTAGGGTTATGTCCTTAACTTATTTTGTTAATTTCACGTCATCCAAATTGTCAATTAAATGGTCTATAACTGCGTATTAGATTTCATTAAGGTGGCATGGTTAGGCTACTTATTACCCACATTGATGTGATCCTTTTCTGGGAGTGTTTATTCTATTTCATTATATTGGGTTGATGAGAACAATTTTCCTTACGCAAATGGATGCTGGTCCCAGTCAACGTCAATCAGTAATAGCTTCAAACAGAAGACTCCGTGAATTATAGAGATGTGGACGTGGACGTGGTTGTGGACATGGACGTGGACGTGGGCGTGCTCGAGTGCATGATGATGACACACACATTGCCATGGATAATGATCTTATATATGATGCACCAGTTATGGATGATATTGCCATGGATGATGACCCTACCGGTGATGATGTTGACATTGTTGATGAAGATATCCTTACTCAGTCATTTCTGAGAGGGCCAACTGATCCATCAATCCTTAAAAGTTTTAAAAGTCATGTTGCCACAGCTATTTGGAATGGTGCTGATGAAAGGGGGCCCTTGAAGTGTCATAATCACTCTTCTAAGATTCATTCGTGGCTGTGGTGGGAACAAGGAAACAACGCTACATTTGTAAACATTGTAGAGATGTCACGACTTGCACAATTAGCTCATTGCACGTACCGCTTTGTCAACAAAATCGTAGTGTCTAGTTTTGTTGATAGATGGCAACCGGAGACAAACACCTTCCATTTGACTGTTGGAGAGATGACTATCACATTGGACGATGTCGCCACTATCCTAGGGCTTCCCATTGTAGGCAAATCTATTAGTGTGTGTAAGTTGTCAGAAAGGCGGGCCATTGCATTACTAGTTAATACCTTGGAAATTGATGAGCAAGAGGTCAGACATGAGATGTCTAGTGCTGGAGGCAATTCAGTGAGGCTTTAGTGGTTGAGGGCACACTTTCATAATGTCACAGACAATGATTCAATGGAAAGAATTGCATGTGCGGGTAGAGCATACTTGCTATTTTTGTTGGGTTGTACACTTTTCAATGACAAGGCTGGTACTAGGGTCCCCGTTGTTTATTTGAGTTTGTTGTCCGATTTGACGACTGTATCTTCATATGCTTGGAGTGCTGATGCATTGGCATACTTATATAGACAGATGGGGTATGCTAGCAGGTTCGGCATGAAACAAATAGCCGGTTACATGACACTTCTTGAGGGATGGATTTATGAGTACTTTCGTGGATTCCGACCACACTTGAATATGAATTACACTCGAGACGTGCCACATGTTTACCGTTGGACTTCTCGGAGAGAGTCTGGTGAAGAGACACAGTTGCAAGCTTTTCAAGAGGAGCTTGATAGGTTGGGTGTACATGACATAAGTTAGAAAATCCTTCAAAATTTGAAACTCTATATCATACAAAATTTACAGTTGTCATATCTTACAGTTGTTATTGTTTGTAGGCTATTTGGGACCCGTACCAGAGTTGCAGAGATGTCCATCCGTGTCACCCAGTTACGTTCTACCACAGTTGCCTAAAGTGTTTGGAAGTAGTTGAACCATATCACCCTGATAGAGTTTTGAGACAGTTTGGCAGAGTGCAGACAATCCCTATTCCACCACTTGGCCCTATGCATACCTCTCGAGGAGCCACAGCTCCACGCTACAATGTTATGTGTGCATACTTGGACTTCATTTAGGAGGCATGGGACAACCATGTGTTATCTGATCAGAGGAGGAGTACACCGGTACAACAGCCTTGGGATTGTGTTCCTGGTTACATGGATTGGTACCAAACCATTACCCATATGTATGTTCAAAACCCAGCGCGTCGTTCTCAAGTGGACCCAAATATTCATCATTATCAATTTCCTAGCCAAGATGCACAGGTACTTTTTTTTTTTTAGGAGCACCATTACAAATTATTTATGTAAACTATTATAGGTTTGTGTATAATGTTGTATTTGTTCTCGTAATGTAGCGTATGTCACAGATATATCAGATTACTCATCCTTTCGTTGAGGCTGACTATGAGGACAGTGTTCAACATTCCAATAGACTTTACTACGCAATTAATGCAATTGAACAGCTTCTTCAAGATCAGCACATTAGTGAAGCTGCGCCCAACACATCTGCTCAGGGTCGGTCTGCACCCAGCTCTTCTAATACACATCGTTTTGTAGCACATTACACTCGCCGATCACGTAGTTGATAGTAGTTCATAATGTTGCCACAAGTAGTTTTTGATGGTGTTAGTGGATGTATAAGAAGACAAATATTATTATCATCTTTGGATTATGTACTTCTTGGATTATGTATAAGGTGACATGTATTTTGTGATGATGTGGATGGATTGAACTACTCGTTAATATTACTAGTTCTTCTTACATACTTGTTGTTTAATATGAAAAAATCTTTAACAGTAGTTGCACTTGGTTAATATTATTTTCATTACGTTTTGTGTTCAAACAACGTAAAAATAATATGACATCTATTCTATAAATAAGAAAACTATAACTCATATGATATTGTATTTAAAAAAAAAAAAAAAAAAGGACCATTACATCAATCTATGTGAACTAGTAAATCATAAAAACTAATGACTCCTCTCTAATGTCTTAAACCTCTCATGACGGCTCTCTAATACATCAATCTATGTCAACTACATCAAATGTCTCTCGAGTAGCTACATTAGGTCCTATGTTGTCTTTGAATTTTTGGATGCGGCTAACATATGCATTCTCCCATTCTGATGCACAAGGGTGATGGTGAACTCGCCAAAGCACAGCAATGGGAGGAACTAGATGATCGGCCTTCAAAAATACCTGCACGTACATCCAAAAATTTACATATCTTTACCAAATCCATCAAATTTGCAATTACACAAATATTAAACAACAATGTACCGTTATTTTCATAACTTATACCTACACAAAATGATTTCCATTAACAAATCCAATGGCAATCTCATGACGATCAGCTAGGGTTACTAGTAGTGATCTCAATGGTAAGAAAGTCAAACACTGTTGCAATGACAACTAGTACAAGACTACATTATAAAATGATGCAATAAGATGTCCCATGTCAAGCATAGTCATCCAACGATCAAAGCTTGCGCTATCTTCAAAATATGAAAAGATGTATGTCAGCTCCTCAACCCTCTCATACGACCCGTATAGTATGACGTATTCATCTCTGTAATTATTCAATTCAAGTAGCAGATCACGCCTAACTTGCACCCAGTCATTCTCTCCAAGACCAAGTAAACCTGCAATAGCTCTAAAACCACACTTCCCATCACCATCTACATCCTTCATCAACTTTATGAATGGTATTAACATAGGTGGGAAGTCACCAGCATATGCACTAGGTAAACTTCTTCTTGTACAATATGTCTTTGTCTTCACATTCTGCTTCTTATCAAGCACTTTCAAAGCTCTCTTTTTCTTTGACTGACTGGAAGCTAATGTGCTCTGGCTATCATGGCCATCGTCAACCAACTCAAATGCACACGGGTCACGACAACAAGATATATAAGTTTTCTTATGTCCTTGATGTGGATTAGGTTTCACATCAAGCTCAATAAGAAAAGTGGTCGCTGGATTTGCAATTTCCTACAACTTCTAATTTCATGGCAATATCAGACTCATTGAACCGCTTCAAAATCATCTCAAGTTCTGGGATACAAGTTAATTCCAATTTCTCAACCTTCGAATTATGCACACATATAGTAAGTCGCGTCCAATGTAGATGTATGCTATTGAGTGGAATAGGACGACCTTATCTCATGTAATCTGCAATTTCGTGAGCACAAGGTAAACCATGTGTGCGCCTAAGAACACACCCACATGCTGCAACATCAATTCCAACTGAATTTGCTTTCTTACTCTCTGCTAACACGTACTCCAATGCACAAATAGACACGTTACCCCAGAGTTCTCTAAATTGAGAAGGTTTGAATTGATGTTGCACAGTTGTCAAACTCTTCTCGAATGATGCTTTAACTCGAATGTTCTGTAACTCAAGTAGACAATGTATTTTTTCAAATGAAATCTCAAATGTCGTTTGACTTGAACCTAATTGCCTCTTCAATCTAGCATGACCACTCTCAACCCTGTTCATATGGATGTAAACAAAAATAGTCAAGCATAATAATTAAAAATAACAATATGATTTATAAGAAATAAAAAAAAAATATTACCGATTGGTTGTAACATTGCCAAAATGCATACACATGTTTGTATGTACCGCAATGAATTTTCTTGATACGGATTCAACCAACTCACTGTAACATACTTGATTGCCTCCGAATAGTTACTGAAATCCTTATGCAGTGTTGCAAGGTGATCATTGTATTCCTCTTTAGTCGATGACAATACCACATAGTTCCATGCAGTCTTAAACTTGTCCCATTTTTCTTTTGTCTCAAACATTTTCTTGCATTTCGTCAATATATTCTTATTAATATGCCAATGACATAACAAATGTCAAGCATTTGAAAAAGTGTTGTCAATGGCATTTATCAAAGCAAGCTCTCTGTCTGTGACAATGACTTCAGGTAAAACACTGTCGTCCATAAGATCACGCAACGTTTGTAACGCCCATGCATAATTATCAACCCGCTCAGTTTGCAAGTATGCGATAGCCACGAAGAATGTCATATGAGTTGATGTCACTCCCACAATTTCAAGAAGAGGAAGTCGATATCTATTCATCTTATATGTGCAATCCATAATCAACACACGAGGGAATGTACGAAGCAAATCCAAACTCACTGGATGTGCCCAAAACAAGTCTGTGACGGTCATAGAGCCTTCCTCACATCGATGACACTCAATATATTTATGTTTCGCTAATTCACCCAGTAGTTGTTGCATCTGGGATCTACCAACTTTTTGTAGAACCTTACATCGGCGTCGTACATTATAAGCTGTCTTCATTGTGCTCATATTAGAGCATCCCTCTGTTTGAGTGTAATGAGTATCTCTTTTGGTCTTATTAGGCTCTTTGACATATCTACTAACAATGACTTTTCATTAGCTAACAATATCCCTGCATATGAATGTCCTTGGAGATGCTCCGCAGCTGGATGATTATGCAGTCCACAAACAACATTCAATATCCATTCATCGTTTGTTTTCAACTTGTACGCCTTCAAATCAAATGGACATTCTCACTTCTTTGTACTAGTTTGTCTCAATAAGTCTTTTGAGCCATCTTTCAACTTTTTATGTGATTTATACTTCCCACTCCGCTCACAAGCAAGATAAATTCTTGGTCTCTTGGTACTGCCACCATAGTCCGACGTCCTTATAACAATAACAAAGCCATTTGCCCTTCCAATATCACGTACCCAAGTGAGCAATTCATCTTTACTGTCGAAAACCTATATATAATGTCACACAACTTTCATAAGAACAAACTAAACAAACTAATTAATAAAAATTATGAACTTACAAATTTCATGTTAAAGATTACCTATTTAGCAGTAAAATGACTAGTACAATCCACCATAATATCAGATCGAATGTTAGTTTCTTCAGTGGATGCGATCTGGGAAGGGAGGGAAAACAATTTTCATTCAGTTTTACAAAGCCAAAAATAATAGAATAATTCGGCACTACAGAGCCAAAAATAATAAAATAATTCAGCATTACAGAGACGAAAATATATAAAAAAAATTTGGCACTATATAGCCGAAAAAAATTATAAAATTCGGAACTAAAAAACCGAAATAAATTTTAAATTTCAAAATTTAAGTATCGAAAGTTGTCATAAATTCAAAACTTGTATATCGAAATATGACTATTATTCTAGAAGTTGATTTTTGAATATTTTGATAAAATTCCACACTGACTATCCAACTAAAAAACGTAAAAAAGATAAAAATTACTACACAAAAAACTAACCCTTTCAGCACTATTTTGATGTCATCAGATATATTTTTGCTTGAGTTTGAACTTCCATAAGTTTGCAACTCTTCCATATCAAAATCAAGTAAAAATTGTGAAACTAATAATTAAACGATGTAAATAGTAGAATATAAACCTAGAGATTAAAGCAATATGAGAGATGTTTTGAGAGCATTGCTCTTTGTAAGTAACAGAGGAGTACAGAGTGTGTAACAAGCAAAGTGACCACAATAGAAAAATTAGGGTTTAATTGTTTTCATTCAAAAGGTGTATATTGAGATATTTTTGTTCCTAAAAGATGTGTATAGAGAATTTATGTATATAATATTAGGGGTGTTGATAGATGTCTATTATAGTAATTTTTAATTAGAATATAATTGTCATTAAGTTAATTTTTCATTAAGCGGGTGCCCTGAGTTTATCAGGTGGGTGGAAACAGAATTTCCCCCAATTGCACCATATCACACCATCTATATCCCGGAGAGCAAGTCAGCAACTAGAATAGAGTATGTCCTCCAAAGGGTCTTCTTCAAACCATGACAACAATGGAAAGATTGGTAACAACAGCAAATTTTTCTTCTGGAATAAGCAATCGCAAAGTTGCTAATGTTGGGTTGAACAATTACAACAATGTTATCAAAATTTAGATTGGTAAAAAACAAATAAAAAATTAAAACAGTCCATTATTTTTTCATTTTGTTTTATCAAATTAACTTTCAAAACTTTTCAAAAATCAGATTTTAAAAACTCAATACTAGCAACAAGTCTCTCTTTGTGTCAAAACTTGGTTCCACCATCATTGTATGCTCAACAAGACCCACTCTGCTTCATGCAAGCTCATCCAAAGTGACAAGATATAGGTATGAGCCATTTCGGTAGCTGTAGCATCCCCAACCCACCTGCAATTCCTTTACTCTCTCTTGGGTTTGATTTGATTTTTGTAAGACATTGATTTGGTTTTGATTTTGTTTATCATGAATGGTAAGACTAGACTGGTGTTTGGTGGGAGTGTTAGGTGGTTGTTAAACCACTCGGTTAACTCAATGTGAATAGACTCAGTTTTGTCCCTAAAAAATGATCATGTGACTTGCACATGATTATTTTCCATCCAAAATTTTAACTACTGTTATTAATTGTCCTTTATTGACACAAATTATAAAATGTAGGGTCAAATGCGTTACAATTGAAATGACAGGGACCAAACTGACACAAGAACCAAACTTGAGGGATCACTGGTGTAATTTGTCCTTATTTTTTTGACTTTTTAACTATTTTAATCAATTGAAAATAAACACATCTCGTAACATTTGAAAATAATATAAAGGAAAAATTACTCATAAATCCCATTTGCAAAAATGTTAGTCCATTTAAACCTACATGTTTTTTATAAACCAAATAGTCCTTTTTATTTGGAAAATTATATTTCCACACACCTACTTACCTCAGTGCACATCATTTCTCAGTGCACACACTTAGTAATTTGATTATTAATTATGGTTCTCATTCCACACACCAAATATTTCAATCATACCCTTAACTCATATCTTGTACACACACCACCTCAACCCTCTTTTCACACGCTCTCACATCAATCTAGCCCCTCTCACGGAGTTGATGAACAATTCTTCCAAGGCCAAATCGATGGGGTAAATCTATAATCAAGAGTAAATTCTGATCAGAGGAAATTGAAGTTCTAACAAAGAACAACTTTGAACCCAAAAGAATTCCATCTCCACTATCTTCATTAACCTCTATTATCAAACCCATCTTTCTATTTTCCAAACAAGCCCTAGTATTTCTATTTGCAAGCTGGTTAGTTGAATGAAATCTCATCTGGGTCTTTGCTATTAAGATGTTCAATTTGTATTTTTGCTTCATCATGGTAACGATTTGGTAGTTCATATATAATGAAAATGTTAGATTTAGCTAATTTAAGGTCTGCAATATATTTTCCCCAATGGTAGTTTATATATAATGAAAATGTTAGATTTGGCTTCATCAGCTTCTTCTCAGTTAAGGTTTGGTTTTTAGGCCCCGTTTGTTTTGGAGTGTAAAGGATGGAATGGGATTAGGATAGAGGTTGGGTTATTTAGTGTTGTGTTTGTTTGTAGAGTTGGGGAAGGAATTAGGATGGAGGAGGGGATTAATATGGAGGTTGGAAGGAGGATTGGGATGGAGGAGGTAGAGGTGGTATTAGAAAAATAGTAAGGAGATTTGAAATTTTTTTATTTTTTACATATTGGGAATTTTTTTTTGAACATTAATGTTTAATTTTTTGTATTTTTTTATTTGTTTTATTATTTTATATAAAAATAATTTAACAATTCCTACACTAACAACTATTATCAAAACAAACACAATTTTACTTATTCTTCTCACTAACAATCCCCTCACTATTAATCCCCTCACTATGAATCCCCTTCATTCTACCTCTGAAAACAAACGGGGCCTTAGCGTTTAGTTCATAAGGGTTTATTGTAGAATGTTAGATTTAGCCAATTAAAAAAGGTTTTTTTTTTTCAAAAAAAAAAAAGTTTAATATGTAATGAAAATTCCTCCATACAACCAAGAATTTTTGATTATTTTATAATGCTTTTATTTTTGGTTGGATGTATAAATATTTGATCTTAATCTGTTTGGTTGACTAGAAAACTAATGCTAAGAAGAAAGAAAAAAGATCAAAAAAATCTCCTAATCTACTTTGTTTCCTGTTGTTTTTGTCTAAAATGAAGGAATTAGGGTTTACTTTTTTTTTTTTAATTTATTAAAAGATGTGCATTGAGATTTTTTTTGTTTTTAAAAGATGTGTATAGGGAATATTTTCATATAATATTATGGGTGTGTTTTGATGTCTATTATGGTCATTTTATTTTAGGATATAATTGTCATTAAAATAATGATTCATTAAGTGTGTGCACTGAGATAAATAGGTGTGTGAAAATAGAATTTTCCTTTTTATTTGTAGTATGTATTATTGATTTGATTTAGTAATATTTGAGTTTATTTGTTTGCCCCTTATTGTGATTATGTTTTTGATGTTTTTTGGGGATTGAGTATATGTGGATAAGGTATGATTTAACATTTCTACTTTTTTTAGGGATTTCGTGGAGTGATTGTAGGGATTATTGATGTTACCTACTTGGTATTACATTATTGATGTTAAATCATTTGCATTTTCCTGGGGAGGTGTGTGGATTGTAACGTTCACGTTTACCTACATAACATCAACCTAGAGACACATTGCCATATCATTAAGCTTCCTACTAACAACCTATAACATTAGCACCAAACACCAACCACATAACATAACATCGACACAGTTTGATAATCCCCGACAATTAACAGCCACTACCCCCTACTACCACCAAACCCCACCAACACTTTCAAGCATACATCCTCCCTTTAGCCCCCAACATCACAAAATACACACCCAATCATACAAATAATAGCTACAACACCATGCATCTGTTACATTACATACATGCACAACATCACATTTGCAACCATTGGTAATCCCTAAACTTGTGAAAATATTACAACATTAACCAACAAAGCCATGTGTTTGTCACATTACAAACATGCACAACATCAAATTTGCAATCAGTGGTAAGCCCCAAACCTGCGACGTGAACAAGATCACCTAAAACCCCACATGACGCACCAATTAAACAAAAACGCATTTCAAGTATCGACCTTGATGTCGTATTGTTCCACAAACAACCAAACTAACATCGAAGACACCCATACTTGTTGTCATTGCACTAATATGCGATCAACAATGCCGTCGACGGATTAATTTTAAATCGTCGATGTTACGTCCTCAATGTTAATCGCACTCTAAGATGTCCCAGTGCCCACGTCGTTTTGCCTCTGTAAATTTGATAGAAGAGGTTTCCATGATTTTCTAGGGTTTTTTGGGGGGGTTTTGTAATGTTATTTGGGAAATAATGAATTATGGGTGTAACGTTCCCAAATCCAAAAAGCGAGGATCAACACTACAAAATCATCAAGGAAATGTTGACATTCCCATTTTTGAGCTTCCATTTTGTTCGCAATGGAAGGAAAAGGAAAAAAATGCTATAGTATACTTTTTGCCATGCCCCGAATTTACACGGTCCAGCTCACGTGAATAAACCACCCAACAATAAACAATAGATAACAACTCTCATGCAAACAAATATAATATAGTCACACCATACATGTATTTATCCAATTTTATACATTCTTAGCTACAACATCTAAGTCAAATGGATGTTCTGTAACTAAAAGCATACGCAGATGTTATAAATTAAATTAAACGCCCTGAGACTTACATCACAAGGGTGTAACCCTTATAAGAATGGCACACGACCAGTAAATAACATAAATGGCCCTTGGCCTACAAATAATAGAACCACCCTTCACGTCACAATCCACATCCACACATGTACACCTGAAAAACATTTCAGCCACGTAGGGTGAGCATAAAGCTCAGTATAGAATATTTCAAAAATTAAACATGCTCCACCAGCATAAATGATCATGATGCAATACATATATATATATACAATATGCCCAAATGCATTTCAAATCCATTTGATTTCTCAACAAAATCCTTTCTTTCCAATTACCAAACCTTACGTTTAATCAAAATGCTTTTCGAGTTCAAATCATCTGTTTGATATAAAGTTGTTTTCCAAAATCCAATCCAAGTATCTCAATACCAACCAACAAATACATTGCTAAATCAAATGTGAATACATCGTTAAAACCTTTTTCTAAAACATCATTTCAAGCCAAAACGATAATAAATAAAATGGGCAAATCTCAGGGCTAGTGTTCATACGAGTAACTATACACAAGTCACAAGGTCATTTTTACCAGTGCTAACAGGAAGGCTAGACACCTACCGCGCGGGTTTAGGTCTTTTACCATGGACATACAGGCTAACTTAATTATGCTTTAACACCCTCTCGTGGCTTTACCATTTTATTTACCTTTTCCAATAGCACAATACGTGCAGTTCAAAATATTATTTTTCCAAAACAATGCAAATGTTCCAAAACAAAATACGAGAATTTCCAAAACCTCTTTCCAAACATATGGTTTCAAATTCCAAGAATCCATTACATGCTACATGATATGAATGATTTTAAATTGCCTAATCCACATGCAATTTCTAACACACGACAATGCTATTCTCCACTGATAGCCAAAACAGTTATCTCTAATGTAATAATCAAAAGATATCAATATAGACATATTTTTCAAATGAGTAAGCAACAACTATTTTCAAAATCCCACAACCATTTTCTTCCCATCTCTTACAAAACCAACATCATTTTTCATTATTTTCCAACACAAGCCAAAACCCATATTTTTAGAACAAAACCTCATTTTCTTTCAAAATCACTTTTCAGTCAAGAAAACCCATCGTGTCAACATATCTCAACCACCAATACAAAATCATAGCCTTGTTCAAAATTCATTTAAAAAAAAATCTCTCTTTTACATTTCAAAATCCATTCCCTAAGTTTAACCCAAAACACTCAAATCCATAGATCTTTTGAAGTAACAAATAACAAGACAAAAAGTCATACCAAATGACCACCAAATATACATAACAAAATATACCACAAATATGCTACCAAACTCATATTGAGTTTAGGAAATAGACCCTACCTCTTGAAGCAAATAGGAGAACTCAAAGAAAACCAAAGTCAATGAAACCACGAAACTTTTGGATCAAAAGAAAGCCCTTGACGAGATCTACAATCTTTCTCAAAGGACCAAGGTGGAAGGATGCCTCTACATGAGTAGATCTAGAGATCTAAGTGAAAAATGTGAGTTTCAAAAAGAAAGAGAGATTCACGGCGTAAGAAAGAAAGAGAGAGAGAAAGAGGAAAAAGTGAATGAGAAAAGTGTGTTTGGAGCCTATTTATAGTAGGAGAATAATAGCCCTAAAGTGAAAGAAAAGAATAAGTCAAACCCCCAAAGTAAAGCCCCAAAATCGAACCAAAAATATGGAATTTTACTCACAGGGTTCGACCCTGTCGACAGAGGTGTCGACCCTTAGGAAGAAAAACTGAGACACTAATGTGTGCAGAAGACAAGGGTCGACCCTTAGAACCAGTGGTGTCGACCCTTTATTTCATAATGCACCCTGTAACAAGCCCGCGAGGGACCTCGCTACAGTTCGGACTCGATTTGTGTCACGGTTCTAAATCTTGAACCAAAGAGTCCAAATCCGGCAAATCGTTTTTGAGAAAACAGATTTTTGAAAGAAGTGCCAAACATGGATTGCTTTGCCAGATACAGAGTCGCCACCTAAATATTTTTTAATGGGGAAATTTAGGAAACCCTGACTCAGTGCCAAAGGCCACGTGTCTGTCATCACCAAAGTTGCCTCGGCTCGGGAACTTGGGTACGATTGGGGAAGGTCAGCTATGAGCACCCCCTCTCGCCCAGTCCGAAGACCGGCCTCTACTAACCATGATATCCAATTTTGAAAACGTTATGTGTTCTTATTCCGGTTATTAGCCTAGAATTACTATGTTATGCGCACGGCAAACAAGTATAGATTAGATCGCCTAATTTGGAAATAAGCATTGCATATCCGTTTATTTTGAAAACAGTTTGAGTTCGCCACTCGCAAGTAGGCTAAAATACGGATTTCAACGAGTTATTCCAACTCAAACAATCCAACCTTCACCCACAGGCACTCAGGCAGTTTATCTCATATAAGCACTTAGCCACATGGTAATCATGCTGTCATGTTGACATTCACACGCATGCGAGATGCTAAAGCATAAATACTTACATTGTACTCCGTGCCAAAACAGAAACTAGTTAGTAATCATATGCATGATCCTAGTTCATGTTAAGATGGCTAATGCAACACAGGCAAAGATGAAATCTAGACAGGCTCAGCTATCCTAAACATGGCATGTGAAATACACAGGTAGCATGTATTCAATTTGGAATTGAAAATATGATGCGGTTAGTATGATGTGCCGAGCCCTGTGCATGTAAACGAATGTATGGATGCACGCATGCTCTCATACTGTTATGCTAATTTAGATGTGCCCTAATCTACCATCATAAGCAGGTAAATAAAAGGGAAGAAAGAAGTGGGGATTGGAAGACATGCACACACTCACGCACCCTTATTACAAATTCGCCCTCGCTCGGAGGGACCAAAAGAATAATACAAATTACTTAACTACGCAAGCTAATTAAATATTACAAATTGCCTAATTAGTTAACAACTAACTAAACTAGGAAAAACAGTAAACCATCTCGGGAGGAGAGTCTGATGCAACACATGCTCGGGTCCTGCTCGGAAGTGTATTGCCATGCATAGACTGCCTCTGTTTTCCCTGCTCTGCCCCTTTGAAGACTTCCAAAGTCTCTGAATTGCTTCCCTGGACATTGGGGCATACCACCGGCTGAGTATAATTACCACCGGCTGCTGGATATGATCATCGGCTGGAAGTGAAGCTATCGGCCACCAATTGATTGCCGGTCGGCACTGAACACTGTCGGTCGGCAAAGAGTTCCTGCAGAACCTACAACTCACAGCAGCAGAGGGCAGAATCTTGCATGGCAATACAATTCAAGCAATGTATGCACCAATCATGCCCCTTTTTCATGTTTGTGACTCGAAGGGGCATGTGCTTCGATTCTCGGACCACCAATCACGCATTTCCATGCATGATGGCCCAAAGAATCAAGCATGCACTTTCATGTCAAATGGAATGCAATGCACACAATCAAACCAAGGGGGTTCTACTTCCATCATGACTTAGTCAAGAGGTAGGGCATGCATGCCAATGTAATGCAACCCTAAGCATGTTAACTAGGCATGCAACATGGCAATGCAAACAAGCATACAAGCTAGCAAGCATGCAAGATAAATAAAGGGTGGACTTAAACATGAATTAGGCAACTCTAAATAGGCCTAAAACAGTGGCCAAACACCAAGGAATTGGGATCAAACATACATACACACATGCGAGTAAGTTGGACCAACACTTAGGCACTAAACAAGCAACTCTCAAGCACACTTGAAAAGAGCATAATGTGGACAATTAGCATGCAACATAAGCTCTGAAAATCATGTTAGAATGTGGTGCCAAACCAATTCAAATGAAGCAAACATTAGCATGCAAATGGCCCAAGTGCTTGAAACAAGTCAAGGAGGCTTAAACCATAGCTAAGCCAACCAAACCTCACAAGGCCAAGAAGGCTTAAAACAGGTTCAAGGCAGACCTTGACCATGCAAAGGGGACCCTTAGATGGCATCTAAGTGGCTCAAATTCAAAAGCATGCATAGTGGCCAAAACATGGAGCATACAACACGAGCTTTTGAAGCATCAAAGAGGTGTCCAAGGCAAGCATATGAGCATGTTAAAGGGACTGAAATGATACTACAAATGGTGCCAAACCACTAAATCAAAACAAGTCATGCATGCTATACACTCATACTTAAGACCAACAAGCCCAAAAATGCAAAGGAGCTATGTAATGCATGCCAAGGTCGACTCAAACAAACATGGACAGACCTTAAACATGGCAAAATAAACACAAAACCTTCACAAGGTTAAGCCTAAAACATACTAGAATGAAGACTAACAACCTAAGGCATGTTAAAGTAACTAAGAGGCATTACATGGCATATATGCAAGGCATGCATGGTGTACCAAAACCAACTTAATACAAAGTTAAATCATGACATAATAAGCATGGAAAACAGCCTAGACATGATCAACAAACATTCAAACATAATGCTCCCTCAAGAGGCCAAAATGGGTCCTTTCAAGGACAACAAGGAGAGGGGGTGGCCCCCTCCTTCTTGAGACTTCAAGGCACCATCTTCATCCCTGAAATCCCTCAAGATTTCAGTAGTGAAGAGGCCCAAACACCAAAGTCCCGAAACTTGCACAAAATAGCACAAAAAGGAGCCTTACAAGGCTTAAGAGGGGTCAAACTCCTCCAAACCACAAAACACCCTTAACAAACAAACAAGAGGGCTTAAAAATAGAACTTTTTTGTATTATACACTAAGCACAAAAACAGTTCTAAGATAGGTAGAAAAGCAATGCAAAAATGGGGAATAAAAGGGAAGTTTCTTACCCTTGAAGACCACCTTCACAAACAACGCTCCAACAGCCTTCTTTCGCTTCAATCCAGCTCCAAAACACTAAAACAACCCTCCAAAGGTCTCAAGTCCAAGAGATGGTGTGTTGGTGTGTGTTTGTGAGCAAAAGTAGGACAAAACACCCACTTATAGAGATAGAATATATATCTAACCCTAACCCTAGAACTCAAGCTTTACAAAAGCTGTCTAAAATGTCTAAGAAGAGTCTAACCCTTGGCCAAAGAGAAGAGGCTCTCCTATATAGGCAATTCCCTCTTGTAAGGCTTACAAAACAAGCCATTCAAGAGGGAAATCCCCCCATACACGTGTATGGAGGGGAAAGGGGTGGGTGCCAGCTATCACAGCTGGCACAAAATATCTACAAAAAGTAGATGAACAGTGGTCGGCCGCTCAAAATTGCCATTTTGACAAAATTGATGGCCAGTCGGCCAAAAGGAGTGCCGGCCGGCAATATACATTGCCGGTGGACACAAACAACAGCCGGTGGCCTCTAGCCATGGCCGGTGATGTGTGGGGATGCCCCACAAGGCATTCCCTGCCCCTCCAAGGCAAAACACAAGTGTTTGGTGCAAAACCAGACACAAAACGGTCGAGTTCGGAGATCCTGAGGCAAGGGACGTAGCCGAGACCTCCGGGAACTCCAAACGAACACAAACATGGATGATCACTGGGTGTTCAAACGGTGACGTCCAAGTCTTGAGGACGGTCAAAAATGGGGTGTCTACACACCCAGAACAAATCAGCTGGGAAGGGTCGACCCTAGGAACTTAGGTGTCGACCCCAAAAACCAGCAAAGGCATTAAAAGTAAGGCAACAAAGTGGTGTTGACCCCCAGAAAGGCAAGTGTCAACCCTAGAACAAAATTACAAGTTTCCAAAGAACTTTTCAACGTAAACAAGCGTGAACAAACAATCCCAACAAGTTTAAATCAAATTGTACTACTCCAAAACCAAAATACAAGAACTCCAAAGACTCCCAAAATGAAGATAAAGGAATTAAATACACTTTCCAATAGTTTAAAGGACACAAGTGCCACACTTTTGGACTTTTTGGTAACTACAACATCACCTAAACACCCAATGTACCATTCCAAACAGCCAACCCATGAGTTACATTCATGGGCTCTAGTGTAATTAACATTGACATGGGACCGATCAATCTACAAAATAAATTGCAGGACTAAATGGCTCAAACTATCTAAACTTAGGATTTATTGGTGTTTTCCCCTATAATAAATCGTATAAATTTGACATAATTATATTGGACATTTCTAAAATTTTAGTTTATATAACACTTAGTGTTTTTTTTGGGTCAATAATACGTTAGTCATATGAATAGAAAAAAAATGATGTTGTTTTCCCTTTTACATTGAAATGCAAATTTTATTTTATGTATCATTACATCTTTATATCATCTGCATTATTCCTGCCCCTTTACCCAAACTAAAAAGGAATTCAATATAATATGCTAAAAATATAAGACTTGTTGTATTTTCTCTAATTCTCAGAGAGATCAGTGTAATTCACTCTTTTTTTTTTGGGGAAAAAAAAAAAGCAGCATCATTCAAAACTAATCATCATCAATTTATTTCAATGGTAAAGTTCATGTAATTGTTTCTAAAATTTTAAGTTTCATGTGTTGAAAATATTTTAGAGTTTCAAATTTAAGTGAATAAATGTGTTCTTTTAAAACTAAAGGATGTGTCCCTAATAAAAATACACTACAATGTCTATATAAGACATTAACTCTCAACATGTTAATTTGAGTTTCTTCTCCTCTTTTTTTATTTATTATTTTCATATATATTTCTGATCATAAATGGTTTATTAACCTTTTTCTATGTGCATAAATGTTGTAAGTACTAATAGTAATTTAGTTTGTATTTTGGAGTTGCCCATTATCTAGAGATTATTTCATTTTTACCCCTATACTTTGTCACGATTTTCAATGAACCCCCTAGACTACTCTTATTTTCACGTGTACCCCTATACTATTTAAGTTACTATCAATTTTGCCCCTGCCGTCAAATTTGAAATGGAAAAAGTTTAAAAAATTACATTTTGGCCTCAAATTTCAAAAGAAAGAAGCAGACCCACACTTTTCCTACCAGCAAACCACCACCAACAACCACCACTTCAAGCCCTTCTATCTCCTTCGTCATAACTCCGTTTCGCCTCATTTTATGTCATTGGATTCAACTCACAGTCTAGTTTTCGTATTACATCTCACACGTCTCATTCTTCCTCTTTTTGCATACTATCGGAGCTCCGAAAGTTGATTAAAAAAAAAAAGATTTTTCTTCTCATTTTCGACTTTTCTTCGAGCCATCTTTCGGACTTCATATCTTTCTCGATTCTTTACGGTTCTACTTCATTCTTTCGCCATTCTCTTCACCTCACTTCCTACTTTGTCCTACAATACCTCGCTTTCTCACTTCTTCGTGCAATGGGCGGTTTTAGTATGCCGAAAGTAGTCCAAAAACTAATTTCAAAAGTTTCAAAACATTCATCTTTTGTTTCTTTCTTCTCCATCTTCCTCATTCTTCTTCTTCTTCTTCTTCTTCTTCTTCTTCTTCACTTATACATAAATTGCCTATAGTTACATAATTTACCTACTCAGAAACTCCAACCAAAACATACAAAGTTTTGATTTACTATTTATGGCCTTCAATGCAGATGTTTCTATACAGCATTGCATGGTCTTCCTGGGTACTTCCTTGCAGCCCAAAAAGCTCTTGCAAGTTTTTGCCTTTTCACAGTAGTGTTATTACTGATGGTTACATAATTTGTGTTACCTCTTAGTTTCTATAACAATTGGAATATAGTAGGTTCCTTACGCGGCTGCTATGTGCGCTCTCCTAGCTGTATTTGCAACACCTTGTGTGAGTTCTATATATCTGATCACAAACTTAGTCATGTGTTGTGACTAGTTTGAAGCTCATATTTAATGAATAGAGGATCTAAAAAATGTGCAGTTATGGAGCATTACATCTAAACAAGTTGGCCCCAATGAGCACGTACATCCTGAAAAGTGGCTGTTTTGGGCTGATCAACCATCATGTTATAAGGTTGATCAACCATCATGTTATCAATCTTTCTCTTGTTATAATTAAAAAAATTAAAATTTCTATTTTATTCTATTGATTAATTGGATCGTTTGATGAATTATAATTCTGGGTTTCTAATATTCGGTGTTTTGATTGTGTTCTTATGTCTCTTTTAGGATGCATGGTTTGGGATTGTTTGCTTTTTAAATTTGTGGGTTGCGTTTGTTTTCTCTTTTGAAATTTTTGAAATTAGTTTTCGGACAACTTTCAGCATACCAAAACCACCCATTACACGAAGAAGTGAGAAAGTGAGGTAGTGTAGAGCAAAGTAGGAAGTGAGGTGAAGAGAATGGCGAAAGAATGAAGTAGAACCGTGAAGAATCGAGAAAGATATGAAGTCCGAAAGATGGCTCAAAGAAAAGTCGAAAATGAGAAGAAAAATCTTTTTTTTTTTTATTATCAACTTTCAGAGCTCCAATAGCATGCAAAAAGAGGAAGAATGAGACGTGTGAGATGTAATACGAAAACTAGACCGTGAGTTGAATCCAACGACATAAAAATGAGGTGAAACGAAGTTATGATGAAGGAGATAGAAGGGCTTGAAGTGGTGGTTGCTGGTGGTGGTTTGCTAGTAGAAAAAGTGTGGGTCTGCATCTTTCTTTTGAAATTTGAGGCCAAAATGTAATTTTTTAAACTTTTTCCATTTCAAATCTGACGGCATGGGCAAAATTGATAGTAACTTAAATAGTATAGGGGTACGCGTGAAAATAAGGGTAGTCTAGGGGGTTCATTGAAAATCGTGACAAAGTATAGGGGTAAAAATGAAATAATCTCCATTATCTATTAATAAGTTAATACGTTCGTGTGGGTAGGTAATAACAACTTTAAAAAAGCGATTATTTGTCTCGCATAATGACAAGCCAAGATTTATTTAATTTGCTTTTGATTTACATATTTATAGTAATATTGATGGTTTATTGTATAAAATTTCCCCCAACATCTTGTAACAAAGCACAGATGACAGAAATGGGTGGAGTAGCAGAGAGCAATGGCCAACAGCCTCTAGTGTTCTTGGTACTGGTGGAATTGACAACAAGTACACCATCTAAATTTTTCCATCCACAAAGGGTTTCCAATACCATGACACCTTCCCTTTGCATTTCAATAATGAGTTTTTTCTTTCTTTTTTTTTCTTTTATTTATTTATTTTTTTTTGAAAAAGTTATTTGTATCTTATAAGTTGTGAGTAGACATTGCACTAAATACTCTTACACAAACTTTCAATATAAAAAAGGCAGCTATAAACAACTCCATAAGTTGCACCAAATAGTCCCATTCATAAACTAAAAGTCGGTGATTTCTCGACACAATGTTCCACCAATCTCACCAAGTTCAGATGGTGAGTGCTGCCTATTATCTAGACTTGTTCAGCATTGAAAAAGGCTTATTGACATGGCCTAAGCCAATATCATCCTTTCCAAAGTTTCCTTTTGAAGTTATATTAGTCGGTGACTTTGAGCTCACAGTAAGAGAATCTCATGGGCATTCTTGGCACTTCTTGATCTAATAATCCTCCTCGGTTTCATCAGTTCCTCTTTTCTAACTTGAAAAGGAAAACACAGATGGAAATTATAATAAAGAGACCGTAAATATGCTCCAAGTATGGATACCAGTTTGATTACAAATCTGATTATTGACTTAACCTGCACTTTTTATTGACCTTTATTGAGATGATCTCTGTTAGTATATATAGAGCATTTTCCACTTGATTTTTTGTTGGGTACTTCACCTGAACAAAACAGAGCAGCTCTGCAGTAGCAACTACTTAAACGAGCTTACCTTCCAATAACACTCTTCATGCCTGTTTATTCATAGTATTTGAGTTGTCTGCCTTGACAATGAAGTAAGTAAAATTCTTTAAGTTTATGACCTTGTGATATTTTGAAGCTTTGCAAGACAAGGGAGTAATTTCAAAACATCCAAAATTATGATGCTTATAATTTATTTGCTTAATATAGCTTGCTTGTATTGTTGTTAGCCACTTTTGGGCAATTGGAGTCCAGACTTGTCAGGCTATCGTACCATATCTATTGCAAACTAATGGTGGCTCAAGAATTAGAAAACTTAGGCACTCGATTAGGCCCCTGAGTAGAAGAGGGCCTACTTATTGCAAATTCATTATACAATATGGATATACATCGAAGAAATTATAGTCAAAATAATTCTCCACAATAAAAAGAGTAACAAAAAATCTCTCAGTAAATAAATAAAAATGGTTAAATCTTAAACTATCAAACAAGAATACCACTTCATGAGTTATCTTAGACTATCAGTCAAATCATAAAGAGGGAAAACAACCTCTCTTACTAGAGGACATTTATATTACAACTCTTGCATTCTCTAGTCAAGACAACAAAAAATAATAATTATAAATAAAAGGCTTTTTTATGAAAACTATTTTGATTGTAAAGGTTAGGGAATTTTTATGAATTTTAAATAAAAATTACAAAAAAATATTACAAAGGGCCCCAATTAGATTTAGCCTATGAAGCATGGATATGCTAGATTTCAAGCTGTGGCGGTGTCTGACACATCGGGGACACGTACGGGACACATTGGTGGCGTGTCCCTTTAATTTAATTTTTTTTTTTTTGCAAGGGACATGGCGGAGACACGTGTGTCCACCAAATTTGGACACACGTGTCCAAATCTGGACACAGAGCAAAAGAGAATAGTAAAGGAGAAGAGTAAAGGCCAAGAGACAAACCTGGGCATCGATCCAGTCGACTCGCCTGTCGACCTCCATGACTTCGACCACCGTATGCCAGTCGACTTCGACCACCGCAAGCCATTGACCTCGACCTCAACCTCCATCCAGTCGACTTCGACCATCGTAAGCTTCTCTCTCTCTCGCCTTCCCTCTTGCTCGCATCTCTCGCTCTCTCTTTCTCTTGCTCTCACTGATTAATATGTAATATATATATATATATATGTATTTATTTAATATTAATAAAAAAAGACATATCTTATATCTTATATAATTTATATATATAAGATATAATATATACTTATACATATTAATAAAAAAAAAGTAAATAAAATAAAATTAAAAAATTAATAGAAACACATTTATTTAAAAATATAATAATTAAATAAAATAATTAACTTGTATTAAAAAAATATTTATTAAAAAGAAAAATATTTATCGTGTCCCCAGGCGTGTCTGTGTTTTCATTTTTCTAAAATTGCCGTGTCCCGTGTCCGTGTCCCTGTCTGTGCTTCATACGATTTAGCCATTGAACGCACTACAGGTTGGGCATTGATCAAATGCGTAGAATCGATGTAAAACATGATACAAGAAAAATATTGCAACTCATATTTCAGTTCATCCATTTCTTGTTACAGATCAGTAGGTTTTAGGAAAGCAACGATGGAAAAATATGGCAAGTAGAACGTGAATTTTTTGTTCATCATGTCACACTCTTTTTGTTTTCCTAGTCAAGCTCAAAGTGAAGGGAAAAAAATTTCACATTCTATAGACTAATTGATGTACAAAATGCTTTCTTTCCCAGCAATTCAAGAACATAACCCTTTAACCAAATTAATTAGTTATAAACTAGCTCTAAATTTGTCAAAAATATAAGCTGGCTTTGTTCCTTCTTCAAACTTAATTAACTATTCATTGACAAATCTTTTGGAGAAGAAACTTTGAATCGTAACCCACTAATTTGATGTTCACTTGTTTTACTTGAATCATGAGAAAACTCGCATACTCTCACAAAATATCTATCTTCTTCCCCTTCATAACAAAACTTGAGAATGTTTAAATTAAAACTATAGGAAATCGTGTGGTTTTTGTATGTACTATGGAAATGATGATGGAAGAACTTGAAGAAATAAAAAGGGCAAATATTATTGAGAGAGTTGAAATTTTATCGACACTACCTAAAACACCATTAATCTTGGTATCATGGAGTGTGATTTGCACAAATAAAAATCTTAGATTATAATTCACTACATAAGAAAAGGAATACAAAAACTTTAAACAATTAGCTATAATTTTCTTGTTGGAGTCTACTTTCTTTACCTTGGTCCTAATAAAGTTGATGCAAATAATGGAGTAGCAGCACCAATGGCATTCACTTGGTGACCAAAAACTGTAATTGCTCTTGGTACTGCAGGAGTTGTGAAGATATAATCAAAATTGTTTTCAACTTCAACGGAACCCTCCAAGACCTTAACCACCACTAACATGGAAGGCCTCACAGCAACCCTCATCATTTCCACGACTTCTGCTCTATTTGTCTGCATGTCATCATTGTATTTATCAACAACATCCAGAAGTCGTTCATCTTCTGCTTTCCTTAAGTAAACCTAGTAAATGCATACCTTCTTCAGACTGAGATCTATCCAAATTTTTTCACCCACACAACATTTCCAAGACCACAACACAAAGCTATAGACATCTACTTTCTCAGTGATAATTGAGCTCAACCATTCGGGAGCCAAATAGACTGGTGTTTCCCTTATCATTGTTACAACTTGGCTTTAGTCCTTATCAATTAGTTTTGACAATCCAAAATCAGAAATTTTAGCATTGAAACATTCATCTAAGAGAATGTTTTGGGGTTTGATATCCAAGTGAAATATTTTCTGCCTACATTTCTCATGGAGATAGGTTAGCCCTTTAGCTATATCCATGATGATCTTTTTCCGGATTGCCACCCAAGTGTGAGCTCTTGCTGACTTTGGAAGATCCATGTATCCAAGGATCCATTGGACATGTACTCATAAACTAGAAGGCGATATGATTTTTCATCACAAAATCAATTAATCTCACCACATTGACATGGTAAGTGTTGCCTATTGTCTCAACTTCAGCTAAGAATGACTTCTTAACCTAACCAAAACCATTGAGATGCTTTACTGCTACATTGGTGCCATCACATAGTGTCCCTTGAAACACTAACCCAAATCCTCCTTCACCAAGCTTATTATCAAAATTGCTTGTCATGACTTTCAATTCTTCGTAAGAGAATCTGGTAGGCATGCCTGGTAGTTGATCAATATAGAACTCATCAAGTTCCTTGGATTCTCCTTAATTTCTAAAAGGGAAAAAGCAAAAGGCAACCACAAAAAATACACCAAAGAAAGCTCCAAGACTGGATCCCAATATGATTTTGACATGCCTTGATTTCTTTTGAGGGTAATAGGTTGGTGAAGAAGTATGATACTCTACAATCGGAGAGTTTTGCACTTTAAGACACACAGTAACGTTATCATACCATCCGTCATTATTCATAAGAGAATAGACTTCCGACAGTAATAAACAACCTGTCTTTCAATCAGATCTCAAATCATACGCAACAAAGCAGCTTTGCATGAATAGTTTTTTCAAGCAACTCTTCTTGCAGTCCTCTAATGCTATGTTTTCAACAAAGTAATATATGTATTTATTGAAGTAAAAGTAACTAGTATTGTTAAGCTCCAAAAGGGTGTGATATTGAGAATTGTTACAAGAAATGGGTGTAACAAGGGAACATCCAAGGCTGGGTTGCCTATAATTTATTTGCCTGAAATTGTTGTTGCCGGCGGCTTCCTCAAGACAACTGCGCTGTCCATTTGAAGAACAGATGCCATAATTGCCACACACTACACTGACCAATATATGTTGTCATCACATTCGTCGCATTCCAATTCGATCATGTCCACTCATAATCCTTCAAATGGCCATCAGGATCCAACCTAATGAACTGAGCTGATGATAATGATGTAAAAGGGATTTTCTGTGTATCAAAGCTTGTATTCTCAAATTTGATAAATTTCACATCTGAATGCCATTGAAAATAGGGCAAGGGTGGATTGGATTCTACATAAGCCAATAGACTGTAATCCTAAATTGTAAGAGAATACCAAATCTCCATCTCTAGTGAGTGAGTTGTAAGGTGGCATTAATTTGAACAGGACGGTCCCCATTAACTGACCAAACCAGTTGCGGGGTGATTCTAACAGACTTGGCTCTACCGAATATTACAACATCAAAGAGGCATGATCATGGCTGAGTTTGTTGAGTAGAGCAATAGAAGCTGAAAAATCTAAAATCCCCAAGATATTGATTTGTGATTATGTTTCATAGATTTGATGTAGCTCATTCCTCTTTGTCTCACAAGTGAGGAGTTTTGCACAAAGAGCTTGTCGATCATTAGAGATCTTAATAGCATCATTCCTAGTCTTGGAAATCTCTTCCTTTAGTTTGACATTCTCACTTTCATATGCTTTGAGTTTGATAGTGAGTTTGTCATTCGATCTGGATAAGTTAAGAGATTCCTTGTACAAACTTTTCATAAACTTGTTGAAGCTCTGCACCATCTACATCATCCTTATTCTCCGAGGATTCATCATCAGTGGCATTCTCAACTAGCCTCTTCGGATACTCCATTCATTATTCAGTTCCGGAAGCCACCCTGAAAGCAAGAAATTGTTCATGCCCCTCTTCGCCTTGAGCTTCATTGTCACTTTCATCTTTATCAGATTCTAATTCATCATCCCAAGTGATAGCAAAGGCTTTCTTCTTCCTCAAATGATTAGGGTATTCTTGAGTAAAGTGGCCAAATCATCGGCATTCATAGCATTGGACTTTTTCAAAGTTCACTTGTATCTTTCTTGGTTATAGAATTAATTTTGAGTTTATCTTTGTATTTGGATTTATGATTTGATTCCAAAATATTAGGATTCTTTTTTAGAAAAGACTTTTTAAATTGTTTACAAAAACATATGTAATCTTGGAATCAATCTCACAATCCTCATCAGAATCATTTCCAACTCTATGAACACTACTAAAAGCAATATCATCTTTTTGTTTCTTTTTGAAATTCATATGTGCCTCATAGGTTTGGAGATTTCCAACCAAATGATCAAGCTTGAAGTTGTCAACATCTTGAGCCTCCTCAATAGCCATAACTTTTGGTTGGAACCGATCGAGCAAGGACCTCAAAAATTTTCTCACAATTTTGGATTCCGGTATTTTTCCACCTAAATTGAAGCTGGAATTTACAATGTCACTCAACTTTGCATAAAATTCATCAAAGGTCTCACTATTTTTCATTGAAAGGTTTTTGAAACTAGACGTGAGCCTTTGAAGTTTTGAGCGTTTAACCGAAGGAGTGCCCTCATGAATAGTTTGTAAGATATCCCAAGCCTCTTTTGCAAATTCACAATTGCAAATACGACTAAACTCTTCTGGTGTGACGGCGCAAAAGAGAGAATTGATAGCTTTACTATTCCACCTACTATTTTGGTAATCAGTTGTGTCCCACTTATCAATTGGTTTGGGAAAAGTTACTCCATCCATGGTAATCGTCAGTTCTGTCCACCCACACATGACAGATTGCCAAACTTTTTCATCAATAAATTTTAAAAATGATCTCATCCGAGCTTTCCAAAAAGAATAATTAGATCTGTCAAGTAGGGCTGGTCGGACCATAGAATTTCCCTCACGAATTGAATCCATTATCACAAATCAAACAAGATCGCGCTCCAATAGTTTAAAAAAATAAATAAAAAATAAAGCGACCTTCTCTGATACCAATTGAAAAATCTAAAATCCCCAAGATAATTATGTTTCAATTTTAAACAATAAATAACAATCCCAATCAATGACAAATCAACACAACGATATAACGTGGAAAAACCACATTTGGAGCACCTCCAATTGTGGTAAAAAACCACAAGCCAAAGCCACAAAACAATCCACTAAGAAGACAAAAGAAATTACACAAGTGTACTCTCAATTACCTAACGAATTCATGCTCGAATTGAACCGACCCCAATATGCCTCTTCCATCATCGTCTTCACCTCAGAATCGTCTTGCTCAATGTTGAATTCACAACGCCAATGTTGAATCCATGACTACAAGCAGCTTCAAACTCCTTCAAAGTCTTTACGCTCGAATCATCGAAATCCACGGAAGAAAAACTCTTTTGTATTGAAAAGATCAAACACACATCCCTTTGATATAACTCACTTAATTCATTATATAAATTCTCAAATATATCAAAGGAAACAAGCAAAGAACCTCTAAAAGAAAACCCTAGAATCCAAAAAGAAGATCTGGAAGCTGTACCCTAAAGACTGACAATATCGCAGCTTTATAGCAGTCAGATTCGCGATCACCACTCGAGCGCAGGAATGGCCGCTCAAGCGGTGTGACTTAAATGCGTGTTTCTGAATAAGGGTCCACGCTCAAATGATGGAAAGTGCGCTCGAGCGTAAAAACACAACTCCCAGTACTTTCACAGTCAGTAAAGACTTTTAGGACCAAAGATTCTTCGATCGAGAGCACAAATGACCGCTCGAGCGGTTAAATAACTTCAAGTTTATTTTTGCTTTTTACTCGATCCCCAACTTAGTCAGCGAAGTGGAAAACATGAAAGGATTAAGCTCACAAACTCCTTTGCATAGGCACAATTCGGGTTGGATTCGCATCTAAACTCTCATAGCATCACTAAAACAAAGAGCGAATAAAATTACAACTGAAATGAGTTTTGTCAAACGGGATTGCCAATAACTAAAACCTAACAGAAGACACACGTCATTTGTGAGCCATTCGATGATGCTTCGAGGACTGGAGTCAAAGTTATCAAACTGGAATAATTGGTGTAAATAGATTTAATTGAGGGGTTGTTGATCCAAGAAGTAAGTAGATAAGTTTTCCATTGGAGGTGCAAATTGAGCATTGTTAAAGAAGAGTACAAATGCTATGAAAAAGATGATAACAACACCAAAATGACAACTAATAATGCAAGATAGACCCCATTTATAGCGATTCTGGTGTACACTCGACCCATTTTGTATTTTGGACTCAGGTTTCATGGTTTCGTATTGTTGATCATGTCTTACTCCCCTTTTAATTCCTTGGATTTGACTATTGGATTGTAGTGGTTACGTTAGGAATAGGTTGGTTGTTTGGTTTTCAAACTTTTGTTGCCCAGAATTTTACTCCTCCACTCGAGCGTCACTTCTTGTGCTCGAGCGGTCTCAGCTCAAGCGGCCTTTCTTGCGTTTGAGCGTTGGTTTGCTGTCTGCAAAACTACTGAAAGTGTGTATTCTGCGCTCTAGCGTCACTTCTTGCGCTCGAGCGAAATAACTTTGTTAGGTTTTTATTATTGGCAACCCCGTTTGACAAAACTCCTTTGAGTTGTAATTTTATTCGCATTTTTATTTCAGTGAGGCTATGAGTTGTTAGAGGCGAATCCAACCCGAATCGTGCTTTGCAAAGAAGTTTGTGATGTCAATGCTTTCAAGATTGCCACTTCGCTGATTATTACGGGGCCCGATCAGCTTGCGGCCGAAGCAAAATGCAAAAGTGCATTCAAAATTACATGTCTGACGTTGCTCGCTCGAGCCAAGGAATGCTCGCTTGAGCTAAGGCTTTCTCGCTCGAGCCATGGAGTTCTCGCTCGAGCTACGGATTGCGTCCACACAAAAACCTGAGAGAATTAATTGGTCGCTCGAGCCAAGGATTCGTCGCTCGAGCCAAGGCACTAGTAGAAATCATGAAAACTAAGCTCCTCGCTCGAGCGAGAAAAGCTTCGCTCGAGCGAGCTTCAAAATCCGGATTTCTTAAGGAGTTGGTTTTCTTCCAAATCTAGGATTACTTTTGGTTTTCTATAAATACTTGGTTTTCTCCCAAAGCTAAGGGTACTTTTTCCAGATCTTCTTTTTGGATCTTAAGGTTTATATCTGGAGATATTTTGTTAGATTTTCTTTGATGTTTTTATTGAGTATTCAACTCATGGTTTAAAAGAGAGTACATCAAAGGTTTTGTTTGTTATACAACAGAGAAAGTTGTTCTTTGGTGGATTCTGAAGAATTCGAGCCTGAAGCTTCAGTGGATTCTGGAGTGGCTCATCGTAAAGACAATTCCGAGGTGAAGACGGGGTTGGCAGAGGCACATAGAGGTTGGTTCAATTAGGCGTGGATTCGCTAGGTAATTGAGAGTATACCTGTGTAATTCCTTTAAATCTTCTTAGTGGATTGTTTTGTGGCTGTTGCCCGTGATTTTTTAATCACAGTTGGAGGTGTCCAATTGTGGTTTTTCCCCGTTAAAATCGTTGTATTGATTTGTCTTGATTGTTTGATTGGGATTGTTATATACTGCTTAAAATTAATACATAATCACAAATCAACATCTAGGGGATTTCTAGATTTTTCAAACTTATTGTGTCTGGGCACTCGAGCAGATTGTGCGTATATCAATCCGTAATCAAGCTATTTCTCCTCATTTTTTCATCCCTCTCTCTCTAAAACATTTCAAAACCCTAGATCTAGAGCTTCTCTCTCTAAAACCCTCTCTCTATCTATCTATCTATCTATCTCTCTCTTTCTCTACATTTTCATCGATATTTAGTGATTTCTCTACCCTTGTGCCTTTGTTAAAAAGGTAGAGCATCTCAAGGGCTACGTTTTCATCGGAATAGAGTTGGGTTTCGGCTTCATCTGATTTCCCCCCTTGCTTTGCACGTCTTCCAACTTTGAGGTTGGGATTTTCTACACTCTTCTATGGTTCTTAACGTAGTTATTTGTTTTTCATAAGCAATATTGTGATTTTGGAGGATTTTGCACAAACCTAGGGTTTTGGTTTAAAATCAAAAGAGGGGTTTATGAAGGGATGCATTAAAAATGGTTATAGGAGTGAATATGAGGTTGTGTTACAAAGAAATTGTTGATTTTGTCACATGGGTTGGATTTTGGGAGGAGAAAGGGGATGTACTCCATTGAGTTAAGTTAGCCGGAGTGTCCAAGGTGAAAGTCCCAAAAATCACGAGTATAGATGGGTGCCGATTCCCGCGAACGAAATATTTGTAAAATGGCAAATGGAAATGTTTTGTATGATGGTTGTATTGGTTTGAGACCCATTAAGTTGCATCCTCAGTTTGGTTGTCTGAATATAATGGAAATGAATCTTGAATTAGGATAAAGTGGATCGAGATATGTGTTCGATATAGTATGATTTTGCAAAAGAGTTATAAATGATATTATTACGGGCATTGTATGTGTATATTACACTCATATCTTTGTTAAGATTCATATATTCCGATAGATTCTTTCTACTAGACTTTGGCTCACCCTATTTGGGAAAACCATTTTCAGGTGATGGTGATATGCTTCCGCCAAGGCAGTAGCTTGGGAGGATTGGAGCTAGAGCTTCATTTTGTTTACTTGTTATTATTTTGTACAAGCCTAGGGCTTTATATGTATTGGATTGAAATCCGTTTTGATGTAACCAAGTATAGTCTTGGAAAGTTGTAGCCTTCAGGGCATTTGAAATATATGTTTAACTTCTATTTCACATAGTTGATGTTGTTGACACATGCTATAGGTTCAGTGTTTGGACTTATGAATGTATATATCCGCATGTGTCACCATTTTGTACATTTGAATCTTATGAAATAGAAGGATCTTATACTCTGATTTATGTTGTTATTTAATTGTCGTTGAGGTTGGTTTATTATAATTATTTCGGAGCGTTACAACTTGGTATTAGAGCATACCGGATTTGAATACTTTGGGTACGTAGGAAGTAGTTATTACCACAATGGGTTTGTCTCGCTTGATAGAGATATTAGTATGTATGGTATGCTATGTGATAACATGCTTATATGATTATATGCATATGAGATTTAATTTCTAGGATATTGATTTGGGTCTACCGGTTTCTAGAAGTCATATTAGAAGAGCACTTGATCACTGCTGTTTCTAATTGAAACTCTGGCAACGCCGCGGAACGGTCATTATCCAGGAAGGAAATTCGTATGTGTTTATGTGACTACGTGCTTATATGCAATTACTGTTGTCCACCATATTGAGTGAGTTAAATTTGGCACATTTGTAAATGTACTAATCTCTTTTGTTACCTTTATTAGGATGTCAGGACGATGCCATAGTGGTAGGCGTGGTAGGCCTAAACGGCAAAAGATGCTGATAATGGATGATATTCTGACACAGGAGGAGGGAGTTGTCCACCACATTAATACATATCTTTTTACTTTCTAAAATAATAAATATTTAACAAACATAAGATTTCACCTTGCTTGGTTTCAATTTCTTAAATTTAATATTTTGAAAATTAAGTTTTTTTTTATTTTTTGTATTTTTTATAATTTTGGTGAATTTTTTAAACATTTTAAGTAAATTTTTTAACAATTAAAAAACATAATATTTATGAATTTTTTAAAATAAATTCACTATATACCAAAAATGTAAAAAGAATATGAAAATTTAGTACATTATTGTATTCATAACTATTTATTGATTTTTTAAAATATTTTTTTTTCAAATATTTACTTTTTAGGTACATGTAGATTATGGAGTTTTTTTTTTAAATATTCTAAAAAAAAAAAAAACTATTTAGAGAATTGACCCACTTTTGAAACTATTTGGGAAAGCAACCGAATTTTGAAATCACATTTTGAACATGCACTTTTAAATTGAAATTGCATTTTCAACATGCAATTTTAACTTGAAGTTGCATGTTGAAAATACGATTTCAAGTCTACATGGACAGATTTGAAGTCTAAGTTTGAAGTCTACATAGATAATGACTTGCTGATGTGGCTTGACATTGCATGTTGAAAATGCAATTACAACTACAGATTTCAGAATTCAAAATCGCCTTATTCAGAAGAAGTAATACAGTCACTTGAAATTGCATGTTCAACATGCAACTTCAATTGAAATCGCATCTTCAACATGTTGAAAAATAGTATTCGTAGAAGGAAAATGTTGAGCTAAAGAGTTTGAGTTTGGCGTTCACCATTGTTTTGGGAGTTAAATAAGCAATAAAAAAAAAGATTTGAATAGACATTAACAAGAATCTTGCATGTTACCAATGAAGAGAATATGATTTTAGTGTTCTATAATTTTATTTTTTTTTACATTTTTCGAAAATCCCTCACAATTTGACATTGGCAAGAGGTGGGTGTTACCAATGAAATCGCATGTTGGAGATGCAACTTCACTTGAAATCGCATGTTGGAAATGCAACTTCACTTGAAATCGCATGTTTAAAATGCAACTTCACTTGAAATCGCATGTTGAACATGCAACTTCAAATCAAGTTGCATTTCGAACATGCAATTTCAAGTTTGTCACTGATAAAAAAAATTATAAGAATTTTTTTTAAAAATAAAGAAATATTACTGCAAACGCCGTACTTTAAAATTGTTGTAACAGTCATGGCAAGTGAAATCGCATGTTCAACATGCAATTTTAAGAAAAGTTACATTTTGAACATGGGATTTTAAGTGGATAACACTCACGGGAGTGGTGAAATCGCATGTTGAGGAAATTTCAATTGAAGTTGCATGTTGAACATGCAATTTCAATTGAAGTTGCATTTTGAACATGCGATTTCAAGTGAATATTTGGTGAAATCGCATGGTGGGAATGGGACATCAATTGAAGTTGCATTTTGAACATGCGATTTCAAGTGAATACTTGGTGAAATCGCATGGTGGGAATGGGACATCAATTGAAGTTGCATGTTGAGAATGCGATTTGAATTGAAGTTGCATGTTGAACATGCAATTTCAATTGAAGTTACGTTTTCAACATGCGATTCCAAGTGAGTGTATTCATTTCATACTTGAAATCCCACAGGACTGGTGAAATTCAAGTGAGTGCATTCAAATTGTACTTGAAATCCACAGGACAAGATTGGTGAAATTCAAGTGAGTGTATTCAAATCGTACTTGAAATCCACAGGACTATCGCATGGTGAGAATGGGAGTTCAATTGAAGGTGGATGGATTTCAATTGAAATTGCGTGTTGAATATGCAATTTCATTTGAAGTTGCATGTTGAAGATGTGATTTCAATTGAAGTTGCATGTTGAACATGTGATTTCAAGTGACTGCAAGTACTTCATCTGAATGAGGCAATTTTGAATTCTGAAATCTGTAGTTGAAATTGCATTTTCAACATGCAATTTCAAGCCACATCAGCAAGTCATTGTTCATGTAGACTTCTAACTTAGATTTTAAATCTGTCCATGTAGACTTGAAATCGCATTTTCAACATGCAACTTCAAGTTAAAATTGCATGTTGAAAATGCAATTTCAATTTAAAAGTGCATGTTCAAAATGCGATTTCAAAACTAGGTTACTTTCCCAAATAGTTTTAAAAGTGGGTCAATTCTCTAAATAGTTATTTTTTTAGAATATTTATAAAAATAAAAAAATAAAAACTCGTAGATTATGTGCATCTAAAAAATAAAAAATTTTCTTAAAATATTAAAAAAAACCACTAAAAATAAAAAAAAAATAAAAAACTAAATTTTGAGAAAATGAAAATTAAAAAAATTAGAACCAAACAACTATAATTGATCCCACTTTCTATAATTTTTTATCATATAATACATTTTAATAAATAATTTTAACTCTGTCCTCCTAGAGCTCTCTGTTTCTTCTTCTTGGTCACCCGTTTTTATTTTTGTTTTTTTTTTGGGAAAGCAATGGCGGTGGGTGGTGGTACTTGAAATGTTGTTTACGTTGGATTCCACTCTTTTTGTTAGGTCAAAAAAGAGCATACATTTTCTTCACGACAAAAATTAAAATTATTTTTTAAATTCAATAATATAATAGTATATTAAAATATTTAAACAAAATTTTTTAGTGATGAAAATTCAATTGATATAGTGTCGGTGCAATTGTTATAGTGTGAGTTCTAAATATAAATTATAAATTATTATTTTTAAATAAAATACTACATATAATTTTTAGAATCATTTTCAACAATTATTGCAAATCTTTAAAATGTTGTTTACGTCCCCACCCCTATTAGGTCAAAAAACCGCACACATTTTGTTGACTAATAATACATGCACAAAAAAATTTAACTTTGATCTTCTCCATTGTAAGTTTGTGTAAGAGGAGCTAATTTGAGCCCACTAAATTATTTAGGCCCAATAGTCCAAGATTGGTGGGCCCGGATTTATCGCTATCAAACAGGTTGAATTGCTCTAAGCCTCAAAAGGGTTCGGATCCACGAACTTAGAGACTTACTCGGTCCCAGACTCGAAAGGGTATTGAGCTATCCTAGAGGTCCGAGGCACTCGGACTCAAAAGGATTCGGATCCACGAATCTAGAGATCCGAAGCACTTGGCTTCGAACGGATTCAGACGTAATCTAGAAGTCGCTCCGTTAATGAGTCCTAGAACACTTGCGGGCTCGGAGCTTTCCGGGATCTATGCACCAGAACCATGGGTGTAATGGAGTTCGAACAAAGGACCCGATCCTGAGGACGGTGAGTGGAGATAAATTCACTCTTCGGTTAAACTAGCCTATACCCGGGTCGAGGTGGCACGATCTAGGGGGTCCCTGAGACTCGGCAATGTTTGCGGCAAGGCGTTCTCTTAAACTACCCCTGACCCTTATGCAGCAAGACGTCCTCTGGGACTACCCCTGACCCTTTGGGATGATTGGGGATCATTGGTTAGGTGTGGCTAAGAAGAAGGGTTCGCCGAGAGGTTGATCTCCTCTTCGGGGTTTTCCTCATCCTCGGAGAGGTCACCTCCTCGGACAAGGTGGTTAGAGAGAATATCCCCCATGTGCCTTGCACATGGGCTCCATCCTACATCATGAGGTGCCTATAAATAGCACCCACCCATAGCTTTACAAGGGATGGATTTTGGAGATTTAACTCTTGAGAAAGAACTAATTTCCCTTCTCCATTATCAACCTTGAGAGTGAAAGTGGGAGATCCATGGGAGAGCCTTGCCATTATTCTCTCTCTAGCTACTTTGCCTTCTTCTTCACCCAATCTCTTATCTCCATCATCTCATTTCTTTTGTGTTCTTAGTTGAGATTATTGAAGAATCTAAGCCTCTCACAATTTCTAAAGGAATTCGAGTCTTCTTCAAAGATCTTCGAATATTCCAACAACGTTCTTGAACCCTCTCATACAGTTTATAATGAAATATTTTTATTATATATCTAATAATTATAAAAATAAAATAGAAATATAAATTAATAATTATCTTAAATTAAGAAACGATAATTATACTTACATGATATAGTGGAGTTTCTCCATTACATACTTATTTTTTGTGATAAATGTAAGGTACTCTTATAATAGCATTATGATAATATTCAAAAATTTAAAACACAAAAACAAAATATTAGCATGAAAATTTGTGGTTATGATAATATCATATTTAAAAATATTTCAATAGTGAAAAAGAGAAATATTATCATAAAAATGCGTAGTGTTATTACAAAAATAAGCAATATCTCAAATATCATCTTATGTGAAAAAAATTATGACTATGGAATATAAATGATGCACATCTTGGCTTTTCAAGATCACTTAAATATTTGAATTAAAGCTAGGGAAAAGTACAAGAAAAAATAATTGCACCACTGTGATTATAAATTAATGAAAAAGTTTATACATTTTAATAATCAAAATACTATACTTTTTCATGATTTTGTATTTTTTTTTTACTACACCACTGTGCAGTTATTTCTCCAAAATAAAAATAAGTTGTACTTTCAAAAAATAATTACTAACACATGAAAAAGTTTATATACTAATAATTAAAATTTATAAAATTTATCTATAGCGGTCCCGGGTTTACCCCTTGTTGTACAGTAATCCGGACGTGTGTCCGTGGATGTTGTAGTTGAGTATTGTCTTGTTTACATCCTTTCCTACTTTGTATTTGAGTTATAGGATGTATTGGGCAGGTTTGTTACAGGTTGGTTGTGTTTGGAAACCAAGTGTTGCTGCCCAGAATTTTGGCTGGTCGCTCGAGCGAGGGTTTGGTCGCTCGAGCGAGGGTTGGTTTTTGTGTCTGGTGGCTCGAGCCAGAGTGGCTTCGCTCGAGCGAGCGACTGCGTCTGGCTCAGACCTAAAGGTTGCATTTCTTCGCTCGAGCGAGCTGGTTCGTCTTCGCTCGAGCGAGCGTCGTATTGCAAATCGGAAAATTTGCACTGTTGGCTCGAGCGAGCGTGTCTTCGCTCGAGCGAGACCAGTTTTTGTGTCTGGTCGCTCGAGCGACGGGGTCTTCGCTCGAGCGAGCCTGTTTATATCAGCAAGGCAGCACCGAACTAAACATCACTTTTTCTACACTTTATCATCTTCAAACCCTTGTTTTGAGAGCTTCTCTCTCTACACTTGCACTCTCTCTAAGAATTGATCTACCTAGGGTGATTTCCTACCCTAAGGCCTTTGTTAAAAAGATAGAGGGTGGCTTGGGCTTCGTTTTAATCGGAACAAATTTGGTTTTGGAGCAAGTTGGGTGTTTGGCATCATCTCCTTTGGAGCTCATTCTTTGAGGTAGGGATATCCTACTCCTCTTTATGAGTTTTGTCTTTCAATTTTAGCATTTTGATATGTTGGAAGTTGTTGTGTAATTTTGGGAAACTTTGGGCCATTGTGTAATTTTACAAAAGTTGGGGGTTTTTATCTATGATAAACCTAGAAGCATGTTTGGTATATAAACATGGAATTAATGTTGAAACATTAGTGGAATTGGAACCTAAGGGTTGTGATGTTAATTATGGAGGATGTCCTAATTACATTGATTGATTAATTTGGATAATTAGTTGTGTTGATTTGTGATGTATATAATTGTTGTTTATATGCATTGTGTTGTGTTGGAGGAGATAGGGGATGTACTCCACGGTTTAGGGGAAGATAGGGGATGAACCTCTAAACCGGATGTTGTTGGGAGGAGATAGGGGATGAACTCCGTAGATAGAGCGGGTATGCTTATCTAGAAGTGTTGACAGAGCGGATATGCTTGTCGTCGGAAGTATTGATATAACTGTTATGTTTATCTTTGATGAAGTGAAAAGTGTTGGCATGAGTGTTTGTCTCATGTGTGATGTTTGGCCAGGTTCTGAGCCAAGGTTATGAAATGGCAAGTAAAAAGGAAAGAAATGGAAATAAAAGGAAATATAGACTTAAGTGTCTTGGAACTGTGTTATATTATGAATGAATGTAAAAGTGTGGACCATCTATCAACTGTTAATCTTTTAGGCATTGTTCATAATTGGTTTAGTATATTTCTACTGGGCTGTGGCTCACCCTATATGGGAACATCATTTTCAGGTACAGGAAGCAT